>CM062820.1:744182652-745382652 GCA_031772625.1 Pinus tabuliformis | reverse complement strand
GCGTCCCTTTGGTAGAGGAATAAGATCCCATGTATCATTTGTCAACAATGAATGGCATTCTTCATTCATAGCTGCTTCCCAATGTGGATGGCCTGAAGCTTCTGCAAAAGTGTCAGGATCATGATTTACTGGAGCTTGAGCCAGTAAAGAAGAGGCTCTTTCAAACTGAGAACGTGTACGTCGCTGATCTGTAGGATCACCGACAAGATCACCTGCTGCATCCCGAGTAGCACGGACCCATCTTGGAAGTTGAGGATCCTGAGAAGGTGGGGGAGGATAGTCATCCTCACTTTCATCATCTGAAGAAGAAATGTTTTCAAAAGTAGAAGAGATAGGAAGAAGTGGCACATCCGCCGGACTAGGCTCGCAGGCCGATTTATTTTCATCAAATTTTACATCTCCTCTAATGATAACATTTTTGGACTTAAATGGAATAAGTCTATAACCTTTTACATCTTTAGAATATCCAACAAAAGTACATTTCTCACTCTTAGGTTCTAAAGCTTTATGCTTTTCATTTGGAATATGGGCCCATGCTTCACTTCCAAAAACACGAAAGTGACTTACATCTCGTTTAATGGAACTCCAAGCTTCTTCTGGAGTGATATTCTTTAGAACCTTAGTAGGAGTGCGATTGATTATATAATTTGCACAATTAATTGCTTCGGCCCAAAAACTAAGACTGAGTCCTTTAGATTGCAGCATACAATTAGCCATTTCCTTTAAGGTGCGATTTTTCCTTTCAGCTACACCATTTTGTTGTGGAGTGTATGGAACAGTATGTTGCATTTGAATTCCATTTTCGGTGCAAAAGTTGATGAATGTGTTTTTAACATATTCTCCACTGTTATAGACATTTTTGTGCCTGGCATCACTAAGCATGAAATGTCAATAATCAAGGGATCCAAAGTCCCTAAACATGTTGTTCCTACCCCTAGAGGAACAAGGCCAAGTAACCACAGCAATTCACAAAAGTTCTCCACCTGAAAACACTCAAAACAAGGCAATTATGGATCATGTCAACTGCTCCACTGAGCATCTATGCTGAATGTCAACTACTCCACTGTCTACCTGCGTTGAATGTCAACTGCAAAGAAGGCTACCTGCGCTGGGCGAGTTTGGACATGTGGCAGAGTCATTCCTCAAGGTGTCAATGCCCAGGAAGCTTCCAAAATGACACTTGGATAAGGGAATTCGACTGGTGATGAGTAAGAGGTTCCAAATCTCCAAGTGGAAGCAAGAACCTCCAAGTGGACTCAAGAACTGAAGTGGGAGAGGACACTAGTCAGCTTCATACCAGCATCAAGCTGACTCATCCTTTCTCCAAAACTCCTATATATAGATCTCTCTCATGAGGTCTAGGGGAGGCTGGAATTTAGTATTTGCAAAGAATTGCTATTGGTTTGTGGCTAGAAATATTGGGTGTGTTATGCTTTGAAAGGAGCCGAAGAAGGAATTCCATTCTGCTGGGAAGGAGATGCTGGGTTGGAGCCCTATGGGTTGTATCTCTTCCTGAACACTGTTACTTTCAATAAAGCTATCTTGATTCTTTCCTATATGCTGGTGTATTTTGTGTAATTGCATTAGTATATTTGATTTACTTCTAATCCTGAATCATTTATGAATATGTATATTTGCCTTTGTATTGTGTCCTTCTCTTGTTGCAAGTAGCTGTTCTCTTGTCACAGGTAGCTGTTCTCTTGTGATCTCGTGAGGAGGCAAGTAGCTGTGGACACACAAAGAGAAGAGGATCTAGTTCGAGGGACAACCGCAAGACAATGGTAAGTCTGCCGATCTCCTCTCTTTCATATTTCATAAAGGAAGTAATCACGATAGCTGCATTCGTTTGTTGCTAAGGCGCTGTCACACCTTAGGTGGATAGGATCGTCCTAAATAGGCATTTTTCCCCACAACAAATTGGCGACTCCACTGGGGAGGAACTTGTTTATTCATTTCATTTATGTTTCCGTCAGTTGTTTACCTCATAGACTTGACAGCAATTCTTGAACTGCATCTTTCCCGGATGCAAAGTAAAAGTTGCTGCTTTGATCCAGTATGTTGGACTTGTCTATGATCTAAACTAGATCCACAAACGATTTGATTGATCCTTGTGATAGTATTTAGTACCCTGTCAAAGCATCCCTCTGTTTATACCTTGCTTGTGTTTCTGATTTGGCCTGAAACAGTGTACTTTTGAGCATTTTGTGACCCGGAAACCAAGAGAAACGAGAGTTTCTCTCTTCATTGCAGGCACTGTGAAGGCAGTCTGCATTTCAACGCAGGTCCCGAAGGGGCTACCTACGCTGAATGTCAAACTGACAGTGTTCTACCTGCGCTGAACCAGTGTGGCCTTGTGCAGCTGGGGTTCTTTGTCCTTTATTGCCCTGTTTTGATCTCTGTTTTTGCAGCCTTTAACCAAGTGTAGGTGCTAGCCTGATAAACCTTTTCTTTGCCTGAATTCCGCCCCATTTTTGTACAAAAAGATTGTGAATGTTTTTATGTGTTTGTGGCGTCGTTTATAGTCTTCCTTTGCATGAGTAAAGTGGTCTTTCTGTAGCCTTTGTTTCAGATCTGATTGAGATTGATCTTAGAAGAGAGTTCATTGGCTGTTTGTTCAGATTGACCATAGTTTTACTTTTGCTTATTGGTTTGAGTTTGTTCTTTTCAAAGTATCAAAAACAAGTCTTTATTTCGAAAATCGCAAAGTGATTGTAATCTCTTCTACCCTTGTTGATTTCGAAGAAAGTGAACTTGTTTATTTTGATCATTGTAAAAGCGAATTCAAAGTTGTGAAAAAAGCTTTCTATGGATTGTGCCTGGCATCATTAAGCATGAAATGTCAATAATCAAGGGATCCAAAGTCCCTAAACATGTTGTTCCTACCCCTAGAGGAACAAGGCCAAGTAACCACAGCAATTCACAAAAGTTCTCCACCTGAAAACACTCAAAACAAGGCAATTCTGGATCATGTCAACTGCTCCACTGAGCATCTGCGCTGAATGTCAACTACTCCACTGTATACCTGCGTTGAATGTCAACTGCAAAGAAGGCTACCTGCACTGGGCGAGTTTGGACATGTGGCAGAGTCATTCCTCAAGGTGTCAATGCCCAGGAAGCTTCCAAAATGACACTTGGATCAGGGAATTCGACTGGTGATGAGTAAGAGGTTCCAAATCTCCAAGTGGAAGCAAGAACCTCCAAGTGGACTCAAGAACTGAAGTGGGAGAGGACACTAGTCAGCTTCATACCAGCATCAAGCTGACTCATCCTTTTTCCAAAACTCCTATATATAGATCTCTCTCATGAGGTCTAGGGGAGGCTAGAATTTAGTATTTGCAAAGAATTGCTGTTGGTTTGTGGCTAGAAATATTGGGTGTGTTATGCTTTGAAAGGAGCTGAAGAAGGAATTCCATTCTGCTGGGAAGGAGATGCTGGGTTGGAGCCCTATGGGTTGTATCTCTTCCTGAACACTGTTACTTTCAATAAAGCTATCTTGATTCTTTCCTATATGCTGGTGTATTTTGTGTAATTGCATTAGTATATTTGATTTACTTCTAATCCTGAATCATTTATGAATATGTATATTTGCCTTTGTATTGTGTCCTTCTCTTGTTGCAAGTAGTTGTTCTCTTGTCACAGGTAGCTGTTCTCTTGTGATCTCGTGAGGAGGCAAGTAGCTGTGGACACACAAAGAGAAGAGGATCTAGTTCGAGGGACAACCGCAAGACAATGGTAAGTCTGCCGATCTCCTCTCTTTCATATTTCATAAAGGAAGTAATCATGATAGCTGCATTCATTTGTTGCTAAGGCGCTGTCACACCTTAGGTGGATAGGATCGTCCTAAATAGGCATTTTTCCCCACAACAAATTGGCGACTCCACTGGGGAGGAACTTGTTTATTCATTTCGTTTATGTTTCCGTCATTTGTTTACCTCATAGACTTGACATCAATTCTTGAACTGCATCTTTCCCGGATGCAAAGTAAAAGTTGCTGCTTTGATCCAGTATGTTGGACTTGTCTATGATCTAAACTAGATCCACAAACGATTTGATTGATCCTTGTGATAGTCTTTAGTACCCTGTCAAAGCATCCCTCTGTTTATACCTTGCTTGTGTTTCTGATTTGGCCTGAAATAGTGTACTTTTGAGCATTTTGTGACCCGGAAACCAAGAGAAACGAGAGTTTCTCTCTTCATTGCAGGCACTGTGAAGGCAGTCTGCATTTCAACGCAGGTCCCAAAGGGGCTACCTGCGCTGAATGTCAAACTGACAGTGTTCTACCTGCGCTGAACCAGTGTGGCCTTGTGCAGCTGGGGTTCTTTGTCCTTTATTGCCCTGTTTTGATCTCTGTTTTTGCAGCCTTTAACCAAGTGTAGGTGCTAGCCTGATAAACCTTTTCTTTTCCTGAATTTCGCTCCATTTTTGTACAAAAAGATTGTGAATGTTTTTATGTGTTTGTGGCGTCGTTTACAGTCTTCCTTTGCATGAGTAAAGCGGTCTTTCTGTAGCCTTTGTTTCAGATTTGATTGAGATTGATCTTAGAAGAGAGTTCATTGGCTGTTTGTTCAGATTGACCATAGTTTTACTTTTGCTTATTGGTTTGAGTTTGTTCTTTTCAAAGTATCAAAAACAAGTCTTTATTTCGAAAATTGCAAAGTGATTGTAATCTCTTCTACCCTTGTTGATTTCGAAGAAAGTGAACTTGTTTATTTTGATCATTGTAAAAGCGAATTCAAAGTTGTGCAAAAAGCTTTCTTTGTAGGCATTTATACTAAGAAAGTGATAAGTTTGTGCATTTTGCATTTGATAAGTTTGCATGTTGGATTTAGGGAAAGTGCATTAGAGTGTGCTGATTGCTCTTTGAGAAAAGATAGTCGCTCTCTTTTCCCTTAGTAGCTAGGATGTTCAAAGTTGAAAGATTGTAAAGCCTGCTTATCATCTTAGACTGCATTTAGGAATTTGTATCATACATCTCGTGGTGAACCTTGAAAGGAAAACTTTAAAAAGATCAACCTAAAATAAACTGAATGAACCTAACAACGCTTTGTAACATAACGCACAACATAGAGGTCTAGGCTAGAGACGTGTTCCGGCGTCGCTAAACATAGTGACTGTCGATCTCGAAGAAGGTGGGTGATTCCTCCTGAGAGTCGGTGGCGCTAATACGGACTTGTGCTCCCACGTACCGTCGCGTATATATTGGGAGACCCCTATAGGCATATATATTTTATCCCTAGGAAGCCGTGTCGGCCGCCCTACTGATCGCAATGCAGTGAACACAGCATTCACGAAGATCGACCACCGGTACCGTAAAACGTATTCTGTGGTTTTGCGAAAAGTTTGGCACACCCTCTGCCTAGATCTCCAGAGCAGTTTCTTTTGGCCTTTTTCAGACTCTATAACAGAAAAAGTCCATCCGAGCATTTGTCACTTCGGGCTCGTTAAAACATCGAAGGAGACTAGAGTCATCTTTAGCTTTTTCTCGACTCTTTAAAAGTGAAAAAGCAAGTTGTGTCTAAAAAGCATCGTTAACAATTTATTTTAAATGGAACAATCACCCTTTAATCCTGCGTTGATCTTTAGGTTGAAAAGATGGAGCACACCAACCAAGGAATTCCCTTGGGTGGAAATCCTAGTCCCTTCTCCTCTTGGGGAGATGTTGGTGCGCCCCACATGGCCACATTGTCGCTTCCAGGACTGACAATTGGCCTACCAGTATGGCTCTTTTCAACCAATGTCGTTCAGAATACCACCACTCCTGAACAGTCGAGTCAACAGTTAGATCAGACAAGAGTTGCCTCCCAGCCTTCCACTTCATCTTGCTCCCCTCCTTCCTCTTCGCTTGACGGAACTGGTTGATCAAAAAATCGGGTTCCTAAGGAGAAGAAGAAAGAAAAGAAGAAGAAGGAGCCTAAGGCGACTGGGGGCAAACAAATGTCATCTGACAAAAATCCACACACCGCACTTGTAAGGCCTAAATCGCCATGTATCATATGCAGGGGAGACCACTTCCATAGAGATTGTCCCTGTATCCCACGGATACTAAGAGACTGGTCCCCCCGTTTGCACAATTCGGGAGCATCGACCTCTGATAGCCATGTCGACTGCTCATCGTCAACTAGTGGGAGTGAAGCTCCAGGACAGAATGGGAAAGTTAAATTTCCCTGCAGACTGTGTGAAGGCGATCACGCCATCCACCATTGTCCCTTCTTAGACGAGGCAAAAAGAGTTCTGGAAGATCGCCCGATTTTACGAGCGAATCTTCCTCCTGGATATCAAAGACTCCTTCCAAGTCCCTCACTAGTTGAGAATCCGGCTGAGCCACTTAGATGGTCAGCCGAAGCATCTGTCATTGAAGAAGAACCGTCTGGATCCATGCCTGACGAAAGTCAAAAGGTTGATACGGCAGTTGACCCGGTTTTGCCTTCAGAGGCTCCATCTTCAAATGACACCATCACAGAGGAGAATCAAGACGACACCGTCCAGATTCTCTTCATCAGCACTGACTCTGATGATCAAGGGGGAAATGCCACCATTCCTTTATCGCAGGAAGGAAGTTCATCAGAGCGCTATCCGGCCGTATATTCGGTCCCACCACCAAGCAACCTGGTTGTGTCCTTTGATTGGAACCAACTAGGCAGACCCCGGTTGCCAGCCAATATACCATTCAGAATTATTTGTCAAATATATAGAATGGTAATGGCTGGCACTATCATTGATGAGGGGGCATCTGTGAGTATCCTTTCCTCTATTGCTTGGAGAGCGCTTGGTTCGCCAACACTCTTACCTGAGATGAGAAGTCTATCAGGTTTTGATAAAGGAACCAGTCGACCTTTAGGGATCCTCCCCAATGTGCCTATAACATTGAAAGGGAAGACCGTTCAAATGAACATGATGGTCGTTCAAGGACCCTTGGATTATAACCTACTCCTTGGACGAGACTATATATATTGCATGGGAGCTGTAGTCTCCTCACTCTTTAGAGTAATGTGTTTTCTGCATGAAGGAAGAATGGTCAAGCTCGTGGACCAACTTTCGTTTCCCGGATCACACATCGCAAATAGTCATGTGCCATCCCTAAATGGTCTATTCATGCAAGAAGTGTCTCAACCCACGGTCCGTCCTCCTGATGAGCGCGAGTAATCCGGGAGGATATGACCGGAACCCAGGGGGCATGCATCCTGGCCTGCTTCGGCAGGGAAACTTTGGGTATAAGGTAGGTTTCCGCGGGAGAATATGACTAGTCCGTACCCCGTCCGTGGGTGGAAGAGGGGTTGTTCTAGAATAAGATTTTTTTGTCAAAGTTGCGTGTTTGGCAAAGGTCATTCACCCTTGTCTATTTCGGTAGACGTTGCTAAGGAAGTGTTCTGTTGAAAGAATAACAAGACAATCTTTGGGTAGCCTGAAAGAGGTAAGCCTCTCTCGATTTAAAACAAATGTTTTGGCGGAGGGTAAGTAGAGGTAACCTTGAAACTCTGTTTTATACCTGGGGGCATGCAAACCTTTTGGAATGCAAGCAAGGGGCGACTATTTATTTTTTAAATTTTTAGGTCCTCCCTTTAAACCTGTAGGTCTAACCCTTTAAACTCATAGGATTAGCCGTTTCCAAACTTGCATAAAGAAAGGAAGAGTGAGCATAGCTTTGGTAAGGCGCAAGCTCTATAAAAAATGGGATCTTTCATGAGACACTCTTATCTTATGACTGGGTAATCGAGCAGTTTTAGCATAAAGTTCATGCTCGTTAAAAAATAAACGCAAGATCCGAGCAGTTTTAACGCGGTCTTCATGCTCGTTAAAAAATAAATATAAGCAGTGAGCAATGTTTCCTCCAGAGTTTAAGCTCATTTTTAAATAAAAAATGAACCTATCCCGGTAAATAACCACTGTGATCGTAAATTTATCAGCCATAAAAAGCCTTGGTCGTGTTTGCACCTGCCACCTCCACTCTCATTTGGCCGATCGTTCACCTCCATATGATTGTTTACCCATTTTGAGGAACAGCTGCGAAGAGTGATTTCACCTAGCCATCCTTGTGACACTGGCGTGATTGGAAAATTCCAACCTGTACCTGGAATCAGTTGCTATCCCTGTTTATCACTCGTTCCTCAAAAGACGAGTCTTCTTTAAGCTCTTTTCAACTGACTCGTAAAATATGAAAAGATTGCCGAGTTTTGGCCTTCCAGCTCGTTAAAGGACCGGAAGAGCTATCCCTCCTCTAGATTTTAATCTTTTTGGACCTGAGGGATTATTGCACAAAAAGATCGAGCGCTTGTTTGATTCGGCTCGTTAAAATTATCGAAAACTCATCCCTTCTGTATTGTTTTATACTTTTTCGGACTTAAGGGATTAGATGACGAAAAAGGAATTTTGGAGTTAACTTTATGTACCTTTTCAGACTCTCTAAAAATGGAAAGGACCGAGTTATCCTTGTCGTTAGACTCGTTAAAATGATTAAATAGCGACAAACTTGTCTTTAGACGAGAACGAGTTTCCCTATCGCTAGGCTCGTTAAAACATAGCGATGGGCTTGCCCGAAGGGCAAGTTATAGAACAAGCATATGTTATCCTCCTCAAGCTTGACAAAAATAAAGAGGTACTGGTCAGTAATGACTGGGGAAAAATTGGGAAAGATCAAGAAAACTTTGATGGTAGCAGGTCGCTCTTGAACATGACACTTTTCCTCCGTATCACATTCGGGTTGGGTTGTTTCATTCACCGGTCACATCACCATGGTCTTGCCATACCATCCATATTTGGGGTAATGCTACCGATCCATCGCATCAGTGTCACCATATGTTCAAGAGAAGTCGTTCAGAAAGAGTCAACCGGGTCCCATCCATTGCCATACATTATCCTTCATCCATTCATGACCGCCACCCTGAATCATATGTCACAGATTGTTTTCACCTCCATTAAAATCATTAGCTCCGTTCCGTGTCACTGATGTGGGATTCATTAAGGCCCTCCTTTGACGGATCGCTCCTTGTCGACATCAGCTCATTATCCAAGGAGTTGATCTAGGGACAACCCCTTCAGTACTTTGAAGCTTGCATGCCTCAATGGCAAGTTTCTCACTTCCGGCGACAGGTATACATCAATGACCTTCGACCAGAAGATTTTGCGTGGTGTTCGACGCCAAGTCCTCTATTCACACCACGTGAATTGTACTGCAGTACCTTGAGGGTCATTATCATTATTGGTGATTCCTCTCGCGCTTGTTAACGGTTTACATCATTGACCGGTAATCAAGCGATGTCTTTCCATGTTCGACTTCAGAGCAATTCTCACATGGATCGACTTGTACTTAGAGTGAAGATCGAACGAGTTTGAAGACCCCGGATCTAGTTTCATCCATCCGGGCTGCGATATATATTCAGGAAAAATAAAGACATTTGACATGTACATCATTGCAGCAGATGATCATCCTATTCAAAGGATGATAATTTCACCAAAATTATCAGTCTACCATCAGACGATCGTCTGTTCTATGTACAAAAATGAATTTATAAAGCTGAGCATGGGAATGCCCACCTCAGCTAGATCATGAAAGCAGTATGAATCATAATGTATTGTATTGTATTTTATTACAGGTCTCCTCCCAGCAGATGGATGAACTTCAGACCCTCCTGGATAAAGCATTTCACCCGATAAACGGCCTCATACTTTAGGGGGCAACTGTTATAGACATTTTTGTGCCTGGAATCACTAAGCATGAAATGTCAATAATCAAGGGATCCAAAGTCCCTAAACATGTTGTTCCTACCCCTAGAGGAACAAGGCCAAGTAACCACAACAATTCACAAAAGTTCTCCACCTGAAAACACTCAAAACAAGGCAATTCTGGATCATGTCAACTGCTCCACTGAGCATCTGCGCTGAATGTCAACTACTCCACTGTCTACCTGCATTGAATGTCAACTGCAAAGAAGGCTACCTACACTGGGCGAGTTTGGACATGTGGCAGAGTCATTCCTCAAGGTGTCAATGCCCAGGAAGCTTCCAAAATGACACTTGGATAAGGGAATTCGACTGGTGATGAGTAAGAGGTTCCAAATCTCCAAGTGGAAGCAAGAACCTCCAAGTGGACTCAAGAACTGAAGTGGGAGAGGACACTAGTCAGCTTCATACCAGCATCAAGCTGACTCATCCTTTCTCCAAAACTCCTATATGTAGATCTCTCTCATGAGGTCTAGGGGAGGCTGGAATTTAGTATTTGCAAAGAATTGTTGTTGGTTTGTGGCTAGAAATATTGGGTGTGTTATGCTTTGAAAGGAGCTGAAGAAGGAATTCCATTCTGCTGGGAAGGAGATGCTGGGTTGGAGCCCTATGGGTTGTATCTCTTCCTGAACACTGTTACTTTCAATAAAGCTATTGTGATTCTTTCCTATATGCTGGTGTATTTTGTGTAATTGCATTAGTATATTTGATTTACTTCTAATCCTGAATCATTTATGAATATGTATATTTGCCTTTTTATTGTGTCCTTCTCTTGTTTCAAGTAGCTGTTCTCTTGTCACAGGTAGCTGTTCTCTTGTGATCTCGTGAGGAGGCAAGTAGCTGTGGACACACAAAGAGAAGAGGATCTAGTTCGAGGGACAACCGCAAGACAATGGTAAGTCTGCCGATCTCCTCTCTTTCATATTTCATAAAGGAAGTAATCATGATAGCTACATTCGTTTGTTGCTAAGGCACTGTCACACCTTAGGTGGATAGGATCGTCCTAAATAGGCATTTTTCCCTACAACATCCACCATTATCAGTTCTTAGCTTAAGAATTTGATGTCTAGATTGTTTTTCAACAAAGGCTTTGAAGGCCAAAAATGTGTTAAATACTTCGCTCTTGAGTTTTAAGAAGTATACCCAAGTGCGTCTGGAGAAATCATCAATGAAAGTTAAGAAATACTTGCAGCCAGAGAATGAAGCAATAGGAAGTGGACCACATAAATCACTGTGCATAAGTTGTAAGGGTGCTGAGGCGTGCCAAGAGGCACGTTTTTCAAAACTGTCCCGATGATGTTTTCCGAGTACACATCCGGAACAAACACCATCTCTGCAAGATACCATAGGAAGACCTGTCACCATATTTTCTTTACATAGATGCTGAAGGGAGTGATAGTTTAAGTGACCAAATCGCTCATGCCAAAGTTTGCTCACTTCATCATTATGAGCAACAAATACTGAGGGAAGATTTGATGACCCAAAGTTGTGAAACTTATACAACCTTGTGGAATCATCAGCAATACCAGTAGCTAGAATCTGTTTAGGATCTCTCAGATCCTTGATTACAACATCATGAGGTGAAAATTAAACAATTTTACCTTAACCTGAATGAGTTATCTGATATACAGATAGAAGGTTGCAGGATAAGGTTGGAACACATAATACATCATTAAACTAACCATTGTCTAGATGAACAGTTCCAGTCCCTACAACATTAAGAGATCTATCATCACCAACATATATATTTTTGGTGTTACAATCATTTAAAGAAGAAAACATGGCTTGGTTTTTGGCCATGTGATAAGAGGCTCCAGAATCAATGAGCCACTCATGAGAATGAGAAGAAGAAGATACATTTATTGCATAACCAGACTGAGATGATTGACAACGACATGCAGAAAGTGCCATTCCTGAAGAGGAAGTTGAAGTTGAAGAATGCTCCACATGGATGTTATGTTTCTTCATTGCGGCTTCCAAGGCTTCCATCTTCTTAAAGCATTTAGATTCTAAGTGGCCATCTCGATTACAAAAGTTACAATGTCTATCAGTCTTCTTCCATTTGTTTTTATTGGTCCTATCATTTTGCTGAAATGATCTTTCATTTTGAGGCTGAGTTTTCTTAGGACCCTTGTTTGGTTTAGGACCATTATTTTTAGGAAATGACTTCTTAGGATTCTTTGAATTTGGTTGCTGCTGGGCTACTAACGCTTTCTTGGAAGAGTTTCCAAGATTAAGAAGACCAAGGTGTAAGAGTTTTTCTTGTTCTCTTATTAAAGAATCACAAAAAGAGTCAAAGGAAGGGGCCTTGTAGTCTTTACCCTGACAAATGAAAGCTTCCCTTGTAGAATGGAAGGTGGAAACAAATACAGAGTAGGCTGGTCCCAACTTAGTAAGGATGGAATAAATAAGGTTACTATCTTCTTTCTTAACCTTAACACCTTCCAAGAGATATCTAAGGGTCTTGAATTTGGACAAGAAATCTTCAATGCAAGAAAAATTATTAGGATCCAATGTAAGCAACTCATTTTCAAGTTGATGGGCTCTAATTTCATTTTTAATTCCAAAAACTTTAGTGAGTTGTTCCAATGCTTCATGAGGAGTCTCAAGTTCTGCAATATGGAATCTAAGATCAGGAGAAATAGACATCCCTATCAAACCACGTGCTTGATCTTGTCTATTTTCCCATTTTGCAGCCTTGTCTTTATCTTTTGGTTTCTTCTCTTGGTCTGTGGCTATTCTGTAGAGACCTTTACTTCTAAGTAAATCTTCGATGTAGGATATCCATTGGAAGTAGTTAGTGCTGTCAAGAATGACTTGGCATGAAATTTCCATTTTAAAAAAAATTGAAGCTAAAGATGCTGAAAGTAAGTGTTCCAATGGATAGATCTCGAAAAATTAGGCGGTTTTAAAAAAAACGGCTCTGAAAAAGGCTTCCGGATGAAGAAGTTATGGCTTTTTGAAAAAAAATTGTTGAAGTTGCCGGAAAAGTGCGCGAATGTGCGGAAATGAAAAAATCCGCCCCCACAAAATGGAAACTTGAACCCAAGACCTCTACTCTCTTAAAATAGCTTTGAACCAATTGATCTATACAAAAAATGAGAGAGAGAGAGAGAGAGAGAGAGAGAGAGAGAGAAAATGGAAACTTGAACCCAAGACCTCTACTCTCTTAAAATAGCTTTGAACCAATTGATCTATACAAAAAATGAGAGAGAGAGAGAGAGAGAGAGAGAGAGAGAGAGAGAGAGGGGCCTTGGTTTGCGTGCTTGCCTTGAGAAAGCTATTTTTCCCTACAAAACACAAAACCCAACACGGACATGCAAAGAAAATGAACCTTATGGCTCGAAGTTAGCTTTAGCCAAAAAACTAGATATTTAAAAAAATGAACCTTGCAGCTCAAAGTTAGCTTTAGCCAAAAAACTAAATATTTTTCTCAACGTTTCTGATTTTCCGAGATCACACTAAGGTGCAGGGAAAAGAGCATATGCATGAGAAAAATCCTTCCTTTCTGCAGAGAGAAAATAACAGTAAACTGCAAATAAAGACTGTATACCTCCAGATCTTAAAAATGACGCAGATAGGGCTACCAGAAACCTTTTCGCGTGAAACGAAAGGGGTTCCTCACTGGAACAGATGCTCCGAACACAATAGAGCAGTCCTCTCGACCCGAAAGCAGTCAAAAACAACAGATCTAGGAAACGGCAGCCGCATGCAGTTCTACCGGCTTCAGATTTGGATCACCAACGGACGCGGCCCTCAAATAGCTCTGATACCATGTAGGATTTCACAGGGTAAGTTCCTCAGAAAGAACACCAAAAGGACACCGCTCAAAACCAGATCACAGATCAATACACCAGTATTTTTGACGTGGTTAAAACCCTCAAAGAGGGAAACAGTCCACGACCTGCGCCAACGTGGCTACTACAGGCAATTTATTAATCAAAGAATGAAAATTTACATAAGCTTCTCTCATGCACGGATTACCCGAACAATGACCCTCCATGCACTTTAAATAGAACTCATGGACCAATCGGGTGTCAAGCCACGGATCAAGTGTCGGTAATACCGAGGAGAGAGTGAACCGTCGGATCACTACATATCGTGACCGTCGGATTGTAAGTTACAAAATGTACAATGGTAAAGAAACACACTTTACCTAACTCTATACCTAACTCTACACTAGACCAAGTTGAACTTAACTATATCCTATGTGTCGGAATATCCTAACAGATTTCAGGGCAAGATGCGCACCGGTGTCATGGCCTGCTTATCCTTCTTAGGTCTCAGTGTTTGCGGTGATTTAGGGACCTCAATGATTATTCTGACACTCTCTAGGTCTTCCACTTCTATAATTTCCTATGCCGCTTCCTTGGTTGTCACTACTCCTGTGTGCATGGCTTCTTCAGGTGCTAACATCAGTCTAGTTAGAAGGTCCTGCATCTCCTTTGGAAATGTTTCAAACACTGGACTCGCTCTCAAAGCCTCAAAGTTCGACAGGTCCATACACACTTGATAGTGGAACAACTCAGTTCTCAAATTGCCAAGTGTTTCTCGCTTGACAACCACTTGTAGTTTATAGGGCCTTTTGAATTTTAATTCGACCGTTCCCCCCACATTCGGTCCATTAATGCTAGATTGGTGGCAAATTTTCAAGAATTCAGCCCATAAAGTTCGCCTTAAATTCCTACCGCTCGCTCCATTTGGCCTCAAACCAAGCATCAAATCATGAATAGTGTCTTTAACGGTCACTTTTTAGTAGACTTGTGCACCAGCACAACTACCTCGCGCTGTCGCGGACCTTGTGACACTTCGCTACTGCATGCAATCCTGACATCGTGTAGTTCCCAGACAGAGTAGTTTATAGTCCCGCATCTCCTTTTAGCTGCTTGGAGTGCTAAGACTGCGTCACTTTCATATAGTCACATCACTGGATCGCCGATGTATGGCTTCAAGCGACTGCCATTCACCTTTCTTGGGAAGGGTTCTCCATTTAACTTGACCAGCTGTACCATGCCTCCTTCGGTAATCTCCTTAATAATAGACGGCCCTAACCAGTGCATCCTAAACTTCCCTGGGAATTTATCAAAATTAGTATTATACAACAACAACAAATCATTCACGTTAAATGTGCACAACTTGATATGTCGATCATGCCATGCCTTTTCACACTGCTTTTGGACCTGCTCGTGAAATCCAGCCAAATTTTTTTATTCTTCCAGCTTATCCATCTGCGCGAGCCTCTCTTCCAGGGCTCCGTGATCCATCATACCTGTGAGCGCTTCTATGCACAGACTAGGCATGATGTATTCCATAGGGATTATGACTTACACTCCATAGACAACCTTAATAGGTGTCTGTCCCATAAGTTTCTTGCATGTCATTTGATAAACCCATAAAGCTGCAGGTATGTGTAGGTCCCAATCACTTCGCTGAGCATTGCATACCTTGGTCAGCGTGTTTCCAAGTACTTTTTTGAATGCCTCCACTGTCCCGTTAGCCTGTGGGTGATAAGGTGTGATCTTTTCATGATACACTTGAAATTCCTCCATTAGTGCATTTATCATCTCATTTAGGAAGTGTGTACTGCGATCTCTCATCAAGATCTTCAGACATCCAAATCACGTCAATACATGTTCAAATATAAACTTTGCGGCAATCACACTCGTGCAATCCTTCACTGGTTGTGCTTCTGCCCAACGATTCAAGTACTCTGTTGTAGTGATAATATACCTCACGCCTGTCTTTCCTTGAGGTTTTATGGGTTCTAAAATATCTATTGCCCACTTTTCTAAAGGTTGCAATGCCATTTGTGGATTCAAAGGCATTTCATCCCTCCGTGATGGCCTACCTGTTCTTTGACATACATCACATGCCTTGAAATATGCTTTTGAATCCTAATGGAGGGTTGGCCACCACAACCTTGTGCGTAGAATCTTCTGTGCTATTTCTCTTCCTGCATAATGTCCTCCCAACATTAAGAGCCATATGCAAATTCACCCCCTCAGCACATGCTTATTGACCGGATATTTTAGTGCGGAGTACATGTGCATTTGCTCAGGTTGGGGCTTTTCTTTATAGACCTGCACCCATGTGAACAAATCATTCTATCCATTATAATTGTCTGTCAGTCGTATTTTATGCTTCCCAAACCGTACTCACATCATTCTCCTACATTCGCGCCAATCATTAAAGCTTCCTTTGTGCGTACCCCACCATCTTGCAGGCGTAGTGTGTAGTACCAAGTCTAAGGCCTAGAAGTGTTGCTTTTCTGGCATATCTCTTTCAAATGCATCCAAGAAGGTATCTACCTCCTTTAGACCATCATAATTAGGCAGATCTCGTAGTTCTATCGACACACAACGCAACGACCGGGTCATCATATTGCAATTCAACGTAGTTACTTCATGTAACTGATTCTGCCAGCGTTCTACTTCTTCGTCGGAATCCAAAGTGTAGGAACTCTTGTGCTCCCATGTAATCCATCCATCTGCAGTGGGATTCACCTAGTCTTTGTCTCACGTGGTTATCTTGTAGATGTAGTCCAAATCATCATCACTCTCATAATCGCAGACCGGTTCCATATAACGTGATCCTTTAGCAGGGTCCAGGGGTATTGTTACGCACAGTGATTTCTTCTCAAAGATCATCTTTTGCTTCTTCAGATTGATTACCTCGTTCATATTAGTGGTCTAGTTAATTCCTAGGAGTGTGGGGTAGTGATTGTTGTCATCAATAATCTCTATTACTTCAAATTCTACCAACGCGCTCACTCCCTCAATATCCATGGTTACTCCCTGCAATCGCCCCATGGGTATGATTTTCTGTTGGTTCGCCATTCTCAGTTGAATAGGAGACCATTGTATCATAGGTCTCCCCATTTGCTCCCATGTCTGTTTCGGTAAAACATTCACGTCTGATCCCAAATCCAGAATGAATTGGTCCATCTCGTATTCTCCAATATGCACGGTTAGTCTAATTTCACGCCCCGTCCTTGTCTTATTCATTCCAATCTTGTGGACTATGTGCGGTTCACTTGGTGTGGTCCCAGTGCATCTGTTGATGAGTTCTTGTAACCCTTTTACAGCCTTACTGTCACGCATTAGCTTCATACAGGTTTCCAATAATGTTGTGAGCATAGAGGGGTCCATCTCCAGCTCAGGCTTATCTTTGCTTCCTAAAGTGGAGGCCTTAGTGAAGCTCTTCTTAGCTTCCATGAAGGTTTCCCAAGCGTGCTCCAAATCAAACTCAGCTTCTTTCGTTGAGGCTTTACAAACAAAGGTATTTTCTTTTGGTTTTTTTCCCTTGTCATCTCCTGTCGCAATTCCACTTCGAAGCACAATGTTTATGTTTGGATCTTCCTCACATGGCTCATATCTCATCATCTACAGGTTTTGAGTCGGGGGAGGTGGTAGCGCTCCTTTGTCACATATCCTAGCTTTTAGTGTAGGTCAATCTTTTGTCTCATGATCAAACAGCGTGCAATACTTGCATGACGGGCGCAGTGGATTAGTACAATCGCATGCATAGTTTCCTGGCCCTTCGCAATTGTAGCAAATCAACTGTCCCTGACCTCTACCAAGTCCTCCTCCGCCTCGGCCTCACTCGCGCCCCTGAAATCCTGTCCACGCCATCCCTGCATTCTAATCAAAGGGCCACGTTTCGGCCTGAACCCTATAGGTAGGAGTTCTATCCATCATCAATTCATAGCTCCTACAAGTACGCTCGTCATGTCCCACAGATATGCAAAAGTTGCAGAACAATTGTTGCGGAGTTTGTGTATACTTCTGTAACAAGTGGTAGTTATCCGTGGCATGCTCTCCAGCTACTTAATAGATAACACACCACAAAGTAGGTGCCATGCTAGGTCCTGCTTGAGCTTTTAGCCTTAAAGGCATCGGTCCTCCTCCTGCAAGGTAATTTGTAAAGACCAGGGAGTTGTCTTTGCCATGACCTTGACTCTTGCATTTTAGGCGCCATACTTCCTTGCACACTTCTAGTCGAACATTCCTATCCTACTTCAAGGCACAGATTCTTCAGTTGCGCGTAGATATGTTGAAATCCTAGATTAGGATCTTGCATCGGGGTCTCATGCAGTCTCATGGCAATATCCACAGCCTTTGCCTGACTTGTTATCTTCTGCTGCGACAACGCACTCCTTAAGTGTGGTAGTAGCGAAGCTACAAACCACTCGCGATGCTGTCCATCTGTCAGATTCATGTTTGCTTCACGAATCATACATTTCAGCCCCTGATCCAATTCCCAAGGTGTCTTGCCTGGTAGCATCGTGATTTCTTTGAATCCAATAATCGACTGCCCTTCAGATTTAGGCCTGCTAAATTCCCTAATTAGTGCTGCTTCGATGTTCGCTACTCTCGCATTCGGGTTATCGTTGGATTACTTAATATATCAAGTGAGAGCGCGATCTTTTAGGGTGATAACCAGTGTTTCTTTATTTATATGGTCATATGTAACACCTTGAGCTTCCCATACAACCTTCACTGCGAACCAGAATTGGTCAGGGTCCTCAATTCCCAAGCCTTTGAACAAAGGAAACTTCACTGTGTTTGCTATACTGAATCGCGGTGGTGGTAGAGGTTGTATGGGTGAAGCCGACGGTGGTGTGGGTGGAGGTGATGGCAGTGAAGTCGGTGATGGTGTGGGCGGAGGTGGGATTCATGGAATTCTTTGTCTTATCATATGAATAGCACTTTGCAGAGAGACCTTTGTGAGCTCTTCCTCATCCCCTCATGGAGGTGAAGTCAAGGGGCTATTTTATGGACCCTTATTTCCTTCGTTCCTGTAAACCTTTCTGCTTTGCATAGCCCTAAACATCAAGGTAACTACATAACCTGCTTTTCGCACAACAACATTTTAATCCAAGTATTCAAATACTTTATGTACTTACCTTGCGGTCCTTTGAGAAAGCGTTGCTCTACCTCGTTGTAGCTGACTGAGGTGTCAACCGCGAAATCAGTAACAAATCCTCCTATAATATGATCGAGCCAATGAATGATGGTGTGCGCGATCTTATCCTTCGATGCTTCCAACCTTCGCACTAGCTCTGGAGTCCACACAATAGGACCGTCAAGTTTCCACCTTCCTTGGCTATCTGCTAGCTTCACGATCCACTCGTATAGCTCATTAAGGAAGAATGCAAAAAATATTTCTTGGATCTCCATATGCAGGTAGCTATCTAACCACTATTCTTTTGACAGTCGCGGGTTTCTGTTTTCCTGTGCTGCAAACTCATGAATTCTTCTATCCAACCAGCCTTCGATTTCTTTCTTAGTTGGATTCCAATGATACGACATCACACATCTCTTATGCAGATTCCAGTCCTAGCAATGGAACCATTTGTTGGCTTGAGGGGGCCTGACCTAGGTTCAGCGTTAGTTAGCCAAACAAATCCCTACATTGTTTAGATAGTCTTCGGCAAAATCACATAACCAATCTTTTGTCGACGCGTTTCGAACCAGCCAGTGTGGTTCATCATCAGGACAAGTTGAAGAACCAATCCGGCTTAGCTGATTAAATAGAGTGTGCAGAGATTTCAACGACTATATTGCTAACGGCTAATTTTGACCTAATGATCTTAGTCAACACTAATTTAATTATTAACATTCCTATAAATAGCAAAAACAGGTAAATAAATGTATATGAATACCTAAAATTAAAATTCCTTTGATAATAATATAATATCCATATTTATTATGGTCATTATATCTCGTATAATAGTTCATATTTACCAAATAATCTATAAATACTATTTAAATGGTATTAAATTACTATTACTCTTAGAATTTAGTTACCTTAGGTAATTTCGAGTTTATATAATTATTTAATGGTCCAAGGTAAGTTAGACTTTCTTTATTTGTTCTTTAAAATATATCATTATTATTTATTATTTAAAATAATAATTTATTATTTTAAATAATAATTTAGGGTTAAATTAATAATACTAAATTATTATTTTAAATAATAAAAATATAATATATTATTTTAAATATATCATTATTAATTATTATTATTCTAATATTATTTAAATGGTATTAAATTCCTATTACTCTTAGGTAATTGTATGTTTATATAATTACTTAATGGTCCAATGGTAAGTTAGACCTTCTCTATTTGTTCTTTAAAAAATATATCAATATTATTTATTATTTAATTATAATGGTCATTATAATTAATAAATTATAATAATAAATAATAATAAATTATTATTTACTATTTAAAATAATAATTTATTATTTTAAATAATAATTTAGGGTTAAAATACTAAATTATTATTTTAAATAATAAAATATAATATATTATTTTAAATATATCATTATTAATTATTATTATTCTAATATTATTTAAATGGTATTAAATTACTATTACTCTTAGGTAATTGTATGTTTATATAATTACTTAATGGTCCAATGGTAAGTTAGACCTTCTCTATTTGTTCTTTAAAAATATATCAATATTAATTATTATTTAATTATAATGGTCATTCGAAATTAAAATAATAGGTTATATACAATAATATATGATTATTAAAAAATCTATATTTACTTAATAATTTATAATTCCACTATTATTAAAAACAAACAAATAGTGTTCATGTTAAATCATTATTATTCTAGTAGTATAACTAATATTATTGTTATATCATATATTTATTCATAATACTTTCTTAATTTGGTAAACTAGATCTCTTCTCATAATTAAATTAATAATTTATATTAAATAATCAATATTTATTCAATAATCTGTTATTCCAATAAAATTATGACATTAGGTCAATATATTATTACTTATAAGGTTTAAAAGGGTTTTTTTTAGACATTAGTTAAAGGTATAGTAGAATTAAATATAAGCATAACTAATTGAAATTATAATTAAATAATTTCGAATGACCATTATAAGCATAACCTATTATTTTAATTTCGAATGACCATTATAATTAAATAATAATTAATATTGATATATTTTTAAAGAACAAATAGAGAAGGTCTAACTTACCATTGGACCATTAAGTAATTATATAAACATACAATTACCTAAGAGTAATAGTAATTTAATACCATTTAAATAATATTAGAATAATAATAATTAATAATGATATATTTAAAATAATATATTATATTTTATTATTTAAAATAATAATTTAGTATTTTAACCCTAAATTATTATTTAAAATAATAAATTATTATTTTAAATAATAAATAATAATTTATTATTATTTTAAATAATAAATAATAATTTATTATTATTTATTATTATAATTTATTAATTATAATGACCATTATAATTAAATAATAAATAATATTGATATATTTTTTAAAGAACAAATAGAGAAGGTCTAACTTACCATTGGACCATTAAGTAATTATATAAACATACAATTACCTAAGAGTAATAGTAATTTAATACCATTTAAATAATATTAGAATAATAATAATTAATAATGATATATTTAAAATAATATATTATATTTTTATTATTTAAAATAATAAATTATTATTTTAAATAATAAATAATAATGATATATTTTAAAGAACAAATAAAGAAAGTCTAACTTACCTTGGACCATTAAATAATTATATAAACTCGAAATTACCTAAGGTAACTAAATTCTAAGAGTAATAGTAATTTAATACCATTTAAATAGTATTTATAGATTATTTGGTAAATATGAACTATTATACGAGATATAATGACCATAATAAATATGGATATTATATTATTATCAAAGGAATTTTAATTTTAGGTATTCATATACATTTATTTACCTGTTTTTGCTATTTATAGGAATGTTAATAATTAAATTAGTGTTGACTAAGATCATTAGGTCAAAATTAGCCGTTAGCAATATAGCCGTTGGAATCTCTGCACACTCTATTTAATCAGCTAAGCCGGATTGGTTCTTCAACTTGTCCTGACGATGAACCACACTGGCTGGTTCGAAACGCGTCGACAAAAGATTGGTTATGTGATTTTGCCAAAGACTATCTAAACAATGTTATGGATCACAGAAGTCTAAATTCCTTGATAAAATCCCTACACTACTGGCCCTTTCAGCATCAGCCTGCGAAGCACAGACTGAAGTCTCACCCAAAGCAGTATGGGCTGGAACCAAGTTTCCGCACCCTTGAGATGGTTGTGATGTCGGTTTATTCCAAGTATACTGGCCTTCACGCAGGGTGCTTCGCACTTTGGGCTATCCTTCAGTACCTTCACAATCTGTTATAATCGACCTTCGTGCAGCCCTAACCAGGGGTTGAAGTCCTTTCGCATTGCTAAGGAAATGAACTGCGATGTCTCCTAAAATATGCTAAGTATATTACTTATCTTATTAACAAAACTTAGTTATTTTCAAGTAAATAGATGTTCTAACTTGCGTTCACTTAACCAATACAGTTATACAGATTCACGAATCATATAAGCATTAGAAGTGAAATTCATACCCAATATAACATATGCATAAACAGGAAATAAAGACGCATAAATGATAGAAACTTCTCTTTATTAATACTTCCAAAGGATTATAGACTAGACTCGCCTTGTGCACTCAGCTGCAGGGGTCCTTGTACTCAGCTGCGGACTACTAGGCCTCTACACACTCAGCTGTAGAGCCTCTACCTATGCTACGACCCAAAACTTAGACTTACACTTCAGAACTATCTCGCATACATCTTCATTATTTGATCTTAGATTCTGTGTGTCCTTATCTACTTAGAGCTTTGCTCTATTTATACAATCCCATGGTCCATGGACCATGGGTGGATCTTCTATAGATGACATTACATTATCAAAATAAGGGCAGACAACCCTATGACTATTTAAAAACTATGTGCTCCTTGCCCACAAAATGCAGAGTCTTTACATTGGAATTACAAAATTGGACCAAAATCTGGGCTCTATGCCCCAAAACTGCCCTTGGGGATCCTGCACCCAACAAGCCTACGGATTGGAACTGCACAATGTGCAGTTCAGTCTGGGACAAGGTCTGGGAGAGAATGCACAATATGATCAAGCTATGAGAATGGCTCTTGGAACTGCTAAATGAAAAATTGGAGCCAACCCATGACAACCTCTGTGCAATTCCATAAGCCAAGGTAGAGGCCTTGAGCTGTCAGATTGCACAATGCATGCAAATGAATGTGAGAGTCCGGCAAGGGGCGCCCAAATCTTTCCATGGGAGTGTGAAAACAAGGAGATCTTAAGGATGATGTGAGGATGAGTGCAGGTCTAACTTAGTGTAGATGTATGCATGTAAACCAAGTGTAGCAATGGATCAAACTAAAGGAACATGAAGCATGTGAATGGAGTTTTTGCACTGACGACTATTGGTGCAAAAAAGGGAAAAATCATGCGACTCTTGCGGAAGGCAATGTATAATGTGAACCAATACTTCTACAAGCTAAAACAAGTTAAAATGCCAGTGGTCGTTCAACAAAATGAGAGAAACAACAGTCTCACAAGCTAAACAAACAAAAGCCACAAAAAAAGTAGCAAAAGGAAATAAAAGCAAAACTCACCCCGAAAAGCAATAATAATTCTCTGAAGGCTCCTTGATCTCCTAGGGAAGCTAGAACTTGATGATCGGATGCGTAAGTGAGCTATAGAGGCATCCATTACATAGATTTGAGCAAATGGAGTTCATGACGCGTATGCTTGAGATCAAGGACAACAACAACACTTAACAGAAACTTCTAAAGATGGAAATGTGTCACCTTTGGGAAGCTAATAGTAGATTCCCTACTTCCTAGGGATGCTTTAACTCTTATCTTCTATATTTTCGGGAACACTGCCATGCATTTCCTGGAAATATCATGCAGTTTTGGGAAGGACCGAGCAACTCTCTGGTTCATGCACTAATAGTTTCTAAGCAAAGTATGGTTCTGCACAATTTCTAAGCTATGTGGCTTTGGGCTACCTCTCAGGCTCCACACAATTTCCCAGCTTAAAGCAAGCTATCAATTGGATCTATGCAGTTCTGGACTTGAGTGGTCATTTCTAGCTTCGATTGCTCTTGGAAGTTTCCAAACTAAAGACAAGATGCCTGCTGGGTCTGCGTAATTCTAGAGCCGAAGCTCACTACTGGGTTGCATTGCACATTTCTTGAGAGCATGGATCACTGCTGGCCTACAATGCGCAATTCCTGATAGCAAGGTTGGCTTCCCTCTAGGACTGTGCAGTTTGCCAAGGCAATGCAAGAACCAGATGTAACCAAGTCACAGGGGGTCAATTTGTGGTTAGAAAAAAAAGAAATTAAGTGAACACAAGCTATAAAGCGAAATATAAATTCAAAAGAAAACACAAGTACTTGGGAAGTGCAAGACAAGCTATTAAGATTTAAGTAGGGAGGCTCCAAAACAAAGCGAAGGAAAAATTTTGGAGGGTGTTTGTAGCCGCTACAACACATGCATTCGCTGGAATTAGTACTACACAAACCCTTAATATAGAAGGATATCGAAAAATGTAGCAATGTTGATTAATTATTGTAGTACCGATAACTTCATCAATTACAAATTTGTAAAACTTCTCAATTTCTTTGTATTTCTAACACCCGAATTTTAAGTAATGATTGGAAATGGAAGTACCATAAATTGTTCAGGGAATTTCCATATTATTAAGCTAAATATGGAAGAGTATTTATTGGATAGTTTCATTATTTCAATCTACACCTGTTGGTATTGGTGTTGTATTACAATTCAAATGGTTACAATCATTGGGAACATTAACCATTAATTTTTAGGATCTTTTCATGAGATTTTCCTCAAAAGGAAAGAAAATTGAGCTTAGAGGTATCCAGTGGAAATTCTCTAAGGTGATAAGATCTAATAGCATGACAAAAGTTATAAAAAAGGGACAGGATGGTGTAATTTCACAATTGTGCTCATTAGACGTTCAAACATCTATATCCTTTGATTCAATGGATCTCCAAAAAGATACCAATAATCATTCCAAGGTGTTTGGAGAGATGCCCAAGGATATTCCACTTGCTCATGATCGTGACCATGTTATTCATTTGCAACATGGAAATGTGCCATATAACATTAGGACTTATACGTATCCATTTGTAAAGAAGAGTGAGCTTGAGTGTTTAATTCAAGAATTGCTAGAGGCCATCATCATTCAACCTAGCCAAAGTGATTTATCTTCATTAGTGATGATGATCACAAAAAAACATGGTTCATGGTGTATATGTCTAGATAAATTAACATATAGGTACTATGGTCCCTATAAGGTGTTGTAGAGGATTGGAAGTATATATGGCCTACAAATTTGAGTTTCCTCCATTTTTAGGTGTACATATAGTCTTTTGTGTTTCTTGCTTAAAGAAGGTAATTGGTGATAAGATCCCAATCCAATCTATTTTACTATATATTAATGAAGAAGAGAAAATCATATTAGAACTAGAAACAATCCTTAAAACAAGGATTAATAAATTGAGAAATCAAGTAATTATTATCTCATAAAATGGAAGAACACATCAATGGATACAGAAACACCAACAATTAGTCAATTGTTGAGGGCAACAATTATTTGAAAGCAAGTGGCATGAGAATCCCTAAACAAGCCCCGTGTTAACCATAAAACCCCTTATTAAGCCCTATATATCAATTTATTGCATTTTTATTATTATATTATTATATAGGCCAGAACATTTCATTGTACCCTTTCATTGTAGTTGTACCCTCTGTCTCCTATTTCTACACACACACACAAACAAAAAGGATACCTATTATTAGGATCATCATATCTTTTCTTGTATTGTAATATTTTAAAAAGAGGTTCCACATTAAAGAGACTATCCCTCTCGAAATTTCAATTAAACCTGACATTGTCGAAAATCTACATATCAGTGTGTCTTACTCTCTTGATGAGGTCAATAATTATAAATCCATATTCCAGGAATTCATAGATGTTTTTCCTGGTCTTACGAAGAAATGCCTGGTATTGATCCAAATATCATTGTGCATGAAATTAAAATGTATCTTGATGATAAACCAGTATGGCAACACCTTCACCTTGTTCATCCTAAGAAAGCCACCGCTATCAAAGTCGGAGTTGAAAAACTTCTATGAGCTGGTTTCATCTATCCCGTACCTTTAACTGAATGGGTGTTTAATATTTTTCTTGTTATGAAAAGAACATGGAACAATCCACATGTGCATTGATTATTGAGACATCAATTGTGCTTATCCAAAGGACAACTATGCCACCCCATTCATAGACCAGAATGTTGATGATTGTGCAGGTTTCAACATATTTTCATTTATGGACAACTTGTCCGGCTATAATCAAATCAACATTCTATCGGTGGACCGACATAAAATTGCATTCATTTGTCCCTTGGTTATATTTACGTAAAAAACAATCCGTTTTAGATTAAAGAATGTTGGTGCTACATTCCAAAGGGCCATGAATTATGCCTTCCATGACATCAAACATATTGTGCAACCTTATTTGGATGATTTTCCTGCTCATTCACGTCATCAGGATGATCACTCAATGCATCTTAGGGCTGTATTTTTACGATGTAGACATTATAACATTCAACTCAATCCGCACAAATTTATGCTTTGTGTTAGCTCTGGTCATCTTATCAAATTGGTTGTATCAAGAAAAGGAATTCGTATTGATCCCTTGAAAGTTTAGGTGATCATTTATATGCTTGCTCCTTCTTGCCTTCTTCATATTCAATGACTCCAAGGGAAGGCTAACTTTGTTCGGAGGTTCAGTCCCAATGACACTAAACTAACTAAAGTATTTACTCATTTTCTAAAGAAAAGGATCCCCTTCCATTGGGACAACACTGCTCAAAAGGCGTTCGACGCCTTGAAAGATGTATTGATTCAGACATCTTTGTTATATCCCCCTGATTACCAATGCGATTATCCAGTACCTCACCACTACAAGTACTACCATTGCTATGGTATTGGTTCAGGAGGATGATGTAGGAATTGAAAATCCTATTTATTACTTGAGTCAGAATCTTAATGATACCGAAGTCAAGTACACCCATGTTGATAAGTCAAATTTGTCAGTTGTTCAATCTGTCTAGAGATTTTGTAATTACATTCTGCTCTGAAAAACTGTGGTTGTTTCAGATTGAAACCCCATGACATACATCCTCTCACAACAATTACTGGGGGGTAAATATATAAGTGGATTTTCATCCTACAAGATTTTGATTTGGAAACCATCAAATCCAAGTCGAAGAAATCCCTAGTTTTTCTAAGTTAATTTGTGACCTTCCCAATTCTGAAATTGAAACGAAATCTAGCGATTCTATTCCAAATGAGTCATTGTTTATGATCTCGTCATTTGACTTATGGTATGGAGAGATTCTCAATATTCTCCAGACCTAGAATTTCCGATATGATACTTGTCATTCTGACCAACGATGTATCTGATATCAAGCTAAACATTATATTATAATAGCTGACACTCTCTATTGCCACAATATCGATACAATTTTTCGAAGGTGCCTCACCCTTGAGGAGGCTAAGATATTATTAAATGAATTACATTTCGAGGCATGTGGTATCATTTTCCTGGATATTCCACTGCACAGAAGATCCTACGTGCTGGTTACATTTGGCTCCCCATATTTCACAACTGTATCCTCGCTATCCAGAAGTGTCATGCATGATAGATTGTTGATCGAAACATCTGTGCTCTTCTCACTCCTTTGCATCTTGTTATCGTCGTATGGGGAATTGATTTCATAACATGTAACCCTCACTCGGCTGGGAGGCATGGCTATATCATCGTAGCGATTGATTATTTTACCATATGGGCTGAGGTGATGGATACATATAACAAAACTTGTGAAACAACGACTTTATTTTTATTCAACCATGGTATTGCGTAGTTTGGTGTTCCACAAGTTGTAGTTACGGACCATGGAAAATAATTTCTAAATCACATGATGTCCAAACTCATTGCCAAGCTGGGACTTTCCCTAGAAAGTTCCACTCCCTACTACCATAAGGAAAATGGGCAAGTAGAGGCAATTAATAAAGCTCTAAAAATGATGCTTCAACGTATGATAGGGGTCCATAAATCAGACTGGCATCTAATTCTTTATGTAGACTTATGGGCATACCAAAATTCTATTAGGACTGCTACTATATTTACACCATTCCAAATTCTCTATGGTCTTGAAGCGATCCTTCTAATTGAATGTGAAATTACATCCCTCAAACTTGCTGTCGAACTCCTCTTTCATACTTTTGCGGAAGATGAACATCTCTTACATCTGGCGCACATTTGGTGGCAGATTTTCTCCCACATTCAGTCCATTAATGCTAGATTGGTGGCAGATTTTCAAGAATCTAGCCCATAAAGTTCACCTTAAATGCCGGCCGTCCACTCCATTTGGCCTCAAACCAAGCATCAAATCATGAATAGTGTCTTTAATGGTCACTTTCCGGCAGACTTGCGCGCCAATGTGGCTATCCTCACGCTGTCCCAGACCTTGTGACACTTCGCTACTGCGCGCACTCTTGACATCGTGTAGTTCCCGGAAAGAGTAGTTTATAGTCCCGCGTCTCCTTTCAGCTACCTGGAGCACTAAGACTGTGCCACTTTCATATAGTCACATCACTGGATCTCCGGTGTATGGCTTCAAGCGATTGCCATTCACCTTTCCTAGGAAGGTTTCTCCATTTAACTTGACTAGCCGTACCACACCTCCATTGGTAATCTCCTTGATAATATACAGCCCTAACTAGTGCATCCTGAACTTCCCTGGGAATTTATCAAACTTACTCTCATACAACAACACCAAATCATTCACCTTAAAGGTGTGCAGCTTAATATGACGATCATGCCATGCCTTTTCACGCTGCTTTTGGACCTGCTCATGAAATCCAGCCAAAAATTGTTCTTCTTCCAACTTATCCAACTATGCAAGCCTCTCTTCCAGGGCTCCGTGATCCATCATACCTGTGAGCACTGCTATGCACAGACTAGGCATGATGTGTTCCATAGGCATTACAGCTTCCACTCCATAGACAAGCCTAAAAGGTGTATGTACCGTCAGTTTCTTGCATGTCATCTGATAAGCCCATAACACTGCAGGTATGCGTAGGTCCCAATCACTTCCCTAAGCATTGCATACCTTGGTTAGTGCGTTTTCAAGCACTTTTTTGAATGCCTCCACTGTCTCGTTAACCTGTGGCTGATAAGGTGTGCTATTTTGATGATACACTTGAAATTCCTCCATTAGTGTGTTGATCGTCTCATTCAAGAAGTGTGTATCGCGATCACTCATCAAGATCCTCAGACACCCAAATCGCGTCAGTACATGTTCAAATAGAAACTTCACGGAAGTCGCGCCCATGCAATCCTTCGCTGGCTGTGCTTCTTCCCAATGAGTCAAGTACTCTGTCGTAGTGATAATTACCTCGTGCCTATCTTTCCTTGAGGTTTGATGGGTTCTACAAAATCTATTGCCCACCTTTCAAAAGGTTGCAACGTCATTTGTGGATTCAAAGGCATTTCATCCCTCTGCGATGGCCTGCCTGTTCTTTGACATACATCACATGCCTTGCAATCTGCTTTTGAATCCTAATGGAGGGTTGGCCACGACAACCCTGCGTGTAGAATCTTCTGCACTATTTCTCTTCTTGCATAATGTCCTCCCAACATTAAGAGCCATATGCAAATTCGCCCCCCCAACACATGCTTATTGATCAGATATTTTAGCGCAGAGTACATGTGCATCTGCTCAGGTTGGGGCTTTTCTTTATAGACCTACATCCATGTGCACAAGTCATTCTATCCATTATACTTGTCTGTCAGTCATATTTCAGGCTTCCCAAATCGTACTCGCATCATTCTCCTACATTCGCACCAATCATCAAAGCTTCCTTTGTGCGTACCCCACCATCTTGCAGGAATAGTGCACAACACCCAGTCCAAGGCTTGTAAGTGTTGCTTTTCTGGCGCTTCTCTTTCAAATGCATCCAAGAAGGTATATACATCACTTAGACCATCATAAGTAAGCAGATCTCATACTTTTGTCGACACATAGCGCAGCGACCGGGTCATCATATTGCAATTCAACGTAGTTACTTCATGTAACCGATTCTACCAGCGTTCTACTTCTTCATCCGAATCCGAAGTGTAGGAACTCTCACGCTCCCATGTAATCCATCCATTCGCAGTGGGATTCACCCAGTCTTGGTTTCACGCAGTTATCTTGTAGATGTAGTTCAAATCATCATCACTCTCATAATCAAGGATCGGTTCTGTATAGCGCGATCCTTCAGTAGGTTCCAGGGGTATTATTACGCGCAATTATTTCTTCTCAAAGATCATCTTCTACTCCTTCAGATTGATTACCCTGTTCATATCAGTGGCCAAGTCAATTCCCGGGAGTGCGGGGTAGGGATTGCTGTCATCAACAATATCTATTACTTCAAAGTCAGCCATGTCACACGGAATCTGTCAAGGGTGCGGACACGACTGACCTTCCTAGAAGTCTAAGACATTCTAATGACAAACAAGACAAAATGGAGTAATCTTTCTCTAAATACACCTTTTACAACATGAAAACTACAAGTGTTTAGGCTTACCTTATTCCAAAACGCTGTTGTTGAAGTTCGTTCTTGACGATCCGGATGAGCTCCTCCTTCAAGTCAATTCCTGCAACCACAAACAATCAAACAATTACCAAGCACTTGCATTTCATATAATAAAACATATATTCAACATGCAGACCAAGGAACACATGAAATAACTCATTAACACAAGCTATTGAGAAAAATAAACCAGTTTGTATTAATAACGAAACAAAGAAACTCTTACAACCTGGCCTTGGTGTTGTGCAAGTTCCTCCCAGGGTCCATCAAGGGTTTTCCTCTACTTTGACAAAGCTCACCCTCTCCCAAGTAGAATCAAGTGAAGACAATCTCTCCTCACAAAGGCTCTAATGGAAGACCTAAATCCTGCAGCATTTACCCAAAGAAAATGTATAGCTCCAACCTCTTCTCCTTCTGGCTCAATGCCTTCATTTATAGTGCTGTAAAGAGGTTATTCAGGTCCACTATCAATGGGATCATCCCCCTCTATGGGTGGGATAGCTCCCTTATTGATGGGATAAGTTCCCCCTTAATAGAGATACATGAACCAACTGGAGGCGCATCCATTTCATCAAACCGACCTCTAGAATGTTCTAGAAGTAACCACAAGTAACTTTTTCAAGATAAAACTCGCGCATTTTGCCTTTTACAGAGGGACGCACCTGTCCCTTAACATACAGAGCGTCCATGGACGCAGATTTTGTGAACATGGTCCGCGTCCCCGCAGGTAAGGCTAGAGAGAACCTGCGACCCCAGAGATAAACATGATTTTTACAAGACTTTCTCTCTTTTTTGAGTTTGAGATGGATAACAGAGGCATGAGACTTGCCTAAGAGGGTAGCATGACTGTTGATTTGAGCCATACTAACTGTAAGTAGTCAAGGTGACATTTTTTAGTGTAACAGATTGCCCCCTAAAGTGCGAAGCCTGGAATAGAATAGGGTTTTGTAATTCTAGGAAGGGTGAAGCGCTTTATCATTTCAAGGATTGCCTTGTGGATGGCCTGGTTGGAACCTGCAATTTTCAACACAAAATACATGGATAAGATTATATCATCACTGAGGTAGGCATTCCCATACTCAGATTCAAAACTTTAACTAATGGACTAACTATCCTGATACAGGAATGATCTTGCAGTACATTATTTTTATAGACTTTTGTAGACACAGTATGGACGCAGCCATCTGTTTATGATAAGTCTACATAGACAATGAATACAAAACTCCTCGCAGCCTGGATGGTAGAAACTAGATCCAGGGTCTTCACTTCTACTTCCCGAATTGGTACGATTCTAGCCATGTGATTAAATGATTCGATGTCGAACATGGTAGAAACCACTTGATTACCAGTCAATGATGTAAACTGTTAACAAGCATGAGAGAAACCACCAGTAATGTCAATGGTCCTCAAAGTACCAAGCACAACCCGTGAAATGTGAATAGATGTTTTGATGTCGAACACTTCACGGAATCCTCTGATCGAAAGTCAATGATGTAAACTGACGTCAAAGGCGAGAAACCTGCCATTGATGCATGCAGACTTCAAGGTACTGTCGATTCCTAAGTCATCTTTCTAGATAATGTGTCGATGTCGATAGAAAGCGACCCGTTGCAGGCAAGCCCGCAACACGAAATCATTGTTCAAGTTGAAGAAATGTTGCTGTAAGGACTGACTCAGGGATGGTCAAATGGATGACAAGTATTTTGCAGATGAAAGTTTTGCTTGCAGACCTCTTGAACACATAACGACACAACAGATGGTTTGGTGACGAATAACTCAAAGTTGATCCCTGAACCCGGTTAAAGATTTTCAAAGTGATTTAGTCAACTGTGAGGTAAAAGATTTCCCAACCCAGGTGAATGAAAAGTGTCGTGTTCAAGAGCGGTAATAAAGTTTCTTCTGAGGCAAAAGGTGACAAATAGGTTCATTCTTCTCTTTTTTCCCCCACCATTTCTGGCAAGTACCTCTTTATTTTTAACAAGCTTGAGGAGGATAACATATGCTTGATTATAAGCTCATCCTTCGGACGAGTCCAACCTAGTTTAAATGCGAACCCTAGGAAGGAGTGGTTCGTTCCTGTTTGTAATTGAACAGGTCCTTTACTGTAAAAGTTTAACGAGCCCAGTATAGGAGAAACTCGGCGTTTTTCAATTTTAGAGAGTCTGAAAAACTTAAGGAAACTCCACGTTGAACTTTTTCGTATATTTGTGTCCCTCAAGCCCGAAAAAGTATAAAATAATACCTGGGGGAACCGCTTGATCTTGCGACCAAGGAGTACTTTCATAATAGTATCGTTGACCTGAAAAGTAAAAAGCGATCAAAGACACGTCGTTTTATTTCCTTATCGAGTTTGAAACGACAAAAACCCGGCAATCTTTTCCTGATTTTGCGGTCAGAAAAGAGCTAAAAGGGGACCGTCTTTTAATTCCGTTTTAACGAGTGAAAAAGAAACACTCGGCGATCTTTTCATGTTTTAGGAGTCAGAAAAAGGGCTTAAAAGATGACTCTGAAATTTTGTTTGTGAAAAATTACAATTTCCCTCGAAATCCCTTCGTCCTGCACAAAAGCGACACATTACTCATACCTGTTTAAAATAGGCAAAAATACATTCGAAAACATCTTTTCATGGTAAAAAATGAACTAATTCATCCAAAAAACCTATAAAAAGACCTTTTACCATGTCATTTTTACCGTTTCACTGTTGAGGTTGAAAAAGGAGCTTTTGACAAGAAACTTCCCGTGGTTGCTGCGGAAAATCTGACCGTCGGAATCGAACGCCGTTTCACCGAGGTATTTTACACATCCCACTCTTCATTTTTATCCGTTTGGTTTTTTGTTTTCGGTCTCTGTTTCATTTTTTGGGGGGGTTTTGGGTTCAAAATGCGCCCCTCGGCGGACGCAGGTGCCCTTCGGGTGACCCGCGTCCCCCGACTTTTTCTCACACGGGAAAAAGGTCGGGGGACGCAGTCCGCCTTCAGGCGAGCTGCGTCCGGACGCCCTGTGCTAAAAAGCCGGGGTGCGTCTTCCGCAAAGGGCGCATTTCAAAACCCTAACTCTCTCAAAAAACCACCAAATTTTCTCAAATTAATTTCTAATTGACTCTTTTGATGTGCAGGGCCCAAAACATGTTAGACTGGAGAGAGAGAGAGCACGTAGAAGACGATGAAGCTGCGATTAACCACCAACCCTCTCTGGATGCCTTAAGAACATGTGGATTGTACAAATATTGGACCATACCGGGCATGAGGGGCCAGGTAAGATTTTTGGAATGGCTGGTTGAGCGATGGAACGTTCAAGATCAATGCTTTTACATTGGAGGGCACCAGCTCGAGATAGAGCCCTCGGATGTATACTTTCTCACTGGCTTGCCAAACAGAGGTGAGCAACTCAACCTTGCGGGGACCAGGCCGGGTGGCCAATCCCTTGATGATCTCCGCGAGGAGTGGTGCAGACCAGGGACTCGCCATAAAAAAGGCGTGGAGATAAAACACATCGCTCTGGCGGAACTTAGAGTTATTGCATTTACGGTCACTAGGATTTGTGGCGCGGCCGCCTTGCACATTGCCTCCGGATCCCAAATGCGGATGGCAGTTGACTGTTACCAAGGCACCATCTTCAACTGGTGCGAAGCTGTGTCGGCTCATATGAAGAGCCAACTAACCAAGGCAAAGAACGGACGACTAAAGACTTTTGGATATGGGCCTCTAGTCGTGAGCTTTGCCTTGGAGAGAGTTCCTATGCTGATCCCTCAGCAACTCACTGTTGATGACTTGGGTCCTCGGGAGCCAAAGCTTGTTCGATGGGTTGCGGTGATGGCCCGGCATCCTGACGAGGGTGCTGCAGTGGTTCGATTCTCGGACAGTTACTTCGACTGGCTAGAGGGCCAGCTTTTTGTGATACAAGACTTTCCATATGCCGGAATGGATTTCAGAGGTGATCCGAACATGGTTCTTCCACAGGGAGAACAATGGGATGACAGAGGTACTTTCATTTTCACAAGTTTTCTAATTATGTATTTTTTATATTTTTTATATATATCGTCTCAAAGTAACAGTAAAATTTTAAAAATGCAGATGTTGGACCACAGCGTCCAGCCAATCTCCGGCCTTACGACAGACGACATCCAGCTGCACCGGCACCGGCCTTACAGGATGCGACAGCAGAAGTACTAGCCGATTTGGAGCATGATCTAGAGCGTCTCACGGCAGATATACCTGAGACTACTATGGATGATATTCCAATGAGGCTTCAGCGCTTCGTGGTCGCGGTCCCTGGACCGTTTAGGAGATTTCTGCGCAAGATAGCCCGCGCAGTGGTGTCGTACAGAGAGCACCACCAGTGATTGACTAGTCACTTTTGTAGTCACATGTGACATTTTTGACTTTTTGCACTATCATTTTGCCGATCATAAGGTGTGTTAAACCTATGATCGAAGACGATGTATATATTTTTGGACACACTTCTATCTATATCTATATATCACTATTACCGGCTTATCTTGTTTAACATGTATGATGAAATGTCTTTAAATTTACTTGCATGATTATTATAAATGTCTGTCCAACACTCGAGAAGCAATTGCATCTGCTAATGTATTCAAAGACCTTGGAATATGTTGATATTCAATGTAATCAAATTCACGTTCCAAGAGACGCACTCTCAAAAACAACCTTAATAACACAGGATTTCTAATGGCATAAACTCTATTAAGCTGTAATACAACAAGTTCAGAATCTAACCTCACTATCAAACGTCGAATTCCAAATGAAATAGATTCGGATAATAATTCAACCACTGCACTGTATTCTGCAATGTTATTCGTTGTTTGACCGAGGCTTACCCCATGCATAGAAACTAACTCGTCAGAGGGTGAATAGATAACCCAAGCTGCGGAAGAGATATTCCGTGTACTACGACAAGCACCATCAGCAAATCCAATGTATGTTTGGAGAGGCGTCGACATCTACAATATCAAGAGTAAAACCAAGATGAGCCAAAATAATGACGAAAAACCACACTTGCTAAGCTAAGCACACTGACTAAACTAACACACTTGCTAGCTAGAAAGGAAATCTAACCTATCTAAAAATTTCTCCATCCATCATTTTAAGCATAATACCTCTTTAGGTAAAGTCCATTTCTGGGTTTGCCCAAAGAGTCCCCATCAAAATCAACTAACTCATAAGCCCCTTTTGCTAGCTTTCGCTTTACAATGTAGGGCCCATGCCACATGGGAACGAACTTTCCGGCACCTAGCTTATCGTTAGCTTGATCATATAATAATACTAGGTCTCCTTCCGAAAAACTTCGAGGGGTTACATTTTTATCGTACTGAGCTTTCATTCGTTTCGCGTGAGTCTCGATAGCTAAAGTAGCGTCACGTCGAGTCTCATCTAATTTAGCTAAGTATAACAACCGTTTCTCCTCTTCGGAAGTAGCTGGAAGTAATTCGACAGCCATTTGAAGTGATGGGATTTCGCACTCAATAGGTAACACAGCTTCTAAGCCATAAACTAGCTGAAAAGGGGTGAAACCTGTTGAATTTTTCACTGAAGTTCGATATGCCCATAGCGCCGAAAATAACATGTTATGCCAATTCGTTCGATGGATACCAATGATCCGTCGAATCATGACGACTAGAACTTTGTTGATTGACTCAACCAAACCGTTGGCTTGCGGATAATAAGGTGTAGAGCTATCGTGGCGCAAACCAAGCTGGCTTGTAAGTTCAGTCATCATGACATTTCGAAAATGGCTTCCATGGTCCGTAATGATTGCTTGTGGGACACCAAACCTAGTTATGATATGATTGAATACGAAAAGTGCAGCTGTCTTGCCGCTTGCGTCGAATGTAGGCATCGCCTCGGCCCACTTAGTAAAATAATCAACCGCAAGGATGATATACGCATGCCCCCCGGCCGAGTGAGGGTTACAAGTAATAAAGTCAATGCCCCATTTGGCGAATGGACCAGCGGCAATTATAGGGTGGAGAGGAGCAGGTGGAGCGCGCATCTTGCGATCAAACACTTGACAGTTGTGGCATTTTCTGACGGCAAGGATACAATCTTTAAACATAGACGGCCAGAAATAGCCAGCGCGCAACACCTTCTGAGCTGTGGCATACCCAGACATATGACCGCCACATGCTCCAGAGTGACAATCATTCAAAACTCTCTCAGCCTCATCGTGAGTTAAACAACGTCGAAAAACTAAGTCTGCCCCCAGGCGATAAAGTGTATCTCCAATAATTCTGTATTGCTGGGATTGAAACCGAATTTTTCGACGGTTTTCCTTGGAAGCTTCAGGCCGAAAGGTTTGGGTTTGGAGATAGATGATTATATCCCCATACCACGGATCTACAGTGCTAATAAGAAACAAAGATTCGTCCGCAATGGACTCCTCTGCCACAGTCTCTGTGTCAGCACTCGGGAAATCACACATTAATTCCGCGAAGACTAAAGATTTCTTAGACTTGGACTTCTCAAACTCCAAGTCGAACTCTTGCAGGATGACGATCCATTTAGAGTACTTGCCCCCTAGCAGTTGTTTTGTCAAGATATAAATCATAGGGTTGCAATCCGAAATAACAGTAGTTTTGCGGAGAAGAATGTAGTGACGAAAACGCTGGACAGCTTGAACGGCTGCCAGGGCCAATTTCTCCACATGTGAATATTTTAACTCAGTTGGATTTAAGGTTCTGCTAAGGTAATATATCACATGCTCTGCCTTGAATTCATCTTCTTGAACTAACACCATTCCAATGGTGGAATGCGAAGCTGCGAGGTATAAGAAGTAGTCCTGGTTGTAGTTGGGAGGATGCAATAACGGTGCATGGGTCAACGCGTGTTTCAGTGCATCAAAAGATTGTTGAGCAATCTCGTCCCAAAAGAATTGTACGTTCTGTTTCAACAACCGTGTAAAACCTTTAGTGACCTCGGCGTAGTTAGGGATGAATCGGCGTAAAAAGTTCGCTTTCCCTTGCAAACTTTGGAGTTGGCGCAAACTCGAAGGAGGAGGCAATTGGATGATAGCCTCGACTTTCGAGGGATCGACGCGAATGCCGGTTTTGGAAACAACAAATCCCAGCAATCGACCTGTTTCTATACAGAAAACACACTTGTGGGGATTCAACCGAATTCGATAATGCCTACACCTCATAAAGATTGCTCGTAAATGGACAAGGTGATCAGCTCGGTGTAAAGAATGAGCAGGCAAATCATCGAGATAGGGTTGCACAATGTGCTTGATGTCATGAAATGCATAAGACATGGCCCGTTGAAAAGTAGCACCGGCATTCTTAAGGCCAAAAGGTAATTTGCAATAAGCAAATGTCCCCCATGGACAAATGAATGCCGTTTTTGGTTGATCGGCAGGTAGAATATTGATTTGATTATAACCTGAGAAACCATCCATGAAGGAAAACATCTCACTTCCGGCACAATCATCAATAATTTGATCGATATAAGGCGTAGGATAGTTGTCTTTTGGACAAGCTCGATTGATATCCCTATAATCGATACAGATTCTTATTGTTCCTTGTTTTTTATTGACGGGAACAATATTCGATACCCAATCCGTTAACGGGATCGGATAAATGAAACCTGCTTTCAACAGCTTTTCGACTTCGGCTTTGATTGCAGCTGCTTTTCGAGGGTGAATCTGACGCAACCGTTGCCGAATGGGTTTAGCATCCGGGTAGGTTTTGATTTCATGAACAACAATGGCAGGATCAATTCCCGGCATTTCTTCGTAGGACCAGGCAAACACGTCGCGGAATTCTTGGAATAGGGCCTTGTAAGTTTCAATTTCTTCGTCAGTACATGCGGCACCTATATGAATGTTCTCCTTGATTCCGGGCTTCACTGAAATATCAATGGGAATAGTACGAGAAATATTCCCTAAATTCAGCTCTGAATCAGAATGTTTCGTTGGATCCTGAGCGTCTTTGACATATTCAGCGGTAAAGATAGATGAAAAATCATTTTCAAAGGCATCATCCTTAGGTAAAAACGAAGATCTGTGATGGAGATCTTCCCATGGTAGATCATCTACACTTAGGATTTCGCGAAGTTGTTCGTCAGATGACACTTCTTCGGGAAACGTTATCCGTTCTAAGGGTGAGGTGAAAAGTGACTCTTCACTGACCACATTCATTTGGTCGGTTGAATGAAAGTCGGTAAAAGACATAAGAGCTTCATAAGCAATCTCATACGGACTCAACGGCATAACATCACCGAGTGAGTCTAGCTCAGAGTCAGAGGGAACATACCAAGGATCATCATAAATAATGTTTTCTGACGTGATCATATGAATTGTTGCGAACGAAGGGTCTGCATTGAGTGGAGGGAGAGGAAAAGTTCCCAGTAAACCGGAATCCTTAACTAAACCTACACCAATGTCCCTATAAGGGATTGTCGTTTTACCAACATGCTGGATAGTTTCTAAAGAGGTTGGGTCGGATGAAAAGTATGTCAGCTGATCAATAGTCACGATCTTACCGTTATGTGGAAACTTAATGACTCTGAAGACCGATGAAACGACCGCTGTCATAGCATATGACCAACTTCGACCCAAAAGAAGGTTGTAGTCTAGAGGGGCATCAACCACTTCCACATCCAGACTAACGGTTTTACCTTCGACCCCTATAGGCAATTCTTGTAGAATACCAAACGGACGGAACCCACGGCCATCAAAGGCCTTAAGGATGGTGGGGGATTGGTTCAATGAAGGAGAACCAAGCGATCTCCAACATTGAATCGACATAATACACGTAGAAGCTCCCTCATCAATCACAGTCCGATGAATAGGCCTGTTTTTGACTATCACTGGAATTTGGAAAGCCATTTGATGGGGGAGACGCGGTGTACTACTTTCTAGATCAAAGATCATTAGGTTCGGGTCCTGAACATCGACAGCTCCAATAGCCGACAAAAGCAATTTTCGTTGCGCTGGACATGATTGCAGCACTTCGAGTGCCGACATTGCTGAAGGTGAAACAGCTAAGTCTTCAACAATGTTGTAATTCTGGGCTGCTCTCGCATGTGGATTGAAAGCAGACCTTCGAAGTACACCCTTGGCGGGCGGCTTAATCACTAAGTCTGGGTTAGGTTTTTCGATCTGTAGTGGATCGGAACCAGGAGTTGAGGTTGATGGGTTAGAGTGAGAAGATTCTGCTTCTTTACCATCAACAGGAGCCTTACTACCATAATCTTGCGATCGAGTCGCAATCCTGACATGAGACATCATCAAAATGGGTTCTTCACTGGCATTCGAAGAAGAACCTATCATCTTATTTTCCTGCTCGGGGAATGGATTCTTTAACACAGCAGGAGTCGGAGAACCTTTAACTATTTTCACTACCTCGGCCCGATGAGGGCAGTCTCTCGTAAAATGATCTTCTTCACAAATGAGACAAGGATAACGAGGTTTGCGCTTTTCGTCATTAGTTTCCGACTTTTCCGTTTTCTCCTTTGGAGCCTTGTCTGCTTTAGCCTTCTTCTTTCCTTTCTTCTTTCCACCGTTTTTGGATTTGGCCGTAGATGACTCTACAGCGTGAATGTCGGCGGTAAGTTCAGGAGGAGAAGACTCTCCTGTCGGAGAATCAGGCAAAGTGATAATTGGAGTATTGGAGGTCTTGGAAGACTTCTTCTTACTCTTCGTAGTCACGATACCGATCATACCATCAGCGGCATGAGATCCCGAAGGAGCAGCAGCGATTTGGTTTGACTTTGGAAGATCCGGAATTTTCTCGTGTAACGTACCCGACTGAGTGTAAACTAAGTCAAGGTATTGTGCCTGAGCAATGACTTGCTCCTCAGTAACTACGCCGGCCTTAGCTACATCTTCAGTAATTCTTGGTAATAATGATTTTACAAACCATTCAGCTAAAATTTGGTCCGGGATAAAAACTTTCACTAATCTCCTTCGACGTCTCCACTCATGGATGTGATCAGAAATGTACGTGGATGTCGATTGTTTTAGCGAAGTTAATAATTCCGTACCATTATCGTATCTGACTGGTAACTGAAAATGAGTTAAGAATGAAGTAGCTAACTGGCTAAAGTTGTAAAAAGAAGCCCGTGGCAACTCAATGTACCACTTGGCTGCGAGACCAATGAGTGTACGCTGGAAAAGACGTAAGCGGATAGAATCATCTGAGATGGAATTTGATGCACACCAGAGGTGGTAAGTCATCACGTGATTAGACGGATCCTCTCCAGACTTACCTTCGAACTTGGGTATATCGCTGGGCAACTTATTTGGCATTGGCGGCCAGAACGGAAGATATTGAATTGGATCGTTCGTTAGGCGCGTCAAGTCGGGTAAATCTAAAGTCGCAATAAATGGTAACTGCCGGTTAGGATCTCTGAAACTCTGAGTCACAATACCAGCCCCAGGAGGAGGATATCCAGGATAACTAGGAACAGGATTCGCATTGGGGATATTATATCCTCCTGGAAAACCAGGATTAACCGGACCGTACTGGGGTTGTTGAGGTGGTTGATAATTGTACCCAGGATACGGTTGATACTGGTAAACCGGTTGTTGGGCAGCTTGCCCAGGTTGATACTGTCCCTGGTACGGAGGTTGAACAAATTGAGGTTGAGTAGTAACAACCGTACTTGTACCAGGTTGACCTGCAGGCATCTGGACTGTGGTTTGAACCGTGGGTCCAGACAACGGTACAGATGTCTGAGGAGCGGTTACAGGGACAGTAGAAACCAGAGCTGCCGATACTCCAGATGTAAGCATGGTAGATGAAGCGGTAGTTGCTGCAGCCGTGTGAGGAGGAGTACTCGGTGCAATTGGCGGCTGAGTAACTACAGAAGTTACAGGGGTCTGAACACTTGACTGGACAGGTTGCGGTTGCTGGGGTGGACCAGGAACTGCAGGTTGTCCTGCTTGAGGTACCGACTGTATACTTGGTTGCGACATCTGTTGACCTTGTGACGGATCCCATGTTAACATTCCAGGGTATTGACTCGTAACAGGTTGAGGATACTGAGATCCATAGCCGTATTGAGGATAGGGTTGATAACTGTAAGGTGTAGTCCCATATGATTGCCCTTGAGGTGGTTGATAACCTTGACCAGGGTATTGACCCGTAGGTTGATAACCTTGAGGTAAATACGAATACTGGGGTTGACCTTGACCTTGAGGTTGGTATCCTTGAGGTTGATACCCTTGGGGTTGATACCCTTGGGGTTGCCATCCTTGAGGTTGCCATCCTTGAGGTTGATACTGATACTGAGGTTGACTTTGGGGTACGTATTGAGGCTGGGGTTGATACCCTTGGGGTTGATACCCTTGAGGTTGCCCCCCAGTCACAAATGAAGTACCTTGAGGTTGCCCCCCAGGCATTAACGAAGGTTGCCCCCCAGGCGGTAATTGGCCACCTTGAGGTTGGTTAATGGGAGTTGAACCTGACATCATATAAACTTCACCTATACTCAATGGTACATTACCACTGTTTCCAACTAATAACCCATGATCAACAGGTTGAGGAGATGCTCCCGCAAAGGTACCAGAAAGTGACTGATACCCAGTAGGAACAGAAGGACCGCCATGTAAAAATGATTCAGGACTTTGTGAAAACACAGACGACTGACCAGACATATTTACAGGAGAATGAATTCCTCTAGGTGGAACCGGAGTACGAGGTGTAGAAAAACCTACTGAGTTGTCTAAAAAATTGGTTAATGCAAGGTACCAAGATTCACTTCTAGGAGGACTGTAAAAGATGGATTCACGCTCCCTTAGATCAAGGGTAATTAGATCTTCAGAATCAGAAACGCCTATTTCTTCCTCTGGAACAAGTTCTTCTATAGCAATTAACCCAACAGGAAGATTTTCGGTGATAATTCTTTCTATTCTTGGTGAATCAGGAACACTAGGAGTTGGAGTAACAGGTTCTGAAATTTCAGGTTCTTCGCCTGTTTCACTGGCAGATGAAAAACTACCAGCAAGCTCGGAAACTGTAACAGCTTCGGGATTGTAACCTGTTTCTAATCTTTGGTAATCTGGATGGACTACCAAAGAAGATTCTCCTTCTTCAGGTGAACCTACTCTACTGCCACTAGGAGGAGTTACAAGGACCTTTAACCCTTCTAAATGACCCGGAATGTCTTCAGGAGATTCACCCCGCGATTTACGGAGTTTTCTTAACAAATCTATTCCGGTAACAATCTCAGGAGACTTGCCCCGAAGTCTACGGGACTGTCTCGGTAATTCCGCCACAATTAAAGATTTTAACTACAACACACGAAATCAAAGTAAAAAATTTCAAATCAAACCACCTAAAGTCTTCTAAAGAACCAATCAAATTTGAAGCACACGCCTAAATAATCTAGAGCGTCAAACCACACACAAACAGTAGTCTTCCGGACCAAAAGCGCTAGTTGGTGATTAGGCCCAACCTCGCAGGATTCAGTACAGAAAAAGTGGGTGGAACAGTTACCCCGGCAACCTGCTTAATGAATAGACTGGACCAAGTTCCTCCACTTTAACCGTCTCGAAGTGAAGCGAACCCCCCAGAAAATCCAAGTGAGTATAACCGACGTCTGCTCCAGGTACAGTGGGACCTTCCCTCCACCGTCACCTTGGGTAGAATCCTAGATATTATGGCCACTAAGGTTACCAATCACAACAATTACACCTGGGGGAACAGTCTAAACTCCGACAGCACGCAAGGGCAGAGTAGCAAGCTCCAATCCCCTTACCGGCTCCTTGACAACAATCCAAGGTTTACCGATAAGTGACCCCTGGCTCCTCGACAATGGTTAATCCGAGGTTTACCGTTTGTAATACGTACTGCCTGGCGTCGTTCCCAACGAGGGAGGAATGATCCCCTCACTGGTTCGGACACGAGCTCGTGTTTCTCCTTTAAGAGGAGCTTTCCCAGAATGTAACTGAAACAATTGGATTTGTTCTACTCAAGATAGACTATCTGTTTGGTTTTGTAGTCTTGGAGAGTTAAGTACTCACCTACTCCAAGACCCTAGCCTAAGCTATGTTGGTGCTTCAGAGCCCTAGAAAAATAAAGATTACTAGATTGATTTTAATTTAAGCGTTACTTTTAAGGTTGTTTCTTAAGTCAAAAGGTGATGGAAGTGAAACTAGTGGTATGTTGACTCGACTCGAAACCACTACAAAATGCACCTAAAATGATTTATCCACTACTTTACTTTTTCGATGAATTGCTTAACTAAAAAGTTGAGAGAATGCAATCTTTATAAAAGCAACTTCTTAATTGAAGACAATCAAAGAAACATTCGTTTTTCTTTTCCAAGCATAAAAACATAACTTCTCTTTACATGCACGAAAAAACTCTTTTCTTCTTTTGAAAACAAAAAGCTACTTGAAACAAGACTTTTTAAGAAGATGTTTTTGTATTTTTCTTTTAATAAAGCAAATAAATCTAATATAACCAAAAAACAATCTTAACAACTCTTAAAATCTATGAAAATGCACTCATAAGCAAACTAAAGGCAATTTTACTCTAAGCAATCTTAACGAGGCCAAAACTAACAATGATTATTTCTAAGGTGTTTTACTTGATCACAATCAAATCAAGGACTAGCTTATTGCAGAACCAAAAACTAGTCAAAACAAAATTCTAATCTTTTTGTCCTTTTTGAAAATGGAAATCAATACTTTAAAAACAAGCAATTCGAAATTTGACCCAAAACAACTCAAATGACAAGTTGCTCAAACAAGGAGACTTTACGGCAGGCTCAACTTCTAAGAAGGTTGACTAACCAGAGATATCAAAGGCTGGACAACTTTCTAAGCTCAAAGTCACTACAAAGCCTTTCCAAAAATCAAACCCTAGGTCTAAACTTCGTTGAAAACCACTAAAACACTCAAAGCTCACAAAACCAGTTCAGGTGAGAATTCTTGACAGGGTACTAAAGGATCTGGGCAGAAAACACTAAGAAAAAACAAAATCTAAAAGTAATTTAAGGCAAAAATGGAATTTTCTTAACTTTTACAGGAAGACGCAGGCCACCCGTTGTCACAGGTGCGGCCCCGCACTGTGCAGTCGACAACAGCGCGTCCAAGGACGCACTGTGCAGCACACAGAGACTGCGTCCTTCTGGAAAAAGGAAGAAAAACTAAAGCCAACTAAATCTACAGCTAAGCCACCCAAATACTAATTCTCACAGTCAAAAACCAGAAAATAAAAATGATTTTCTCAAAGCAAAGTTCATATAAAGGAAAAAACTCTCTCATTAATGGATTCCCCAGCGGAGTCGCCAATTTGTCACACGGAATCTGTCAAGGGTGCGGACACGACTGACCTTCCTAGAAGTCTAAGACATTCTAATGACAAACAAGACAAAATGGAGTAATCTTTCTCTAAATACACCTTTTACAACATGAAAACTACAAGTGTTTAGGCTTACCTTATTCCAAAACGCTGTTGTTGAAGTTCGTTCTTGACGATCCGGATGAGCTCCTCCTTCAAGTCAATTCCTGCAACCACAAACAATCAAACAATTACCAAGCACTTGCATTTCATATAATAAAACATATATTCAACATGCAGACCAAGGAACACATGAAATAACTCATTAACACAAGCTATTGAGAAAAATAAACCAGTTTGTATTAATAACGAAACAAAGAAACTCTTACAACCTGGCCTTGGTGTTGTGCAAGTTCCTCCCAGGGTCCATCAAGGGTTTTCCTCTACTTTGACAAAGCTCACCCTCTCCCAAGTAGAATCAAGTGAAGACAATCTCTCCTCACAAAGGCTCTAATGGAAGACCTAAATCCTGCAGCATTTACCCAAAGAAAATGTATAGCTCCAACCTCTTCTCCTTCTGGCTCAATGCCTTCATTTATAGTGCTGTAAAGAGGTTATTCAGGTCCACTATCAATGGGATCATCCCCCTCTATGGGTGGGATAGCTCCCTTATTGATGGGATAAGTTCCCCCTTAATAGAGATACATGAACCAACTGGAGGCGCATCCATTTCATCAAACCGACCTCTAGAATGTTCTAGAAGTAACCACAAGTAACTTTTTCAAGATAAAACTCGCGCATTTTGCCTTTTACAGAGGGACGCACCTGTCCCTTAACATACAGAGCGTCCATGGACGCAGATTTTGTGAACATGGTCCGCGTCCCCGCAGGTAAGGCTAGAGAGAACCTGCGACCCCAGAGATAAACATGATTTTTACAAGACTTTCTCTCTTTTTTGAGTTTGAGATGGATAACAGAGGCATGAGACTTGCCTAAGAGGGTAGCATGACTGTTGATTTGAGCCATACTAACTGTAAGTAGTCAAGGTGACATTTTTTAGTGTAACAAGCCAACACGCTCTATTCATCAATATCCACGGTTACTCCTTGCAATCACCCCATGGGTATGATTTTCTGTTGGTTCACCATTCTTAGCTGAATCGGAGACCATTGCCGTGTAGGTCTCCCCATTTGATCCGATGTTTGTTTCGATAAAACATTCGCGTTTGATCCCAAATCTAGATTGTCTTAGTCCATCTCGTATTCTTCGATCTGTGCAATTAGTCTCATTTCACGCTCCGTCCTTGTGTTATTCTTTCCAATTTTGCAGACAACATGCGGTTCACCTAGCGCGGTCCCAGCGCATCTATTGATGAGTTCCTATAACCCGTTTACAACCTTAGTGTCGCGCAGTAGCTTCATACAGGTTTCCAAGAATGTTGTGAGCATAGAGGCGTCCATCTCCAGCTCAGGCTTATCTTTGCTTCTTGAAGTGGAGGCCTTAGCGAAGCTCTTCTTAGCTTCCATGAAGGTTTATTGAGCGCGCTCCAAATCAAACTCAACTTCTTTCACTGGGGCTTTACGAACAAAGGTACTATCTTTCAGTTGTTTTCCCTTGTCATCTCCTGTCGCAATTCCACTTCGGAGCACAATGTTTACGTTTGGATCTTCCTCACATGACTCATACCTCATCATCTATAGTTTTGAGTCAGGGGAGGTGGTAACACTCCTTTGTCACATATCCTAGCTATCAACGTAGGACAATCTTCTGTCTCATGATCAAACAGGCTGCAACACTTGCACGATGGACGTGTTGGATTAGTACAATCGTGGGAATTGTGTTGTGGCCCTTCGTAATTTCGTAGCAAATCAATTGTCCCTGACCTCTACCAGGTCCTCCTCCACCTCAGCCTCGCCTGCGCCCCTAAAATCCTGTCCGTGCCATCTCTGCATTCTGATCAAGGGGCTGTGTTTCAGCCTAAACCCTGTAGGTGGGAGTTCTATCCATCATCAATTCATAGCTCCTACAAGTATGCTCGTCATGTCTCACCGATCTTTAAAAGTTGCAGAACAACTTTTGTGGAGTTTGCGTATACTTTCGTAACAAGTGGCAGTTATCTGTGGCATGATTTCCAGCTACTTGATAGATAACACACCACAAAGTAGGAGTTGTGCTAGGTCTTACTTGAGCTTCTGGCCTTAAAGGCATCGGTCCTCCTCCTACAAGGTAATTTGTAAAGACTGGGGAGTGGTTTTTTCCATGACCCTGACTCTTGCATTTCAAGCATCATACTTCCTCACACACTTCTGGTTGAATCTTCCTATCCTGCTTCAAGCTTTGCATCTGAAGGCACAGATTCTTCAGCTGCACGTGGATCTACTAAACTCCTAGCTTAGGATCTTGCATCGGGGTCTCATGCAGTCTCATGGCAATCTCCACGACCTCTTCCTGAGTCATTATCTTCTGCTATGACAACGCACTCCTTAAGGGTGGTAGTAGCGACGATACAAACCACTTGCGATGTTGTCCATCTATTAGATTCATGTTTGCTTCACGAATCCTACATTTTAGCCTCTGATTAGTTCCTAAGGCATCTCACCTGGTAGCATCGTGATTTATTTGAATCTAATAATCGATTGTGCTTCAGATTTAGGCATGTTAAATTCCCTAATTAGTGCTGCTTCGATGTCCACTACTCTCGCATTCAGGTTATCGTTGGAGTACTTAATATACCAAGTCAGTGCTCGACCCTACAGGGTGCTAAATAGTGTTTCTTTCTTTATATGGTTATCTGTAACACCTTGAGCTTCCCATATAGCCTTTACTATGAACCAGAATTGGTCCGGGTCCCCATTTTCCAAGCCTTTGAACAAAGGCAACTTCACTGTGTTCACCATACTGAATTGCGGTGGTGGTGGAGGTGGTATGGGTGAAGATGGAGGTGATGGCGGTGAAGCCAATGGTGGTGTGGGTGGAGGTGGGATTCGCAGAATTATTTTTCTTATAAGATGAATAACACTTTGAAGAGAGACCTTCGTGAGATATTCCTCATCCCCTCATGGAGGTGAAATCAAGGGGATATTTTATGGACCCTTATTTCCTTTGTTCCTGTAAACCTTTTTTCTTTGCATAGCCCCGAACATCAAGGTAACTGCATAACCTGCTTTTCGCACAAAAACATTTTAATCCAAGTATTCAAATACTTTACATACTTACTTCGCGGTCCTTTGAGAAAGCATCACTGTAGCTAAATGAGGTATCAATCGTGAACTCAATAATAAATCCTCCTATAATACAATCAAGCCAATGACTGACGGTGCATGTGATCTTATCCTCCGATGCTTCCAACCTTCGCACTAGCTCTAGGGTCCACACCATAGGACTGTCAAGTTTCCACCTTCCTTGGCTATCTGCTAGCTTTGAGATCCACTCATATAGCTTAGTAGGGAAGGATGCAAAAAATATTTCATGGATCTCCATATACAAGTAGATATCTAACCACTGTTCTTTTGATAGTCGCGGGTTTTTGTTTTCCTGTGCTGCGAACTCGTGAATTCTTCCATCCAACCAGCCTTCAATTTCTTTCTTAGTTGGATTCCAATGATACGACATCACACATCTCTTATGCAAATTCCGGTCCTGGCAACAGAACCATTTGTTGGCTTGAGGGGGCTTAACCCAGGTTCAACATTAGTTAGCCAAATAAATCCCTACACTACTGGCCCTTTCGGCATCAGCTTGCGGAGCGCAGAATGATGTCTCACTTGAAGCAGTATGGGGGGATGTTGGAACCAAGTTTTTGCACCCTTGAGATGGTTTCGATGTTGGTTTATTCCAACTATATTTGCCTTCGCGCAGGGTGCTTCGCACTCTAGTCTATCCTTCAGTACCTTCACGATTTGTTACAATTAGCTTTCGTGCAACCCTAACTAGGGGCTAAAGTCCTTTCACACTACTAAGGCAGTGAACTGAGATTTCTCCTAAACTACGCTAAGTATATTACTTATCTTATTAATATAATTTAGTTAGCTTTGTGTAAATAGATGTTCTAACTTGTGTTCACTTAACCAATACAACTATACACATTCACGCATCATATAAGCATTAGAAGTGAAATTCATACCCAATATAACAGATGCATAAACAGGAAATAAAGATGCGTAAATGATAGAAACTTCTCTTTATTAATACTTCCAGAGGATTACAGACTCGACTCAGCCTGCGCACTCAGTTGCAGGGGTCCGCGCACTCAGCTGCGGACTACTAGGCCTCTGCACACTTAGCTGCATAGCCTCTACCTATGCTACGACCCAAATCTTAGACTTACACTTCAGAACTATCTCGCATAAAATTTCATTATTCGATCTTAGATTCTGTGTGTCCTTATCTACTTAGAGCTTCGCTCTATTTATATAATCCCATGGTCCGTGGACCATGGGTGGATCTTCTATAGCTGACATTACATTATCAAAAGAAGGGCAGACAACCTTATGACTCTTTAACAATTACGCACTCCACGCCCACAAAATGCAGAGTCTTTACATTGGAATTACAAAATTGGACCAAAATCTGGGCTCTAGGCCCCAAAACTGCCCTTGGGGGATCTCGTGCCCAACAAGCCTGTTGATTAGAACTTCACAATGGTAGTTCAGTCTGGGACAAGGCCTAGGAGAGAATGCATAATGTGATCAAGCTATGAGAATGGCTCCTGGAATTGTGCAATGAAAAATTGGAGCCAGCCCATGACAACCTCTGCACAATTCCATAAGCCAAGGCAGAGGTCTTGAGCTGTCAGATTGTGTAATGCATGCAAGTGAATGTGAGAGTCGGGAAGGGGGCACCCAGATATTTCCATGGGAGTGTGCAAACAAGCAGATCTTAAGGATGATGTGGGGATGAGTGCAGGTCTGACTTAGTGTAGATGTATCCATGTAAACCAAGTGTAGCAATGGATAAAACTAAAGGAACATGAAGTGTGTGAAGGGGGTTGTCGCACCGACGGCTGTTGGTGCAAAAATGGGAAAAATCATGCGAATCTTGGGGAAGGCAATGTATAACGTGGACCAATACTTCTACAAGCTAAAACAAGTTAAAACACCAGTGGTCGTTCAACAAAATGAGAGAAACAACACTCTCACAAGATAAACAAACAAAAGCCACAAAAAAAAAACAAAAGGAAATAAAAGAAAAACTCACCCCGAAAAGCAATGACAATTCTCTGAAGGCTCCTTTATCTCCTAGGGAAGCTAGAGCTTGATGATCAGATGCATAAGTGAGCTCTAGAGGCATCCATTACATAGATTTGAGCAAATGGAGTTCATGGTAGGTATGCTTGAGATCAAGGACAACAACGACACTTAACAAAAACTTCTAAAGATTGAAATGTGTCACCTTCAGGAAGCTAATAGTAGATTTCCTACTTCTCAGGGATGCTTTAAATCTTAGCTTCTAGCTTTTCGGGAACATTGCCATGCATTGCCTAGAAATATTGTGCGGTTTTGGGAAGGACCAAGCAACTCTCTAGTTCATGCACTAATAGTTTCTAAGCAAAGTATGGTTCTGCACATTTTCTAAGCTAAGTGGCTCTGGGCTGCCTCTCAGGCTCCACGCAATTTCCCAGCTTAAGGCAAGCTATCAGTTGGCTCTATGCAATTCTGGACTTGAGTGCTCATTTCTGGCATGGATTTCTCTTGGAAGTTTTCCAACTAAAGACAAGTTTCCTGCTGGGTTTGCGTAATTCTGGAGCTGAAGCTCACTGCTGGGTTGCACTGCACATTTCTTGAGAGCATGGATCACTGCTGGGCTGCAATGCACAATTCTTGATAGCAAGGCTAGCTTCCCTCTAGGACTGCGCAGTTTGCCAAGGCAGTGCAAGAACCGGATGTAACCAAGTCACAGGGGGTCAATTTGTGGTTAGAAAAAAAAGAAATTAAGTGAACACAAGCTATAAAACGAAATATAAATTCAAAAGAAAACACAAGTACCTGGGAAGTGCAAGACAAGCTATTAAGATTTAAGGAGGGAGGCTCCAAAACAAAGCGAAGGAAAATTTTTGGAGGGTGTTTGTGGCCGCTACAACACATGCATTCGCTGGAATTAGTACTACACAAACCCTTAATATAGAAGGATATAGAAAAATGTAGCAATGTTGATTAATTATTGTAGTACCAATAACTTCATCAATTACAAGTTTGTAAAAATTCTCAATTTCTTTGTATTTCTAACACCCAAATTTTAAGTAATGATTGGAAATGGAAGTACCATAAATTGTTCAGGGAAGTTCCATATTTTTAAGCTAAATATGGAAGAGTATTTATTGGATAGTTTCATTATTTCAATATACACCTATCGGTATTAGTGTTGTATTACAATTCAAATGGTTACAACAATTCTGAACATTGACCCTTAATTTTTAGGATCTTTTCATGAGATTTTCCTCAAAAGGCAAGAAAATTGAGCTTAGAGGTATCCAATGGAAATTATCTAAAGTGATAAGATCTAATAGCATGAAAAAAGTTATAAGAAAGGGACACAATGGTGTAATTTCACAATTCTTCTCATTAGACATTCAAACACCTATATGCTTCAATGGATCTCCAAAAAGATACCAATAATCATTCCAAGGGTTTGGAGATATGCCCAAGGATATTCCACTTGCTCACGATCATGACCATGTTATTCATTTGCAACATGGAAATCTGCCATCTAACATTAGGACTTATAGGTATCCCTTTGTAAAGAAGAGTGAGCTTGAGTGTTTAATTCAAGAATTGCTAGAGGCCATCATCATTCAACCTAGCCAAAGTGATTTCTCTTCACTAGTGATGATGATCACAAAAAAAGATGGTTCATGGTGTATATGTCTAGATAAATTAACATATAGGTACTATGGCCCCTATAAGGTGTTGTAGAGGATTGGAAGTATATATGGCCTACAAATTTGAGTTTCCTCCATTTTTAGGTGTACATATAGTCTTCTGTGTTTCTTTCTTAAAGAAGGTAATTGGTGACAAGATCCCAATCCAAGCTATTTTACTAGATATTAATGAAGAAGAGAAAATCATATTAGAACTAGAAACAATCCTTAAAACAAGGATTAATAAATTGAGAAATCAAGTAATTATTATCTCATAAAATGGAAGAACACATCAATGGATATAGAAACACCAACAATTAGTCAATTGTTGAGAGAAAAAATTATTTGAAAGCAAGTGGCATGAGAATCCCTAAACAAGCTCTGTGTTAACCCTAAAACCCCTTATTAAGCCCGCATTTTTATTATTATATTATTATATAGGCCATAACATTTCATTGTACCCTTTCATTGTAGTTGTACCCTTTGTCTCCTATTTATACACACACACACACAAACAAAAAGGATACTTAGTATTAGGATCATCATATGTTTTCTTGTATTGTATTATTTTAAAAGGAGGTTCCACCCTTGAAGCAGGTTATATCCTTTGATGTCTTATCATGTTTAAGGTGCATGGTTCATAATAGAAACCCTACTTTATCAGATATAGAAAAGGAAAGAATTAATTCATCATACGTGCATATCCTAATTTCCTTGTCATTTACTAATTGCCATGCACTCCTACAAATGTTTTGTTAGCAAGTTCATGGGAGGGATCTAAAGGTGATCACTGGTTCATCATTGGGTAAGATATATAAAGGTACACCCTCAAGCACCTCGGGATCCAAAAGAAGTCAGTTGGGTGCTTTAGGTTTGCAGTATGAGCCATTTGAATTGGCTTGCAACACCCACATTATCAACTTAATCAGGGGAGTGACACCAACAATGATGCAACCTTCTTTGTTGGCTTCAATTAACCACAATGATGAGTTGAAATGGTGTGTGATAATATCCACATGACTCCTCCTACATGTTAGGATTTTGTTGTAGATGCTACAACACCCTTCAAATTTTTTACTTACACTCAAATTTTAGAGCCTTCCTTGGTCTTTTACATTGTTGTTGCAAACACTAGAGCTCATTTCATGAGCTTTCTCGTAGTTCTTTGGTCCCTTTTGCATGTTGGGTTAACTGTTGTCTTTTGGCATGTTTGAATATTGTATAATGTTTGAAAACCTTTTCTATTTGCTTCAAAGGTCAACCTTTGTGTGTATGAGTTGTCCCAACCATGTAAACAATTGTCGCATCCATACACAAAGTCTTGAGAACTTTCGCACAATTATCGTCACGGTCATCCAAAAGTCTATCTTAATTATCGCACTTGTCGTATCTCGTTGTGAGGTAGTCACGCAGAGGGAAATTCTTTTGTTTTATGTGTTCTGATGATCTATGCTGTCATGTCATCAAAGTATGCTAAGTGTGTGATCACAGTCAAGGTTCATCACAGGTCACCACCGATCCCACACTTAGCCATTTTCAGAAAATCTTCCCGACTGAGCAACTTAGCTTCACCGGGCCTTGAATGAAGTGTGCACTACATGGTATAAACCCTCTAAGTTGTGACCTTGCTGCATGGAAATTTGCAATGCACAACTCCTGTCCTCTAGGACTACTGCTCTTCGCAATCCCTAAGCCCAACTCTCGATCTTCACCTCCAGAATTGCACAATTGTGCCTCTCAGTCTGCCTTGAACTGTGGACTTCACATCTTCAACCCTAAATGTTTTCCCTTGTCTACTGGAACTATGCAATGTACAGAAGGGACAACCTCCATTGGCACCCAAAATTGTGTAGATTATTCTCCCAGTGACCTTTCCCTCAGCCAGGCCTCACTACCTCCAGAAAATGCTTAGTTCTGTCCTTCAAGCCTCCCTTAGTTGTGCATTGCATATTCTCAGAGCCCAAGCTTTATCACTGACTGCTGGAACTGCATAATACGTAGTCACTGGGCCCCTCTCCCTAGTCTGTGACTTGTCGTGGGCTCAATTCATGGATAAGAATGCATCATATTAGGCTAGGGGGGTTTCAGATTGATGTCGTCCTGTCATGTGTGAATTGCAAGAACATGTACACTATCAAGTCATGGTGAGATGATAAAGAAGGATAAGAAGGAGGGAAGCATGCCTAAAGAATATCTTGTAGCTAAACTCGGAAGTGGATCAATCAAGAGGGAGCAAAGGTGTTTTGGGAAGTTTTAGTTTCTACGGATAAACGCTTAAACCCCTAGACTAGTAGCTAAGTCTAGAACAATAGTGCAAAGAATTCTCTACCTTTTCTATAACCAATAGATTAAATAAGACAGTAAGGAAGCCTGCCTGTAGCTTTTGCTTACTCCTTATCTCCCTTGACCAATTCTATCACTCCTTTTCGTACTTAATCCGCTTGAAAATTACCTGCACACAGATAGAAGACAAAAACCGATCAAAGCATATGATAATGATCTATTGATTAAACATAGAATGGAATCAAGTTCTCAATACACATATGTAAGCATCAATGGACAATACAAACATATGGAAAAAGCTTTGAACACTTTATTAGTAAAAGGAAGAGTTACAACCCAATTTGCTTGATTCAACATCACTCCTCCAATTCAATCCCATCCTCTCCTCATAACAAGCAAGACATTTTGACATCATTACAATACTTGAAATCAACTCAAGTCTCATACTAACAACATCTCCCTATAATTCAATGATTTCCAGCCGCTGATCACTTAGATGAGTGGTCTTTTTATAGGTGAATGAAGGAAGTTATGCTATAAATGGTGACAATGAATGCCCTCCCAAATTTAGGATATAGTTCCATGGAGGAAGGGATAAAGGGATTGATGTTCCTTAACTCCCTACCTCATCCAAATTTGAGCTCAAAGGAGTATATACACTTTGGAAACTTCTATATGCATCCAATGGATAAGAATATTCCCAAACCCCAATGCAATTTCGCTCAAATTTGCCTAGCGCAGGCCAAAGAGGGCTCAAGTGCACTGCATAGCACCCTAATAGTGTATTGGACTGCACTGCAACACACCCTAATGAAGGCCTGCTTGCACTAATCTTCTTAGAGGCAGTTTTTGAATGATTTCAGTTATGGAACTTCTTGGGAAGCTAGGCATTCTGATGGTTGACTTCTTTAGGGCATGTAACAACTAAATTAGGAATTGATGGGACCTAATAGTACTGATCTGTAAGTTGGGGTTGATGTGCCCAAATTGATCTATAACAGTTTCCCCCTAAAGCATGAAGTCATAAATATGTATGTCGAGTGAAATGCTTTATCATGTGGAGAGGAGGTTTCGAAGCGGAAGGTGACCTGCATCGATTATAATACATATATCATGATAGCTTGATTTTTTCTCACGAACTTGCTGAGGGAAGGCATACCCATGCTTAGCTTATAAACTTTCATTACATGTACAAATATAGTCGTCTACAAATATAGACCCATGAATGGATGACCATGAATGTAAGTCCATTGTACATTTGATTTAGTACTCCTAAAAATATCGCAGCCTGGATGGATGAAACTAGATCCAAGGTCTTCAATCTTGTTCAATATTTCACTCAAGTACAAGTCTAACCATGTGAATAGATGATCTGAAGTCAAACATGGGAAGACATCGTCTGATTACCAGCCAATGATGTAAGTCGTTAATAGACGCGAGAGGAATCACCGATAATGATAATGACCCTCAAGGTACTATAGTACATTTCGCATGGTGTGAATAAATGATTTGATGTCGAACACCATACAAAGTCTTTCGGTTGAAGGCCAGTGATGTCAACCTATCGCCGAAAACGAGAAACCTACCATTGATGTATGCAAGCCTCAAGGTACTGAAGGGGTGTTTCTAAGTCAACTTCTTGGATGATGTGCTGATGTCGACAAGAAGTGACTTATCGCAAGAGGGCCTTGATGTATCCCACATCAACGACACGAAATGAGGTAAATGATTTTGGAGATGAAAAATCGACTGACGACAAAAGGTTCAGGAATGGCGGTCATGAAAATGAAGGTTTACGGTATTGCAAAGGATGAAGTTTGAACTGAATGAATTCTCTTGAACATGTCAGTGACACTAAGATGAATTGGTAGTATTGACCCAAAACAAAGTAATGGATGGTATGATAGACCAATGGTGTGATAACCATCAAGCTGAATGACCCAACCCACATAGTCACGGTGATGAGGTGAAAGTGTCATGTTCAAGAGCGACTTGCTACCATAAAGTGTTTTCCCCTTTTTCCAATTTTCCCCAGTCATTACTAACCAATACCTCTTTATTTTTTATCAATCTTGAGGAGGATAACATATGCTTTTTGTATAATTCCACCCTTCGGGTGAATCCATCACTATTTTATGCTTTAACGAGTCTAGCGAAGGTGAAACTCGGTCTTGTCTAGATGGACAAGTTTGTCGTTATTTGATGTTTTTAATGAGTTTAATGACAAATATAACTCGATCCTTTTCATGTTTAGAGATTTTGAAAAGAGCTTAAAGAGGACTCCATTTTGAGGAATGAGTGGTGTATAGGATAGAATCTGGTTTCGATGATGTTGGAACTTCTCAAAACATGTTGATTGATGTGAAGAGGCTGGCTAATAAAACCACTCATTGAAACTATCCCTCAAAAACGGTAAAACAACAAAGTGAAAGTGTATGATCGGCCAAGCAGATAGTGACGATGGAGGGAGAAAAAACCAAGGCTCATGTGATAAAAAAGGCTGATAGAATGGCAATAACAAGGGTTAAAATGGAAATGGGTTCATTTTTACACAAGCTTGAACCATAGGGAACTATGCTTGGATTCAGTTTCATGTTTATACAAGCTTGAAATGAAAAACTATGCTTGAATTCAGTTTCATGTTTACACAAGCTTGAAATGAAAAAACTATTCTTGAGATTGGTTTACATGCCCCCAACATGATGAGAAGGAGAGTCTCCTGTAACTAGATGGAAGTCGCTGTGGTGAAGCAGGATAGTTATCCAACACCTTTTTGGCTTCATCCAAATAGGGACAAAGGTGAATGGGGTGATTACCTTCACATAACCTATAGGGAAACTTAACTTTACCATTAGGTGCATGCCCCCCAAGCTTCATTACATTCACCTAAGTAGACTACTCGTGGCTATCAGGTGGATGGAATGAAGGTTCATTTATGAGATCAAGTGAAAGACTTGACTGGGATTTTACGAGATCTACTCAAAGACTCGACTTGGAATTTGGGACCTTGTTTCATTTTTTAATTAGCTTGACACAAGACAAGGAACTCTGCTCAGATTCCTTGTTTCATTTTTTAATGAGCTCTAGACACAAGATAAGGGACTATGCTCATGGAAATGTTTCATTTTTTGACGAGGTTGACACAATAAAAGAACTATCCTCATATTCCTTGTTTCATTTTTTAACGAGGTTGACACAAGACCAGGAACTATCCTCATACTCCTTTGGTTTCATTTTTTAACGAGGTTGACACAAGACAACGAACTATCCTTGGACCTGTTTCATTTTTTAACGAGGTTGACACGGTAAAAGAACTATCCTCATGGGAATTGTTTCACGACCCATAAGAGGTCATGAAGGAGAGATCTGGTTCCAATGCCCCTAGTACATAATGTACAACATCATTGAATTGATCGTCAGTTGATGTAAGTATGGAACGGGTTGCCACATAATTAACCCGTGGCAGGGATGATACCATTGGTAGAAAAGGACCATTTAGGGAAGATGGTTGACTAGGAGCCATATTTGGACCGGGAAATGAAAGCTGGTCAATAGTGACAATTCTGCCTTCATGTGGGAAACAAATCACTTGAAAGAGTGTTGAAACAATAGCTCCCATGCCATAAACATAGTCGTGCCCAAGAAGTAAATTGTAATATAGAGGGCCTGGGACTACCATCACATTTAGATAAACGATTTTTCCTCTCAAAGTAATAGGTAACTGAGGGAGGATCCCTAATGGTTGATTGGTTCATCTGTTAAAACCCAATAGACTCTGGGTAACAGGCACAAGCGGTGGTGAACCAAGCGCTTGCCAAGTAGTTGAGGAAAGGATGCTCACAGATGCACATTCATCTATAATAGTGCCAGATACAATCATATTACAAACTTGTAGGATGATCTAGAAAGGCACATAAGAAGGAAGGCCGAATCTTGCCAGTCAATTCCAATTAAAGGAAGTGACTAGAGTACTTGGAGGGGGTACCATAGAAATGGGAGAATTAACCCCTTGAGTTATGAGAACTGGAGGATTTTCCTCTTGTCTTGATGGAACAAGAGGATTTCCCCCAAGATCATTAGAATCTAAAGAAACAAAAATAACTTGAGTGGTATCATATTCACTCTCTTTGGGAAAGGTACGATTAGCTGAAGGTGAAATCAGGTCAACTATGACCTCGACCTATTGATTTGGGTTGGTATAGACTCATAGGATTCACTTTCAGAGAGAGTAGGTTTGACCGACGGTTGATTTTGGTCAGTTAATTCATCAACTAGTGAAGTATTTAGGGATAGTCTCCTGTAACCAGATGGAAGTCACTGAGGAGAAGCAAGACGGTTATCCAACACTCTTTTGGGTTCATCTAGATAGGGACAAATGTGAATGGGATGATTACCTTCACATAACCTACAGGGAAACTTAACTTTACCATTATTTCCATAAACTTTATTACCACTAGTTGATGGTGTGTCACCAACAGGATCTCGAGAAGTTGATGACACAGGATGATGTGAACAAGAAGACCATTCTTCTAAGATCTGAGGAATATCAAGACAATTTTGAAGAAGATGGTCTCCGGCACAAGTTTGCATGGATATTGAAATTTGTGATGATTGACAGACAGTTTCTCATCAAATGTTGCATTCAAAGAAATGGTTGCTTGGTTGCCCCTCTGCTAAATTTGCTCTTCTTCTTCTTCTTCCCTTTCTTCTTCTTCTTAGCCACCTGGTTACTAGTACCAATACTTTCACCAGGCGAAGAGGAAGAAGGGGAGGAAGAAACAACCGAGGAATAAGGCAAAGGGTCAACTGGAGGTTGATTTTGTCCAGTTGGAGGTGTACTCGATTGCGGAGAAATCATGAAATTTTGAACCAGGAGGTTGAAAACAACCACACTGGAAAGCCAATGGTAAATCCCGGTAGGGATAATGTATCCATATAAGGAGCACCAATATTTCCGAAAGGAGGAAAAGGACTAGGATTCCCATCAAAAGGAATTCCTTGATCGGTGGACCCCAGATTTGTCGCCATATGTTTCAACCTAAGATCAACTAAGGAGTGAGTGTGGAGGATGTTATCCGTGGTCAATTAAATTTATTTTAATCAAAGTAACAAAACAAAACAAAATAGGGATGTTCGAGGCAAAATGATTACCAAGTAACTGTGAACTGCAGAATACCTCCTGGAAAACCAAGAAGTACGGGCAGGCAATCTCCCCGAATGCTGTGTTCGGTGTATCACATTGTACAAGGTGGCCAATTCAGTTACCTAAGGATGGATAGAAACCTATTTTTGTCCTCTCATATATATCTGAAAGTATGTGGAGGCCCAATCCGTATAAGCGTTGTCTAATGCAAAACCGCACGGTGAGAGCATTCCCATATACTTTATGTACTGTAACACCGCCCTATATACCCGAAGGTACGTGGATTAGCTATGATATACTCACGTACGTGGAATGAGGTATCACACTCGGATGTATTGTAGACAAGTTATCAACACCTGCTTTGTTTTACGATGCTGAAACACGTCTCTAGCCTAGACCTCTAAATGTTTTTCGTTAGGTGACAATGCTCCATTAGGTAAATTCAGATAAATTTTAAGTTGATCTTATTTAGAATTTGCCTTTCAAGGTTCACCACGTGATGTATGTTTTCAATTCCTAAAATGAAACTAATATGATAAGCTTTCTTTCCATTCAATTGAAGAATGAAAATCCTTAGCTAGTAGGGATAGAGCAATCAAATATTTTACAAAGAGCAAAGAGCACATCTAATGCAATTTCCCTAACTATTCCTTTCAAGCATTCACAAACTACAACATCTATAATGCAAAATGCATGTATTTATTTTCGATTTCCCTTAACGTGAATGAACAAAAAGGAAAACTAATGCACAATCGATCAATAAACTCTTTTCATAAAAATGACAATTTTACAACAATTTCTTTTCAAGGAAAGGAAGACTTTACAACACTTTCATTTTCAAATAAATGAGGAATTACGACACTTTCAACGAAAATAATAATCATATGCACACATCAACCAATCGATCTTTCATGAATGAGGACTTTACGACAATTCAATTTTTGAAGGAAAAGACGATTTTACAACACTTTTGTTTGACAAAGATTAATCAACCAAAAACTAACTTTCAACTATAGATTGAAAATGAAAAAGTAAATACATAAGAAACATTTATCAATCCTGGTCTAAGTAGGGACGACTAAGGAGATAAAAACCTGTTTTCTGAGACATGACATCCATTAACAATCAACAAACAAATAATCAGAAGAATTTTGGCAAAAAAATTTAATTCCAAGGGTGGGAATCTGATCCTAGGAAGATCAACACAGGCCAAAGAGGGAGTAACTGTGCTGCAGTGCACTGTCTCTAAGGCTAACCTATGCTGATTCCTATGAGGCCACTCAAGAGTCATCTAACCTCAAATTGTGACCAAAATGCAATGCGAAAGGCTGAATTACAACAAGTAAAGTATGTCAAGGTGTCTAAGAGGCTAATAAGCTACTAAGATGGATGATCGCTCCCCAGTGGAGTCACAAATTTGTTTTGGGAAGTTTTAGTGTCTACGGATAAACTCTTAAACCCTTAGACTAGTACTTAATTCTAGAACAATAGTGCAAAGCATTCTCTACCTTTTCTATAACCAATAGATTAAATAAAACCGTAAAGAAGCCTACCTATAGATTTCGCTTACTCTTTATCTCCCTTGACCAATTCTGTCGCTCCTTTCCATACTTAATCCGCTTGAAAAGTACCTTCACACAGACAGAAGACAAAAACTGATCAAAGCATATGATAATGATCCATTGATTAAACATAGAATGGAATCAAGTTCATAATACACATATGAAAGCATCAATGGATCGACTTGTGATCGATCTAATTGAACTATGCGCACGGTGGATTTTTGTGACACTTTATTAGTAAAAGGAATAGTTACAACCCAATTTGCTTGATTCAACATCACTCCTCTAGTTCAATCCCATCCTCTCCTCATAACAAGCAAGAAATTTTTACATCATTACAATACTTGAAATCAACTCAAGTCTCATACTAACAGCATCTCCCTATAATTCAATGATTTCCAGCCCCTGATCACTTAGATGAGTGGTCTTTTTATAGGTGAATGAAGGAATTTATGCCATAAATGGTGACAATGAATGCCCTCCCAACATTAGGATTTAGTTCCATGGAGGAAGGGATAAAGGGATTGATGTTCCTTAACTCCCTACCTCATCCAAATTCGAGCTCAAAGGAGTAGATAAACTTGGGAAACTTCTAGATGCATCCAATGGATAAGAATATTCCCAAACCCCAATGAAATTTCGCTCAAATTCGCCTAGCGCAAGCCAAAGAGGGCTCAAGTGCACTGCATAACACCCTAGCAGTGTAGTGGACTGCACTGCAACGCACCCTAATGAAGGCCTGCATGCGCTGATCTTCTTAGAGGCAGTTTTTGGATGATTTTAGTTATGGAACTTCTTGGGAAGCTAGGCATACTGATGGTTGACTTCTTTAGGGCATGTAACAACTGAATTAGGGTTTGACGGGACATAATAGTACTGATTTGTAAGTTGGGGTTGATGTGCCCAAATGGATCTGTAACAAAAGGGACACAAGTTTGCAACTACCATCCAAGACTAAAGAGAATTGAAGACTCCACATCACTAGGCCATGCGGTGGTGAAGAGAAAGCATATCCGAGAAGACATCCAAAATTCGACAACAACAGTGACTTGAAATTTCCACATCACCAAGAATTTTGGGTCAGCAATGTCACATCATGTCATGTCATAGTGGTCATATTCCACATCACTATTGTGGACCATGTATATTGTATTCAAATGTATTGTAAAGTGGAAGTCTAAAGTACACACGGAATATGGAGAGTCATGTAAGTTGAAAAGTCATAGGAATTTGAACATTCATGAGGGTAGTCAAAGAGTCACAAAGGGGATGCATCACCCCTTGGTTATATATACCCCCTCATTGTATAAGAAAAGGAATTTCCACCTTGGCTCCTCCCGCAAGGAATTAGAGATATCACCTAGTTCTTTGAGGAGAAAGGAGTGGCTCCAATGTCCCACTATTGGGGTTAGTGATGTACATTGTAAACATGTGTCTTGGAACTTTTTATTAATTACAAAAGCCTTTAAGGCAAATTCGTTCTTCATGCATGGATTATGAATGTTTGTAATACTATTCCGTGGACATTGGTATTTCATGTTTTCTTTCACATGTACTAAGATAGTTGAACTATTTCAATTATTTTAGTGCTTATCTTATTGAGAATGTGTTTTAATGGTTGTTATTGTTGTCCCATCCACGTGACTATTCCGTAGGATATTAGATAGATCTTCCACGTTTATTGGTTGTAACGACTGTCAAATCCACTGTGGACTATTTTTTTAGATGTTAGACAAATCCTTCTAGTTCATGTGTGTATCTTCCTTGGTGGTACTATTACCTCTCAGTTAGAGGCTCACTTTTCTACCCCCTTTGCAATAGAATAAATTTGACATAGTTGCAACTGTACACTCACCAGGCACACCTCCCTTTCTTTTTGAAGACACCATTACACCACTCTCTTGTGCTGAAAGCTAGAGCCAAGGCAAATATGTAAGGATTTGGAAACCAGGCCTTTATACTGGATGGGACTCCTAAACCAAATGGTGTGAGGTCTGATTAGGACTTCAAACTGGGGATATCCTTTGAATGTTGGTGGGTCCAACATCGTCAACAGATTTTTAATAATGTAAATGAAAAAATATTCCACTTTTCCTCACACTCATTTTCCCCATCGACCAACCTAACTCCATCACTTATGTTAATGTTTGTGCTCCTAAAAGAGGAGAGGTTTCTCCCTCTTGACCTATGAATATTTTTCCCTAGTGGTGGTGCACCCTTCTATAGTTCATGGTTTGGCACTCTGTTGTTCATGGTGTATTGATATAACATTATGTGATATCTATTTCTAGCCTTGATGTTATAGGTCATTTTGTCACATCTAGTCAATAAGCCTACAAATTGGATCAATCAACATCCATGAACACCTTGTCATCATCCCTACAAAAATACGTAAGCATGACTCTCTCAAATCCATCAATTTTTGACCTTGACTGCTTCATTTCAGTGATTTTAAGGCCCACCACACCCTGTACCTTTAGGGACGTGCGTTCAACAACGGGTTGCTTAGTTCTGCACCTGATTTGATCAGAGCATGTTTGCCCTTGATCGGGGTGTGTTGATTCTAGAAATTCAGGAAAAATAAAAATAATCCTGAATCTTCCTCTTCCAAAAGCTTCCAGGAGTTTTTACAACCATTTACCTTGGATAAGAACTTCAGATCATATCTTCCATACCTTGGAGTTTTCACCTCTTATCACTTGAGCTCATACTCCCATCAAGAGTGGATTGCAAGCCTAGATTGGTAAATGGATAAGAATTACTAAATTACCATCCTCTTCTATATATTTACTTCCATTCATAGGATAGGGGTTGACTTTTGGAGACTAATCATACGCTAATGCTACTGCTTTGAAATTAAGAAAGTTATCATTCCCATGCATTGGTGTGGCTTTGAGGTATACATCGTGGTAAGGAGAGACAAATAAACTTGGGAGTATCTCTACAAGATCAACTTCAATTTTTGATTGTAAACTCTCTCCCTTTCATATTAATACTAAGAGTATAGAATTTTCATACATGTGTTATAGTATGGTTATCTACATGTGTTTCAATGCTATGTTGATCCATTAAATATAATGATTGGATAATGCTACATAGATGTCGTAGATATTTGTCTTGTGTTGTTTGTTTGTGCAGGTTATAATTATAAAAATTAGAGCTATGGTTGGAGCTAAAATGCCAGGAGGAGAGAAGAGCTTGCGGAATCATAAGTAAGAATCTTTCCATTCTTCATTCTTCTAAGGAAAACTTTATAGTCTTTGATTTATGTTGTTCTAGACCAAGCCAATAGGTCTAGAGAAGATACTTCTGTCAGCAGTCGTAGATTCTGTATAATAAATTGGCGACCATACTAGGGATTTTGAGAAGATGTTGTCAAACATTGAAGAGACTATCCCTCTTGACATTTCAATTAAACCTGACATTATCGAAAATCTACATATCAGTGTGTCTTACTCTCTTGATGAGGTCAATAATTATAAATCCCTATTCCAGGAATTCATAGATGTTTTTCCCGAACTTATGAAGAAATGCCTGGTATTGATCCAAACATCATTGTGCATGAAATTAAAATGTATCTTGATGATAAACCAGTGTGGCAACACCTTCACCTTTTTCATCCTAAGAAAGCCACCACTATCAAAGTCGAAGTTGAAAAACTTCTACGAGATGGTTTCATCTATCCTGTACCTTTAACTGACTGGGTGTTTAATATTGTTCCTGTTATGAAAAAAACATCGAACAATCCGCGTGTGCATTGATTATCGAGACATAAATTGTGCTTATCCAAAGGACAACTATGCCACTCCATTAATCGACTAGATCATTGATGATTGTGCAGGTTGCGACATATTTTCATTTATGGATGATTTCTTCGACTATAATCAAATCAACATTCTCTCGGTGGACCGACATAAAATTGCATTCATTTGTCCCTTGGTTACATTTATGTAAAAAGCAATCCTTTTAGATTAAAAAATGTTGGGGCTACGTTTCAAAGGGCCATGAATTATGCCTTCCATGACATCAAACGTATTGTGCAACCTTATTTGGATGATTTTCCTGCTCATTCACGCCATCAGGATGATCACCCGATGCATCTTAGGGCTGTCTTTTTATGATGTAGACATTATAACATTCAACTCAATCAACACAAATGTGTGCTTTGTGTTAGCTCTGGGCATCTTATCAAATTGGTTGTATCAAAAAAGGAACTCATATCGATCCCTTGAAAGTTTAGGTGATCATTTGTATGCTTGCTCCTTCTTCCCTCCTTCATATTCAATGACTCCAAGGGAAGGCTAACTTTGTTCAGAGGTTCAATCCCAATGACGCTGAACTAACTAAAGTGTTTGCTTAGTTTTTTAAAGAATGGGATCCCCTTCCATTGGGACAACGCTGCTCAAAAGGCGTTTGATTCCTTGAAAGATGTATTGATTCAGACATCTTTGTTATATCCCCTTGATTACCAACGCGATTATCCAGTACCTCACCGCTGCAAGTAATACAATTGCTATGGTATTGGTTCAAGAGGATGATGTAGGAATTGAACATCCTGTAGATTACTTGAGTCAGAATCTCAATGGTACCGAAGTCAAGTACACCCATGTTGAGAAGTCAACTTTGTTAGCTGTTCAATCCATCCAAATATTTTTCCATTACATCCCGCTCTGAAAAATTGTGGTTGTTTCAGATTGAAACCCCATGACATACATCCTCTCACAAAAATTACTGGGGGGTAAATATATAAGTGGATTTTCATCCTACAATATTTTGATTTGGAAATCATCAAATCCAAGTTGAAGAAATCCCTAGTTTTGCTAAGTTAATTTATGACCTTCCCAATTCTGAAATTGAAACGACATCTAGCGATTCTATTCGAGATGAGTCATTGTTTATGATCTTGTCATTTGACTCATGGTATGGAGAGATTCTCAATATTCTCTAGATCTAGAATTTCTGGTATGATACCTCTCGCTCTAACCAACGACATATTTGATATCAAGCCAAACATTATATTATAATAGGTGACACTCTCTATTGCTAAAATATCGATACAGTTTTCCGAAGGTGCCTCACCCATTAGGAGGATGAGAGAGTATTAAATGAATTACATTTCGAGGTATGTGGTGGTCATTTATCTGGATATTCCATTGCACAAAAGATCCTATGTGCTAGTTACTTTTGGCCCTCCATATTTCTCAACTGTATCCTCGCTATCCAGAAGTGTCATGCATGACAGATTGTTGATCAAAACATCTGTGCTCTGCTTGCTCCTTTGCATCTTGTTATTGTCGTATGGGGCATTGATTTCATAACATGTAACCCTCACTCAACTGGGAGGCATAGCTATATCATCGTAGCGGTTGATTATTTTACCATATGGGCCGAGGAGATGGCTACATATAACAATACTTGTGAAACAATTGCTTTATTTTTCTTCAACCATGCCATTGCGCAGTTTGGTGTTCCACAAGTTGTAGTTATGGACCATGGAAAATAATTTCTAAATCACATGATGTCTGAACTGAATGCCAAGCTGGGACTTTCCCTTGAAATTTCCACTCCCTACTACCCTAAGGAAAATGGGCAAGTAGAGGCAATTAATAAAGTTCTAGAAATGATGCTTCAACGTATGATAGGGGTCCATAAATTAGTCTGGCATCTAATTCTTTATGTGGACTTATGGGCATACCAAACTTCTGTTAGGACTGCTACTAGATTTACACCATTCTAAATTCTCTATGGTCTTGAAGAGATCCTTCTAATTGAATGTGAAATTCCATCCCTCAAACTTGCTGTCGAAGTCCTCCTTGCTACTTTTGCAGAAGATGAACGTCTCTTAAATCTGGCGCACTTAGATGAAACCCAACGAGATGTCGATATGGTAACGAAGCCCATAAGAAACATATCAAGGTGCAATATGACAAGAGTGTCAAGCCTCATGTCTTCTTAAAATATATATGTTGTTCTATTATATGATCAAGAGTTCGATAAATTAGGATCGGGGAAGTTCAAGCCAATGTGGTTGGGTCCATACATTTTCAAACATGTTCTTTGTAAAGGGGCCTATGAGATAGTTGATTTTGATGGATTTCCCTTGACACAACCTAAACATGGGTTGTACTTAAAGAAATACTATGCTTGAGTTTTTGTGTAATTTACCATGTACATACTGTATATAGGTGTGATTGAGTGTGTTTGCATTGTGTTCCCTTCAGAGTTTCCTAGGTTTATGTTAATCCTATTTACATTTGGTGTGTAGAAGTCGAAATCCCTTGAACCATAGGTTGGTTATGCTGATGGTGCTAGTCATAGTACTCAGAACCTCTCTTTTGCAACTTAGGCTATATATGCTCCAAATGGCGAGTTAGTGAGTTTACAAGGTATTTTTATCAATCGCTCTACAAATAACATCTCTGAGTATAACACAGTGATCGAAATGTTGTCTAATGCTATTTCACATGGTATCTACCATATAGTGATCCGACTCAACTCACAACTTGTAGTACTACAATTGACTAATGTATATTCAGTTAGAAGTTCAACTATGTTTCACATGTTCATGAGGGTTCGCCTTGTGGAAAGATATTTTGATTTCATCTAGTATCAAAATATTTCTAGAAATCTAAATACATTGATAGATGAAATTGCTAATAATGTTTTAGATAGACATTTGCGACACATGTAAATTGATTCAATACACATCACATCAAATTGAAATAAATAATGGAACCATAAGAAACACTAAAGACAATATATATATATATATATATATATATATATATATATATATATATATATATATATATATATATATATATATATATATATATATTAAAGTTTTGGTTTTACAAAATTTGTGCCTGGGACATATGTGGCCACACAGCCTAAAATATACATGCAGTCAAAATATTGCTATATGCCTCTTGGTAGACTAATCATAGTGCTCATGGCAACGCGCAGGCATCTTACACAATAGTTGACTAATATGACTTGACATGCCGATAGTATGTCGTTGTAGTCTCATAGGGAGCTTGTCGACCTTAGTCTCAGATATGACATGGGTCAACCCTTCCATATGATGCTCAACCTCTTTTAGGGTATTGACCAGATTGAGATCTTGTAGTACCTCTCATCCTACTGCAACAACCTGTACTATTGCGGGTGCCTGTTATGGGTCTCCTGCATGATGAAGATAATAAGAGCCCATTGGTCAAACGAGTCTAATATCTGCATGTGTAAAACCAGTAGTTTAGTCTTAGATACCAAAAAAAAAAAAAATTGTAAAAATTAAAAATAAAAAAATGGTCAAAATGTCTTAACTATGACAACCCATCGCTTGCCATCAGGAAGCATGAGCTCCGAGTCTCTATGGAAATCCATCCCTACATATGGATAATATTATATCATAATGAACCACATGCACAACAAGTTGAAGAAGACAAGTGTGAAGCTCATCAATGACGGACCTGCATGCCTAGACATGAGATCCACCCATCTCCTCATCCACGGGACTCTCAGATTTGCATGCTCGAGCATGATATGATGTGGTCTAAGCAATGGAATATTCTCTAAAGCAAAATAAATCAGAATCAAACCATAACAAAAGTTTTTTAACCATCCATATTTTTCTTTAGTTAGCTTCTCTTTCATGTTTACCAGTACCCCTTCACTCCAGTTGAATACCGTCGGCTCCAAACATTCTAAAGCATACTGCATATGTGACTTATTCGCCACATGAAGAGATGCATTACTGGCCAATTTGATAATAATGAACAAGATCATTCCTAAAGGAAAAAAAAACTACATATTTTCATGTAGATTTTTCCATCCTTAGTTGGTTTGGATCTCGTTCAACAATGTGCACTGACATAATCTTTGACTATTTCTCCACCACTCCTCGAACCAAAAAAGAGACGAGGGTACCTCACCTTGATATACCAGTCAAGAAATATATATCCTCTACTTGTATTTCTGGTACATGCGCACCAAGTCTGAATGCTTATGATTGAACATCCCACACACGAATAAGATACGTCAATAACTGTATTTGCTACCTCATACTAGGAAGCCAAAGGAATTTTAAGAGTCCATAATCTCTTAAAGCCTGGATTGTGGCGGGATCATTACCTACAGTCAAATCTTGTTCTTCATGTTCTCTTTCCCTCCATATCAAGGCCATTTTGTTCCAATAGATACTTGCAACGTCACAAGGAGAATCATTAGGATGAATTTCATGCAAAAAACCAGTGAAATTTTGAGGCAAACAAGAAAAACCAAGTTGGGGATTGCGCACAACGCACCCTCCTAAGTGTTAGAAAATTATATATTATAGAGCAATGGAACACATAAAATATTGCAGAAATATAAACACAAAAAACACATAAAACAAGAGAGACACAAATATACGTGTGTTACATAGCATTTTGTCACTGTCCCTGTACTCCCCGTTCCTTGATCCTGGAGGACCTCTACAGTGAACCCTGCATGTTTTTCCTTCATGGAGAAACTCCCATTATGTCCCTCTTCATGAGAAGATCATTTCCCTTTTGCACCATTTCCCCTGAAACTTATGTTTTGCCCAATTTACAAGACTGACGCTAATGACCTTTGTCTTCCTCGTGTCGATGTGCAGAAATGAGTAGTATTCCCAACACCGATCGGTGCAACTGAGCTGTGTTCCAATTGCGCCAGTCCTATTATGGAAAGTTCTTTAAATTAGAGCTGAAGCTTCCATCTATAGAAGCTTCGTAATAGAAGTCTGGTAAATGGTTTGGCCAGATGGGGTCAAGGATGACAGTTTGGGTTCCTTTCCCCTATAATGATGGAACTACCTCAAGGGATAAGTCCTTCTCCCATGAGAAGAGGATCCATCTCCCATCCATCTTTCCTATATAAACCTCCCTTCTTCCCAAGCACAAACTAGTGACTAGTGTGAAAATCAGAGTTAGAGTTTTGGCTGAGTGTAAATATACTAGAAAAGCAAGCTATTACTAGTTGTATCCATCTAGTTGTGTGAGGGAGAAGTGTGTTTGGTTTGGAGTGAAGCCTAAAGGGAAGAGTCTTTAAACTATTGTTGTTTTAAGCCATCATGAAGTGCTAGCAGAAGTGTGTGGGGACATGGTCTTGTCAGAGGAAGACTGTGATGTCAAGATGAATGGTTGTAATCTCTCTTTGAATATTAATATATGCAACTATCAATTGATTTCCTACATGTTTTGTAATATTACATATTTGTTTCTTAATGCTTCTTGACTCATTAAGTAGGTTGAATTGTAATTTGTCTATTATTATGTTTGTGTGTTGTTGTTGTTTACTTGTTTCAGGAGCTTGAAGAAAGAAGCGAGAGATTGCTGGAGCGAGCAAGCGAGCAAGCGAGGACATCATCAAGTAGGATAAGTGACCAAGAGGGAGGCCCTCTTGATTGATTCTAACTTAAGGAAAACTTCCATAGAATGTATCTGTTGTGGCTAGACCCATTATCGGGCTAGAGGAATTCATTCGTGTCTGCACTTATAATTTTACTTCACCACAAATTGGTGACTCCACTGGGGAGATCCCATCCTTTTGTTTGTTTTGGATTTCATGATTTCATGAGAACTTTGCTAGTTTCGTGTTTTCCCTTTTGTTCTATTGCTTTTCTCCTGCTTACTGTCTTAAGTCTAAAATCCATAGTAGCATATTTGCTCCTTGTTTTGAATTTTTTATTTTATTTTTCCTTATTTCCCTCGGACAACGCAGTTAATCGGCTGACAGTCATGCTGACCAGCGTGAATTGCAGAGGAATAGTCACACCGACCAGCCTCTGGTGCTTGTTGTCAGTTAGGCAGTTGTGTCGATCCCTGTAAGTGAAGATTAGGGCTAGACCCCAATCTTGGCCAGTGTGTTCTGATCTTGTGTTTTTGACCCCGTGAGCCTTTTGACTGTTTTTCTCCCTAATTAGAAAGCTACTTTTCATTTGGTTTTGCTTGCTTGTAGGCTTGTCATCTTGTTGTTTAATTGTTCAAGTCATTGAGTGGCCAGTGACACTAAGACATCTAGCTAGTCATCCATTTAGCAGCTTGCGGACTCGTCGAGTCCGGTTGTGGGTGTGTTTGCTCGCATTTGTTTTTGGTCCCTCTTATGACTTTGACCTCTTTTTGCACAAGTTTGAAAAAGTTTTGTTTACTAGTTTGAACGTCCTTTTTTGGCATAGATTACATTGTCAGTCTTGTGTTTGGCAAAGTCAGTGTTTCGTCGATCTGAATGAACTTCTCTTTTCATGTTTTCATATGCTTGAAGAGCTCATACTCTCTAATTTTTTTTCATTGAATGCTTGTATCAAAAATTTTGTTTCGTTGTTTCATAAGAAAATATGAAGTTATAGCTTGTTGCTTCATTATGATTCGCATCTCTTGAAAACTAGAATTGCATCAACATTTGATAAGGAAGAGAAAATTTTTCATTTCGAAAGGACTAATAGATAAGTGCTTGTCAGGAAATTAGGAATTGGAACACATTTTTCATTAGTTTATTTTTCGAAAAATTAAAGTAGTGAAAAATCATTTCATTTTTTAGTCGCTTGATTGTTTGCATTTGATTGAGTAGTTTCTACCCTCTCTAGTGTAGGCATTACATCGAATTGAAAGGGTCTTGTCCCATTTAGTTGCATTTTAGGTTTTTCGAGTAGCATCGCTAAGACCTAAATACTAAAACTTAACTCAAGATCAACTCTAAAATGAATTCAATTTACCTAAGGCACATTTGACATTAACGAACACATCTAGAAAGTCTAGGCTAGAGACGTGTTCCAACGTTTGTAAACCTAGCAGCTGTCATTAGCTTTAGCATTAGACAGCGCTAGCATGGATTTTTGCTCCTCGTAATGTCATGTATATAATGGGAGACCCCACTAGATTGCAATCCTTTTATCCTTAGGAAGTCAAGTCGGCCACCTTGCGAATGTGATACACCGAACACAACATTCGGGGATATTACCTGCTCGTACTTCTTGGTTCGCCAAGAGGTATTCTGCAGTTCACGGTTGCCTGGTAATCCTATTTACCTAGATCATCCAGAGTAGTCATTTGATCTTTTTGACTCATTAAACTTAAAAGACCACCCGAGCACTTGTCCTTTCGAGCTTTTTTCCAATCGAAAGCGATAGAGTCATCTTTGTTTCTTTCTCAACTCTTAAAAAATGAAAGAACATAAGTCTTTTATGCGTCTTAAATAATTGATTGCCCACGATCCAAAACATCCTGTGAGATTTTTGACCAAATCATGAGTTCCCTTAAAAGTACATTTTTAAATCCTTGAAGTTATTTGTTCTGTTGACTAAGACAAGGTCATCGTGGCTGAACCATCTGGTTCACCCATTTCCTCTTCCTCTCCTTTGTCTGAAATATTTTCCAAGGAGCCACTTCCTGAGTTATCAGAGCCATTTGAAGAGCAAAATGTTGAACTCACAATTGTTTTGAGTGTTCAACCATTATCATCCCGTCCTCCGCCTACTTTCGATTCAGGTTCATCTGCTGGTCTCGACCCAGAATCTCTGGATAATCCTGTTCAAACTCCAAAGAACTCGCTGACCACTGACGGTTAGTTTGGACTGGTTATCTATCCTTCAAACCCTCTGTTTGACACTATTGAGATATCAACACAGTGCCCTTACAGTTCGTATGATCAACCGGGTGTTCCTTTGGAACTATCCCCCAATACACGTTCGACTGTCCATCATCGTTTGTTTCCAGACATGGAACCCGAAGGCGATGCTCCAGTCATTTCTCCGGATGAGTCTGAAGTCTCAACTCCACATACTTTTGAGGGAGAATAATTGCAGTTGCAGTTCCCTCCTGAGGGTTTCCCTTATTCAGAGGGTATTCTCGCCAGCTTGCCACCCGACTATGTGTTTTTAGGGAACTTAGTTTCAGGCACACCTAGTGCTTCATCACTCTACCATAATTATGTTTGGGCGTCAGGCCTCAGGCCTACATCAGGTTCGTTTGTCATGAAAATTACCTCCCAACCAGTTTTTACTTCAGTCTCGGTGCAACCCACCATCCCGAGCACTCTTGTACCATCGATCCCAGTTACGCGTCAGTCGCAACCGACAGTTTCAAAGATTGTCTCTGCCAATTCTTCTGTCCCATTAGTCAGTGGACAGATTGTGCCACCGCTTGGGGGGCAGAATCTGAATATCTCTATGGTGTCAGGTGCCACTAATGTGAGCATCTCGCAAGCTCACATGCTTGGTATAAACCAACCCTCTTCTGGTATTATTTACAACCCTGCTGACCCTATTGGATCAAGCAATGTCCAGTACCAACAGGTTCAAAATCCTGGTGGTCTATTTGGATCGAACAATGTTCACTATCAACAGCCCTATGGGGCTGAGGTCCAATACCAAAATGCTTACGTTCCATACGGTTCTCAAGGATTGGTTAATCCACCTTACACCATCCCGTCTGGGAAATACATCTAGCCTGGCTACGGCCAGATTTGGTTCGGTAATTTCCCGGGCACTGTTCAAGTACCTTTGCAACAACAATGACAACTTTTGCAACAACCAGGGTAGCCTTTATTACCGTAAGGGAAATCTTTGTTGCAGCAAGGGATTTCCATGCAATAATGAGGGTAGATTATCCTGCAACAAGGTCACTTGCAACAATTGCAAGGTCAGTCCTTTCAATAGTTGCAGTAGGTTGTGCAACAGCAGATGCAATATGCTTTGCATACCTCTCAACCCATACCCTCACAGGGCCAACCTTTGCAAACCCAGGGACAAATTTTGCAACCGCATGGTCAACAAAAGAAACCTGGGCAGAAACAACCCTTGTATACCTATCAATAAGGGCAACCCTTGCAGGGTAGGTTCAAGGTCAAATCCTGCAGTAGTAGGTGTAGAATCCTCTTGTCCAGGGCCAATAGATTCAGAATCCTGCTGCCAAGGGCACTAGGTAAAAAACCCCTACGTCCAAGGGAAACAAACATATCAACCTTATGCCTAAGGAATGCAAGTCCAAAACTCTCTTGTTCAGGGACAATAGGCCCAACAACCCTATGTTACAGGACAACAGGTCCCATACCCATATGTCCAAAGTCACCAGGCTCAACAACCTTTTAACCCATACGTTGCCTATCAACAACTTGTGCATGGACAGTTTCAAGGTATTCAAGGTTCAAATCCTCACTTTGGTTAAGGTAATCTGCAATGGGGGCAGCCTCAAATGCCATATGGCCAAAATACCCCACTGTGGGGTCAAAATTTTTACTAGCAGGGATGGGCTCCTCCTTATGGGCCCCCCTATTGACCTCCCATGCCTTTTAACACTCAATTACCTTTCTTGGATACCCTTGAGTATCACATCTTACGAATGATCCGATTCTTCATCGCTGTACTGGCCTCCGGTGCTGTCCAAGATACCAAGTGATTGCCCAAAGTTCGATGGAAAAGCTAAAGAAGATCCTCAGGCCCATGTGATGACATATCACCTTTGGTGCTCATCGAACTCATATGTGGACGATTCCATTTGGCTTCATCTTTTCGAACGAACCCTTATGGGTACCGCAACAAAATGGTACATCGAGCTACCTCGAAGTACTTTTCATGACTTCAATTTTTTAGCTATGGACTTTCTCATGCATTTTCAACTATCGGTTCATTAGGAAACAGGTACCTATCTACTCACATCGCTTAAGCAAGACACTACGACGCACATCTTTGATCATATCCATGAATGGAGACGTAGACGTTGACTGATCAAGTTCGAAATAGCTGATTAGTTGCTCACTAAATGGTTTATCAAATCATTTGTAGCCTCAATTGCTCGTGATATAGCCATGGGTGGATGTGTCACTGTATATCAAGCCATTGATCGTGCCCAGTACTTGGACCTGGTCTACTCTTAGTCTGGCACCTTATACGAATTATTACCCAATTCTCCGCGGCTATCATCCAATCCTGTGACATCGAAGTCACCCGCTGTTCCTCCCATTGATGGAGTTATTGGTTTAGTATCCCAGGCCTCTGTCAAAACTTATTCCAAACAGAAGTCGGTCTTGAATACTACTCCCAATAGTTCATCTCAAAACCCTCCAGGCCCTGGTAAAACCTCAGAGGTCTATGCTATCCAATCTACAACAGTGGAGAAATCCTTGAAAGGAAAAAAGAAAGGAAAAGGCAAAGCTAAAGCCGATGCCTCAAAACAGGGTCCTCCCAATTTTTTTTCCGGCGAATCATCGCAATGGAAACCTAAGTATCCCTTCCTCATTTGCAAGGAGGATCACTATACTAAGGATTGTCTAGGATCATCTGAAGTTAGTCGATTTCTCAAGGGGACCCCTGCTGTCCTCAAAGAGCCTCTTCTGTCTCAGTAGACTCAGATGGTAGACCAACTCCGATCTGCTTCCTTTGGATCTCAAGTGTTCATGATGAGCATGCCCATTAATGTGGCTACCCGATCGAAGGATTATCAAACTCCAGTTCCCACTGCAGGGAAAGAAAAATAAGTTCCACCTTATTCTTCTACATCGAGTTCTGGCCCTCTGCAAATCAAGCGCCCTAACCCTGATTCCGCTCCACGGCCACCCTCTCGAGGTGTGCTACAGAAATACTTGTACAATCCCAATGCCCGAGCCACTCAGCACTACAATATTTTTGAAGATTTGGCTCAAGCATCGTTAGCTATGTCGGCTCTCAAGTTACTCCAAAGCTGCCTATCACAGTGGAAATATTTGCTGTCAGCTATTGGGGGCATTGATCCCACTAATTCTAATTTGATCTGTTTTGATCTAGAGGACCATGTTCTGAGACTCCCTCATCAGATTGCCTTTCTTATTTAGGTTATCATTAATGAAAAGACCATCCACCACATTTTCATCGATGAAGGTGCTTCTACCTGCATCATGTCAACTGTGTGTTGGAAGGTTATTGGTTCCCCTACACTGAACCAGTCTCCGAACACATTGGAAGCTTTCCATGGGTGTGATTCGCGACCTTTCGGTGTCTTACCCAACCTTTACATCACCCTGGAAGGCAAGACAGTGCAAGTCAAAGTAGAGATTGTTGACACCAATCTCAATTATAATCTTCTACTCGGCTGAAGTTGGACTCATGCCATGCATGCCATGGCCTCCTCTTTATTTCGTGTGATCTGTTTTCCCCATCAAGGGAGAATTGTCACCGTTGATCAAATGTCTTTCTTTGCCTCTTCCTCGTCTAACGGCAATGTTCTGTATGTCCAACACTCTGATGCTCCCTTTGAGAGTGTGGGGAAGGTCTCTTCAAAGATTCTGCCTTAATGGGGATTTTTCCACTCCCACCTCCTCATGTTGCCTCTGTCAACATGATCTCGGTCAAATATGATCCTTGGGTCATACCTGCACCAGATATGGTTGATGCTTGGGGCGATGTCGTGCCACCTAGTCCCACCGAAGTCAATTATATGGAAATTGTTTTAGCTGCGAGCTCTGCATCCTTTGATTCTCATACCTCAAAGACCTCTCTCGATATGTATTCTCAATCCCCCTGGCTTAGCACTTTGGAATATTTTGATCCCTTAGCCGAGACCTTTCTTGTCGATGAAGGTATCATGGAAATCATGTCTCTTGAGGAACCGCCATGGACCACTCCTTATATCATGGGGGCATGGGGGCAAAGCCTTATATGACTTCCACTCCATTATTTGGCCGAGTCGATTCTTCCTCATCATGAAAATGGTAAAACTTCGATGTTCATCTATGTTGATTGATTACCTGAGTCCCAACATGGACTCTCTCAAAAATTACTATGCTTAGGTCAACTTGCATGGTTACTTATGTACATTAGTGTGTGATTCATTTCTGTACAACGTGGTTTTGTGTGAAAGTTTTCAAACACCCTCCTATTTACTATGCTTTTCTTGCTTTGCAGATGTCTGCAACTCCTCATGTTGGTTTCGCTGATGGTGATTGCCGAAGTACTTAGAACCTATCATCCATGGCATGGGCTATCTACAACCCTGACGGTGAGTTGATTGAACTTCAAGGTATCTGCCTAGGTCGTACAACCAACAACATTGCTGAATACAGTGCGGTTTTTGAACTGTTATCAGAAGCCATCGCTTTGGGAATCAGAGAATTGGTTGTCAACTTGGATTCAGAACTTGTCATCCTTCAACTCAACGGGTAATATTCCACTAGGAACTCTCAAATATTATGAACGTATCTCCATATCCATCTGTTGGAAAGACGTTTTGATTATATTATATATCATCATATTCTTATATGCATGAATACATTAACAGATGCATTAGCTAATTACATGTTGGATACACTTTTGCGAAACATGTAAAAGATAAGACAAGCCATTTGTACCATAATAGACAGGAAAATATAAAATATATACATATGTGAGAATGTTTGATACATCAAAACCACAAAAAAAATATGTATGTCCATAATAACATCGGCGGCTCGCAGGCCTCACACATCCGTGGTACGCAGGCCCAAAAAAATATGTAATTACTAGACCTAGGAACTACTCAGCATGGTGGTCATGATAACATGAGACAACTCATACTATGCGACTCAACAATCGACGGATCTGATCTGAGGCAGGTCTCCTATACGAGCATACTCAGGGATACCATGAGTCAACCCCTCGAGGTTCCTCGCAATCTCCTCCTCTTTATCGCTCCATTCCTAATAAGGGGCGACAACATCAATAGGAAGGGGATAGCGCCTAGCTATCGGGGACATCCTGACTAGCTGCTCTAGTCTAACATCTGCATACACAAGAGAAATGTTATAAGCATCCATACACCAAAAACAAATTAAAAAAAATCAAAACCAAAAATTTAGTTTGGTTTTTATCTTCATCATCAAAGTCCTCCCCATCTGGCAAGGGCATATCTGCGTCTCCATGGAAATCAGTGCTACTGTATGGCCAATCCTCCACGACGATTTTCTGTCGTCGTAGCCACGAAAAGAATGCTGGTCGGTAGGACATCTGCTGACCCCCAGTGATACTGGGCATCAAACAACTCCAGTGGGCCATTAGCGGATCGTGTGGTGCAGGAGGATCAACCTCAGTCAACTAATACTGGAACAATGGCACTCGTTCCAAGAAAAAGGTCACAAGTACTGATCCGAAGCCAAATTGCTTCAGATTTCTAGCCTTGGCCTTGGACAACTGGCGTTTGAAGTTCATCTTCATGGCCTATGCCCAGTTGAAGATCATAGGAGATGTGCAGTCAATAGAATAAAGGAACTTTGACTTATTAGTCTCATGTTCTTCCTGGGACCCCGCCACTTTGTTGATGGCCAATAGAAGCACCCTTAGTGTTAAACCTCGCACACTGGAAATCTCAGTCTTCCCACTTTTGGATTTCAGGGCCTCAGGAAACTGCACGGCTAACAAGGAAGATATGCTTGCCCCGACCGGATGTGACCCATACAAATTCACTGGCTCACCTCTACGAGACAACCCAGTGATGAAGTAGATGTCTGAAGTTGTCAACTCCAGCTCATGGTCCCCAATGACAAAAATCTCATGATTGATGTCCTAAAGGCTTATCAAATACCTAATGAGTTGGGCCTGCATCCCTGGTGTAAGGAAAAATTTGAGGAGCCCACAAGCCCTCAAAGCCTCCAAAAAATTTGGATCATTCATTTCCTGGGTGTCCACATCTTCGTGTTATCTTTCCTTCCAATCCACCATTTTCGATGATTTCTCTCCTGCAAAAGCCATTTATTTGAGTCAATCATCAATTTTGACACATAAAAATCAAGTTTTAACGGTCAGTTATTGATAAAAAATGTTTTTGCCCTATCCACGACGCCGATGCACCTGTTTTAGAAATAGTCACACCGGTCGATGTGGATGGTCATGCAAATAACCGTTGGTCGGTGTGATCCCGTGCTCGGAAATCGCGCCGACCGAGGGCAAAATTTTTTTCTCAAAATCCTCCCTAAAAATCTAAAAAAATGGTTAAAAACATAAATGAATAACATGAAAATGGAGCTTAGGGCTTCAACTATTACCTGGAACTAATGGCTTGCCGATTGACCTCACGGATCTCTCGCAATCCGCTCCAGAAAAACTAGCGCAAAAGTGGGTAAAAAGTCTTCACTACAAAGGTAAAATGGTAAATGGTAAAAATATATTTACTTTTCCCCTTTTTTATTCATTTTTTCATGAAAATATTAGGTTTTGTAAATATTTTTGACCTATTTTGCCTTAAGGACTTGATAATACACTTTACCTTACTTGTGTAGTGATAGGTGATGGAGATTCGACGATGGCGATGAGTGATATTTTAGCTCTTTTCTCGACTCGTTAAAACCATATGAAAATATCACCGAGTATTTTTCCCTTTTTGAGTCGTTAAAGAGAATAAAAATGGGGGGTCCACTTTCATCTCTTTTCTGACCCTTTAAAAATGAATAGATGGCTGATGCCTTGTCGTTTCGAACTCATTAACGGATGCGAAACGTTGTGCGCCCAGTTTAAGTTTACCCCTTTTCGGACTGGGAGGCACTATTTATGAAAAAGGTACTCCTTGATTGAAATGGTCAAGCGGTTCTCTCAAGTATTGTTTTCTACCTTTTCGGGCTCGAGAGACAAAACGTACGAAAAGGGACCATGTGGAGTTTTCTTTTACGTGTCTTTTTCAAACTCTCTAAACATGAAAAATATACCGAGTTACACCTTTGTCGGACTCGTTAAACTATTAAATGACATTGGATTCGTCACCATGACGAACACACACTTCTCCTTCCTAGGGCTCGTTAAACTTACTAGGTAGGATTCATCCTAAGGATGAACTTATAGTGAAAGCATATGCTATCCACTTCAAGCTTGTGATTAAAAAATAATTGGGGTACTCGCCAGAAATTGTGGGGGAAGAATTTTCAAATCTATTGAGTCATGTCGACAACTTACTCTTGAACATGACACTCTTTGCTTCATGTCGGGTTGGGACATCCTCCTTTGCATCGTTGACCTTCCTGGGTTTGGGCCATTCGTTTTTGCCTTCCATTTGATCTCTGCCATGTCATTATGACAACAGATCCCATGGATCCAAAAGTTGCCAAAATTCCAGTTGTGTCGCTGGTATGTTCAAGAGTTGTCCTTCTGTAGTTACACTTACCTTTGTTTCTTTGTATCATCCAAAATCCTTTTGCATCCTCTCATCTCGCATTGATGACGTGGGATTCATTATGGCCCTCCTTAGACACGGTCACTTTCCATCAATATTAACTCATTAGCCGGGAAGTTGATTGAGAGACTGCCTTCTAGTACTTTAGAGCTTGCATCCCTTAATGGCATGTTCTTCGCACTCGACGACAAGTTCACATCATTGGCTTTCGATCGAGTGATTTCACAGGTGTTCGACTTCAGTTCCTGTATTCACATTTCGTGAATTATGTTGATAGTACCTTGAGATCCATTGTCATTATTGGTGGTTTCTCTCGTGCTTGTTAACAGTTTACATCATTGACTGGTAATCAAACAACTTTCTAGCATGTTCGACGTCAACACATCTATTCGCATGTTAGAATCTGTACTTTGATAGGGTCGTATTGGAGTGCAAGACCCTGGACTTAGATTACAAAAAGTCTAGGTCGTGAAGTGGTGTGACATGGTTTATGTTGATATGCATGTATTTCTTAGATGGCTGGCTGCGACCAGACCATGAGTTATCATATGTGATCCTTCTCATTATTGGATGGCTGTGACCATACCTTGGTTTCATTATGATCCTCTTTGACGGATGGTTGTGCCCATGCCTGAATCCATTTACATGATCATTCTCTGGATGGCTGAGTCGATGCCATGATTCACGTATCATTTGACTTACATCTCAGTTTATGTATATGTATTTGTACTTTCTTGCAGGTTTTCCGACGGCAGACCGGTTCCCCGCACTGATTTATAAAGAATTTCATCCCTCACTCTGATTCGGCCTTCACACTTAAGGGGGCATCTGTTACACAACATTTTGTCACTATCCCTGTACTCCCCATTCCTTGATCCTGGAGGACCTCTACAGTGAACCCTGCATGATTTTCCTTCATGGAGAAACTCCCATTATTTCCCTCTTCATGAGCAGATCATTTCCCTTTTGCACCATTTTCCCTTAAGCTTTTGTTTTGCCCAATTTACAAGACCGATGCTAATGACTTTTTTTCTTCCCCATGCCAATGTGCAGATATTAGCACTATTCCCGGCACTGATTGGTGCGACTGAGCTATGTTCCAGTCGTGCCGGTCCTGTTATGGAAATTTTTTTAAATTAGAACTGAAGCTTCCATCTCTAGAAGCTCTGTAACGAAAGTTTGGTAAATGGTTTGGCCAGATGGGGTCAAGGATGATAGTTTGGGCTCCTTTCCCCTATAATGATGGAACTACCTCAAGGGATAAGTCCTTCTCCCATGAGAAGAGGATCCATCTCCTATCCATCTTTCCTATATAAACTTCCCTTCTTCCCAAGCACAAACTAGTGTCTAGTGTGAAAATCAGAGTTAGAGTTTTGGCTGAGTGTAAATATACTAGACAAGCAAGCTATTACTAGTTGTGTGGGGGAGAAGTTTGTTTGGTTTGGAGTGAAGCCTCAAGGGAAGAGTCTTTAAAATATTTTTGTTTGAAGCCATCATGAAGTGCTAGCAGAAGTGTGTGGGAACCTGGTCTTGTCAAAGGAAGACTGCGACATCAAAATGAATGGTTGTAATCTCTATTTGAATAGTAATATATGCAACTATCGATTGATTTCCTACATGTTTTTTAATATTACATATTCATTTCCTAATGCTTCTTGACTCATTAAGTAGGTTGAATTGCAATTTTTCTATTATAATGTTTGTGTGCTATTGCTGTTTACTTGTTCAGGAGCTTGAAGAAGGAAGTGAGATATTTCTAGAGCGAGCAAGCGAGGACATCATTAAGCAGGATAAGCAACCAAGAGGTAGGCCCTCTTGATTGATTCTAACCTAAGGAAATCTTCCATAGAATGTATCTATTGTGGCTAGACCCATTATCGGGCTAGAGGAATTCGTTCTTGTCCGCACTTATAATTTTACTTCACCACAACTTGGTTCACCTAGTTTGGGCTACAATGATCTGATTGTGAGATCTTAAACAATTATTAAGGTATTATAGACTCATGTGCATGGATTTCCCTATGTTACTTTGTGCAATGGATCGATAAGATTGTGAAATACATAGACAATGAAGCAGTAAAAGAACATAATAGAAAAACACATATAAACACAACAAATTTAATAAGGAGTTCACCCAACACTCCTAGGCTACGTCTCCTGGTCCAAGCTTCAGTGTGACCTCTCTATTATTTCTTCAAAAACATAGTTTTACAAAGGTATGAGCTCAATTTGAGTCTCTACACACAACATATACAACAACAAGAGTTTTTCTTGAACCCCTCAAGCCTCTCTGAGGACATAGACTCTCTCTATCACTCTCTGTCTCTGTCTTTGCTCTGTCTCAGCACTGCCTGCCTGTTTTTTGTCAGTCTGTGGCTTTAAAGCCAATTGACATTATCTGTTCATTTCATCTTCTCGGGCTCTCTTGCTTCCCGGCCTCTGTCCGCTCAGATCCCCCTCTGAGCATTAGCAATCATTGCTAAACACTTTAAGGGATGGTGGCCACCTATTCTGTAATGGAATGGGTCGTCGGGCCTTTGAAAACCTTGAAATAACCATTCTCTGTTTACACAGAGAAATACATTCAAAACTATGAAATTCCATGAAATTGTCATTTATCGGAATTGAAACATTATGAATCCGCCTTATACTCCTATTGGGTCTTCTTGTATATCGACATCGCATCTCCACTGTTGATATGGGAGATTCAGATCCAACGACTGTGGTTCATTTCGGGCGGCTCTTCCGTATGAGGGTTAACCGCCTGATAAGGGTGGTTTTCTCTCTCCTTAGCCTAGACACGGGGCAGCCAGTGCATGGGATTGGGCGGAGCCTGGCCCAAACCATTTACTACCTTTGGCCCGCCCGAAATCCCTCTTATATCATGATTTCCCTTTGTATTTATAAATACATTAAAACATTGAAAAACCCTATAAAAAGGCTTTATCGGACTTGAAATCATATATAATAGCATTAATAAACCCTTTCGGGTCCGGTTCCATCACATCAGCACCTTATCCTTTGTATTTCATTTTTTTTAACGAAAAACGCAAATACAAAGGAAAACCCTATTTTCTGGATCTCAAATTATATCAAATATCGTTTATAATGTAATCGGGTCCGAATATTGTGAGTTATGTTTATATTGGCCCCGATCCATTGTAATACTCCGTTGCAATGTTGCGATGAGATTGATCGCAATCGCATATCACACATACCCCGGGTCGTTTGTAATCACTCTTCTGTGTTTGTCAATTGCGATATCTCATGTTAACATGTGCCGTTGATTTGTGTGCTTGATCGATGGACCTCGTTGACCCACGCTGATCGTGATCATGACTGTCATGTGATAGCCCCGATTGCCTCTGCTTGCCATCGCCATTTGCGATTTTTCAATCGAATTTGGACCATTGATTGGCCAGATCCAACGGCTCTTATACAAAGTTGCTTTAAGCCTCCGATAGGCCTTATTTCCTTATTTTCTCCATGCTTTTGCCTTCCAATAGTGTTATCTGCTATTTCTAAGAGTTCCTCTTTTGTGATAGTTTTGATCTTTAGAAGACTTAGAGGGTTTTCTAGGATCCATTTGGATCATACATCCACGGAGAAACAACCAGTCCTTCCTTTTATATTATCCAGCAAACTGAAGAGATACAACCTATAGTAGATTCGCTATAATTCCCTCTTCGCTCTCAATCTCCTTTCTCTTCCTCACTCATAATACAGATCTACATAGACGCAATATAATTCCCTCATATATAGTGAGGGGTTGCCTTCTAGGGAAAAAAAGCCTAAATTAAACATAACTTCTATCGTCAGATCTCCATCTAATGAACGACCCAGATTGACTACGAAATTACAACATTTTACAAGGAAATTTTACATCTATTTTTAGCTTTCAGGGCGCTGCCCCCCCCCCCCCCCCCTAGACCCCCCTTGCAGCGAATATTTTACATCGCTCCATTACGAACTGGGGTCCAATGCAGCGATACCTTTGAATGCAGAAGATAATCAGGCTCCACACCCAATAATCTCCCACTTGGAGACTGATTATAGCAACTCCATGGCTAATTCATTTGCTGGAAAATGACTCCACTTTGGACCTCACTGTTTCTCATCTTCTTCATCATACTTGAAGACCAATTGAAACTAATCAGATTCTCAGTTTCTCCCTGGTTACAACTTTTGTTAACATATATGCAGGATTCTGGCTAGTGTGTATCTTTTCTAGCTTCAACTGTCCATCTTCCAATGCTGACCATATGAAATGGTACTTGAGCCATATATGTTTAGTCTTGGAATGAAATGTAGAGTTCTTTGTAAGATGTATGGCACTCTAGCTGTCACTGTATAACCTTCCCAACTCCTGATTCTTACCCAATTCATCCAGAAACCTTTGTAACCAAATCATTTCTTTACTAGCCTCTGTAGCAGCAACATACTCTGTTTCTGTTGTTGAGAGTGCAACAACACTTTGCAGTTTTGAGGCCCAACTAATAGCTGTTCCACCTACAGTAAACACATACCCTGTTGTGCTCCTCATGTTATATCTATCACCCGCCATATCTGCATCAACATATCCCTATAGAGAAATGTTTGAACCACCAAAGCATAATGCTTGATTTGTGGTACCTCTCAAATACTTGAGAATCCACTTCACCGCCATCCAATGTTCTTTTCTTGGATTGTTCATGTATCTTCTTACAACTCCCACTACATGTGCAATATCAGGCCTTGTACAGACCATTACATACATTAAGCTTCCAACTGCTGATGCATATGGAACTTTAGACATATGATCCATTTCTTCCTGAGTCTTGGGACACTCCTTACTTAATTTGAAATGGCTAGCCAAAGGTATACTAACTGGTTTTTCATTCTACATATTAAACCTTTTCAACACCTTTTCTATGTACTCACTTTGAGACAATGCTAATTTGCGATTCTTCCTGTCTCTACTTATTCTCATACCAAGGATTTGTTTTGCAGCACCCAAATCCTTCATTGCAAACGAGTTCACCAATTTTCTTTTGAGCACATTTATTTCCTTCATGTTAGTACCTGCAACAATCATGTCATCTACATACAATAACAATATAATATAGCTTCCATCATTTTTCCTTTTGAGATAAACATAATTATCAGAGTGATATCTAGTATAACCTTGTTCAAACATAAACCTGTCAAATTTTAGATACCACTACCTTGGAGCCTGTTTTAAGCCATACAAGGTCTTCTTCAACTTGCACACTAGTTTCTCCTTCCCTTTTACCTCATATCCTTGTGGTTGCTGCATATATATCTCTTCCTCCAAATGTTGTGGGCTCCTATGCAGGACGATCCTATCCACCTAAGGTGTGACAGTGCCTTAGCAACAAACAGAGATAGCTATTCTAATATTTCTTCCTTTATGAATTAAGAATGAAGAGAGATAGATGGACTAACCGATGTCTTCTGTTTGTCCCTCGATCTGGTCTCTCTTCTTTTGGAGGATTCCCAGCTACTTGCCTTCTCACTCGCCCAGCTTCAAGAGGTTTCTGCAAGATCACAAGAAGAGAACACTACACAAGACATGGATTCATATTCATAACTAGTTCAGGATTAGAAATAAACTAAACATACTAATGCAATCATACATCAAGAATACATCAGCATATAGGAGAAACCAAGATAGATTTATTGATGAATAACAAGGTTCAGGAAGAGATACAACCCAGAGGGCTCCAATCCAGCATCTCCTTCCCAGCAAATGGAATTCCTATCTTCACCCCCTTCAAAGCATTAAGAACCCAATGATTCCAGTCTCAAACCAACAACAATTCTTTACAATAACAAAATTCCATCCTCTAGATCTCATGGAGGAGAGATCCTTATATAGATGTTTGGAGAGAGGATGAGTCAGCTTGAGATCTGACTAGTGTCCTCTCCCTCTGTCAGTTCTTGATTCCACTTGGAGGTTCTTGCTTCCACTTGGAGATTTGGAACCTCTTACTCATCACCAGTCGAATTCCCTGAGGCAAGTGTCATTTTGGAAGCTTCCTGGGTTTTGACACCTTGAGAAATGAGCTTGCCACATGTCCACTCTCGTTCAGCGCAGGTAGCCAGTGTTCCCTTTGACATTCAACGTAGGTAGCCAGTGTTGGCTTTGACATTCAGCGCAAACAGCTAGTGTAGCCATTGAAATGATCCTGAATTGACTTGTTTTTGAGCAGTTTCTGGTGGAGAACTTCTGTGAGTTGCTGTGGTTTGTTAGCCTTGTTCCTCTAGGGGTAGGAACAACATGTTTAGGGACTTTGGATCCCTTAGATTATGGACATTTCATGCTCAATGCTGTAAGGCACAAAAATGTCTATAACAGTTGCCCCCTAAAGTATGAGGCTGTTTATCGGGTGAAATGTTTTATCAGGGGGATCCGAAGTTCATCCAATGCTGGGAGGAGACCTGTAATACAATACAATACAATACATTATTTTTCATGCTGCTTTCATGATCTAGCTGAGGCGGGCATTCCCATGCTCAGCTTTATAAATTCATTTTTCTGTACATAGAACAGACAATCGTCTGATGGTAGACTGATAATTTTGATGAAATTATCATCCTTTGAGTAGGATGATTATCTACTGCAATGATGTACATGTCAATGTCTTTATCTTTCCTGAATATATATCGCAACCCGGATGGATGAAACTAGATCCGGGGTCTTCAAACTCGTTCGATCTTCACTCGAAGTACAAGTCGATCCATGTGAGAAATGTTCTGGAGTCGAACATGGAAAGACATCGCTTGATTACCGGTCAATGATGTAAACCGTTAACAAGCGCGAGAGGAATCACCGATAATGATAATGACCCTCAAGGTACTGCAGTACAATTCACGTGGTGCGAATAAAGTACTTTGCGTCGAACACCACGCAAAATCTTTCGGTCGAAGGTCATTGATGTATACCTGTTGCCGGAAGTGAGAAACTTGCCATTGAGGCATGCAAGCTTCAAAGTACTGAAGGGGTTGTTCCTAGATCCACTTCTTGGATAATGAGCTGATGTCGACAAGAAGCGATCCGTCAAAGGAGGGCCTTAATGAATCCCACATCAGTGACACGGAACGGAGCTAATGATTTTAATGGAGGTGAAAACGATCTGTGACATATGATTCAGGGTGGCGGTCATGAAAGGATGAAGGATAATGTATGGCAGTGGATGGGACACGGTTGAATTTTCTGAATGACTTCTCTTGAACATGTGGCGACACTGATGCGATGGATTGGTAGCATTACCCCAAATATGGATGGTATGGCGAGACCATGGATGTGACCGGTGAATGAAACAACCCAACCCGATTGTGGTACGGAGGAAAAGTGTCATGTTCAAGAGCGACTTGCTACCATCAAAGTTTTCTTTAGTTTCTCCCAATTTTTCCCCAGTCATTGCTGACCAGTACCTCTTTATTTTTGTCAAGCTTGAGGAGGATAACATATGCTTGTTCTATAACCCGCCCTTCGGGCAAGCCCATCGCTATGTTTTAACGAGCCTAGCGATAGTGAAACTCGCTCTCGTCTAAAGACAAGTTTGTCGCTATTTAATGATTTTAACGAGTCTAACGACAAGGATAACTCGGTCCTTTTCATTTTTAGAGAGTCTGAAAAGGTACATAAAGTTATCTCTGAAAGTCCTTTTTCGTCATCTAATCCCTCAAGTCCGAAAAAGTATAAAACAATATAGAAGGGATGAGTTTTCGATAGTTTTAACGAGCCGAATAAAACAAGCGCTCGATCTTTTTGTGCAATAATCCCTCAGGTCCAAAAAGATTAAAATCTAGAGGAGGGATAGCTCTTCCGGTCGCTTTAACGAGCTGGAAGGCCAAAACTCGGCAATCTTTTCATATTTTACGAGTCAGATGAAAAGAGCTTAAAGAAGACTCGTCTTTTAAGGAACGAGTGACGAAACAGGTTAGCAGCTGATTCCAGGTACAGGTTGGAATTTTCCAATCACGGCAGTGTCACAAGGATGGCTAGGTGAAATCACTCTTCGTAGCTGTTCCTCAAAATGGGTAAACAATCAAATGGAGGTGAATGATCGGCCAATGGAAAAGTGGAGGTGACGGTGCAAACACGACCAAGGCTTCAATGGCTGATAATTTACGTTCGCAGTGGTTATTTACCGGGTAGTTCATTTTTTAACGAGCTTAAACGCAGATTGAAACACTTGCTCGATCTTATGTTTAGTTTTTAACGAGCATGAACTATGTGCTAAAACTGCTTGGATCTTGCGTTTATTTTTTAACGAGCATGAACTGTGTGCTAAAACTGCTCGATTACCCAGTCATATGATAAGAATGTCTCATGTAAGATTCCATTTTTTATGGAGCTTGCGCCTTACCAAAGCTATGCCCCGCATCCTTTCGTTATGCAAGTTCGGAAACGACTAATCCTACGAGTTTAAAGGGTTAGACCTACAGGTTTAAAGGGAGGACCTAAAAATTTAAAAAATAAATAGCCGCCCCTTGCTTGCACTCCAAAAGGTTTGCATGCCCCCAGGCATAAAGTACGATTTCAAGGTTACCCCTTCTTAGTCCAATAAAACATTTGTTTTACCGGGAGAGGCCTACCTCTTTCAGGTTACCCAAAGATTGTCTCGTTAATCTTTCAAACAAAACATTTCTTCGGCGGTGTCTACCGAGATAGACAAAGGTGAATGACAACGAGCGCCAAACACATAACTTTGACAAAAGAATCTTATTCTAGAATAACCCCTCTCCAGCAAGGGCGGGGTACAGACTAGTCATATTCTCCCGCGGAAACCTACTCTATACCCAAAGTTTTCCTGCTGAAGCAGACCAGGATGCATGCCCCCTGGGTTCTAGTCATATCCTCCCGGATTACTCGCGCTCATCAGGAGGAAGGACCGTGGGTTGATACATTTCTTGCATGAAGAGACCATTTAGGGATGGTATATGACTATTTGCGATGCGTGATCCGGGAAATGAAAGTTGGTCCACGAGCTTGACCACTCTTCCTTCATGTGGAAAACACATTACTCTAAAGAGTGAGGAGACGATGGCTCCCATGCAATATATATAGTCTCGTCCAAGGAGTAGGTTATAGTCCAAGGGTCCTTGAACGACCATCACGTTCATTTGAACGGTCTTCCCTTTCAATGTTATGGGCACATTAGGGAGGATCCCTAAAGGTCCACTGGTTCCTTTATCAAAGCCTGATAGATTTCTCATTTCAGGCAAAAGCGCTGGCGAACCAAGCGCTTTCCAAGAAATAGAGGAAAGGATACTCCCAGATGCCCCTTCATCAATGATAGTGCCAGCCATTACCATTCTGTATATTTGAACGATAATTCTGAATGGTATGCTTGCTGGTGACCGGGGTCTGCCTAGTTGGTTCTAGTCGAACGAGACAACTAGGTTGCTTGGTGGTGGGACCGAATAGACGGCCGGGCATGACTCTGACGAAGTTCCTTCCTGCGATAAAGGAATGGGCAAATTGCCCCCTTGTTCGTCGGAGTCTGTGTTGATGAAGAGAATTTGGATGGTGTCGTCTTTATTCTCCTCCGTGACGGTATCATTCGAAGATAGAGCCTCTGAAGGCAAAACCGGGTCAACTGCCCCCTCAACCTTTTGACTTTCATCAGGCATGGATCCAGATGGTTCATCTTCAATGATAGGTGCTTCGGCTGACCACCTGGGTGGGCCAGCCGGGTTCTCAACTAGTGAAGGACTTGGCAGGAGTTTTTGATATCCAGGAGGAAGTTGCACTGGTAAAACCGGGCGATCTTCCAAAAATCGTTTAGCCTCGTCTAAGAAGGGACAACGGTGGATGGCGTGGTCGCCTTCACACAGTTTGCAGGGAAATCTAGCTTTCCCTCTCTATCCTGGGACTTCACTTTCACTAGTCGACGGTGAGCTGTCAACATGACTATCAGAGGTCGACGCTACCGAATTGTGCAAACGGGGAGACCAGTCCCTTAGTATCTGAGGGATGCAGGGACAATCTCTGTGGAAGTGGTCTCCCTTGCATATGACACATGGTGATTTAGGCCTTGTCAGTGCTGTATGTGGATTTTTTTCAGACGACACTTGTTTGCCCCCAGTCGCTTTTGGCTCCTTCTTCTTCTTCTCTTTCTTCTTCTTTTCCTTCTTCTCCTTAGGAACTTGGTTTTTTGTTTTACCAGTTCCGTCAAGCGAAGAGGAAGGAGGAGAGGAAGAGTTAGATGAAGTAGAAGGCTAGTTGGCAACTCTGGTCTGATCTAACTGTTGACTCGACTGTTCAGGAATAGTGGTGGTTTGAACGACATTGGTTGAAAAGAGCCAGACCAGTAGGCCAATTGTCAGTCCTGGAAGCGACAATTTGGCCATATGGGGCGCACCAACATCTCCCCAAGAGGAGAAGGGACTAGGACTTCCACCAAGGGGAATTCCTTGGTTGGTGTGCTCCATTTTTTCAACCTAAAGATCAACGCAGGAATAAGGGGTGATTGTTCCGTTTAAAATAAATTTTAACGACGCTTTAGACACAACTTGCTTTTTCACTTTTAAAGAGTCGAGAAAAAGCTAAAGATGACTCTAGTCTCCTTCGATGTTTTAACGAGCTCGAAGTGACAAATGCTCGGATGGACTTTTTCTGTTATTGAGTCTGAAAAAGGCCAAAAGAAACTACTCTGGAGTTCTAGGCAGAGGGTGTGCCAAACTTTTCGCAAAACCGTAGAATAATTTTTAGGGTACGGGCGGTCGATCTTCCTGAATGCTATGTTCAGTGCATTGCGATCAGTAGGGCGGCCGACACGGCTTCCTAAGGATAAAGGTTTTATGCCTATAGGGGTCTCCCAATATATACGCGACGGTACGTGGGAGCACAATCCGTACTGGCGCTATCGTCCCTCAGGAGGAATCACCCACCATCCACGAGATCGACAGTCACCAGGCTTTACGACGCCGGAACACGTCTCTAGCCTAGACCTCTATGTTGTGCGTTATGTTGCAAAGTGTTGTTAAGTTCATTCAATTTATTTTAGGTTGATCTTTTTAAAGTTTGCCTTTCAAGGTTCACCACGAGATGTATGATACAAATTCCTAAATGCAGTCTAAAGATGATAAGCAAGCTTTATATCTTTTCAACTTTGAAAATCCTAGCTACTAAGGGAAAAGAAAGACACCATCTTTTCTCAAAGAGCAATCAGCACACTCTAATGCACTTTTCCTAAATCAGACATGCAAACTATCAAGATGCAAATGCACAATGCAGGTGTTTGTTTTCCACTTTCTTAGTATTGATGCCTACAAAGAAAGCTTTTTGTACAACTTTGAATTTGCTTTTAAATGACAAATACAAACAAGTTTACTTTTTCGAAATCAGAGAGGGTAGAAGAGATTACAACACTTAATGATTTTCGAAATGAATACTTGTTTCGACACTTAAAAGAGACAAACTCAAACCAAATGCAAAAGTAAATGTATAATCAACTGCAAACAACCTATGAACTCTCTCCTAAGATCACAATCAACAGATCTGAATCAAGGGCTACAGGATGATTACTTCACTCTTGCAAAGGAAAACTGTAAATGACGCCACAAACACATAAAAACACTCACAGGCTTTTTGTACAAAAGGAGGCGGAATTTAAGCAGAGAAAAGGAATTATCAGACTGGTACCTATGCTGGTTACAGGCTGCAAAAATCAGAGATCAAAACAAGGCAAAACAGAGCAGAGAACCCCAGCTGCACAAGGGCAAACTGGTTCAGCGCAACCTCAACACAGGGGTTTTGACATTCAGCGCAGGTAGCCTTCACGGGACCTGCGTTGAAATGCAGAATCCCTTCATTGGGTCTGCGCTGAAGGAGAAACTCTCGTTTCCCACTGGTTCTGGGTCACAAATTTCTATTTAATCTACTGTTTCAGGCCAAATAAAAGCAACAAGCAAGGTGTAATCAAATGGATGCTTTGAGGGGGTACTAAGATCTATCAAAAAGGATCATCAAATCATTTGTGAGTCCATTGTTCAGATCATAGACAAGTCCAGTGATTGGATCAAAGCAGCAACTGTCTACTTTGCATCCGGGAATAGCAGATGCAGTTCGAGTTGCTGTCAAGTCTATGAAACCAACAATGATAGAAACACAAATAAAATGACTAAACAGATCTCCCCAGCGGAGTCGCCAATTTGTTGTGGGGAAAAATGCCTATGCAGGATGATCCTATCCACCTAAGGTGTGACAGTGCCTTAGCAACAAACAGAGACAGCTATTCTAATATTTCTTCCTTTATGAATTAAGAATGAAGAGAGATAGATGGACTAATCGATGTCTTCCGTTTGTCCCTCGATCTGGTCTCTCTTATCTTGGAGGATTTCCAGCTACTTGCCTTCTCGCTTGCCCAGCTTCAAGAGGTTTTTGCAAGATCACAAGAAGAGAGCACTGCACAACACATGGATTCATATTCATAACTAGTTCAGGATTAGAAATAAACTAAACATACTAATGCAATCATACATCAAGAATACATCAGCATATAGGAGAAACCAAGATAGCTTTATTGATGAATAACAAGGTTCAGGAAGAGATACAACCCAGAGGGCTCCAATCCAGCATCTCCTTCCCAGCAAATGGAATTCCTATCTTCACCCCCTTCAAAGGATTAAGCACCCAATGATTCCAGTCTCAAACCAACAACAATTCTTTACAATAACAAAATTCCATCCTCTAGATCTCATGGAGGAGATATCCATATATAGATGTTTGGAGAGAGGATGAGTCAGCTTGAGATCTGACTAGTGTCCTCTCCCTCTGTCAGTTCTTGATTCCACTTGGAGGTTCTTGCTTCCACTTGGAGATTTGGAACCTCTTACTCATCACCAGACGAATTCCCTGAGGCAAGTGTCATTTTGGAAGCTTCCTGGGTTTTGACACCTTGAGAAATGAGCTTGCCACATGTCCACTCTCGTTCAGCGCAGGTAGCCAATGTTCCCTTTGACATTCAACGCAGGTAGCCAGTGTTGGCTTTGACATTCAGCGCAAACAACTAGTGTAGCCACTGAAATGATCCTGAATTGACTTGTTTTTGAGCAGTTTCTGGTGGAGAACTTCTGTGAATTGCTGTGGTTTGTTAGCCTTGTTCCTCTAGGGGTAGGAACAACATGTTTAGGGACTTTGGATCCCTTAGATTATGGACATTTCATGCTCAATGTTGTAAGGCACAAAAATGTCTATAACACCAAATCGCCACAGAGAAAGGCTATCTTTACATATAACTGCTCAAGATGCAAACCTTCAGCTACTAGTAGACTTAAAATAGTTCTGATTGAAGTCATTTTAACAATAAAAGAAAATATCTCATCAAAGTCTATACCCTTTTTCTGTGCCAACCCTTTCACCACAAGTCTAGCTTTATACCTTTTTCTACCTCCATCTTCTTCCTTCAACTTGTAAACCCATTTATTCTGTAACGTTTTTTTACCTGCAGGCAACTTGACTAAGTCCCAATTCTAGTTATGTTCTAAGGAGTCCATCCCTTCTTTCATGGCTTTCTCCCACTTCGCCCTGGTTTCTACTTGCACTACTTCTTCATAACATTCTGGTTCACTAGAATTAGTCAACAATATATAATACAATGAAGGAGTATCGTTCAGGGGGTCTACTTATCCTGGTAGATCTTCTAACACCACTTTTAGGTGTTTGAGGTGCTTGTTGCTGTTGTGGTCATTGTTCTGGATGTTGATCATTATGATTTTTAGGCACCATCACTTTTTCTGTGATCTCATCAAGCACTGTGTATTCTCTGTTTTCTTTTTCCTATTTCTTTCCCACACTTGATCCTTATACAAAACCTTTTCATTGAATATGACATCTATGCTCCTAATTATTTTGTGTTTTTCATAATCATAAAAGCGATAACCAAAATAATTAACACCATATCCAATAAAGGTACATTTCTTTGATTTTGCCTCAAGCTTTGTTCTATTTTCTTTATTAATGTGGACAAAGGCTTCAGAACCAAAAGTATTTAAAAAAGAGTAGTTTACCTTTTTACCTATCCATGCATCCTCTGGAATACCACCATCCAAGGAACTTGAAGGCCCTCTATTTATTAGATAAACAACAATATCTACAACATTTGCCCAAAATTTTAAAGGCAATCCTGCGTGCAATCTCATGCACCTTGCACACTCGATGATTGTCATGTTCATCCTTTCTGACACACCATTTTCTTGTGGTGTTCTTGGAACTGTCTTCTCTCTGCGAATTCCATTCTCTGAACAATACCTATCAAACTCTTTGTTGCAATATTCACCTCCATTGTCTGATCTGAGACACATCAACCTTTTTCTTGTCTCATTTTCAACCAAAGCTTTCCATTTCTTGAAAGTATCAAATACATTAGATTTATTTCAAATACAATAAATCTAGGCTTTTCTGGTTGCATCATCAATAAAAGTAACATAATAACGAGAGCCACCAAGAGATGATACCTGAGTAGATACCCATATATCTATATGCACAAGCTCTAATTTTTCGCTCTTCTTTTCTTTCCCAACTCTGAGGAATTTGACTCTCTTCTGTTTTCCATAAACACAATTCTCACAAAATTTTAAATCAATAGCTTCAAACCTGGCAACAAATTTCTTGAGTGAATAATTTGCATCCCCTTCTCACTCATGTGCCCAAGCCTATGATGCCACAATGCCGTAACTTCCCCTGTAGAGGTTAAAGCATTAACAAAATTAGAAATAACTTTGCATAAATACAATGTACCAACCTTTTCTCCTTTTGCTATTACCAGGGATTCTTTAGTGACCTTCCAGGTTTTATCTGTAAAAGTAGTCACACAGCCTTCACTTCCCAACTGGCTTGTTGAAATAAGATTTTTCTTCAGATCTGGAACATTCCTTACCTCCTTCAATAGCCATTGATTTCCATTCTGTTGTTTTATGAAAACTGTACCCATTCCAATGGTTTTACAGGGTTTATCATCACCCAATCAAACCTGTCCAAAATCTCCTTGAACATAATCATGACAATGTTTCCTATCAGGTGTGGCATGGAATGAGGCCCCTGAATCTACCATCCAGGTATCAATAATATTTTCTAAAGAAATAATCAAAGCATCTTGCAACACATCACCTGTTACATTCGCTTCATGATTATTTTCTTGTTGTGCGTCTCCTTCTTTTACCTTTCAAGACTTGCAGTCTTTCTTCAGGTGTCCTTTTCTTCTCGCATTTCCAGCACACTATCCCCAATCTAGACTTGGATCTACCTTTTCTTGACTTACTGCGATATCTAGGGCTCTTTCCTCTTTCTATTTTTCCTCCCCTAGTCTTTGCAGTCAAAGCATTACCTAATGTCTCACCAGAGCTTTTCCGTCGCATTTCCTCGCTAAGGATTGCACCGACAACATCATCAAACTTTAAAGTACTAGATCCAGAGATAGAGTTACTAATGGCCATAACTAAACCATTCCAAATTTCTAGCAATGAGCACAGAAATAACAAAGTCGTAACTTCATCATCAAAAGTTACCCCTACAAAACTTAACTGACTGGTAACTGTATTAAATTCATTTAAATGATCAATAACAGATCCACCTTCTGACATCTTCATATTAAATAAATTCTTCATAAGAAATACCTTATTTGAGGCCAAGGGTTTTTCATATAGTTTGGCCAATGTTGACATTAAACCCTCTGTTGTCGTTTCCTCTGAAATATTAAAGGCTACCGATGTCGTTAGGCACAACCGTATTGTTCCAAGTGCCTTTCTGTTGAGAATATTCCATTTTGTGTCTTTCATACTCATTGTCTTCTTTGCCTTTTCACTCAATGGTTGGTATAGATCTCTTTGATACAGATAATCTTCCATCTGCATCTTCCATAATTGGTAGTTTTGACCGTTAAATTTTTCGAACCTAAACCTACCATCTTCCACCATTGCTCCCACTTGAACCAAGAATCCTTCTCTCCTGTGAGTTTATTAGCCAAATAGACCTTCAGCTCTCATACTAGTTGTTAGAAAATTATATATTATAGAGAAATGGAACACATAAAATATTGCAGAAATATAAACACAAAAAACGCATAAAACAAGAGAGACACAGATATACATGGTTCACCCAGTTTGGGCTACATCCACGGAGAAACAACCAGTCCTTCCTTTTATATTATCCAGCAAATTGAAGAGATACAACTTGCAGTAGATCCGTTGTAATTCCCTCTTCGCTCTCAATCTCCTCTCTCTTCCTCACTCAGAATACAGATCTACATAGACGCAATACAATTCCCTCATATATAGTGAGGGGTTTCCTTCTAGGGAAAAAAACCCTAAATTAAACATAACTTCTACCATCATATCTCTACCATCATATCTCTACCTAATGAATGAGCCAGATTGAATACGAAATTACAACATTTTACAAGGCAATTTTACATCTCTATTTAGCTTTTGGGGGTGCTGGCCCCCTTGGAACCCCCTTGCAACGAATATTTTACGGGCTGCATTTCCACCCCATTACGAACTGGGGTCCAATGTGGTGATATCTTTGAATACAGAAGATAATCAAGCTCCACACCCAACACTAATGGAAGAAATTGCATTACAGTGGTTCCCCCAATGTATTTCCCCCCTGATCATTGCAACTTTCGACCTTCTAGGGGTGCGTTGGACCTGGGGAAAAAAATTAGAGCCTAGGGGCCTCAAAACGTTGGAAAATGTGCATAAAATCACAAAATAGAACCATGAAAAAGAAAAGAAAGGTTCTAGCTCCTACTTGGAAGTGAAGACACTTGAAATGATAAACTGGATTGGTCGCAATCAATTGTAGAAGATTGGGGGAAAAAACTCAGAACTCACTCTCTGAGAGGTAAATGTGAAATGGTAAAAATGAGTCATCTTTTGCCTATTTTATGTTCATTTTCATCATTAATTTATTAATGTTTTGACCTAAATATATCTCAGTTTTATCATGAAACAAGTATTTTTAATATTTTTGTGGTGCTTTGAGTAGGATGATAGTTGTTTTAATGGATTTGATGATGTCTGGATTGAAACAGGAGTTTTACCAAGGAGCATACTTTTATCACTTTTTCAGGATCTGTAAACCTATGAAAAAGGAACCCCATGGAGTCCTCTTTGAACTATTTTCAAGAAAATTTCCAAGCACTTGTCTTTTGAGATGCATTAAAGTAAATGAAAATATGTCTACTCAATGTAGGTTTAACCCTTTTCAAGACTAAGATAGACTAACTACGAAAAATGAATACCTTAGTCAAACATGGCTAAGAGGTTCTCCTAAGTATTGTTTTCTACCTTTTTAGAATCAAGAGACTATTTACGAAAATGAAGCTTTGGAGTTTTCTTTTTCGCCTCTTTTTCAAACTCTCTAAACATGAAAAATATGACAGGTTAGACCTTCTTTGGACTTGTTAAAAACATAAAACAACGATGGACTTGTTGAGCATGACGGGACTGAACCACTCTTTCTTAGGGTTTGTTAAACATAATTGGAGGGATTCATCTAAAGAACAAACTTACAGATCAAGCATATGTTATCCTCCTCAAGCTTATTAAGAAATAAAGAGGCATTGAACAACAATGGTTGGGGAAATTGGGAAAATGGGATATTATACCTATTATGATAGTGAGTCGCTCTTGAACATGAAACTTTTCCACTTAATCTCAATGGCTAGTTGGTTGGGAAACTTTCTTGTCTTTGGGTTCGTCATACCATTTCATGGCCTTCATTTTCGGTTTTGGGTCAATGCTGCCAACTCCATTTAGTTTCACCAATGTGTTCAAGACAATTCATTCAGTTGATATCTACTACGAGACTCCTAAGCCTTTATTCCATTTCTATCGTTCATGAACCAATTCCACATCAAAGTCATTCTGTCTCGAATCATGATACCCGTTTCATGTCATTGATAGAAAATACATCAAGGCCCTCTTGCGATGGGTCACTTCCTATCAAAATCAGCGCATTATCCAACAAGTTGACTTGGAAACTCTTCCTTTGGTACCTTGAGGCTTGCATACATCAATGACAAGTTTTCTCGCTCTCGATGACAGGTTTACATCATTGGGATTTGATTGAGAGATTCTGTGTGGTGTTCGAATTCATCTTATTTATTCACACCATACAGATTGTACTGTAGTACCTTGAGAGCCATTAACATCATCAATGGTTTCTCTCGCGCCCGTTAACAAGTTACATCATTGACTAGTAATCAGATGGTGTCTACCATGTTTGACTCCAACTCATTTATTGACATGGTTATACTCATACATTCGAAGATCGAGTGAATGATATAGAAGAACCTAGATCTAGATCCATCCATCTAGGCTGCGATTTCAAGATTAATACAAGATCACAATGTATGATGGCTATGATAATACAAACAATCATCCAATCATTGGTCCACCCTTTGTCATAAGTGGACATGTATTCTTGATCATGTACATGTAATGTTAGCTTATGTGTTGAGTATGGGTATGCCTCCCTCAACAAATATATCATGATGAAAATGTATTGTAACAGATGATGATTCAACCAATTGTTCTTGATCCAAACTTGTCACAAGGTAAAGCACTTTAGTCATTAGCCACTTTTTCTAACTTTGCGCTTTAGAGGGCAATCTTTTATAGGCCATTTTATCACATATTGACAATAGGCCTACAAACTGGATCAATCAACATCCATGAACACCTTCTCATCATCCCTACAGAAAGGCCTAAGCATGAATCTCTCAAATCCCTGAGTTTTTGACCTTGATTTCTTCATTTCAGTGATTTTAAGGCCTAGTGCACCCTGGACCTTTAGGGACTTGCAATCAACATCATGTTGCTTAGTTCTGCACTTGCTCTGATCAGAGAAGGTTTTCCCTTGTTGGGGGTGTGTTGATTCTATAAATTCATGAAAAATTAAAAGAATCTCGAAGCTTCGTATTCCAGAAGCTTCCAAGAGTTAATATAACCATTTACCTTGGACAAGAACTTCAAATCCTATCTTCCCTACCTTGGATTTTTCACCTCTTATTGCTTGAGCTCATCCTCCCATCAAGAGTTGATCTCAAGCTTAGATTGGTAAATGGATAAGAATTCCTAAACTACCATCCTCTCCTATATATTTATTGCCATCCAGAAGCTAGGGGTTGGATTTTGGAGACTAATCATACCCTTATGATGTTGCTTTGATCATGTTAGAGCCTGAATCTGCCTTAGGTTGAAGGAAGGCAAAATTCAGGATAACCAAAAACCATGCTCAGCCTCGTAGCTAGCCCTATGAGGACAGGAGAGGGCTCTCTCCGGGTCACACTCAGGAAAAATAAACAATAGGGTCTGAGATGACTCAAAATGAATACTGATTTTAGGCTAGTAAATAAATATGAAAGAGATAATTTAATGAATGACTAAATTTTCAGGGATGTATGGGACAAAGGACAACATGAGAGGAGAAATTAACTCAAAAACACAGAGTATTTCATGGGGCAAGATAGGCAGGAAGTTTAACAATCAAATTGAAATAATATGGAGTGGAAAGACTTTTTAGAGGTTGAAAAGGGCATAATAAATGAATCCTTTTCAAACGGAAGAAGACACACAGAGCATAAATGCTTTCCCAAGGTAGAGCAATAAACTTGATTCTACCTTTCTTACTTAAAAGCATTCAACTAGAAATCATTATGAATGGATAGTAAAACATAACAAGATACATATGAAACAGAAAGAAGAAACATATGCTAAACTCATACCACATGAATCTCATGAATCAGAGCTGCATCATTGTATTAATTCTCTGCCAAAACTATACAGTGAAGCACTGAGTTTTTCTTCCACACTTCTCCCAGAACTCAGAACCTTTACAAATGATTCTCAATACAATAAATAGACTCAAATGTTGAAAACAGATCGACCAAAATAAGGAATTGTTTAATCATCATTAACAAACAAAAGCTAAAGAGCCAACTATTTGTTTCTGAAAGGGAGCAGCGTTCAATATGAAATTTGTTTGATGACCAATGAGTAGGCAGAACCTGTAGCGCAGACCTTTTGAATCACCATTTAAAACAAAAATAGACCATCCAATCCTATTTCTCTGCTATGGTAGATGTCTTCGTTTTAAATTTAGGCGTTCGGTCTTTGACTGTTCGCTTTCCTTTTTGTCGTTTGAATAAAAACCAATTTTTTAATAAAAATAGCTTTGAAGGAAGATTTTTCCTTTAATGAAGGGAAACAGAATTCTGCCAATTTCCAGTTGCAATTTCTCCTTTAATACTGGGTGTTAACACCTAATCCTCAACGGATGGGTGAACTGGAACGCGAACAATCATCATGAAGATGAACTGATCCGTCCCATTTATGTATATAAATGATAGTTAGCTAATGAATTATGCAATCAGTTTTTCTCTGCCCATTCTGGAGTTACCCTGGCCTGACATGGTATCAGAGCACAGGTCCCAAATTCCTTGTAACTCCCATCTCTGTCCTGAGCGCTCCTCTGTCCTGAGCGCTGCTCAGTCCTGAGCGCTGCTCTACCCTGAGCGCTGCATCCGTCCAGAGTGTCATTGATTGTCTGCGCCCATTGATTCTCTGCGCACCCGTTTTTTTTTTGCTGCCTCTCCACAACGTATACACCAGGAAAAACCAGGGATGGTCCCAATACCGCCTTGAATCCTCCCTTCTTGGTATCACACTCCGCGATTCCTCTCGGCACCTATCTCTAATCTCACTCAATTCTCACTGTAACCTCATCGTCATCGAACTCTTGTTCATAAGTGATCTGAGATCTCATGGGCGCGGGATTTGGTGGAAAAAATCAAATTTTCCTTTAAAGCGTCCTCATACAGATCTCCAAAATCGTCGTCTGCAATGCAAGAGGTATTTTGAATTTGCGGCCATTGTCGACTGCGTCCGAGGCATTTGCAACGACGGACAGCCGTCACTAGGGTTGTCGTGGCGTGCATTTCATTCGAGTGGTATGTTTCAGATTCCTGTGTTTGGCTTTCTGTGTTCGTCGATTGGGCAATCACCTCTCGCAGGCCCTAACTAAAACCCCTCACCAAAAACTAGCTACCTGTTCAAGCTTTGATAATCCTGTTTTCGCAAGTCCGACCTGGCTCTGGTCATTTTGATGTTTCAAAAAATATGCTCAGCGGGACCAAGGCATAAAGATATTGTATGTGACTCATAAAGATGATTGTATGCATTATCATCTATGTATTTGAAACGAGTTATTAGCGGTCAGCTGCTTATTAATTATAATAAATGTGCCTACAGTAATTTGATGAGTTTCAAAACAATTACCACGGATTAAGAAAAGATTTAGAAATTGGATATACTATCTAAACTACTACAGTCCAGATACCTCGGCTGTCCACGCAAATGGCACATTGAATCTCCTTCTCACGCTCACGGAATCAAAATCACGTTGCCTATTGAATTACAATCACCGACTTTTTTCGCACGTCATAGTAGTGGTCGGTCGGGTTTGGAAATGTCAACGGTGGCAGCGATCCACTGTCAACTGTATAGACATTGAATATTATAGTATGCAATATCATCTATGCCACACAGATGCTTATACTTGGAGCGGAAAGGATCCAGAGGGTCGTTTTCCATGCATTCTTGACACGAAGCTGCTGGGATAGTTGAAAGTGTTGAGTATTGTGCAGTATCATTCAAAACATTTATATCATTCAAAGCATTTATATATTGCGCTGCTTTCAAAGTAATATTACATGATACATTGATATATTGAAGTGATATATTAATACATTGAAGTATTGAAGTGATCCCTTGCGCATTTTTCAAAACATAGTAGTATTGCAGTGATATGTACAATGAAATACTGATGTTTTTTTAGCAAATATTAGAGAGATTTGAAGGCTGTAACGTAAAGATTTTCTATCAGCAGAAATAATTTTTGTTACAGTATGCATTCAAGAGAAAGAAGAAGATACTTCAGAGGCAGGGGGGCAGACATTCTCAAGCAGAAAAGGCAGATCTGCATTGCATTCGCTACAAACGAAATGGATCACATGATGCTTCTACATGCAAGCTACCATGGGACAAAATTGAGCAGAGAAGAAATCAGCAGAAAGGTAAAACTGATGACACAGACAAAGGTAAAGCACCTAAATCTGCTCACTATATTGAGGCACAATGTAACATTGGAGTAAATGAAGATTTGTTTAATGCTTCACTTGCTTCTTCGAAAAATGATTGGTTGCTTGATTCAGGAGCAACCTGTCATATGCCTCACAGGAAAGATTTTTTTGAAGATTTCACTGACAATGTTGATGGAGCAGTATACTTTGCAGATCAGTTAAAAATCAAGCCATCAAGGCTTGGCACAATCAGGCTTAAACTGCCTGGTCTTCCAGACTTTCTTCTGGATCATGTTCTATATCTCCCACAGCTCAAGAGAAACTTGCTGTCCCTGGTCCACATCCGCCAGCAAGGTCACTCCATTCATATGTTTGATGGCAAGCTTGAGGTAAGAAAGGCATCTGACCACTCACTTGTCATGAGGGGTATAGAAGAAGAAAGACTTCTTAAACTGCAAGGAACTTCTGCTCATGCACAACATTTCTCATATATTTCTCATCATGAAGAAGGTACACTTCCATCAAGTTTATTATGGCATGCTAGATTTGGACATTTAAACTATGATAGTCTCCGCTTGTTGAAGAAAAATGGTGTTGCTGGTTTGCCTACAATTCCTAGAAAACATAAGCAATGTGATGCTTGCATTCTAGGAAAGCATAGCAAACAGTCTTTTCATGATTCACATTCAAGAGCACATAGGAAGCTTGAACTCATTCATTCAGATTTATGTGGTCCAATTCCTGTTCCTTCTGCAAATGGAAATAAATATATCATGACATTTATTGATGATTACACTAGAATGTGTTGGGTTTATTTATTGAAGAACAAATCTGATGCTTTTCAAACATTCAAGAATTTTCATAAATGGATTGAAAATGATGCACAATCTCATATTGGGTCTATTCGCACTGATAATGGAAAAGAATATACATCAAATGAATTTGAAAACTATCTTCGCCAACATGGGATCAAACATCAAACAACTGTACCTTATAATCCCCAACAGAATGGTGTAGCAGAAAGAATGAATAGAACAATCTTGAATATGGTAAGATCCATGCTTTTCTTCAAAAATGTAAAGATAATGTTTTGGGCTGATGCTGTTCTATGTGCTGCATATATAAAGAATAGATGTCCATCTAGTGCTATAAGAAACAAGACTCCTTATGAATTGTGGTATGGACATGTTCCTTCGGTAAAACATCTCAGGATTTTTGGTTCCACCTGTTATGCTTTAATACCAAAGGTACATAGAAACAAACTTGGTGCTAGAAGTCGTAAGTGTATCTTCCTGGGGTATTCAAACACCTCTAAAGCATACCATCTATATGATGAAGTAAATAAAAAGTTTGTTATATCTAGAGATGTCATTTTTCTTGAATCATCCAAATCTGACAGTGTTGTTGAGTGGAAACTTGATCGCTTGGATAGATTCACAAAACCGAAATCATTTCAAGAGTTTGATAATCAGATTCCACATCTTGAAGGGGGGATTCCTATACTAGATCAACATGTGGAATCTTCTTCTGAAGAACAATCTCCCCTGCATGACACTCCAACAACGGATGATGCTTTAAGTGATGTAATTGATAGAATTGGGAGACTCAATCTTGATTCAGTCCCAACTCAATCAACAGATCAGCCTGGACCATCTCAGAAAGGTCCCCCAAAGTGGCTGACAAAGACACTTGAAAGTGTTCATCCTGATGAAATTGGAAAAACAGGAACCAGAAATACAAACCGACAAGATGGAGGTGATGCAGATAACTCTAATTCACCTGTTGATATGGATGTTACTTATGATTGTGAATTGAACTTGTCTACAGATTTTGAACCAACTTCCTTCAAAGAAGCTGCTTCTCATGATGAATGGAAAGAAGTGATGCAGAAGGAGTATGATGCCCTCATAAAGAATGGCACTTGGAAGCTGGTTGATCCTCCATTTGGAACCAAACCAATTGGCTGCAAGTGGGTCTACAAGAACAAGTACAAAGCTGATGGCTCACTTGACAAGCACAAAGCTAGGCTTGTGGCAAAAGGTTTTGCATAGAAGGAAGGGGTCGATTATGAGGAAACTTTTGCCCCCACAGCAAAATGGGCCACCATCCGGACACTCTTTGCACTAGCTGCTCAGAACGGTTGGAAAGTCCATCAAATGGATGTAAAAACTGCATTCTTGAATGGAGATCTAAAAGAGAATGTTTTTATGTCCCAACCTGAAGAATTTGTTGTGAAAGGACATGAACAAAAAGTATGCAAACTTGTGAAGTCCTTGTATGGCCTCAAACAAGCACCACGAGCCTGGTATGAAAAACTAACTGAGCATCTTCTGAAACTAAACTTCAAACATTTTGATCTTGATGATGCAACTTTATTTGTCAAGAAAGTTGGCAAAACATCTGTATATCTTGTGGTATATGTAGATGATCTTTTAATGACAGGGAACAATGAAAGCTATATTGCATCCATAAAGAAAGAATTAGGAAAAAGTTTTGAAATGACTGATTTGGGCTATGTTCATTACTATCTTGGCATTGAAGTAACCCAACATCCAAAATCCATATTTCTTTCTCAAAAGAAATACATTGGAGATTTGTTAAACAGATTTGGCATGACAGAGTGCAATCCTCTTTCTACTCCAATGGAACAAAACTTGAAGCTCACATCTATTGAAGGAAAGGAATTTGAGGATGCAACAAAGTATAGACAGCTTGTAGGAAGTCTCATCTACCTCACTACTACCAGACCAAACATTTCATTTGCTGTTGGAATCCTCTCCAGGTTTATGCAAAAGCCTTGTGAGGGACATTGGTCTACTGCAAAAAGAGTTCTAAGGTACTTGAAGGGAACTCAAGACCTTGGAATTGTAATGCCCCACTTAAATCTTATCCTACAAATTGTGTTAATATTTACATTATCTGAAAATATTGAGAAATATTGGTCATAAAATAAATTCATGATTTCCATTATTCAAATTCCCCACTTACCTTCTCAATTTGAATATTATGTAGGATATGGTCTCCTTCCATTAATTCAAAATATATTTATTCATTTCACATACCCCAATGTACCCTCACATTTACTTGGGAGAAGACATAGTCCTCTCCATCTTATCATCAATATATATTTATTCATTTAACATTCCCCAATGTACCCTCACATTTACTAAGGAGAAGACATAGTCCTCTCCATCTTATCAACAATATATATTTATTCATTTCACATTCCCCAATGTACCCTCACATTTACTAAGGAGAAGACATGGTCCTCTCCATATAATTACACTTCACATTCCCAAATGTACTTTTCAGATTTACTTGGGAGAAGACATGATCCTTTCCCATTAAATTCTCAATTTTATATTCATGTCACAATTCCAAATGTACTCCTAGCTTAGAAGAGAAGTCAACCAAGGATGGGTGAGAGTTAATGACATTAATGAGAGGTGGTTGAGGAAAGAGGATATAAAAAGGGAAGGGGGAAGGAAGAAAAGGGGGGAGTTGGAGTTTTGCTTAGGATTGTGGGGGTTGGTTGTGATTGTTTGGCCTTGTTATGATTTTTGGGAGACCTTGGAAATCTGTGGAGGTTTCTTGGGTTTGAGAGGAGGAAAGTATCATTATCTAGTTTTGCACATTCTTCTTGAGGACACACTATATCTGGTTGGACTTGGGCACGGAGGGCTAGGGAACCTGTGGAGGTTTCCTGGGCTAGGAATTTATTTCCTAGTTGGCTGGGAGGTAAATCCGGTTGGGTCGGCCAGAAGGAGCGTTCAGCTGGAGCTATCAGACAAAGGTATCATCATCAACTGCTGGAACAGGTATTTTTCCATGGACTACCCTTGTTAAGTTGATATCAATGGAATGCTCACCTTAATTTATGTTTCTTATGATAAAATGATAAGATGTTAAATGTTTTAAGCTATGTGAAAAGGTCAGCAAGCTCCTTTTATTATTTATGAATTAACAGGAAAATAGATCTGTTAGTGTATAACGGAATAGAGGCTCTAATAATAGGATTCAGGTCCTTACACATGGTATCAGAGCTTTGGTTCAAAATCTGGACCCAAAGCCCACTAAATAGCTATTCCATAATCAAATTTCTTATTAAATAGTTGAAAATCTAGAAAATTAGAATGTCAAAATGTTTCAACAGTAGTCCAATGGCTTAGTGCCTAGGGATATGACAGAGCTAGTGTTTTGCTTCAACTTAAATGCGCCTGTAAAATTCCTGACAGAATAAATAATATTATAGAAAAAAAAAAAAAATCTAGACCGAGCTCCTAGATGAAGAAGCTTGATGTCCCAATAACCAGAATTTTCCCACTAAAAGAGTTCGCTTCTCTGGGCACAACGGAGGACAAAACAAAAAATTAGCTGCGGGCTCTCAGCAAACACAGTATCCATCCACTCAAAGGGCTACTCAGTCTATAGTATCAGTGCCTGATATCTCGTTGGAGAAATTGCCTGTTTAGCTGAGATTTAGACTTATTTGTACGCCTATTTTATTGCAAGAAAGAACAACAATGGCGTCCGGAATACTGTGCCTCCGGTTGGTAGGTCTGGCGAGGAGAATTTCTCTTCCACTTTCGGGTAATTCCACATATTAAATTCCCTTTCTTCGTTTGGTTCTGAATGAAAAATGGATGACATTCTACTTGCAATTTAACAGCATTAGGGCATGCTATATTCATCTTTTAGGGGAAACCACCTAGCGATCTTATATTGAGGATTTGAGACCTGAAGAACACAAGCATATTCATAACTTGGGCCAGGTAAACTTCATAACGGAAATACAAGCCAATGTGAAGAGTTCTTAAGAAACTTTTCCAACTGAGACCACCCATTTAAATACAGAGCGAATCGATGTGTTGATTTGCTCTTATCTGAAGGCCCATCTGGCTGTATGTAGAGTGACTATGCTGATAAGAATTGAGTTAAATTCTAAAGCGTCAAAAATTTATAGGGTGAACAAGCGCACACCATCTCGGGGAGACTTGAGATAATCTTTCAAAGCAAAATGTAGTACCAGTACCAGTATCAGATAGTCAGAACCCAATGTGGCGAAAATGTTAACAATACAATTAACTCAATGGCAGATCAAGTTGAAGAATGGAATTGGCACTGACAAACGGGAGAAATTTCCCACAACGAACACTTTCATGGGATGCTGGTCATTTCAGTGTTTTAAGCGCAACAGGAGAAGTGGATATTCAGAGTCTCTTGGTGCAAAGCAGGATTTGAGAATGGAAGCTCCCATTGAAGTCAGTTATATCACAGCTCCTGAGCTGCTCAACCTCTGCAAATCCCCAAATGTAGCCATCGTCGATGTCAGGGACGAGGAGAGAAGTCTGGATGCTCACATAGCAGGCTCCTTTCACTATGCAAGCAGCACGTTCTTCGAAAAATTCCAGATCTCTTGCAGAACATGGAGGGAAAAGACACTTTGGTTTTCCACTGTGCGTTGAGCAAGGTAAGACCATATGGCTCTGGGCTCTTTCAATGGGAGCCCACGAAGATTCATATTTATATGATTTTGGGGTTTAGTTATAAAAATCGTCTTTAAATTGAGCCTATGCAAAGACGCCGAGATGGTCATTAATGGTAATTAAGATGTGCAGATATGATTCCAAATAAATAACAAGTATCTCTACTGATACAGAATAGGTGAATTATGGGAAGAAATCTTATCTTTCTGTGAATCAATAACAGTTATAATTCCTCTTAGCATCAACTACAACTAAATTGTATTTTCCTCTCTTTTCGTAATTACGACAAAATTCTGTGAAAATACCCATCTCTTTAAGCAACGATTCTCTGAAAAAACAGGAAACTGGTTAGTGCATGTAAATGAACAGTCTTGCATAGAAAAGATAGGGATAACACTGTACGTCTGGTTAATCTTAAAAAAAAATCCGAGCTATTACAAGCAGGAACCCGACGGTGTCTAGAATGATGGAAATTGGTCATCACTTATCAATTATTAGAATAATGGAGATCGGATTATTACTTATCAATTTGAATGGCTTTCACCCGGACTGATACATCTGTTAAGATCCACTTCCTTTCGCTTCCAGTCCTCTGTAATTAGGGAAATTTGGATAAACTTCTTTCAATGTCATTTGCTTCTTTGCTTCTTGTTCTCGTAAGCATTTTAGTAAAAGTAATTCAATGTAGTCTCAATTTAAGATAGGCCTTGATCTTTTCTTAATGTACCTTGAGAAAATCCCTCTTTTCTGATCTAGGGCTTTTTCAGACAGCCTAACGCATGGATTTATGTGCACCTAAATGGACTGAAGTTGATTAGACTGATTGGAATGATGTTAAGGGTTTAATTTCCCTCTGCTCTATAATGACAACTATTACATACTAGCCTTTGTTACTGTGAAAAGTTGAGCGCATCCAACAATTTTATCTGCCCACTTATCTGATTTAATATTCTAATATAATTCATCTCAGCTATATGCAACTCATCACATAAAGTTCTCAAGGGTTTATCATATGGAATTTACAACATACATAACATAAACCAATTACACATACGTAAAATAATTAAACTCATGGAATGGTTGTGTAGGAGCAATTTTCCACCTAGCTGCGGGCATCTAATGCTGAATACACCTATGCATTGGGTTATAAGAACATGAAGGCAAGGCACACCTAGTTATCGAGGATGGGCACACTTTTCTAGGCTAGGTTTAGGGTTTTTCTTCTAAACCGAGGCACTCTACTTTTGTAAAACCCTTGCCTTCTTCATGGAGGTGAGTTTTATTTGTTCCAGTTTGAGCTAGAGATTAGCAAGCTAGGTTTTAATTTTGCTTTGCAATTCACCTCTGTGAGTAATAAAGAGTGATGGTGAGCTGAGTTATGAGTTTTGTTGTTGCTATCATAACTTCCAGAACTTTCATTTATGTAGATTATACAGTCCTTTGTTCTAAATTTCTTTTTTTTGCTTATATGTCATTTTTACATTTTAAGTTACAGTCCTGTTTTTTGTGTACATACATCACACTGTCTTGAGAGTATTGTAGACAGTTTCAGATCAGGGTTTCACCTATAGGAAGGGCATATCTGCTTACTAGGAGTGGGAAAAAAGAAAAGAAAAAACTAAATGCCTTCATTATTGCCTGGATCTCAGCCACAACAATCCTTCGGGTACTTTCTTTGTGCAGCCATGTTTTGGATTTTTCTTGTATTGTTTGTAATATTGAATTAGAGCAGCTTCACATAGAGCTGTATGCCCAAGTATTGTATCAAGGTAGAATTTTTGAATTAAGTCATTAGGTGCATTACGCTAAGAAAAAGAAAACAGCTCAAGAATTTAGTCAAATTTATAATTACTTAGCTTAACAAATTGCTTGAGAGATCCCAGTGTAATTTGATTTTTGAAATGGCAGACTCAAGGTGGACATTCAATTTTAATTTTAATTTTAATATCAATTGCCACTGGTTGCCACAAATTTCCAACAGCATTATAAAAACTGCAAAGATGAAAAAGGCATTGGGAAGCTGAATTAAGTGTTAAAAGAGTCGGTAATTAAATAATATACGTGAGAATGATAAAAGAAATAAACCAGTACAATGGAGTGCTCGATTAGTTATAGTACTTGTCCTATAAATAATACTCTTTGAGGTTGTGTGCAGCTAAAATTGTGTAGCAGCTCATATTTTATTTCTGGGTGAGATTTTAATGTGCTCTATGTTACCTATAAATGCAATAAAAATTAAGTTACTTTAATTCCTTCTCATACTTATTTACTGAAAGGATACAAATTAAATATTTTATTTTCTTGGTGAGATTTTAATTTGCGCTCTATGTTAACTATAAGTTATTTGCTCATTTTAATTTGCTCTAAAAAGATTAAGTTATTTATTGAGAGAATAAGTATGTATTAGAGAAGGAAGGTGTTCTTACAGCCAGGGTGGGAAAGATAAATAAAAAAAAAAAATTGAGGTTTATTGTTTGTTACGTAAAAAGAAAGAGTTACTCTTAAAAAGAAGAAGATAAAATTGATCTATCTTAACTCCAAATCTTTTTAGCAGTGAGAGATTTGTACCTAGAAAATCTAGTGTTTAATAGATCAGGTTGGTTTAATAAATATGAGCATACCACTCATGTTAATGCAACTTACTTATAGAGATTTATGCATTGTTCCACCAAGAGCAGGGAAATACATCTGAGAGAAATGTGAAAGGAACCCCCAAATTCTACCCAATGTAGGTGTCTCTGATTAAAATGTTAAGAATTTGAAATTAAAATATATAAAAAGTAAATAATTGTAACCGTGTTATGATGTAACATAACATAGTAATCACAATTCACAAAATATCTATCACCATTATAGTTCTCAGTGTATTTACAAAACTCAAGATCCAAGTCTTAAGATTACTCATGCAAGAACATGCCAAAAGAACCATTGATCAGGGCAATGCACCACTAGTTTGCGATTCTCAACAGTCAGCGACTGCAGAAGGGAATAAAGACCAACTATAGGAATGCTCAGTGGCACACCAACCAATCCAAATTGTGCTTCATCAAGTCCATCTAACTGTACATTAAGTTTACATTCACTTTATTTTTTATTTTCCCTTTTTCCTGTAAACAGTAAACTTTGGTAAAAAGGGAGCATGGAAGCATCAGTCTTTTTAGGAGATGTTCCCCATTGTATCCCTTTGCATTCCCAAATCAGACATGGAAACCATTTCCTTGAAGTACTTTTTGGGAGCACGGAAAACACATCCCCTGCTCTCAGAAGCCATCCCTCTCTAATACCAGATTTATGATTCTCTTCAGACAAAGAAGCTTACTTTAAATATAGAAGCAGGTTGCATATTTATAGCACTGAACCAATAGCATTGCTTCTACACAATTACTTTTAAACATCTTGAATTTTTATATACTGAAATGCTGTATTAAAGGAAGTGAATAAAATATCTTAGTTTCTTAAGGAGAAGTTGAAGTAATGAGTAAATAGACTTTCCACTTCAGGAAATATGTTGCCATATATACATAGAACATTCGTTCATATTTATCTTGAAACAAATATGAGATAGAAAGCTTTTGGTTTCTCATACGTTTAAGTGAAATTTGTAGAAACCCAAAATATTAACAATCAGAAGACATACTCAGAGGGCATAACCAGGAAGTCTATAAATGTAAAACCTCATGGTAAATTTGTGCTTGATACAGAAAGCCTTTTGGGTGTGGTATTATCCACAGTTGCTAAGGAATTTTAGATGAGGTTGGATATTGCACCTTAAAAAAATGCTTGAATACAGGAATATAGAAATTTGGTTTTGAATAAAATAAGAGAATATTTGATCATAAAAAAATTGGAAATTACCCTCGGATGTGTGGTCTAGTGGTGAGCAGTGAGGTGATTGGGCTTGTATGAATGTGGAGCTGTGTTCAAAACTCCCAAAGTGGGTGCATTATGTTATTCTCTTAAGGCCTTCTAGTATTTGCATGATGATCCCCTTTGCATGCAGAAGTTTCGTTCTTATAGATTGGGGGAAGGACTTCCAAGTGCCATTTCAAATGTACATGCCTTCCATATGTCATTACTAATGTACATGCTTTACATGTGTCTTCAATTATATGAATGCATGACAAGTTTCATATCATGCTTTACAGATGCCTCTTCAAGTGCTAGTCACAACAATTGCAACAGGTGTCATTTGTGATTAAACAAATGCCATAACCACATTTAAAGAACCAAAGGTGGTGTAACAAATATCTAGGATAAACTATGATCCTCGTCAAGTCCTTACTTATAGTTTTCGACACCAGTGTATCCAAACTCAGCATTCTTACATATTAAGGTCAGGTGTTCAGTCTCGGGTCATGCATACACTCCTAGGAGCATTCTCAACTCTTAAGGTGCTCAACCTTTCTTTAAAATGCACTATCTGGTACATTGCCATTAAAAATTGGAATCTGTGCAGTAGTGGATTTGAGTGATAACAAGTTATCTGGGGATTTGTCTATGATGCGGACATGGGGAAATTATATGGAAGTGCTTGATCTGAGCCAGAATTCATTTACAGGGTCCCTGCCAAATGATACTTCTCAGTTTTTAAGATTGACTTATCTAAATTTTTCCCACAATAACTTAGTGGGATCTCTCCCAACTGTATTGGGAATGTATCCCAAGATTAATGTTATTGACCTTAGCTTCAACAAGCTAAACAGGGCTCTTTTAACCAACCTTTTTACATTGTCTACCTTGGAACATTTACACTTATCTAGCAATAATTTCGCTGGGGGTATCCCCCTGCTGGACATTCTACCAGTAAACCCTGCTTCATCAGTAATCCCCATTCAAGTGACAAAATATTCTTTCCTGGAATCATTGGACCTTTCGAACAACCATTTGAGTGGTACTATTCCTCCACAAGTTGGTGCAATTGACAGGCTCAAGACATTGAATCTTGGTGGAAATCAATTGTCAGGAAACATACCAAATGAAATCAGTAAGCTTTTTGTCTTGGTCAACCTCGACCTTTCTCACAACCAATTATCTGGGAAAATACCCGGCAACCTTCCTTCCAGCTTAAAGGCATTTAAAGTATCTTACAACGACTTGTCAGGTTATGTCCCACAAAATTTGCGAAATTTCCCTCACTCTTCATTCTATCCAGGAAACTCTGGTTTGATTTTTCCTCGTGTTCAAATATCATCTAACAATGGGTCTGGCACCAATGAGAGACATGGCAGGGGCCTTGCCAAAGCAGTTATAATTGGGATCTGCACTGCTGCAGCTGCTCTATTTGTTAGCCTTGCTCTGTTCTTATACTACCGAAGAATTTCAAACTTTGATGACAAAATTGTTTCAAGAGATATAGATAGGGGAAAAACTTCAAGTGCTGGTTACTTTGGATTTGGTAAAGATGTGGAACCTTCACGTCCCATGAGAGTTTCTGCAGAACATTTGCTAGTTTCTGGATGTTGGTTCTATGTTGATGTTATGCATGCGTCAAATAAATTTTACAAATAGAGCTAGAGTCTCCCTTTGAATAATAATAATAATAATAATAATAATAGGTCATGGCCAAGCCAGACACGAAATTGGTTTATGAGACCCCTTGTTTATGGGACAAGCGATCCACCTCCTTGCAGTGATTTGACCACTAAAATCTGTGGAGGTTTACCTTTTCTACTTCCCGCTAGATTTGAATCTATGACCTCTTACAAGGAAATACATGTTCTTAACCATTAAAGCCTCCCAAGGCCATTATAAGCTTTATCTTTGTACAAATTTTAAACATTGCATGCTCTCTATAGATGAATGATTATAGAAATAAGCAGATGAGGTTGTTAAGCTTCTTGGAACCTATAAGTAGATGAGGTTGTTAAGCTTCTTGGAACCTATAAATGGAGACACCAGATCTGCAATATAGTGACGATGTCACAACGAAGACCTAATTATAGAAATTTAGTTTATGGTTGTAATGCTCATGACTTCTATTGACTAGCATGTGTCATTTAAATACCCTCTACTTTAAACACGGGGATATAGTATAGAGTGGTTTGAGTTACTACGAAGCCCAAAACATGCCAAGAGTTTTCCCTAAGTGATCCAGTACTATCCTTACCATTTGATAGTTCTTTTAAGGCATGGTTAATTGGTTAAAGTGTTCTTAATTGAATTGAACTTCTCCAAAAAAATCGATTTTCACTAGGATGCATCAATCTAGCATGGTGAGATTCAATGTAATGGTTGCTTCTAATCCATACATATTAAGCATAGTCTTGTAACTAAGTATGCTTTGTCATGTTGTTTGTTTACTAAGACGAAGAAATCTAGAAAGTAATCAAGAAATTAGTTAATAATGAATAGGTTTAGGTAACAGAGAAAAACAATAAAACCAGCAAGCAAACAATCCAAAGAAAAATGGGTTGACATGATGTAACCTAAGGTTGAGGAAAAGAGGATGCCAACAATTATTGCATGGTGCATAACCGATGGAGGCCTAACAAAGATGGTCTAGTGGGGTAGAATTTTCTAGTGAAAATATAGATTGAATACCATGGGCTTGTGTAAGGCTTACTCTCACAGTTGTTTTTAATGATCTTAAATTAAATGAGAAGATCAATTTGTAGAGAATTTGGGATTTTAGAATGGAAGCTTATTTAGTCAATAAAAGACTAGTGAAAATATTAGGATACACTTTTACCCTTATTCTAGTGTTGAATAAAAATGTCGTGAAAAATAATGTGTCTCTAGTTTTGGATAAAAGGACCCTCAAATTTCTTTGCAACTTTTGTGGTCACTGGCCACTTATGAAAGGAGTAGGCATCTTTAGAAATGCGATGCCATTTAGAGGGGAAATACTAATAGCAACAGGGCAAAGGCAATTATTCCGTTCATTTAATTATTCCTCATTTGTCTGATCCTATTGTGAGCTGCAATGTATATCATGAGATTGTTTTAGTACTAGTAAATAATGATTAAGTATATAATAAATATAAACCTTTTGACATTTAGAGGACATTCCTCTCAATTTACAAAGAAAAATAAAGTATGAAAATCATGTTGGGAAACAGTTTCTGAAGTTTGGAATCTTTTATTTTCAAGATTAACTAAATGGGTTGGAAGATGAAAAAAAAAAAACCCATCAAATTAGAAGAGCGGGACTTTTATATTCACTAAGGTTTTAAAGGAATTATATGCATAAAACTTATACTAGCACCTCCTAGTGGAATTGATAGTGCACTAATCTGTTGCTTGCTATTATTTTGGTTTTGGTACCACCTTATAGCATATACGGGTCCAAATGCTATTTTCCATGATGGATAGTTGAATCTGTTCCAACTCTAATTGTTATTGAGGGGTTCCACAAGGATGTCACATGAGCATTTATGACGCCCATTTTAACATAGATAGCCACCTATGTTAAGGTTCTCTTTTGCAGTTCCATGTTGTTATTTATGAACATTATATACATCTGGTTGGACACATGAAAATCAATTGATGGATTTGGTATTGATGATGGAAATGTTGGATGTATGACCAAATGTATGACTTACTTGGTTACAATTTATCTAGTGCATGACTTGTCAGAGTTATTATTGCATCATATAGGCTTATATATATTTGATTTATCTAATCAATGACTTAGTGAAATTATGATTTATCTGATGTAAGATTTAATTCCAGTATGAACAACAAAAATTGACACGTGGACACTGGGTTTGATAAACATGGTGTTTAAGATCATGTATCTATATCTATTTTGTGGTTATATATATGCATGGATGAGAACTAAACTACAGATTGGAAAGAACCGTATGATAACCAAGATCTAACATTCCATTGGGGGAGGTCGAGACGACCAATGAGGAAAGGTACGATGTACATTGTTCTATTACATTTGGTATCTACTTGATATGCACTCTTATGACATGAGTAAAATGCAAATGACAGGTGGCAAGTTGACATGACTGGATTATTCGATGACAAGTCCAACAAGCTCTGTAGTGTGGTTTGTGCTCTGAAGGAGGGGTGGAGGTGTTTCCCACCGTGTATCCTCCGAAACCTAGAATCGTGGGGAGGACAGCTGAACGCTCCCCCTAGACGTGTGATGACGATTGCCAGATGCCTGTTGGGGAAAGTTCGGTCGAGGTATTCGACGCTTCCACCATGTTGGTTTTATCAGTGGTTAGTATGGCCGTTGCCACTGATAGAGCAGTAGAGGATGGATAGGGTGGGAACGGAAGTAGGTCAAGATGGATAGGAGGAAATAGAACAGTTGGAGACTCTTGATGGGAAGTAATGTCATTGTCTGACTTATCAAATTTTAATGCTATAACTCTCTCTGGTTTGCTATGCTTTCAAACTCCTTGTATCTTTTCATTCTAACTTCGGGACGAAGTTTTCTGAAGGAGGGGTGTATGTAATGCCCCACTTAAATCTTATCCTACAAATTGTGTTAATATTTACATTATCTGAAAATATTGAGAAATATTGGTCATAAAATAAATTCATTATTTCCATTATTCAAATTCCCCACTTACCTTCTCAATTTGAATATTATGTAGGATATGGTCTCCTTCCATTAATTCAAAATATATTTATTCATTTCACATACCCCAATGTACCCTCACATTTACTTGGGAGAAGACATAGTCCTCTCCATCTTATCATCAATATATATTTATTCATTTCACATTCCCCAATGTACCCTCACATTTACTAAGGAGAAGACATAGTCCTCTCCATCTTATCAACAATATATATTTATTCATTTCACATTCCCCAATGTACCCTCACATTTACTAAGGAGAAGACATGGTCCTCTCCATATAATTACACTTCACATTCCCAAATGTACTTTTCAGATTTACTTGGGAGAAGACATGATCCTTTCCCATTAAATTCTCAATTTTATATTCATGTCACAATTCCAAATGTACTCCTAGCTTAGAAGAGAAGTCAACCAAGGATGGGTGAGAGTTAATGACATTAATGAGAGGTGGTTGAGGAAAGAGGATATAAAAAGGGAAGGGGGAAGGAAGAAAAGGGGGGAGTTGGAGTTTTGCTTAGGATTGTGGGGGTTGGTTGTGATTGTTTGGCCTTGTTATGATTTTTGGGAGACCTTGGAAATCTGTGGAGGTTTCTTGGGTTTGAGAGGAGGAAAGTATCATTATCTAGTTTTGCACATTCTTCTTGAGGACACACTATATCTGGTTGGACTTGGGCACGGAGGGCTAGGGAACCTGTGGAGGTTTCCTGGGCTAGGAATTTATTTCCTAGTTGGCTGGGAGGTAAATCCGGTTGGGTCGGCCAGAAGGAGCGTTCAGCTGGAGCTATCAGACAAAGGTATCATCATCAACCGCCGGAACAGGTATTTTTCCATGGACTACCCTTGTTAAGTTGATATCAATGGAATGCTCACCTTAATTTATGTTGCTTATGATAAAATGATAATATGTTAAATGTTTTAAGCTATGTGAAAAGGTCAGCAAGCTCCTTTTATTATTTATGAATTAACAGGAAAATAGATCTGTTAGTGTATAACAGAATAGAGGCTGTAATAATAGGATTCAGGTCCTTACAGGAATCAAGTATACACAGGTGGACGACTTCAACTTGATTGGATACTCTGATTCAGACTTCGATGGAGACAAAGAAACTGGGGTATCTACTTCAGGATATGCTATGAGTCTTGGATCAGGAGCTGTCTCCTGGAGATCACGCAAACAATCAGTACTAGCAGATTCCACAACAGAAGCAGAATATGTGGCAGCAGCTGAAGCAACGAAAGAAATTGTGTGGCTTAGGAAAATTCTTGAAGATTTGTAGGTAAAAAAAATACAATCAACTCCACTCATGATTGATAACACCTCTGCAATAAAGTTGGCCAAGAACCCAAAGTTCCATGATCGTACTAAGCACATCAATACTAAATATCATCTGATCCGACATCATGTTGAGGCCAAAACAATCCATCTCCGTCATTGTTCCACAAACGAGAAAATTGCAGACATCTTCACCAAAGCGCTTGGAAGAGAAAAGCTTGAAAGATTCAGAACGATGCTTGGACTCACCAACATCCCTTCAGATTAAGGGGGGGAATGTTGACACCTAATCCTCAACAGATGGGTGAACTGGAATGTGAACAGTCATCATGAAGATGAACTGATCCGTCCCATTTATGTATATAAATGATAGTTAGCTAATGAATTATGCAATCAATTTTTCTCTGCCCATTCTGGAGTTACCCTGGCCTGACACTGGGGAACACATATCCAACAAGATTCGCAACACTCTCCATCGACTTTGACCACAAAAGAAACTAGTATCTCCCTGCCATTTTTAGCCCTTACAATGGTCCTCGCAAATCCTCAAACAACAGACCAAATCTAATTATAAATGATGATTTCAAATTATTCTTCAGGATCCATTCTGCTCTTACCAAGGGAACATTTCCACCTCCTAAGATGGACATTCCAGTATCTGTGATGTCTACTCCACTAAGAGATAAAGTATTTAGTTTCTTAAGCTTTGAAATAGCTCACATACCATCATCTGCTACACTTGTACAGCCTGTGAGGTCAAGCACCTCTAGATTTGCACAGAGAGTAATGTGTTCCACTGATTCACTAGTTAAAAGACAACACAAGATCGGTCTGACAAATAGAAGGGAAAGAGAAGTAGCTAGAAGATCATGAAAAGCCAAATTAGACAAATGAAATGTGTTATAGAGTTCAAAAGTTTTCAAATTTTTGCAAGCATGTATGAGCGCACTAAAACCAGCATTTGTCACTCTATAGAATCCTCCGAGCTTGATGGTCTCCATGTTTTTATAGCCTTCAGCCATGAGAACCATGCCCATGTCATTTACTCATCTAAAAAAATGCTGGATAATTTACTCTGCTACAGGAAAGGGAGAGGTGACATAAATAATTGCAAGAACCCAAAGACTGCACACCACTATTGGTCAGATCATGTCGTAGACATGGTTCTCCTAGAGGTGCATCCCTCAGATCTAAATTAACCGGGAGAATGAGATTTTGTGTGATAGAACTCAGAAGGTCATCTGTGATATGATCTACAACAAGTGTTAAGGAAACTCCCATTGAGAAGGGAATCCCATTTTGTCCCGATACAACAGCTATCCTTTGAATACCCCAACCGTGTAATGATTGTCTTGTATCTTTTTCTGTTACTTGTTGCTGATGCAAGTATTTTACAGTCATGGGCATGAAAGATACTGTCGCTTCAAAAATGCAAGAATCAAATTGTGCCCCTTGATGCACAAGGATTCCAGAGAGTGGCAACCATCGAAAAGTTTTTTGAGACTTGATTTGTAGTTTTGAAGAGCCCTATGCCTTCGGTAGTATGCCAACTCGACGGAAAAAAATCTTAGATTGGGGCAATGTTGCCCCAGTGCAACAAAAAGCCTGTGAGAGAAATTGGAACATTTCTGTAGAACCAGCTCTTTGAGGTGCAAAAGAGCAAAAATGTATGTCGCTGAGTCATCCAGTCGGCTGCAATTTATGGTATGATTGCTAACTGAATCATTATCAGAAAGCAGATAACTCAAGACCTTCTTATCTGGAAAAGCTTCCTACTTGAAACGAGGCAAATCCGATTTGAGCGAGTTTTGATTGTTTTCGGGCCTCTGGCTGTATGCGCCGTGCGGCATGCCCAATGCACCGTGCCTCACTAGTGCACCGTGCCCTTGTAAAAATGCACTGAATGTTGAGGCCTAGTTTGCCGCGCCTCACCAATGCGCCACGACACTCAGCCTATGCGCTGCGCTCTGCAATTACAATACATTTTTGGCCTTCAATGTGTTTTCTTCACTCCTCAATGATTTATCTTGGTTTCGCTGATGTATCTTGGCATGAAATTGGATTATTGGAACACAAACATATCTCTTATGACAAGGATTTTGATTTTTGATTTGGGCACACCCACTTTTACAAGTTTTGAAACCTTTGACACTTCACTCTAACTCTATTTGGCTTCCTTTATGATTTTCAGACTGATGATGGACTTCTTGGTCTTGTTTTGCAGGGAATGGATGGCTGGAACTTCGGCAATGGATCAGGGCGGTGCCTGAAACATTTCGTGACTAAAAACTTTGAAAAATCACATATTTATTACAAAGGACAAAACGACAATTTTCTTCAAAACAAAGTTTTGAAGAAAAGTCATGATCAAAGATTGCGATGGCAAAAACTTATTTGGAAACCTCCCTCATGTGTCTGCTCGTATTTTTTGACATTTTGGAGACTAAATTTGCGAAACCCTAGACCTAAGACTCTTTGCTAACCAAAAGACCATCCATGACTGTAAATGACTGTGAAATTGATTTGATGATGAACTTTGATGATTCAGACACAAACCAGCATATACATAATCATGGGGGACATGAGTAAAAGACCCTTCCTACCGTCAGATGATGGCATGCCCCTAACGGAATGCAGATGAATAGACGGAATGAGACACCTAAAAATGAAATGCAATAAAGAGTTTTTGATCTTTGACGGAGGTATGACTATGCCGACTCTAACAGATCATAAGAGAGTTATCATTCCCATGCATTAGTGTGGCTTTGAGGTGTACATTCTAGCAAGGAAGGACAAGTCAACTTGGGAGGATCTCTACAAGATCAACTTCCACTTTGGGTTGTAAAATCTATCCCTTTCATATTAATACAAAGAGTATACCATTTTCCTACATGTGTTATGTTATGCTTATGTACACATGTTTCAATGCTATACTAATCCATTGAATAGAATGATTGGATAATGCTACATATATTTCGTAAATATTTGGTTTGTGTTGTTTATTTGTGCAGGTTCTAATTATAACGATCAAAGCTACGGTTGGAGCTAACAAGCCAAGAGGAGAGAAGAGATTGTGACGAATCACAAGTAAGCATATTTCCATTCTCCAATTCTTCCAAGGAAAACTTTATAGCCTTTGATTTATGTTGTTCTAGACCAAGCCACTAGGTCTAGGGAAGATACTTTTGTACGAAGTCGTAGATTTTTATAACACTTGTGTTTTATAGAGTTGGAGAACACAATTTTAGAGTTTATGGTCTTGCATATTGGGTTTTTGTCATGGGTTTTCTAAGGTTAAATATATTGTTGTAATGGTTTCATAGGCCATGTCATATCATTTTATGTAAGGGGTCATCAACCACGTAGAAGAATATATGCTAGTAGTGGAGAACCTCGTTTTGCAAGGAAAGGTAAACCTGTTGTTTGATTTTTGCTCCTATTGTTTGGTTTTTTCTTATTGAAATCATTTTTGTCTATTAAAGATGCATAATGGTGTGGCTTCATGGTGTTTTGCATGGAAAGGTAAGCATTTTGTTTGATTTTTACTCATGTCATTTGATTTCCACTAGATGAAATCATTTTTTTTTCCTATTAAATTTGCATAACAATGGCTTTGTAGTGTTTTATAGGTGAAGGTAATCTTGTTATTGGATTTTTTCTGATTCAATCTTGTGATGCCTATTGAGTTTTCCAAATTCTATCTTAATTTAGATTTTATGGTGCTTACGGTAGGTAAAGGCTTACAAGTTTTAATGTGAAGCTATGAATTACGAAAGAAAGAAAAATAATTGTACTTTTGGAGACTTATCTTGTATTATTTCACTACTACTATACTAGTAACCTCTAATGTTTTTTTCAACACATCCAATTCTTGAAAGAATTTTGCTTGCTATTAAGTCATTGCTATTACTTGTATTTGTTGTAACTTTTGCAAGTAATTGTCTGTAAATGGTGCGTGTTACTATGTGTTTACCTAGTTAACCTTTGATATGGGTAATTGGCCATGCTACTTTTCTACTTGACCATGTGTGTTTGTAAATTATGTGGGTTACTTATGGTTTTATCTACTTGATATATGATATATAGATTTGTCTAATTAACCTTCAATATGGGTAATTTTACCTATGGTTTGTTTTACATGTGGTTTATAGGTTTTATTGGATGTGGGAAATGGGTATTTTGATCCCTAAGTAGCTCTAATAACTTGGGTAATTCAACCTTTAAGTAGTTCCAATTAGTTGTTGATACAATTAACCTAAAGTTTATGGATGATTTTACTTATGGGTTTATAGGTTGGATGACATCATGTGGGTTTATGTCTTCGCAAGTGTTAAAAAAATGATAATCGCCACAATTCGTTTGTTTTATACTATTGGTGATTTACAAGCCCATAATTTTTGTAAACCATGGTATCCACCCATGGTATTTGAAAGGTGGAAGAAAGAAACATAAAAATTTAATTGTACGGTTAGCTTTTACCATATACAACCATTTTCAGTTTTTACCATAGTGATTTATGGTATTCACCCATGGTTTTTTTTAACCTGTGGTATTTGAAATATAATGAAAATGCATGACTCTAGGTGAAGAGGAACCCATAAGTAATATAAATCTTGGCATTTACCCTTCTAAAATCCATGAAGTTTCTCATAATGTAGTCTCATGACATTTTTTCCATTTAATAAAAAATATTAAGCTCTTTTCATATTATTTTTTCCTACACATTATTTCTTTTATGCAAATGTGACATATTTTATTTTTGAAATTTCCTCTACATTATTTTCATACACTTGTGACATATTCTATTGACAATATTTAGTCCCATTCCTCAAATAGACCAGATTAGTGGTATCAGAGCAATATGCTTCTTCCCAACATATGCCCCCAACGAGGTTAGGGTATAGAGAGTTGAATATCAAGATAGTTAACTCGAGGGAAACCACTCTTGCTAGCCTAAGTGACCTCTGTGGAAAAATAAAAGAGAGATGATAGAGTAGGAGATCCTATCAAGTTGTTGCTCAAGGAATCACACACATGCTAAAGGAATGGGATGATGGAAAATTTTGTCTAGATCATTCGACAATTTCTAACAATGGCCAAGGGACCTTCAACAAGTGACATTTTTTGAGGTGTGACACCATTTAGGGTACAAGATAACTTTGATATACCCTTATTATAAGGTCAAATTGAGGCATATTCTTTGGAGAAATGATTAAATATGTTAAAGGGCTATTACTCTATCCAAATTTTTTTATGACAATGAGAATATCACCTTCACGCTCCAAAAATCCTTTCCCCATATCAAATATTGGTTACTGGGAGAGCAAAACAAAGACAAGTTTGAGATATTCATTGTAGGCCCCACCTGGGCTACCTTTGTTGATGCCCTTAAGGAATAATTCTACCCTGTGGGGTAGTGCGATGACTAGTACATAAGATGGACCACTTTGCAACAAGAGAGGGACTAGATAATGCCACACTACACCAATATTTTCCATACCTTCAGCTCAAAATAGGGTATAAAAGACTCTAAGAAACACCTCTTTCTAAACTACTTTAGTGGTCTAAATAGGTATATGAAAATAAATATGGATTGCTTCAACATATCCTAACTAGAATATGCTTATCAATATGCTGTCAAAATTGAGTAGAAATTGATGCAAAGGAATAAGCGAACTAGGGTCTACAAAACCTCCACAACAAAATATTAGAAAATATGGCCCTAACTGATATAATAAGGGACGAAGCAACAAGAGCCAACCTCAAGATAACCAGTCTAAGTTGTAGGAAAATAAGGTTAATGGGAAGTCGAAGGAAACTGGAAAGTGGTGTGAGTTCCACAAAATCCCATGGCACAACACTAATGAATGCCACTTAAAACAATCATTGTTTATTGAGCCTAAAGATAAAAAAATAGACATTGTCTTACATTATGATTCAAAATAGGATAAACGAAATCTAATCATCAATGGAGAAATCAATGCTACCATCACAACTATGAAGATCCAATGAGAAGTCAGAGGAGCATGAGGAGGGGGAGTGCCTCTTACATTCATAGATGTGGGTGAAGGGGAACCCACTACATTTCACTATTGATAGTGGGAGCCATAAGAACCTAATCTTAACCAAGGTCGTTTAGAGATTGAAGTTGTCGATAGTCCCACACCCCCAAACATGAAAAATTGGTTGGTTGTGTTATCACTCAGAAGTCTTCCCTAGAAGTTATCAAAAGAAGGAATAATCTGAGGTAACCACAAACCAATCTTCAGACTCAGGTTCTAGCCAACCTAAGTCCAGAGAGGGCTCTCTCTTTATAATTTAACTTTGTTTGGGTGGGATTTTAGGCTAGTTCTTAATGCTCATGAGGATTTTGATTTTGATTGAAAGTTGGGTGGTGGAATTCTTGGAACATATGGATAGAACTAGGTCTTTAAGCCATTGGGCTATGGAGTCAATCAAAGGATAGCTTAATTGGATCAGATCATTAAAGGGATTTTTCACAGGGCAGGCTAGCAAAGCAAAAGGTAAGTCTTCAAAGGGCTGATGGATGGAATGATTCTAACTAGGGTAAGAGGGCAATGAAGAATCCTTAGACAGGGATCAAAATGAGGAAAAGAGGGTGATCATCAGAAAAGAGCAATTAAGAATCCTTTGCTACATAGACCACAAAGAGAAACTACGAAAGTAAGGGAGCATTTGAGAATTTCATAACTAAGATAGTTTAGTAGAAAACATTAAGAAGGTAAACAGTCAAAACAGAGTGCATTAAAGCAAGTTTTGAAATATCATTCCTAGTTTACCATTTAGATTTCATAGAAACACATATTATTATTAATAGACATAAGGGAAAACAATAATACACATGAGAGAATACTAATTTGATTTTCGCTTTACACAAGAATCATGTAAAATTTCTAAACTTTATTCCATGATACAGCAAGCCAATCCTGTCTTGATACAATAGCACTTTGATTTTAGATACAAGTCTACAGAAATGTCTTTGAATCCACCCTAAATACTTTTGAAATGTGAAGTATTTATACAAAAAATACTACAAAATATCTCATAATAGTTTGAGATTTAATTAAGGAAATAAAAATATCTTCAATCATGAAGATAGAGACAGATGGAAAACTGCATCATGCTGTCCCTCTTATTGTGGTAGTGCTGGTTGTTGCAGTTGAACTTGAGCCCTTTTAAGTTGGCTGATATGTGTACGCTAGAATCATCTTTGTCTTTAGTCTTTTATTGATACTCTTTAACCTGCTACTCCTTGACCCTGTTCACTTGTTTCATCTGGCTGTCATTCAGATTTACTGTGGTAACTTATAGTAAAATTTGTCATCTTTTCCCACCATTCTTCCTCAGGTAACTTTACTTTGAGCATTCTTCTATAGATCTTGTTTGCCTCAGTGTATTTGGAAAAAATAGTCTTGGTGACAAAAAAATGTTTCACCTCATGCTCCACAAAGAATAGATCTTCTAAAGTGTCGTAAAATACTTTCCCTGTAGGCAAGGCCTTGATACCTGAAGTGCTTGCTTGATCCTTGGCCAACTTCCTTAATCTGTCAACATAGTCCAATTGGGTCATAAGTTTGTCATGGATGACCATAGGACTTGGAAGGTCTTTATTCCTCAAAATTTGAAACTTTTCCATGAATCTGTCAGTTCCCACCTGCATGTTATGGCATTTTCCCTCCAGGTTAAGCATAAGGTTTCTTTTAGAAAGAACCTTTTTGACTTCTATGATGGCCTCAGTTCTGTCTTCTACACCCATCTCATTAAGTTCATGCTTGTTCTTGTTGTTCAAGAAGTGGATGAGTCGATTAGCATCCTTAGGCTGGTCATGTAGATCTTCCTTTACTTTCTTAATAGCCTCGGTGGCCACTTTCACCAGTTTTGTTTGCTCAAATATTACTTGAATTGATGGCTAAATATCATTGACAGAGTCAATGATATTGGCCCAGAGCATATCTTTGGTCTATCCTAGTGGCTTTTGTAGAGTTAGATCTTTTTCTAGGACCTTAATATATTCACCCATTCTTAGGGCTTTCTGTGTTTCTTCCCTCTGCTGTATCTGGGCAAGCTTGCAATCAGTTTCTAAGCTTGCCACTTTCTCCTTAAGCCTCTTAAGTTTTTTTTTTTTTTTCACTACTGGTTCACGGATACCCATGGTCAGTGGGTCCGCTACGTCTAGGATCGAACAACGCTAGGGTGGACCCCACTCGAAGGGGGTCACACCCCTCGGCCTATTTACTGACCTGACCCCAAGAGCTTTCGGGTTTCGACCCTGTGACCTCCCATTGGCGAGGACCTGGCTTGATCGATTGAGCTAACCCTTGGGGCTTAAGCCTCTTAAGTTATGTTGCCTGGATGGACATTTCCTCCATGGCTTTCACTAACTCTGCTGTCTTTTCCGTCGAAGCACTTGCTATTGTAGACTCAGTTGTGACTAGCAGTGTTGTGGCAGGTGGAGTTGTTGGTGCCAATGTTGTTGCCAATGTTGAGAGAACTGCAGTTGTTACTATGGGAATGGCAGCTGTAGAAGTGGTGGTGAGTTCACTTTGTTTGGACTGAATCAATGTTTCCAATTCTCTCTCTGTTTCTTTCAACTGGTCATTTAGCTTTAGGACCAAGTCCATAAGCTCTTCTTGTCCTTTTTGGGTCTCAAGGACTTCTGTTGTCTATGGGTGATGTAGTGGTGGAATCTTAAGTTGTTTCTTCAAAGCAGCTATGTCATCATTTTTCTTCTTGATCAGTCTTTCAGTGGCCTTCACATATTTTGGATCATGTCCCAATTCAATGATTAAGTCCTATAAGGACTTGATTCTGGTGTCTTTTGCCTGTGAAGAGGCCTTTTCAAATTGGAATTGAGCTAATATATTATTTAGGGAATTTTATAATTGGTGAGCTGCAATGGCTTTCCCTATCAAGGTGGGGTATATCATCTCCCCTGGCTGCTTGTGCAACTCGATTTTTTCAATAGGATGTATGTCCTTTGCCAACACTTCGAGATCTATCTTTTTAAAGTCAGTTGATGTCCTAGGTTTTTGTGTCATAGGTTTGCCAAAAGTCATCTGCATCTTGCCTTCTTTAACATCATAAGCTGACATAAGCCTTGTCTGGCTTGTAGGTGCCATATTTAGGTATTGTGCATAAGTCTGGGCTTTTAGCGTCTCATTACTGGCATTTATATCCTTGTATCTTTCTCTAATGTCTTGATCCTTGTTAGCTAGAATCCTAAAGGAGGACACTTCAACACTCTGTTGCCTTTCCAACATCTGAGTATTTGATGTGGAAGGCTCTAGTGTGCCCCCAGAAGGAGTGGCAGGCCTGCTTCTTTCTCTTTCTGTGCTGGTAGCCCCTACTGTTTCTTCTGTAAACTCCTATTTAGAGACAGGATTCAACCTTTGCCTTTTGACCTGGCTGGTCTCTGCATATGTCTGTGTGGTTGCTCTACCTGAGGTAGTGGCCTCTTCCCTATTTCTTTTAAGGATTTTCTCCTCATTTAGAGGAGTTTGCAAGTTAGGGGGAGTACTCATAATGGGCTGATGTATACCTGTTTGATTCAATTCCTCTGATAGGTCTGGCTGCTCTGACTCTTCTTGCACCTAGGATTCTTCTTCTATATGTGATTCACTTGGTGCTTGAGATTCTTCCTTTGCCTATGATTCTTCTTGGATTTGGGAGTGTCCTTGGACTTGAGATTCTCCTGGCACCTGTAGGAAAGAACCTTCATCGAGTATTTTCTCTAAATCAATTAGAGCATTTTCAACTGCTACTTCGGTGCTATCCTTGTCCACTAAGGTATTCTCCACCCATTCCAATTGATTTGCATATTTTCTATCTCAAGGATTCGGTGATGAATGTAGGGAGCCATCTTGTTTTTTTGTCTTCTGTTACATATAAAGTCACAGGGGTCATATATCCACATGATGATTTGTTTTAGTTTAAATCTCCAAAGGATTTCCTCTGCTTCCTTCCTAGCTTCTCTGCTATTACATGCAAAGGGGCCTAGTTGATCTTTGATTTTGAGTTGGGCCTTCTTTTTGGCCTTAAAAAATGCACCTCATCTGAGTTTATTATTTTCCTCTAGTACTCCAGAGAAAATAACCTCATTGGGAGGTATCTGGGCAGTTTATATGGGGCCAACTCATAACCATAGATCCTAATTTCTGTGTGATTTTGGTACAAGTACCAATCTCCCACTTTGTGTTGTTTTGACAGCTGCAGGATCCTCCTGATATATGGACTAATTCTTGGAGGAGGACTTCCTAGCAGCATGGTCACTACTAGATGTACAAAAAGATCTATGAAATCTATGTATGGATATGGGGAATCATACTTATGTATCAAAGGAGTCCAAAAAATTACTGACCTAGGATGACCTTTAGTGTCAAGCTTTTTGAGAGTGAAAGGGAACTTGTCAGCTTAGTAATATAAGAAAAGGTGGTACAAAACTGAAGAATACTTAAATACTCTTTCATTACTCATTCTCAGAAATTGTTCATGCATCCTATTAACTATGTACTTGGCATAATCATACATGATAGCAGGGGGCTGTCCTGGAGAGAAAATGGACATGAAGGCTAAGATGATTTCATCTATGTATTCATTGGTTGTATAGCCTAAAACAAAAGAGATCATTGCAACTATATCTTGACCAAATGGGGAAAATATGGTAGCCACATATGGGGGAGGGTCCTTTGGGATGTGATTTTCCTCCCTAATGAATGTTTGGAGCATTATAGTAAGTTTGGCAGTGGTAAGCTTGGGAAATCGGTCTAGTAGGTCTCGAATTGCAATAGGGGTTAAATTCTGCCCTGGTTGTAATTGCAACATTTCATTGATTGACTCAGCAGTGATGGTGAAAACTATGGTTTGGTCAGGGGACATCACTGCTCTTTGACTAGGAATGTAGTTTGCATGGCAATAGTGGAAAATCTCAGGAAAGATGTGCACCTCAGGGAATTGGTACTTGGGCAAATTAGATTCCCACAAACCTATTTTATCAGCTTGGTTGAGGTATTAGTCTCTGTATCGACAGTATAGTTTGATAGGGGACTCAAGGACAGAGATGTACTTAATTTGGAAATCTTTATCAGCAAGGGGAAGGTGGCCCAGGTTTAGGTGAGGAGTGGTAATTGGCCTGACATCCATGGCAATTGGGGCTGCCATTCTTAGCCCTTGTGGATTTAAGAATGGGGGAAAGTAAATTTTTAGTCTTTGAGGTAATGGGGGTTCAATTCCAGGTGGGTTTTATGTTATTAAAGTTCCCTTTAATTTCAATTAAGAAAGCTTTAGAGACTGGTTTGGAAATTAATAGGGCTTTCAATGGATTCTGGCTTAAATACCTAGAATTGAAGAAAGCTGGGTCTGAACTGGTTAACTGGCGATTTTGAACGGTTGAAAAGGTTTCAATTAGGTTGGAAGGAAATTTGGAGGCTTTTGGTGTCCTCAGAGTGCAAGTGTACGTGGGTTGATGACTTTAAACATTCACAGGCGCATGTATGGAAAATTACAGTTAAAAATGATAAAAACAATGATTTGGGGCTTTTTTTTTGGATTTATGCACAAAAAGTCAATTTGGCGGTTATGGGTGAACAATGACCGTTTGTCGTGTAGTGGGATGAACAACGACTGTTTTGGTGGGTAGCAGGCTGGCGGTAAATGGTTTACTTCACACAGCCTTTGGGTGCTAGGCGGTATTGGCGGGAGGCCGCTCGATTCCACTCATCGAGCACCACGTCACCTCGGGGTCCGAGAGAAAACATCCCATTTCGGGTGGGTATCATTCAGATCTCGGGCCCTTCCGAAATCAACATGGGCCGTCGGATGGGGAGGGGGGAGATCGTGTGGTGGTCGGGCACAGGAGTTGCACGGAAGGTAATGGAGGGGCCCGATGGGCAATTAAATGTGGCGGTTTTAGCTTAGTGAGGGATTAAAGCGGGGATTAAGGTATCGAGTGGGATATGATTGGCGGATGGTTTGAATTTAATTAATCACAGATGAATTAATTATGTCTTTTGTTGAGGTTGGGTAATATAAATTTTATATTTCAAACTTTGGGGTAGGGATATTAGTTTTTAAGTGATTTTAATAAATATATATGGGAAAGGGATACGGGAAAGTGTTTATTTTTCAGGAGTTAACATATAAAAAATGTTAAAGGTTAATATGAAAATTGCTAGAGATAATTGAGGTGTGCTAAGCATAATGTGTGTTTGTAATTCCTTCGGGTTTTACACAGAAACATTACAACTTAGGCTAAGTTCTTTTTTTGTGGGTTCTTCATAAAAAGGGGTATCCATGGGGATGATTACTTTTCCTTAGGAAAATGGTGTTTTAACCTTAGGAAAAGGGATTTATTAGGGAAAAATGAATGAATTGAAGGGGGTGAAAGTTTATGAGGGGATTTTAGTACTTAAGATCTATAAGTCATTGGGCCGAGGGTCCGGTCTCTCTAGAAGTCAAAAAAATGCTCTGAGCCCCTTTGACTTAAGATTTTGGGTACTTCAAACTTATTGTGGGAAATTAGTTAAGTAAAGGGTGAAATGAGTGAGGGGAAATTAGTTAATTTTGACTTTGTGAATTTTATGCCAATCCCATTTCTCATTCAAACTTAGAACTTTCATGATGAGGGTGATAAATATGCTTTTGTCTAATAATCATCACTATTCTACAAACTTTCTTCTGCTTACCCATCTACTCATCCTATCATTTTTACTTCTCTTTATTAGGGTGCATTTAAGCTAGCAAACCCTTATCAAACATTTTTCTTTTCTTTACAATGGCAATCTAAATAAATCTAACCTTATTATATCGAAGGTCTCATATTAAACAGTTGAGATCCTTTCTATTTACTCTACCTAATCTACTTAGCTGCCAAGATTAAACAGTTTGGTCAGATTTTATTCTCTATCTATGAGCATGAAATTGAAACATGGAATAGTTAAGTTTAAACACTTTGACTATCATGGATTGTGGCAAAGATTACAAGCTACACAAAATCATTTATTTTGCACAAAATGTAAATAGTAGTGGAATTTTGACTTGCACACTTTCATGATCTTTTATTTCTTGGGGTTCATATTTTTCATATTTTTTGACCTTTTTATTGTTTTTGTCCTTTGATTTTTCTTTTAGGACATACCCTCTTTACATTTTTTAATTTTTTGAATATGGAAAACATTTGAAAAAAGAAAAGGTATGTACATATTACAAGTTTAATCTTAGCCGTTCAAAAATTATGAATCCTATTGGTATAGGAACCTAATAGTAGCTCCACTTGGGGATGGCATTTTCTGGTAAAATCTCAAGTACTTGTAGATCAATGACCTTGTGAATTGCTGTGATGTTCTGCAACTTTTCCCTTTTCACTTTTTTGCATTATTGCTATTTATGACAGTAAAACCTTTGAAGCTTAGGGCCTTCTCTTTGGGCTTCAACTCCAAAGATTCACTATCCAATCAACTCTAGACTTTGAAAAACAGAATATGTACAAATGATTAGTGGAATCAGTAACTAGGTTCAATGTAGTGTTTAAGCATTCGACCATTAACTGGTCCTCCTTCTGCTTCTGTGCCATCCATCTCTCTGAGGAAGAAAGCATTATTACCTCTGAATGCATAGATGACATATGGGCCTTTCCATAGGAAATCAAATTTCCCATGTTTACCTTTATCCTCTCTTCTTGAGTCCCATTTTAAAACTTTGTCTCCTAGGTAAAAATATTCTGCCTTAGTCCTTTTATCAAAATCCTTCTTGATCCTTTCCTGCACAACTTGTGATCTGATGTACACTTCTTCCCTGGTTTGCTGTAAATGAATTGTTTGGTTGATTCTTCTTTGGATGTCATTTGGTTCAACCTACAAATCTTGGAGCAGTTTCATCACTGGTGTTCCCAAGGATGATGGGAAAATAACTTCCATTCCATAAACTAATTGATAAGGAATAGTACCAGTGGACTTCTTTGTGGTTAGCCTGTCTGCCCATAAGGCATTCACTAGCTTCTTGTTCCATGTTTTCTTATTGTCTTCTAACAACTTTGTGATGATGTTTACTAAAATCTTGTTTGAGGACTCTGCTAGTCCATTTCCTTGGGGGTAATAAGTTGTGGAATTGCCCAAAGTTATATGGTACTTGTTACAGAAATCAATCATTCTCTTAGATTTGAAGGCCACTACATTATCAATGATGATTTTGGTTGGGCACCCAAACCTAGATAGGATGTTGGTTTCAAGGGAGGTTATTATCAGAGTATCAGTGGCTTGCCTTAATGGTATGGCTTCTATCCATTTGGTAAAGTAATGTGTAGCAGTGAGAATCCATTTATGTTGTGCAGAGGAAGGTGGGTGGATTTCACCAATAAAGCCAAGACCCCATTGTTGAAAAGGTGCTTCAACAGATATTGGTTTCAGGGGGAGGGGTAAAAGCTTTTTCTTTCCTTCAAAAGTTTGGCATTTATGACATGAGGTTACAAATTTATTTACATCAGAAAACAAAGTGGGCCAATAGAAACTGACTCTAAGAATCTTGTTAGCAGTGGTTTTCCAGTAAAGGTGTCCTCCACAGTCACCTGCATGAAACTATTGTAGCACCTTATCAGATTCTTCTTTCAATAAACAGTTAAGAAGGATACCTTCATGATTCCTCCAAAACAAAGCATTGTTAAGTATGAAAAATTTTAAATATTTCATTTTTAAAAACCTGCTTTTGGTCCTAAATAATTCACGAGGAGCTTGTAAATTTTGTAAAACATATATGATATCAGCATACCATGGTGATTTAATAAAGGCCTAGCTGATTGGTTGAGTCACCATCTCCTCTACATTATCCATTTCTATAATAAAATTTGTGTCTAAGTCCTGACAGTTTGATTCAGCCATGAGCTTGGTTAAACCTTTGCCTTTGATTAACTTTGTTGGCTTGATTTCTAGGTGATACTCTAATATAGTAGCAATCCATTTCCCTCTCTTACCATTTGGACCATCCTGAGTTAGGATATCCTTGACTATTGAATTGGGGACATAGGTTATTATATGAGAATATAAAATGTAAACTCTAAAACCTTTGATAGATTTGACTAGAGAAAAGGCTTGCTTTTCCATTATATTGTATTTTAAAGGGGCATCTCTTAGGGCTTTGCTAAAAAAGGCAATAGGCTGTTCATAACCCTGATCATTCTTCTGCAATAGGACTGCAACAATTGTATGTTCTGAGGCAAAGGAAAATATGATGAAATCCCTATCAAACTTTGGACTGACCAAAACTGGTGTTTTTGTTAAGGCTAGCTTAATATCTTCAAAGGATCTCTTAGCTTCAATGGTCCATTTTATGGTCGAATATTTTTTCAACATGTTATTCAATGATCTAATTAGTTCTGCCAAGTTAGAAATAAATCTTCTAAGAAAGTTTATTTTTCCTAAAAAGGCTTGTAATTCTCTGATGTTCCTAGGATGTTGTATCTATAAGATGGCTTCAATTCTTGCAGGGTCTATTCAGATAACATCTTTAGAGATTATGTGGCCTAACAGTTTACCCTATTCTAACCCAAATAAAGATTTTTTAGGATTCAAAGAAATTCCATACTTCCTACTTTTGATGAAAACCCGCCTTAGATGATCTAAGTGTTGTTTATCAGATTTTGAGAATATAGTGATATCATCTAAGTATATTACTAGGAATTCATGGATTTCCTTAGCAAAAGCTATGTCCATAGCCCTTTGAAAGGTGTTGCCTGCATTCTTTAATCCGAAAGTCATTTTCAAATAAATGAATGTGCCCCAAGGAGTAGTGAGTGTTGTTTTAGCCCGGTCATCTAGGTGAACTAGAATCTGATTATATCCAGAAAACCCATCCAATAATGAGATTCTGGTTGACCTTACTACCCTTTGTAATATATGATCCATTTTAGGGAGAGGATAATTGTCTTTAAGTGAAACTTTATTGAGATTCCTGAGGTCAACACATAGTGTAATCTCACCATTTTTCTTCCTTGTTGGCACCACATTTGAAATCCAATCAGAGAACCTAATTGGTGCTATTATCTTGGCTTCATACATTCTTCTGATCTCCTTTCCAATAGAAAGTAATAGAATGGGATTAATCCTCTCCTAAGCTTCTGTCTAAAAGGTTTCTAGTTTTCTTTTATGGGGATAGTGTGTTGTATTATGCTAGTGTCATAGGACTTGAGGTCCTCGTAACCCCAAGCAAAGACATATTGGAATTCCTTTAGCAGTTCTATGTATTTCACTTTTTTAGTAGGAGGTAAAGGCTTTGAATGTTTTATTAATTTTGGATTTTCCTCGGTCCCTATGTTACACTCCTCTATATCAAATTTTAGGGGTTCCATTTTTGGTTTTCTAGGGACATCATTTGAATCATACAAGTCTTCCAAAGGAGTTAATCCTTTGGGAAAAAAGTTGTCTTTGAGATTAATGATTTTAGAATCTTTGTTAATTATCTCTTCAATTTCAACTTGCTTTAGGTTTTGAATATCTGATTTTGTAAACTTTGTGGGATGGAATATATCTATCTCTTCATTTTCTAATTTGTTAATTTCTATTTTATCTGTAAAACAGGGATCTAATGTTATGTTAGTATCTATATTTCTATTTACAAATTCTTCCTCTAAAGCTAGAAAATTATTTATTTGTTGGTCATTAGCAAATACTTGCCAGTTTTTCAAGTTGTCTGGGATAGCAAGTCTGTGCCTAACCTCAGCTGTGTATTGATGGTTAGGTTGAAATGGTAACTTACAGGTGCTGGAAAACATTGCTAAACTATGAGCCTGCATATTATGTTTCCTTGGAATGACTGCAAGCTTAGTTTCGAGAAAAGTGTTCAATATTTCTACAACTGTTCCTCTATAAAAAATTAATCTAGGGTCTTTGGTCATATATACAGCATTGATTTGTTTTATAACCTACTCATAATCTCCCATAATAGACACTCTTATGGCTTCTAACTTTTTAACCAATTTGAGACCTAAAAGAAGTGCTTCATATTCAGACATGTTGTTAGTGCATTTAAAATTCAGTTTGTAGGCATAGCCCTCTGAGTAATCATTCTCTAAATTGTAAATCCATACTCTTGCTCCTGCTCCTAACTTGTTCACTGATCCATCAAATTCAAGATGCCATAATATTTCATGTTCATAATTCTTACTGCCTAGGGGGATACAATCTTTTTTTATTAAGGTATCTTGATTATTTTTTTTATCTGAAAGCTCTTGAGTTTGGACAACTTCAGTTTGAACTGTAACTGCAATTTCTTTTGGTTCTAAAATAATGTTGTTTGAAGCAGTTTCTTGTGTTTGTTCAACATTGTACAGAATAAAAGAATCAATGTCAGAATGCATGGAATAGATAGGAAAGTTTTGAGGCCTAGCCTGGCTACTCACTACATATTTCATTAGAGTCTCTCTGTACAATTTTTTAGGATGTCCAAAGACTGAAATTGTAGCATATGACATGTCAAGTTGCAAAGATCCTTGGAGTTTAGCCCCCCATGATCTAGACAATAGCATGCCATATTTAGGTGGTATATCAGCAACAACTATGTCCATGAGAATAGTCTTAGCAGGGTATTGTACTAGGGAAACACATAGGTATTTTATTAGCCCTAGGAACTTTACTTGACTTGAATCAAATGAAAACAAATCCTTGTAAGGCCTAGTGATATCCAAGTTGAATTTTTCCATAACAGATTTAGGCATTAAGTTGTGTGAAGCCCCAGAATCTAACATTGCATTGTGTAAAATCTTATCATGAATGTTAAGGCTAATATAAAAGGGTGGTATCCCTCCTTCTAATGGTTTTCCATTAACATTAGGACTGAATATAAGCTCAGGCTGATCATCAAACAAGTTAACAGAATCTTCATTCTCAACAAAGTTTAAGGATTTGCTTATTTGAGATTTGTAAGTTTCATTTTTAATCAACTTTGTTAAGGGGACTGAGATTTTTAGCTTAGCCACCTCTTCTCCCAAATTGAAAGGCAAAGGGGCTTTCTCTGTTTGAGGATTTGGTATTTTCATGGCAGGATTTGGAGTGGTTTTCTCTTCTTTTTCTACATTTGAAGTCTTTTTCTCTATATTTTCTCCACTGTCTCCTTGGAGGGGATTGAAATGGATGGTTAATTATCATGGGGTTGGTCATTGGTTATGTCTACAATGGTGGGACTAGAAAGATTCTGATTTGGTCTAGAGAGGATTTGGAGAGTTTTTGTAACTGGAAATGCTTTGATTTTCTTACGTTGATTTGGTACTACTTTTTTGTTTTGGTTAGGAGTATCAGTGTTCTTTTTACTCCTCAAGTTGTACTGTTTGTGCACTTCGAAGATAGTAGAATCATAACCTTGCTTGTAATCGAATGATTCTACGGATTGGGTTTGTAATTACTGAAGCATATGTAATTCCTAATCATCTTGAGTCAAAAAGACAGTTTCCTCGTCATCTAATCCCATTAAGTTAATTTGTTTGTCTTGTTCAGGATCTTCTACATGGGAAGTTTCAACATTGTTTTCTTGAAAAGGAGGCCTAATATTCTGACCAGGTCCATTTTTTCCAGTGTTTTGATTTTGATTCTTTCTAAAGCTTGGATTTATCACTAGAGGTGCTTGTTGATTATCCCAGTGAGGCTTCCTTTCAATGTTATCTATCCTATCCATCCGTTTTTCCATTCATTTGGCTAGGGAATCTACTTTAATGTCAGAGGGTGAGGCTTCATCTTTCAAGGGTACTCTCCTTTCATTCCTAACCCTAGCTCTTTTTTCTAGAAAATTAACTTCTACATTAACTGCTACACTTTGCATGTCTTCTAAGGTTGGAGGATTTCTCTCTCTTAGTTGGAAAGCCATATCAGTATCAAACCCATCAGAGAACTTTATCAGAGCTAAACCAGGTGGGGGTCTGAGATTGACTGGTATTTCATTATACATATTGTTGAATCTAGTACAATAATCCTAGACTGTTTCATTTGGTCCTCTCTTGATGTTTTCATATTTTGAAAGGATCTGCAGAGGGTTCTTTTTATTTTCCCATCTATTTAAAAAATGCTGATAAAAAACTTCTAACGTGTCTATGCTATTAGTAGGTAAAGATCTAAACCATGTTCTTACATCACCGACTAGAGTTTGAGCTAAAAGTCTCTTTTGGACATCTCCAATATCAATTTCATGTAATTCACAGAAATTTGTCATTTTGTTTGTATGCTGTTGTGTTGTGTAAGTTTCTATGGCATCAAATTGGACAATTTTGTTCTGGTAATATTGTGGCATGGCACCTCGCGGAGCAGGCAACACAAGAGGAGCATATCTATTTGCCATGGCTCTAAGTTGGATAGGACTAAGAAGTGGGGTTTGGGTACCAAGAGGTGATACAGTGGGTGATGGGTAACGGGGAGTAATGGGTGACTGATGAGTAATGGCAGGTTGGTGGGGAAGTGAAGGTATAAATGGAGGTGAGGAATGAACTTCAGAGATGGAAGGGAATAATGGTAAACTAAAGGGAGTTGAAACTATTTTAGAAGGCTCATGGATCTTAGCAGTGGTAAGGGATGACTGAGGGGAATTTAGAATGTATTGATCAATTGACAGGTTTGCCCTTTGGACTTCAAGTTCTGCTGTAAATTCTGGATCTAGAACTATGTCATCAAGTGCACTCTCAGACTTGGTTCTAAATAGGGAAAGGTCAAATGACTCATCAAAGGGGAGGTCTTCTAAAAACAACCACTCATTAGGTCATGAATCTGCTTTAATTGAAGGTGTAGGACTGACTGAACTTTCTTGTGTTCTGGATATTCTTGAAATTAGATTAGGATTATCAAATACTTGCGGAAGGTTTGGATCTGGGTTGGCCCTAGTATAGTGAGTTCTCCTTGAAGCCAAAATTTCAAACTTTTCTAGTTACTTTCTTTTGATGAAAGTTTTGTAAATAACTTCTAATAAATCCTTCAATTGGCTTGAAATAAAGATTTGAAATTTCTCAAAGGTTTATTAAGACTGAGGATTTGAGTTCTCCAATATGGTCGCCACTATGTTATCACTCAGAAGTCTTCCCTAGAAGTTATCAAAAGAAGGAATAATCCAAGGTAACCACAAACCAATCTTCAGACTCAGGTTCTAGCCAACCTAAGTCTAGAGAGGGATCTCTCTTTATAATTTAACTTTGCTTGGGTGGGATTTTAGGCTAGTTCTTAATGCTCATGAGGATTTTGATTTTCATTTAAAGTTGGGTGGTGGAATTCTTGGAACAGATGGATAGAACTATGTATTTAAGCCATTGGGATATGGAGTCAATCAAATGATAGCTTAACTAGATCATATCATGAAAGGGATTTTTCACAGGGAAGGCTAGCAAAGCAAAAGGCAAATCCTCAAAGGGCTGATGGATGGAATGACTCGAACTAGGGTAAGAGGGCAATGAAGAATCCTTAGACCTGGATCAGAATGAGGAAAAGAGGGTGATCATCAACAAAGATCAATTCAGAATTCTTTGCTACATAGACCGCAAAGATAAACTATGAAGGTAAGGGAGCATTTGAGAATTCCCTAACTAAGATAGTTTAGCAGAAAACATTAAGAAGGTAAACAGTCAAAACATAGTGCATTAAAGCAAGTTCTGAAATATCATTCCTAGTTTACCATTCAGATTTCATAGAAACACATATGATTATTATTAGACATAAGGGAAAACAATAATACACATGAGAGAATACTTATTTGATTTTCACTTTACACAAGAATCCTGTAAAATGTCTGAACTTTATTCCACGATCTAGCAAGCCAATCCAGTCTTGATACAATAGCAATTTGATTTTAGATACAAGTCTACAGAAATGTCTTTGAATCCACCCTAAATACTTTCAAAATGTGAAGTATTTATACAAAAAATATTACAAAATATTTCATAACAGTTTGAGATTTAATTAAGGAAATAAGAATATCTTTAAGCATGAACACAAAGACAGATGGAAAACTGCATCATGCTGTCCCTCTTACTGTGGTAGTGTTGGATGTTGCAGTTGAACTTGAGCCCTTTTAAGCTGGCTGATATGTGTACGCTGGAATCATCTTTGTCTTTAGTCTTTTATTGATACTCTTTAACCTGCTACTCTTTGACCCTGTTCACCTGTTTCATCTGGCTGTCATTCAGATTTATTGTGGTAACTTTTAGTAAAATCTGTCATATTTTCCCACCATTCATCCTAAGGTAAGTTTACTTTGAGCATTCTTCTATAGAACTCGTCTACCTCAGTGTATTTGGAAAAATTGGGCTTGGTGACAAACAAGTGTTTCACCTCATGCTCCAGAAAGGATAGATCTTCTGAAGTGTCATACAATACTTTCCCTGTAGGCAAGGCCTTGATACCTGAAGTGCTTGCTTGATCCTTGGCCAACTTCCTTAATCTATAAACATAGTCCAATTGGGTCATAAGTTTTTCATGGATGACCATAGGACTTGGAAGGCCTTTATTCCTCAAAATTTGAAACTTTGCTATGAATCTGTCAATGCCCACCTGCATGTTATGGAATTTTCCCTCTAGGTTAAGCATAATATTTCTTTTAGAAAGAACCTTTTTGACTTCTATGATGGCCTCAGTTTTGTCTTCTACACCCATATCATTAAGTTCATGCCTGTTCTTGCTGTTCAAGAAGTGGATGTGTCGATTATTATCCTCAGGCTGGTCACCTAGATCTTCCTTTACTTTCTTAATAGCCTCGATGGCCACTTTCACCAGTTCTATTTACTCAAATATTATTTGAATTGATGGCCAAATATCATTGACAGAGTCAATGATATTGGCCTAGAGCATCTCTTTGGTCTATCCTAGTGGCTTTTGTAGAGTTAGATCTTTTTCTAGGACCTTAATCTTCTCACCCATTCTTAGGGCTTTCTGTGTTTCTTCCCTCTACTGTATTTGAGCAAGCTTCCAATCTATTTCTAAGCTTGCCACTTTCTCCTTAAGCCTCTTAAGTTTTGTTGCCTGGATGGATATTTCCTCCATGGCTTTCACTAACTCTGCTGTCTTTTCTGTTGAAGCACCTGCTGTTGTAGACTCAGTTGTGACTGGTAGTGTTGTGGTAGGTGGAGCTGTTGGTGCCAATGTTGCTGCCAACGTTGAGGGAACTGCAGTTGTTACTATGGGAATGGCAGCTGTAAAAGTGGTGGCGAGTTCACTTTGTTTGGACTGAATCAATGTTTCCAATTCTTTCTCTGATTCTTTCAACAGGTCATTTATCTTTAGGACCAAGTCCATAAGCTCTTCTTTTCCTTTTTGAGTCTCAAGGACTTCTACTGTCTGTGGGTGATGTAGTTGTGGAATCTTAAGTTGTTTCTTCAAAGCAGCTATGTCATAATTTTTCTTCTTGGTCAATATTTCAGTGGCCTTCACATCTTTGGGATCATGTCCCAACTCAATGATTAAGTCCTCTAAGGACTTGATTCTGGTGTCTTTTGCCTGTGAAGAGGCATTTTCCAATTGGAATTGAACTGATATATCATTTAGGGAATTTTGCAATTGGTGAGCTGCAATGGCTTTCCTTGTCAAGGTGGAGTATATCATCTCTCCTGTCTACTTGTGCAGCTTGATCTGGTCAATAGGATGTATGTCCTTTGCCAGCACTTCGAAATCTATCTTTTTGAAGTCAGCTGCTGTCCTAGGTTGTTGTGTGGTAGGTTTTACAAAGGTCATATGCATCTTGCCTTCTTTAACATCATTGGTTGATGTAAGCCTTGTCTGGTTTGTAGGTGCTATCTTTAGGTACTGTGCATAATTCTGGGCTTTTAGCCTCTCATTCATGGCCTTTATATCCTTGTACCTTTCTCTGATGTCTTGATCCTTGTCAGCTGGCATCCTAAAGGAGGAGACTTCAACACTCTGTTGCCTTTCCAACATCTGAGTATTTGATGTGGAAGGCTCTGTGTGCCCCCAGAAGGAGTGGTAGGCCCACTTCTTTCTCTTTCCATGCTAGTAGCCCCTACTGTTTCTTTTGTAAACTCCTGTTTAGAGATAGGATTCAACATTAGCCTTTTGATTTGGCTGGTCTCTGCATATGTCTGTGTGGTTGCTCTACCTGAGGTAGTGGCCTCTTCCCTATTTCTTTTAAGGATTTTCTCCTCATTTAGAGGAGTTTGCATGTTAGGGGGAGTACTCATAGTGGGCTGCTATATACCTATTTGATTCAGTTCCTCTGATAGGTCTGGCTGCTCTGACTCTTCTTTCACGTGGGATTCTTCTTCTATATGTGATTCACTTGGTGCCTGAGATTCTCCATGTGGCTGTGATTCTTCTTGGATTTGGGAGTGTCCTTGGACTTGAGATTCTCTTGGCACCTGTAGGAAAGAACCTTCATCAAGTATTTTATCTAAATCAATTAGAGCATTTTCAACTACTACTTCAATGCTATCCCTGTCCACTAAGGTATTCTCCACCCATTCCAATTGATTTGCATATTTCTCTATCTTAGGGATTCGGTCATGAATGTAGGGATCCATCTTGTTTTTCTGTCTTCTGTTGCATATAAAGTCACAAGGGTCATATCTCCACATGATGATTTGTTTTAGTTTAAATCTCTTAAGGATTTCCTCTGCTTCCTTCCCAGTTTCTTTGCTATTACATGCAAAGGAGCCTAGTTGATCTTTGATTCTGAGCTGGGCCTTCTTTTTGGCCTTAACAAAATGCACCTCATCCGAGTTGATTATTTTCCTCTAGTACTCCAGAGAAAATAACCTCATTGGGAGGTATCTGGGTAGTTTATATGGGGCCAACTCATAGTCATATATCCTAATTTCTGTGTGATTTTGGTACAAGTACCAATCTCCCACTTTGTGTTGTTTTGATAGCTGCAGGATCCTCCTGATATATGAACTGATTCTTGGAGGAGGACTTTCTAGCAGCATGGTCACTACTGGATGCACAAAAATATCTATGAAATCTGTGTATGGATATGGGGAATCATACTTATGTATCAAAGGAGTCCAAAAAATTACTGACCTAGGATGACCTTTAGTGTCAAGCTTTTTGAGAGTGAAAGGGAACTTGTTAGCTTGGTAATATAAGAAAAGGTGGTACAAAAATGAAGAATACTTAAATACTCTTTCATTACTCATTCTCAGAAATTGTTCATGCATCCTATCAGCTATGTACTTGGTATAATCATACATGACAGCAGGGGGCTATCCTGGAGAGAAAATGGACATGAAGGCTAAGATGATTTCATCTATGTATTCACTGGTTGTATAGCCTAAAACAAAAGAGATCATTACAACTATATCCTAACCAAATGGGGAAAATATGGTAGCCACATATGGGGGAGGGTCCTTTGGGATGTGCTTTTCCTCCCTGATGAAGGTTTGGATCATTTCAGCAAGTTTGGCAGTGGTAAGCATGGGAAATTGGTCTAGTAGGTCTCTAATTGAAATAGGGGTTAAGTTCTGCCTTGGTTGTAGTTGCAACATTTCATTTATTGACTCAACAGTGATGGTGAAAACTATGGTTTGGTCAGGGGACATCACTGCTCTTTGACTGGGAATGTAGTTTGCATGGAAATATTGGAAAATATCAGGAAAGATGTGCACTTGAGGGAATTGGTACTTGGGAAAATTAGATTCCCACAGACCTATTTTATCAGCTTGGTTGAGGTATTGGTCTTTGTATCGATAGTACAGTTTGATAGGGGACTCAAGGATAGAGGTGTCCTTGATTTGGAAATCTTTATTAGCAAAGGGAAGGTGGTCTAGGTCTTGGTGAGGAGTGGTAATTGGCCTGACATCCATGGCAATTGGGGCTGCCATTCTTAGCCCTTGTGGATTTAAGAATGGGGGAAAGTAAATTTTTAGTCTTTGAGGTAATGGGGGTTCAATGCGAGGTGGGTTTTATGTTATTAAAGTTCCCTTTAATTTCCATTAAGAAAGCTTTATAGATTGGTTCGAAAATTAACAAGGCTTTCAATGGATTCTAGCTTAAATACCTGGAATTGAAGAAAACCGAGTCTGAACTGGTTAACTGGCGATTCTGAACGGTTGAAAAGGTTTCAATCAAGCTGGAAGGAAATCTGGAAGCTTTTGGCGTCTTCAGAGTGCAAGTGTACGTGGGTTGATGGCTTTCAACGTTCACAGGTGTGTGTATGGAAAATTACAGTTAAAAATGATAACAACAATGATTTGGGACCTTTTTTTGGATTTATGCGCAAAAAGTCAATTTGGTGGGTATGGGTGAACAATGACCGTTTGTGGTGTAGTGAGATGAATAGTGACTATTTTAGCGGGTAGCGAGCTGGTGGTAAATGGTTTACTTCGCATAGCATTTGGGTGCTTGGCAGTATTGGGGGGAGGCCGCTTGATTCCACTCATCGAGCGCCACATCATCTCGGGGGCCCGATGGAAAACAACCCATTTCGGGTGGGTATCATTCGGATCTCGGGACCTTCCGAAATAAACATGGGCCTTCGGATGGGGAGGGGGGAGATCGTGTGCCAGTCGGGCGCGGGAGTTGCATGGAAGGTAATGGAGGGGCCCGACAGGCAATTAAACGCGACGGTTTTAGTTTAATGGGGGATTAAAGTGGGGATTAAGGTATTAGGTGGGATATGATTGGCGGATGGTTTGAATTTAATTAATTACATATCAATTAATTATGTCTTTTGTCGGGGTTGGGTAATATAAAGTTTACATTTCAAACTTCAGGGTAGGGATATTAACTTTTAAGGGATTTTAATAAATATATATGGGAAAGGGATACGGGAATGGGTTTATTTTTCAGGAGTTAACATATAAATAATGTTAAAGGTTAATATGAAAATCACTGGAGATAATTGAAGTACGCTAAGCATAATGTGTGTTTGTGATTCCTTTGCTTTTTACATAGAAACATTACAACTTAGGCTAAGTGCTTTTTTGTGGGTTCTTCATAAAAAGGGGTATCCATAGGGTGATTTATTTTCCTTAGGAAAATGGTGTTTTAACCTTAGGAAAAGGGATTTATTAAAATGAATGAATTGAAGGGGGTGAATGTTTATGAGGGGATTTTAGTACTTAAGATCTATAAGTCATTGGGTCGAGGGTCCGATCCCTCTAAAAGTCAAAGAAATGCTCTAAGCCCCTTTGACTTAAGATTTTGGGTACTTCAAACTTATTGTGGGAAATTAGTTAAGTAAATGGTGAAATGAGTGAGGGGAAATTAGTTAATTTTGACTTTGTGAATTTTATGCCAGTCCCATTTCTCATTCAAACTTAGAACTTTCATGATGAGGGTGATAAATATGCTTTTGTCTAACAATCATCACAATTCTACAACCTTTCTTCTACTTACCCATCTACTCATCCTACCATTTTTACTTCTCTTTATTAGGGTGCATTTAAGCTAGCAAACCCTTATCAAACATTTTTCTTTTCTTTACAATGGCAATCTAACTAAATCTAACCTTATTACATCCAAGGGCTCATATTAAACAGTTGAGCTCCTTTTTATTTACTCTACCTAATCTACTTAGCTGCCAAGATTAAACAGTTTGGTCAAATTTTATTCTCTATCTATGAGCATGAAATTGAAACATGGAATAGTTAAGTTTAAACACTATGACTATCATGGGTTGTGGCAAAGATTACAAGTTGCACAAAATCATTTGTTTTGCACAAAAAGTAAATAGTAGTGGCATTTTGACTTGCACACTTTCATGGTCTTTTATTTCTTGGGGTTCATATTTTTCATCTTTTTTGACCTTTTTATTGTTTTTGTCCTTTGATTTTTCTTTTAAGACATACCCTCTTTACATTTTTTAATTTTTTGAATATGGAAAACATTTACAAAAAGCAAAGGTATATACATATTACAGGTTTAATCTTAGCCATTCAAAAATTATGACTCCTATTGGTATATGAACCTAATAGTGGCTCCACTTGGGGATGTCATTTCCTAGTGAAATGTCAAGAACTTGTAGATCAATGGCCTTCTGAATTGTTGTGATGTTCTGCAACTTTTCCCTTTCCACTTTTTTGCATTATTGCTATTTATGACAGTAAAACCTTTGAAGCTTAGGGCCTTCTCTTTGGGCTTCAACTCCAAAGATTCACTATCCAATAAACTCTAGATTTTGAAAAACAGAATATGTACAAATGATTAGTGGAATCAATAACTAGGTTCAATGTAGTGTTTAAGCATTCAACCATTAACTGGTCCTCCTTCTGCTTTTGTGCCATCCATCTCTCTGAGGAAGGAAGCATTATTAACTTTGAATGCATAGATGAGATATGGGCCTTTCCATAGGAAATCAAATTTCCCATGTTTACCTTTATCCTCTCTTCTTGAGTCCCATTTTAAAACTTTGTCTCCTAGGTAAAAATCTTCTGCCTTAGTCCTTTTATCAAAAGCTTTCTTGATCCTTTCCTGCACAACTTGAGATCTGATGTACACTTCTTCCCTGGTCTGCTGTAAATGAATTGTTTGGTTGATTCTTCTTTGGATGTCATTTGGTTCAACCTGCAACTCTTGGAGCAGTTTCATCACTGGTGTTCCCAAGGATGATGGGAAAATAGCTTCCATTCCATAAAATAATTGATAAGGAATAGTACCAATGGACTTCTTTGTGGTTAGCCTGTCTGCCCATAAGGCATTCACTAGCTTCTTGTTCCATGTTTTCTTATTGTCTTCTAACAACTTTTTGATGATGTTTACTAAACTTTTGTTTGAGGACTCTACTAGTCCATTTCCTTGGGGTAATAAGCTATGGAATGGACCAAAGTTATATGGTACTTGTTACAAAAATCAATCCTTCTCTTAGATTTGAAGGCTGCGGCATTATCAATGATGATTTTGGTTGGGCACCCAAATCTAGATAGGATGTTGGATTCAAGGAAGGTTATTATCAGAGTATTAGTGGCTTGCCTTGATGGTATGGATTCTATCGATTTGGTAAAGTAATGTGTAGTAGTGAGAATCCATTTATGTTGTGCAGAGGAAGGTGGGTGGATTTCACCAATGAAGTCAAGACCCCATTGTTGAAAAGGTGCTTCAACAGATATTAGTTTCAGGTGGAGGGGTAAAAACTTTTTCTTTCCTTCAAAAGTTTGGCATTTATGACATGAGGTTACAAATTTCTTTACATCAGAAAACAAAGTGGGCCAATAGAAACCAACTCTAAGAATCTTGTCAGTAGTGGTTTTCCAGTAAAGGTGTCCTCCACAGTCACCTGCATGAAACTCTTGTAACACCTTGTTAGATTCTTGTTTCAATAAACAGTTAAGAAGGATACCTTCATGATTCCTCCAAAACAAAGCATTGCAAGTATGCAAAATTTTAAAGATTTCATTTTTAAAAACCTGCTTTTGGTCCTGGATAATTCAGGAGGAGCTTGTAAATTTTGTAAAACATATATGATATCAACATACCATGGTGATTCAATAAAGGCCTGGCTGATTGGTGGAGTCGCCATCTCCTCTCCATTATCCATTTCTACAATAAAATTTATGTCTAAGGCCTGATAGTTCGATTCAATCATGAGATTGGTTAAACCTTGGCCTTTGATTAAATTCATTGGCTTGATTTCTAGGTGATACTCTAATATAATAGCAATCCATTTCCCTCTCTTACCATTTGGACCATCCTGAGTTAGGATATCCCTGACTGTTAAATTGGGGACATAGGCTATTATATGATAATATAAAATGTAAACTCTAAAATCTTTGATAGCTTTGACTAGAGAAAAGGCTTGCTTTTCCATTATATTGTATTTTAAAGGGGCACCTCTCAGGGCTTTGCTAAAAAAGGAAATAGGCTATTCATAACCTTGATCATTCTTCTACAGTAGGACTGCAACAATTGTATGTTCTGAGGCAAAGGAAAATATGATGAAATCCCTATCAAACTTTGGATTGACCAAAACTGGTGTTTTTTTTAAGGCTAGCTTAATATCTTCAAAGGATCTCTTAGCTTCAATGGTCAATTTTATGGTTGAATCTTTTATCAACATGTTATTCAATGATCTAATTAGTTCTGCCAAGTTAGAAATAAATCTTCTAAGAAAGTTTATTTTTCCTACAAAGGCTTGTAATTCTCTGCTGTTCCTAGGATGCTGTATCTATAAGATGGCTTCAATTCTTGAAGGGTCTATTTGGATACCATCTTTAGAGATTATGTCGCCTAACAGTTTACCCTCTTCTAACCCAAATAAATATTTTTTAGGATTCAAAGAAATTCCATACTTCCTACATTTGATGAAAACCTGCCTTAGATGATCTAAGTGTTGTTTATCAGATTTTGAGAATACACTGATATCTTCTAAGTATATTACTAGGAATTCATGGATTTCCTTAGCAAAAGCTATGTCCATAGCCCTTTGAAAGGTGGTGCCTGCATTCTTTAATCCGAAAGGCATTTTCAAATAAATGGATGTGCCCCAAGGAGTAGTGAATATTGTTTTAGTCTGGTCATCTAGGTGAACTAGAATCTGATTGTAACCAGAAAACCCATCCAATAATGAGATTTTGGTTGACCCTACTATCCTTTGTAATATATGATCCATTTTAGGGAGAGGGTAATTGTCTTTAAGTGAAAATTTATTGAGATTCCCGAGGTCAACACACAGTCTAATCTCACCAGTTTTCTTCCTTGTTGGCACCAAATTTGAAACCCAATCAGAGAACCTAATTGGTGTTATTATCTTGGCTTCATACATTCTTCTGATCTCCTTTTCAATAGAAGGTAATAGAATGGGATTAATCTTCTCCTAAGCTTCTGTCTAAAAGGTTTCTAGTTTTCTTTTATGGTGATAGTGTGTTGTATTATGCTAGTGTCATAGGACTTGAGGTCCTCATAACTCTAAGCAAAGACATCTTGGAATTCCTCTAGCAGTTCTATGTATTTCACTTTTTTAGTAGGAGGTAAAGGCTTTGAAAGTTTTATTAATTTTGGATTTTCCTCAGTCCCTATGTTACACTCCTCTATATTAGATTTTAGGGGTTCCATTTTTGGTTTTCTAGGGACATCATTTGAATCAAACAAATCTTCCAAAGGAGTTAATCCTTTGGGCAAAAAGTTTTCTTTGAGATTAATGATTTTAGAATCTTTGTTAATTATCTCTTCAATTTCAACATGCTTTAGGTTTTGAATATTTGATTTTGTAAACTTTTTGGGATGGAATCTATCTATCTCTTCATTTTCTAATTTGTTAATTTCTATTTTATTTGTAAAACAGTGATCTAATGTTATGTCAGTATCTATATTGATATTTACAAATTCTTCCTCTAAAGTTAAAAAATTATTTATTTGTTGGTCATTAGCAAATACTTGCCAGTTTTTCAAGTTGTCTGGGATAGCAGGTCTGTGCCTAACCTCAGCGGTGTACTGATGGCTAGGTTGAAATGGTAACTTACAAGTGCTGGCAAACATTGCTAAACTATGAGCCTGCATATTATGTTTCCTTGGAATGATTGCAAGCTTAGTTTCGAGAAAAGTGTTCAATATTTCTACAAATGTTCCTCTATAAAAACTTAATCTAGGGTCGTTGGTCATATATACAACATTGATTTGTTTTATAACCAACTCAGAATCTCCCATAATAGACACTCTTATGGCTCCTAAATTTTTAACCAATTTGAGACCTAAAAGAAGTGCTTGATACTCAGCCATGTTGTTGGTGCATTTGAAATTCAATCTGTAGGCATGGCCCTCTGAGTAATCATTCTCTAAATTTGTTATCCATACTCATGATCCTGCTCCTAACTTGTTCACCGATCCATCAAATTCAAGATGCCATAATATTTCATGTTCATAATTCTTACTGGCTGGGGGGATAAAATCTTTTTTTATTAAGGTATCTTGATTATATTTTTTATCTGAAAGCTCTTGAGTTTGGACAACTTCAGTTTGAACTATAACTGCAATTTATTTTGGTTATGAAATAATGTTGTTTGAAGTAGTTTCTTGTGTTTTTTCAGCATTGTACAAAATAAAAGAATCAATGTCAGAATGCATGGAATAGATAGGAAAGTTTTGAGGCCTAGCCTGGCTACTCAATACATATTTCATTAGAGTCTCTTTGTACAGTTTTTTAGGATGTCAAAAGACTGAAATTGTAGCATATGACATGTAAAGTTGCAAAGATCCTTGGAGTTTAGCCCCCCATAATCTAGACAATAGCATGCCATATTTAGGTGGTATATCAGCATCAACTATGTCCATGAGAATAGTCTTAGCAGGGTATTATACTAGGGAAACATAGAGGTCTTTGATTATCCCTAGGCACTTTACTTGACTTGAATCAAATGAAAACAAATCCTTGTAATGCTTAGTGATATCCAAGTTCAATTTTTCCATTACAGATTTAGGCATTAAGTTGTGTGAAGCCCCAGAATCTAACATTGCGTTGTGTAAAATCTTATCATGAATGTTAAGTCTAATATAAAAGGGTGGTATCCCTCCTTCTAATGGTTTTCCATTAACATCAGGACTGAATATAAGGTCAGGCTTATCATCAAACAAGTTTACAGAATCTTCATTCTCAACAAAGTTTAAGGATTTGCTTATTTGAGATTTGTAAGTTTCATTTTTAATCAACTCTGTTAAGGGGACTGAGATTTTTAGCTTAGCCACCTCTGCTCCCAAATTAAAAGGAAAAGGGTCTTTCTCTATTTGAGGATTTGGTATTTTCATGGCGGGATTTAGAGTGGTTTTCTCTTCTTTTTCTACATTTGAAGTCTTTTTCTCTAGATTTTCTAATGGGATGTTTGGAGATTCCTCCACTGTCTCCTTGGAGGCGATTGAAGTGGATGGTTGATTATCATGGGGTTGGTCATTGGTTATGTCTACAATGGCGGGACCCGAAAGATTCTGATTTGGTCTAGAGAGGATTTGGAGAGTTTTTGTAACTAGAACTGCTTTGATTTTATTAGGTTGATTTGGTACTGCTTTTTTGTTTTGGTCAGGAGTATCAGTGTTCTTTTTACTCCTCAAGTTGTATTGTTTGTGCACTTCGAAGATAGTAGAATCATAACCTTGCTTGTAATCGAATGATTCTCCGGATTGGGTCTGTAATTGCTGAAGCATATGTAATTCCTGATCATCTTGAGTCAAAAAGATAGTTTCCTCCTCATCTAATCCCATTAAGTTAATTTGTGTGTCTTGTTCAGGATCTTCTGAATGGGAAGTTTCAACATAGTTTTCTTGAAAAGGAGGCCTAATATTTTGACCAGGTCCATTTTTTCCAGTGTTTTGATTTTGATTCTTTCTAAATTTTGGATTTCTCTCCGGAGGTGCTTGTTGATTATCCCAGTGAGGCTTCCTTTCAATGTTCTCTATCCTATCCATCAATTTTTCCATTCATTTGGCTAGCGCATCTATTTTAAGGTCAGAGGGTGAGGCTTCATCTTTCAAAGGTACTCTCCTTTCATTCCTAAGCCTAGCTCTTTTTGCTAGCAAATTAGCTTCTACACTAACTGCTACACTTTGCATGTCTTCTAAGGTTGGAGGATTTCTCTCTCTTAGTTGGAAAGCCATATCAGTATCAAACCCATCAGGGAACTTTATCAGAGCTAAACCAGGTGTGGGTCTGAGATTGACTAGTATTGCATTATATATATTGTTGAATCTAGTACAGTAATCTTGGACTATTTCATTTGGTCCTCTCTTGATGTTTTCATATTCTGAAAGGATCTGCAAAGGGTTATTTTTATTTTCCCATCTATTTAAAAATTACTGATAAAAAACTTCTAACATGTCTATGCTATTAGTAGGTAAATATCTAAACCATGTTCTTACATCACCAGCTAGAGTCTAAGAAAAAAGTCTCATTTGGACATCTCTAATATCAATTTCATGTAATTCAAAGAAATCTGTCATTTTGTTTGTATGTTGTTGTGCTGTGTAAGTTCCTATGGCAACAAATTAGACATTTTTGTTTTGGTAATCTTGTGGCATGGCACCTCGTGGAGCAGGCAACACAAGAGGAGCATATCTATTTTCCATGGCTCTAAGTTGGATAGGACTAAGAAGTGGGGTTTGGTTACCAAGAGGTGATACAGTGGGTGATGGGGAATGGGGAGTAATGGGTGACTGATGAGTAATGGTAGGTTGGTGGGGAAGTGAAGGTATAAATGGAGGTGAGGAATTAACTTCAGATATGGAAGGGAATAATGGTAAACTAAAGGGAGTTGAAACTATTTCAGAAAGCTCAGGGATCTTAGCAGTGGTAAGGGATGAGTGAGGGGAATTTAGAATGTATTGATCAATTGACAGGTTTGCCCTTTGGACTTCAAGTTCTGCTGTAAATTATGGATCTAGAACTATGTCATCAAGTGCACTCTCAAACTTAGTTCTAAATAGGGAAAGGTCTAATGACTCGTCAAAGGGGAGGTCTTCTAAAAACAACCACTCATCAAGTCATGAATATGATTTAATTGAAGGTGTAGGACTGACTGAACTTTCTTTTGTTATGGATATTCTTGAAATCATATTAGGATTATCAAATACTTGTGGAGGGTTTGGATCTGGGTTGGCCCTAGTATGGTGAGTTCTCCTTGAAGCCAAAATTTCAAACTTTTTTAGTTACTTTCTTTTTATGAAATTTTTGTAAATAACTTCTAATAAATCCTTGAAGAGGCTTGAAATAAAGATTTGAAATTTCTCAAAGGTTTATTAGGACTGAGGATTTGAGTTCCCCAATATGGTCGCCACTATGTTATCACTCAGAAGTCTTCCCTAGAAGTTATAAAAAGAAGGAATAATTCGAGGTAACCACAAACCAATATTAAAACTTAGGTTCTAGCCAACCTAAGTCCAGAGAGGGATCTCTCTTTATAATTTAACTTTGTTTGGGTGGGATTTTAGGCTAGTTCTTAATGCTCATGAGGATTTTGGTTTTGATTGAAAGTTGGGTGGTGGAATTCTTGGAAAAGATGGATAGAACTAGGTATTTAAGCTATTGGCCTATGGAGTCAATCAAAGGATAACTTAATTGGATTAGATCATTAAAGGGATTTATCACGGGGCAGGCTACCAAAGCGAAAGGCAAATCTTCAAAGGGCTGATGGATGGAATGATTCTAACCAGGGTAAGAGGGCAATGAAGAATCCTTAGACCAGGATCAGAATGAGGAAAAGAGGGTGATCATCAACAAGGAGAAATTCAGAATCTTTTGCTACATAGACCACAAAGAGAAACTACGAAAGTAAGGGAGCATTTGAGGATTCCCTAACTAAGATAGTTTAGCCTAAAACATTAAGAAGGTAAACAACCAAAACAGAGTGCATTAAAGCAAGTTCTGAAATATCATTCCTAGTTTACCATTCAGATTTCATAGAAACACATATGATTATTAATAGACATAAGGGAAAACAATAATACACATGAGAGAATACTTATTTTATTTTCTCTTTACACAAGAATCCTGTAAAATGTCTGAACTTTATTCCATGATCCAGCAAGCCAATCTAGTCTTGATAAAATAACACTTTGATTTTAGATACAAGTCTACAGAAATGTCTTTGAATCCACCCTAAATACTTTCAAAATGTGAAGTATTTATACAAAAAATATTACAAAATATCTCATAACAATTTGATATTTAATTAAGGAAATAAAAATATCTTCAAGCATGAACATAGAGACAGATGGAAAACTGCATCATGTTGTCCCTCTTATTGTGGTTGTGTTGGATGTTGCAGTTATACTTGAGCCCTTTTAAGTTGGTTGATATGTGTACGCTGGAATCATCTTTATCTTTAGTCTTTTACTGATACTCTTTAACCTGCTACTCTTTGACCCTGTTCACCTATTTCATCTGGCTATCATTCAGATTCACTGTGATAATTTATAGTAAAATCTATCATCTTTTCCCACCATTCATCCTCAGGTAAGTTTACTTTGAGCATTCTTTTATAGATCTCGTCTGCCTTAGTGTATTTGGAAAAATTAGGCTTGGTGACAAACAAGTGTTTCACCTCATGCTTCAGAAAGAATAGGTCTTCTAAAGTGTCATACAATACTTCCCTTGTAAGCAAGGCCTTGATATCTGAAGTGCTTGCTTGATCCTTGGCCAACTTCCTTAATCTGTCAACATAGTCCAATTGGGTCATAAGTTTGTCATGGATGACCAGAGGACTTGGAAGGCATTTATTCCTCAAAATTGAAACTTTGCCATGAATATGTCAATGCCCACCTTATGGCATTTTTCCTCCAGGTTAAGCATAAGGTTTCTTTTAGACAGAACCTTTTTGACTTCTATGATGACCTCAATTATGTCTTCTACACCCATCTCATTAAGGTCATGCTTGTTCTTGCTGTTCAAGAAGTGGATGTTGATTAGCATCCTCAGGCTGGTCTCCTAGATCTTCCTTTACTTTCTTAATAGCCATGGTGGCCATTTTCACCAGTTCTGTTTGCTCAAATATTACTTGAATTGATGGCCAAATATCATTGACAGGGTCAATGATATTGGCCCAAAGCATCTCTTTGGTCTGTCCTAGTGGCTTTTGTAGAGTTAGATATTTTTCTAAGACCTTAATCTTCTCACCCATTCTTAGGGCTTTCTGTGTTTCTTCCCTTTGCTGTATTTGGGAAAGCTTTCAATCAGTTTCTAAGCTTGCCACTCTCTCCTTAAGCCTTTTAAGTTATGTTGCTTGGATGGACATTTCCCCCATGGCTTTCACTAACTCTGATGTATTTTATGTTGAAGCACCTGCTGTTGTAGACTCAGTTGTGACTGGCACTGCTATGGCAAGTGGAGTTGTTGGTGCCAATGCTGCTGCCAATGTTGAGGGAACTGTAGTTGTTACTGTGGGAATGATAGCTGTATAAGTGGTGGTCAGTTCACTTTGTTTGGACTAAATCAATGTGTCCAATTCTTTCTCTGTTTCTTTCAACATGTCATTTAGCTTTAGGACCAAGTCCATAAGCTCTTCTTGTCCTTTTTGGGTCTCAAGGACTTCTGTTGTCTGTGGGTGATGTAGTGGTCGAATCTTAAGTTGTTCCTTCAAAGCAACTATGTCATCATTTTCTTCTTGATCAGTCTTTCAGTGGCCTTCACATCTTTGGAATCATGTCCCAACTCAATGAGTAAGTCCTCTAAGGACTTGATTCTGGTGTCTTTTGCCTGTGAAGAGGCCTTTTCCAATTGGAATTGAGCTGATATATTATTTAGGGAATTTTGCAATTGGTGAGCTGCAATGGAATTCCTTGTCAAGGTGGAGTATATCATCTCCCCTGTCTGCTTGTGCAGCTCGATCTGGTCAATAGGATGTATGTCCTTTACCAACACTTCAAAATCTATCTTTTTTAATTCAGCTGTTGTCCTAGGTTTCTATGTGGTAGGTTTGACAAAGGTCATCTGCATCTTGCCTTCTTTAACATCATAGGCTGACATAAGTCTTTTTTGGTTTGTAGGTGCCATCTTTAGGTACTGTGCATAAGTCTGGGCTTTTAGCCTCTCATTCATGGCCTTTATATCCTTGTACCTTTCTCTGATGTCTTGATCCTTGTCAGCTGGCATCCTAAAGGAGGACACTTCAACACTCTGTTTCCTTTCCAACATCTGAGTATTTGATGTGGAAGGCTCTAGTGTGCCCCAGAAGGAGTCGCAGGCCTGCTTCTTTCTCTTTCTGTGCTGGTAGCCCCTACTGTTTCTTTTGTAAACTCCTGTTTAGAGACAGGATTCAACCTTAGCCTTTTGACCTGGCTGGTCTCTGCAGATGTCTGTGTGGTTGCTCTGTCTGAGGTAGTGGCCTCTTCCCTATTTCTTTTAAGGCTTTTCTCATCATTTAGAGGAGTTTGCAAGTTAGGGGGAGTACTCATAGTGGGTTGCTGTATACTTGTTTGATTCAATTTGTCTGATAGGTATGGTTGCTCTGACTCTTCTTGAACCTGGGATTCTTCTTCTATACGTGATTCACTTGGTGCCTGAGATTATCCCTATGCCTACGATTCTTCTTGGATTTGGGAGTGTCCTTGGACTTGAGATTATCCTGGCACCTGTAGGAAAGAACCTTCATCAAGTATTTTCTCTAAATCAATTAGAGCATTTTCAACTGCTACTTCGGTGCTATCCCTGTCCACTAAGGTATTCTCCACCCATTCCAATTGATTTGCATATTTCTCTATCTCAGGGATTCAGTGATGAATGTATGGAGTCATCTTGTTTTTTTGTCTTCTGTTGCATATAAAGTCACAGGGGTCATATCTCCACATGATGCTTTGTTTTAATTTAAATCTCTGAAGAATTTCCTCTGCTTCCTTCCCAGCTTCTTTGTTATTACATGCAAAGGGGCCTAGTTGATATTTTATTATGTGTTGGACCTTCTTTTTGGCCTTAACAAAATGCACCTCATCTGAGTTGATTATTTTCCTCTAGTACTCCAGAGAAAATAACCTCATTGGGAGGTATCTGGGCAGTTTATATGGGGCCAACTCATAGCCATAGATCCTAATTTTTGTGTGATTTTGGTACAAGTAACAATCTCGCACTTCGTGTTGTTTTGACAGTTGCAGGATCCTCCTAATATTTGAACTGATTCTTGGAGGAGGACTTCCTAGTAGCATGGTCACTACTAGATGCTCAAAAAGATCTATGAAATCTATGTATGGATATGGGGAATCATACTTATGTATCAAAGGAGTCCAAAAAATTACTGACCTAGGATGACCTTTAGTGTCAAGCTTTTGGAGAGTGAAAGGGAACCTGTCAGCTTGGTAATATAAGAAAAGGTGGTACAAAACTGAATAATACTTAAATACTCTTTCATTACTCATTCTTAGAAATCGTTCATGCATCCTATCAGCTATGTACTTGGTATAATCATACATGACAGCAGGGGGATGTCCTGGAGAGAAAATGGACATGAAGGCTAAGATGATTTCATCCATGTATTCACTAGTTGTATAGCCTAAAACACAAGAGATCATTACAACTATATCTTGACCAAATGGGGAAAATATGGTAGCCACATATGGGGGAGGGTCCTTTGGGATGTGCTTTTCATCCTTGATGAAGGTTTGGAGCATTTTAGCAAGTTTGGTTGTAGTAAGCTTGAGAAATCTATCTAGTAGGTCTCCAATTGAAATAAAGGTTAAGTTCTGCCCTAGTTGTAGTTGCAACATTTCATTGATTTACTCAACAGTGATGGTGAAAAATATGGTTTGGTCAGGGGAAATCACTGCTCTTTGACTGGGAATGTAGTTTGCATGGCAATAGTGGACAATCTCAGGAAAGATGTGCACCTTAGGGAATTGGTACTTGGGAAAATTAGATTCCCACAGACCTATTTTATCAGCTTGGTTGAGGTATTAGTCTCTGTATCAGCAGTACAGTTTGATAGGGGACTCAAGGATAGAGGTGTCCTTGATTTGGAAATATTTATCAGTAAGGGGAAGGTGGTCTAGGTCTAGGTGAGGAATGGTAATTGGCCTAACATCCATGGGAATTGGGGCTACCATTATTAATCCTTATGGATTTAAGAATGGGGGAAAGTAAATTTTCAGTCTTTGAGGTAATGGGGGTTCAATTCCAGGTGGGTTTTATGTTATTAAAGTTCCCTTTAATTTCAATTAATAAAGCTTTAGAGACTGGTTTGGAAATTAATAGGGCTTTCAATGGATTCTGGCTTAAATACCTGTTATTGAAGAAAACTAAGTCTGAACTGGTTAATTGGCGATTCTGAACGGTTGAAAAGGTTTCAATCAGGCTGGAAGGCAATCTGGAAGCTTTTGGTGTCTTCAGAGTGCAAGTGTATGTGGGTTGATGGATTTCAACGTTCATAGGCATGTGTATGGAAAATTACAGTTAAAATCGATAAAAACAATGATTTGGGGCTTCTTTTGGATTTATGCGCAAAAAGTCAATTTGGCGGGTATGGGTGAACAATGACCATTTGTCGTGTAGTGGGATGAACAGTGACTGTTTTGGTGGGTAGCGGGCTAGAAGTAAATGGTTTACTTCGTACAACCTTTGCGCGCTTGGTGGTATTGGGGGGAGGCCACCCGACTCCACTCATCGAGCACCATGTCGCCTCGGGGGCCCGATGGAAAACAACCCATTTCAGGCAGGTATCATTCAGATCTCAAGCCCTTCCGAAATCAACATGGGCCATCGGATGGGGAGGGGGGAGATCGTGTGGTGGTAAGGCGTGGGAATTGCATGAAAGGTAATGGAGGGGCTCGATGGGCAATTAAATGCAACGGTTTTAGTTTAATGGGGGATTAAAGTGGGGATTAAGGTATCAGGTGGGATATGGTTGGCGGATGGTTTGACTTTAATTAATTGCAGATCGATTAATTATGTCTTTTGTCGGGGTTGTGTAATATAAAGTTTATATTTCAAACTTCGGGGTAGGGATATTAATTTTTAAGGGATTTAATAAATATATACGGGAAAGGGTTTATTTTTCGGGAGTTAACATATAAATAATGTTAAAGGTTAATATGAAAATTGTTGGATATAATTGAAGTGCACTAAGCATAATGTGTTTTTGTAATTCCTTTGCTTTTTACATAGAAACATTACAACTTAGGCTAAGTTCTTTTCTATGGGTTCTTCATAAAAAGGGGTATCCATGGGGGTGATTGCTTTTCCTTAGGAAAATGGTGTTTTAACCTTAGGAAAAGGGATGTATTAGGGAAAATGAATGAATTGAAGGGGTTGAATGTTTATGAGGGGATTTTAGTACTTAAGATCTATAAGTCATTGGGCCGAGGGTTCGGTCCCTCTAGAAGTCGGAGAAATTCTTTGAGCCCCTTTGACTTAAGATTTTGGGTACTTCAAACTTATTGTGGGAAATTAGTTAAGTAAAGGGTGAAATGAGTGAGGGGAAATTAGTTAATTTTGACTTTGTGAATTTTATGTCAGTCCCATATCTCATTCAAACTTAGAACTTTCATGATGAGGGTGATAAATATGCTATGTCTAACAATCATCACAATTCTGCAACCTTTCTTTGACTTACCCATCTACTCATCTGACCATTTTTACTTCTCTTTATTAGGGTGCATTTAAGCTAGCAAACCCTTATCAAACATTTTTATTTTCTTTACAATGGCAATCTAACTAAATCTAACCTTATTACATCCAAGGGCTCAGATTAAACAATTGAGTTCCTTTTTATTTACTCTACCAAATCTACTTATTTGCCAAGATTAAACAGTTTGGTCAGATTTTATTCTTTATCTATGAGCACGAAATTGAAACATGAAATAGCCAAGTTTAAACACTTTGACTATCATGGATTGTGGCAAAGATTACAAGCTACACACAATCAGTTATTTTGCACAAAAAGTAAATAGTAGTGGCATTTCGACTTGCACACTTTCATGGTCTTTTATTTCTTGGGGTTCATATTTTTCATCTTTTTTGACCTTTTTATTGTTTTTGTCCTTTGATTTTTCTTTTAGGACATACCCTCTTTACATTTTTTAATTTTTTGAATATGGAAAACGTTTGAAAAAAGCAAAGGTATGTACATATTGCAGGTTTAATCTCAGCCATTCAAAAATTACGACTCCTATTGGTATAGTAACCTAACAGGTTGAGCCATGGATGCGACATCCATGTCAACTAGCAATGCCACCTATCCCATACAGTCAACTCCTTCAAAGATGAGGTATTACGTGATGTTCCCCCCTTGAAGTTTGTGATACTCTTCTATAACAACATTATATGTGAAATTTTTGTTGTTGTTTATGAGTCTCAATCCCATAGTGTCATTGTTACTTTTAGGGATAAACTCTACAGGATACTAGATGTAGTTCAAACTTCGAGAATTCATTAATCTTGAAAATATAATGTCAAAATGTAGTCTCTAATACTCCCAATTTTGTCCTCTTCATGGTTCGGCTAGATGGAGAACCAAACGTAACTACAACTACCACAATTTCAACACAAATTGTATCCACAAAACATAAATAGGTGGAAAATCTCTTAGAATGGTCCATAAACATATTCACTGCACATACAAGGGTGCCTTTACACTTCCAAGCTAGACATCCACATACATGAGATGACAAAATTCCATATGCTTGACATGGCTCCAATAAAGCTCTTCACAACTCTAGTTTTGATGGCTCTTTTCAAATGTATACAGGGTTCCAGCCAATAACCCCCATAATTATCACTTTTTTGATTTCATCTTCATCAACAAAGTCTTCCCATGCTTAGGCGGATGCAAACCGAGCAACCAAAATTTTTGAGTAGATTCAACACTTCTAACAACAACTTCATGATGTCCTATAAAAGGCTAGTTCCAAGTACAAACAATAACATGACCAACATTAGGTTTCACACAAGTTTCAGGTTAAAATGGATTGAATATTGGACACCAAGACAAAGGATATACACTAGCAATATATACAAGTCTACTAGGTTTTTAAAGTAGGGCATCTTATTCACTAAGGTAGGTGGCTCACTAGGAACCAAATTCAATAGAATTTTCCCCATCTAATAGGGGAACTTGATGTAATGGAGATGATTTCTTCCTAAGGGGCAAGGATTGATCCAGCTTGATGTCAGTGAATCATCATGGTCAATAATTGTTTTCTACTATTAGTTGTTTATGAGCCTATGTTTTTGTAAATAATTGTATCCACCAATGGTATTTGAAAGGTGGAAGAAGAAAAAATAAAAATCTAACTGTACAATTAGCTTTTTCCATATACAACCATTTGTTAGTTTTTACAATAGTGATTTATGGTATTCACCCATGGTATTTGAAGTTAATGAAAGTGCATGAATCTAGGTGAAAATACACTTCTAAATAATATAAATATGGGCCTTCACCATTGTAAAAGCCATGAAGTTTCTCGTGATGTAGTATTATGAATTTTTTACTATTTAATAAAAATAATTAAGCTCTTTTCATATTGTTTTTTTCTCTACATTATTTCTTTTATGGACTTGTGATGTATTCTATTATAGATATTTCCTCTACATTATTTCCATACACTTGTGGTATTTTCATTATTTAGTCTCATTTCTCTTACAACCCAGATCAGAAAATCCCTATGACCCTAAGCATTTGTAGTCTTAAATAAATTTAGGTTTCTGATATGGGTAATGACTTCTGAAACTATATCTAGTTAGACATGTGGTTGCATTTGATTGTGTGCAGGTTTTTTGGTTTGAGTGTATGTTGCTATTTGACCTTTGATATGTGTAATTAAACCTATGGCTTTATGGGTTGTTTTGTATGTGGGTTTATGACTTTTCTACCAGGATGGCAAAATAAATCCCTATGTCTATGGGTTTATGGCTTTGCTAGTAGAATGGTAAAAGAAATCCCTTTAACCTTAAGTATATACCAACTTGAATAAATTTATGCCTTTGATATGTTTGTAATAGCTTGGTATATATTTGTAATTAGACTTGTGGGTTTTGCTTGCATATGAGTTTCTGGGTTTGGTTGCATGCGACCATTTGACCTTTGATATGTGTAATTCAACCTTTAGGTTTATGGACTAGATTGCACCTAGGTTTTATGGAATTGCTACCATGCTAGTAAACAAAGGCACTATGACCCCAACTAAAAGAAATCTTGAAGAAATTCGAGTCTTTAATATCTTTGTAATAGCTTGGTATATGTTTTTTATGATAGGGTATGTGTTTTTATAAGGTTGGCTTCCTTGTTCAAAGGGATTTAGAAAGTTAACGACACATTCTAGGATTTAGAATCTAGTGCTTATATTAGAAAGATATTTCACTTCACCTCATTAATGTTATCAAGGGAAAGTTAAAAATTAATTGGATTATGGAAAAGTTGAGATTAATCATGTGAGAAGCTAGAGTAGGACCCTTCTCCCTTCCAATACCACAATTCAAAATCTAGTGCTTATAATGAAAACACATTTCACTTCTCCTTGTAGTGAAAAACATATTCCCTTTAATTCATTTTAGGCTTCAAATACCACAATATGGTTTTGTGTTAGAAGAAACTACTTTCTACAAATATATTGTATAAATTGTGATCCATCACAAGCCCTCTCACATTAGTTGCAATTGTTAATGTAGTATGGGAAAGATAAATGTTTTAATTGAGTTAGAAATGTGATATTATGATACTTCTATTTCTCTTTCCTTAAATTTACAATAATTATGGATTGTTGGCCTCTTTAATTAGCCAACAATAATAACACTTTAGTAGCATGTTATGTGTAACTATGCAATATGCATTTAACAACTTCTTGTGTATATAATTATGCATCATGTAACTAGGATAGTGTCTATGTAATTATGCATTGAGTAATTGTGTATGTAATTATGCTATTTGGTAAAATTATAATATGCAATAAGTGTTCGATATGTGTATGCTATTTGGGTTGAAATTTGAACTCTTGTAATGGATTTTTCCAATGATATTTTAGTATGTGATATAGAAAACCAAATATATAAAATTAGACAATCTTCAATATTAACATTATCTGAACATAATGCCTTAGATTGAAGAGGAAAGTAGGACTTAGGGTTTAATTATGAAATACCCTTATAAGTTGAACCTAAATATATAGTAATAAGGACTTCAACTTGCACCCAAGAAAAATAGAGAGAAACCAAGAAACACATATGTAACAAATCCACATTACATTTGGTTAGGTTAAACATAAAATATATTCATGCTTTAGAAGGACGAGGATATTGATTCCTGAATTTGTTGAGTTTCTTGAATTTTATTTATAGAAGTGCATTGATTTTCCTACATTTGTTTGATACCGTTTCACTACCTCCATCAATGGAAGATTAGAGAAACTATATTTTTGAGTCATGTTCAATACTGACAAGAGGAATTAGAAGTGTTTCCGAAGAACATATTGGATTGGCACTTGAACTAGTAGGAAGGGAGGGGTCAGGTGTTGGAACAACATGATAGTGGGGAATTTGAAATTTTATTAGGTCTTGCAAGAACCATGTATTCTCTATAATTTTATTGAGTGAATGGGTGAACTTTCTCCCACGTTCAAGCTAATTTGTAGTTATGTTAAATTCTTCTCTCCTCTCCTGCTCTTGTTGAAATGTCTACAACATGCTTTGTTATTATTTTTCATTCCTTCCTAGTTGTTTTTGGTGTTATTTTTCTTGTCTTTCCCTTTCTCTTTAAATCCTTTCATGCTCTTTTTTTATTATGCTACAATAATCCTTGCCACCGTATTCTTGACCACAAATTCCTTCTTTTATTTAAATTCTAAAATCTTGTTTTTCTTTTGTTCTACCTTAGCAAACAATGCAATGTAATCCTTTGAAGTTATTAATTATGAATAATTTCTTAATTGAAGAAAATATTATGATCCTTTTCCTATTTTCCCTACCACTCTCTCCACTAAAAACTTTAGGACATGTCTAAGTATTAGTTTGGTACTTGGCTAAATATGAGGATCATCTAGGAGTTGTGATTCTTTTTCATTGGCTTATTCATTAGCTCTTCATTTCCATCAACCAAATAATAATGCACAATTTCATTGGTGTTTTGAGGTAAAATGTTGTAGTGACACACCCTTAATATTTAGACTTATTTCCCTCTTTATATAAGAAATATAATTATTTGGACTTACATTGAATATATAAACCTATAGAATAAGATTTAAAACATACACAAAATACAAACATATCGATAAAAACACAACAAAAAAATGGAAATAACAATAGAAACAAAGAACTTAGTTTGTGACGTAGGGTTAATCCTTAAAATAAAAATACTTTATGAGTGATCTAATTAGTATTTTTTAATAATGAAATAGATAAATTGTGCTTCTAGGTATAATAGATGATGATTAAAAATGTTAGGCCTTTAAGATTTAATGACGAATGGTGATTGAGTTGCAAACTTGATTTTTTGAATGTTTTCTAAAGATTGATTTCATTGTGATCCAATGTTTGGGAAACTTTCTTAGTTGATCCCTATTCTTCTAAATTATTTAATGGCCTTGGGTGATTGGTTTAATGAATTTAATGATCTATTTGGCATTTATTGCATTATATATTACATACATATAAGGTTGGACTTTTGATAACACTTATAGGTGAGACTAATAATAAATTATGATTTTATATGTAGGTGAAGATCAATGTAGGAATAAATTTTTTCTCATTGTTCGACAATTTTTTCTCCATCTACTAATCGTTCGATAATTTGTTCTCCATCTACTAATCATTCTATTTGATATCATGGAAAACTATACTTCAAGATTGAATTTTACTATGTTATGTAGGATAGTTGTAGATGTTTAAGGTTTGATTGTGTCTTTAGACCAACACAATAGAGAATGTACCTTAGAGGTGATGCTTTGTATGGAACATAGGTGTTAAAAGAGTCAAATTTGGACACTTAAGAGATCACCCAATTAATAGGAATTTTTAAAATTTTATTTAAATTATTTGTAATAGATATAATGTTATAAATTATTAATGTGCATGATGTTGAATTGTTGGATATAATAGTAATTAGGTTTTATAACCATTATTGGTCCTTGCTCCATAGTGGTGTATTTACCCTACTATGAACCATTGTGAAATTATTTGAAGGGAACAATGTGAAGAAGTGATTGGCAAGCATCTTGTTTCTTTCTCTCCAAGATGTAGGATTGCATTATGCAGGTGTTGCTTAACTTGGATGAATTTAAATTGGGATATTAAATATGAGAAAAAACACAACATACCATTTCCATTGTTCATATTCACATGGTCATTTTCTCTTAAAATTATGCCCATTCCCTCTCATGTTCAATTGAGCCAATTTTTATGAAAGAAACAAATGTTAGGATTGTTCTAATGTTTTGTCATATTTTGACGTATATACGTTACCATTGCATGAGAGATTTCACATATGCATTTTCAAATCCCTCCATCTATGAAAATACACTAGGTTGAAGATTGATGAATGGAAAGAAGCCCTCCATGAAGCTCCCCTTTACTTTGATCGAGAATTGAATGAGCTTAAATAATGACTCTCAATAATCTTATTATAATTGGTAGTTTTAACTTTTAATTTACCTATATATTTAGATAAAAGTTCGATTTTTATAAACCTAAATAGCCCATATTCATGGATAATAAAAAGAACCGGATTGCATATATCATATGAAATCATCATTAATGATAACAATTTAATGGAATAGTTGGTTAGAGGTGCATGAAAGTGGAAGCTTACTAGATAATTGATTTCTATTGCTCTATTCTATAGGTTTATTAGAAGATTGGACTAGAAATTGAGCATTGTTATTTCATGATTTACATCGCTTTACAGGTAACAATAACCCTTGGTGCAATCTAACTATTCGACATTTTTTCTTCATTGGAATTCATTGATACAATTTTGAGCAAGATTGTTATTTTTTATTGTTTATAATGGATAAATGTATTTAGAGCCCTAAAAACCCCAAGGGCACTAAGACTGTGTAGATTACATTGCTAAAACTTACAATTCCCTACTAAATTTTGAGAAACACTAACTAAAAATATGCACATAAAAAGGAAAAACGTCAAATAGTTCGTCTATGCTATAAAACTTCAATTTTATAGCTGGAATTGTTAGGGTAGTTATGGTAAAATTTACTTAATCATATATTAAATTTAGCATTGGCGGTTTATGGGCTCTAGGTTTCAGTAAACGGTGGTTTTTCCCACGGCATTCTCATGTTATGTAGCCTATTTAAATGAATGATGAATCCACTATAAAAGAAATTTGGGTCATTATGAGGGTATGGTAAAAAGGAGGAGACTATAAAAATGTCGAAGAGTTTGTGGATGGCATAAAAATGCCTTGCAATTTCTTAGTGGATGTATCTCATATTTGGTGAACCACATAAATTATGTCTCTTGTGAATTTGCCATGATTTGTGTGCATATTATATTTTTATATTCATGTCCTTTTCATATCATTTGGTATCCCAAATAATAAGCATAGAGGGTGGTTTTGGAACTTCTTGAATGATGGATAATGGGTTTCTATAACTGGTAGAGGTAGATCTACTATTTGAATACCCAAAGATGCAAAAAAGTGCATAGATCATAATAGATGGGAAGATTTATTAGCTAGATATTTTAATATACATGGAGGAGGTGCAACCCTAAGTGAGTAAAATGTATGGTAACAATATGTTGTTTGGATTACAATGATGATTAATGGCCAAATGCTAATGAGACACCACATGGATCTAGAGAGTGTAAATGACATTGGAAGGCTAGGTGAAGGTGAGATGAGAAAAATATATTATTTTTGACCAGAGGTTAGAGAATCTATGTAAATTAAGTATCAACATGGTCTAAAAAAGGTAGCTACATGGATGAGACATAGATGGAATCAATGTTTCCAAGGCCCGGTGAAGGATCCAACATGTCATAGAGAGCCACAATAGTGTATGCACACCCTAGAGTGTTTGGTGCAAGTTGTAAAACATAGCCATAGGTAGGTTGTACTCCCCAAGTGTTGTAAAAACTATAAAACCCTACATTTTTTCAACAAGAGCCAAATTTAGGGTCCCCCTCATTCAAAATCATAAACATATATATGGTGAAACCCTTAAAGCTATTATTCTTACCCTAAGTTAGGAAGGTAAGGGGATTTTTTACTTGATAATTATTTGGAATGTTGTATGGTACATTGCACTGTTATAGTGCATCACTATGCAACCTTATAGTTTAGTGCATTGAACCTTTCTATTCCTCTTGTCGCAAATCCTTTTGCGACAATGCACTAAATGCGCTCACATGCACAAAAATCATATATAACACCTCCCCCCCCATGCCATTCATTTTCACTATTAAAGTTTGTCACATCCCTCTCTACCTCCTTGTGTCGCACATCATGCTAATGTTTCCTTACCTTCCAAATCTACTCCACAGTACCAACCCTTGTAATGCACATGCCACGTGTAAGGTAAGCTCTATGCACTTTGCCTTTGTAATAATTTTTGCTATTGATTTATTAGCGTTGCACCTTTTTTTACAAACCTTTTCACTTTCCTAACTCTTCCCATTTTGTTATACATATAACCTTGATCTTCGAACACTTAAGAATTTTATTCCCATGCCATTACATTATAACCTTACACAACATCACATTCTACTTTCATATCCTCGCACCTCCACAATTTCACAACGCATGAGTGCATCACGCCGTAACAATTTATCAGACTGTAACTCCATTAATCTACCTAATTTTCCTTATTGTGAAATGGAACATCCAATTTGCACATGTTGTAATACGGCTTTTTGATGCCCTACATCGCATATGCCAAAATTCCTACATCATGTCAGACTTCTGGTGTGTAGTCTAGACCTTGGCCTTGCACTATGATGCTTTTATCCTACAATGCCTATGTTGTGATAATGCGATCCAATATTATACCAATATCACAAAGAATTCCCTTATCGCGTTGTGATATATTTTCATATCCTAACTGCCCACCTTGTACCTCAACACATTACACTTGCATATAATACACAAACTCCTTGTGCTGTGCATTAAAGTTCTTATTTTGTTTTCTGATATAGTTATCATGATGAATATATTTGATATGCCAGGTTCAATATATCTATAGTGATTTAGCATATCATCATCATCAAAAGACATGGCTCCATAAAAGCGAAGACCTTGGAAAGAGATTGCAAAAGAAGGATCAGAGGAAAGTCCTGTTGCTTTGGTTCCCGCATATGTTGACCTAGCATGTTTCATTGAAAAATATATATCAATCACTTTGTCAAAGATATATCATTTATTCCTTAGGAAGGAAATCCCCGTTGAATAAGAAGACACCAAGGTTTGTCAAAATTTTATAAGGTTGTGGCCACAAAGCAACGTCTCATCCAATAGTATTTCCTTGTGGAGAAAATATTGAATGGATCATTAACTGTATTGATAGTAGGGAAATGACCATTAGGGATAACCTTAGCCAAGTTATTATTGTGCTCACATACCCTCGAATTGTAGAATATTATAAACTACTTAGACATCAAGTGGCCTCATAAGAGGTTGGCATCACAAATTTAGCTTGAGCAATAAAGATATTATTAAGAGTTGGTGGTAGATTACCAAAAAAATTAGGACTAAGGCTGATAGAGTCTACAAAATGAAGCTACTGAGGAAATCCCATTAGCTAGTTGCAGCCAATTTGCTGCAGATTCTATGGTAAAGACAATGAATAACTCTTCAAAGAAAGTTGGGTATCACTGATATACAGATGTGCCCATGAAGGATCTATATTCAACTAGGTTGAGATCTTAGCAGCATCCATCTAGGTCAGGGTAAAAGAGGCCCAAAGTCTAGGAGAAGGAAATAAATTGATGTTTTACTTCATCTTATATTTACTTGATTCAAGTGTGAATTTGAAGTATTGTGATGGAATTATAATTTCTCCCAAAAGAGTTATGGGAAAATTAGCATAGAGTATCATACAAAAGAATAGTCAAAGGCTTCATTTTGTCACTATACTACATCTTATTCAACCATGAATAGCCTTGCATGTGAGACTCACCCAAGACGATTTTACAAGAGGTAATTGATTAGTTCTCTCCCATTGATTCTACATACATTAGAGTGTTTCGAAGATGAAAACCTCCACATGAACTCTCATTATTCATCACCGAAAAGGTAATTATACAGGAGTTTTCCTATTAGGTAACCATAGGAATTGGAGGTATGATAGCACAGGTAAAGAAATATCCATGGCCCCAATATCCTTTCTATGTTTGCATGTATTGCATAAATAATTATAAAGAAGTGTCGAAAAAACCTCTTGACTTAGAATGTTTCAAATTCAAAGAACTTGAGTTTCATAGATACGACCAAAGAGGCATAGTCACAGCTCATTGTTTTAAGTGAAAATACAAGCGACCCTACTCATTCCAAACCAATAAGGGAAAGGAAAAGATTAATAATTTCTATAACATCGTAGATGATTTGAAAAACGAATGGCTCTAAACCTATGAATGGCGCCAAACCCACTACTCGAGAATAGTCAAAAGGGAAATATGCTAAAGATAAAAAGGTTGCCCAGAAAAGAGAGAGGGAAAAGGAAGAAGCCAAAAGGGAAAATGAAAATAAATCAAAGGAATACTTGTTGTTAGAAAAGGAAAGAAAGAAGAAAGAAAAGGTAGAAGAAGAGAAGAAAGTGAAAGAAGAAAGAGAACAAGCATAGAGGGAAGAAGAAGAAAAAAAGAAACAGGAAGAAAATTAGGTAATAAAAGACATATTAGAAAAATAAGCTCAAGAAGAGGCATGGAAAAGGAACAATAAGAAAAAGAAGCTCAATATGTAGGCCATGACATATTTCCCAATAATATTTCTAATCCATCAATGTTAGTCTCAATGCCACCTAGAAGAGTCCATCTACCAATAAGAGAAATGGGCATCACTATTAATGAGGAAAATAAATTTATGAACGCAGCAAGCTATTTATTTAACCAAAATACAAACTAAATTGTCCAAGAGAGACAAATATATCTAGCTCGAGAACTGAAAAAGCCTATCTTGGTAACTAAAAAAAGGAACATAGTTTCCAACACCCTGCACAATCTATTGGCCATAGACTAGGAAGGAATAAATTTATCTTCAGTCACAAAAAGGAACATAGAACATCTAATTGAAAAATTTAAGGAATTGGACAAGATCTTAAAAAAGGAAAATAGCAAAAATGACAGGTTCCACAAAGAAAATCAAGCCCTATGAGCCTTAAGCTCTTGTGACAGGGATTACCAAGATGCAGTGCTGGAGGTAAACATATCATTAGAAGACATCATAAAACAACTCTACCAAGAGTTTTGAATACTCCAAAGGATGTTTGGCATGCTTATATTAGTCCAAGATTTAGTTAAGGCAAAAGGTGCATAATTAAAGGAAACTATAACAACCATGATTTAATGCATGAATAGAGTACAAAATACCTGAATTAACCTAAGACATTGCCAATGAAAGATGAATGTGGTAGAGAAAGAGATAAATTAGAAGTCAAGTTTGACATTTGAGCTCAAAAAAAGATTGAAAAGGATGCAACGAAAAAATATGTGCACGTATCAACAACACCATAACATGATGGAACTGTGATCAAAGCCCACAAATTAGTCTCCATCGGGGCATGAGGAGAAGTGAGGCTAGAAAAAGAAACAAAATTTGAGATACAAGAAATGATACATGCATGGAGACTAGCGATCACAAATTGGGACACGAAACCAACTAAGGAAGCATTTGAACAAAACCTAGTGGATCCCAAAAAATTGCACACCATGCTTCTTTCAATTTTTCACTGAATCTCGGATGATGTGGTACCTAACACCTATGAGTATGAAGCTATCAATGAGGGGCTCATTTTCAAGGAAGATTTTGTCTATTGCACCTGGTTACAAGGCTTGACATACCCATGTGACCCAAGGGTTACAATTTCAAGTCCAATCCTTGTCTATTTTGGAATTAATTTCATAATAGATGTTATTTTTAATACATTTTGAATTTCAATGTAATTATGTAAAAGAAAATAGAATTAGAAATAAAGTAAATTAGAAATTAGAAATGAGGGTAGGTGAAGAGTCATGAAAGGTGAAAAGTCACCTCATTTTGTATAAATATACCCTCTAGGTTAGAGATAAGAGACTTTTAGATTTTGGACTCTTGGAGCACTATTGAATAGGAGAAGCTTGTAAGTACCTTGAAGATCAAATTCCATATTTTTCATTCCCAATATTGGGTTTCTTGGAGATATTTTTTTTTTCACTTACTGGTTCACGGATACCCGGGTCAGTGGGTAGCCGCTACGTCCAGGGTTTTAAACACTGAGTGGACACCACCCGAAGGGCATCAACACCCCTCGGCCTATTTACTGACCTAACCCCAAGAGCTTTCGGGATTCGACCCTGTGACCTCCCATTGGCGAGGCACTTGATTTGACCGATTGAGCTAACTCTTGGGGCTTGAGTTTCTTGGAGATATTGTGTGACTTTGCATGGAATATTTCAACATTAATACTTAGAAGCCTTTTGGGCCACGACAAGCATTTTCTCTCATGTGTTATTAGATGTTGTATGACGGTTCTTTATTTTTATTTGGTAATATATGATTGTTTCTCACCGTTGAAGGTTAATAAACTATTTTATTAACTGAAAGCGTCTATATTTCGAAGAATTACTTGATGATTTCTACATGCTTTCATGCTAGTTATTGGTTGCAAACTATTTTACAATTAATATCTAGTACACCTTTGTCTTCATGTAACTTAATTAAATACTGAAATCATTCTTTCTTTAAGCTTCATGTTCTTTTAAAAATTTGATATAATATCTTTGTGTTATTCACTTAAGGTATTTCCATAAAGTTGATTTCACCTGCATCACATCAAGGGCCTTATTTGGATTTCCCTTTTTCTTGTCTCATCTATCCAAAATCTAATATTCACCAAACATAAGATGGTAGTTGGGCCTACATTATGGATGGGAATCTCATCCCAAATAGCATGAGGCCTAATTGGGGCATCGTACTAGAGAGGTACACTTAAGACTGTATGGCTGGTAGGTTTCCTCATTTATATCATTTTGAAACTTTCAATCAAGATATCAATCAACCCATTACCTCTCAAGTAAATATTAAGCATCTTGAAGGTCTCAATATTTCTAGGAATTTCCTCCTCTAAAAGGCCCTAAACATTTATACAAGATCACACAAGATGATTTAAAATCTCCTAGACCTTTTTCTTGGGCTTACGCAAAAAAAAATTGGGAGACTCCTTGTTACTGGTTTGTTACCTCATAAACATGTTGTTAGGAGACCAATAACTTCAAAGGGTGCATTGGTTTATTCAATTGAATATTTTTTTGACTTGTACCTTGTAGATTTGGTAGAGTCTATTGAACAACCTTGCTTATTTGGTCCATTTGATGAGTAAGATGAAGGGTCACAGCGTGGTGAAAACCCTGAAGGTGAATGAGAACACAACATTTATGATAGTGAAGGAGAACATTTATATAACATAATAGCCAGTAATTAGCTCGCATGGATGGCTCAAGGGGCCCTAAATATTCAAGGTGTTCTATATGACTTTCCCATCATCCCAAGAAGCTTCTTCCAAAGTTTGATCCAGAGAAAACTACCACTCCGAAAGACTACATTTAAAATTTTTACTTGGCCTTGAGATTAATGAATGTTAAACATGAAGATGTGGCACGCAAGTTGTTTCCTTTTACTTTTGAGAGTAAAGCTTCCACTTGGTATTATAATCTTCCTGCATGCTCAATTAGAAATTCATATCAATTCCAAAGTGTGTTTACCACTACACTATAGAGAGAGGTAGGTTCCTTGAAAATGGGCAAAAAAGAAAAAATTAAGAATTTTAACCAACGCTTCACAACAATCTTAAACAAGTTTCCCACTATCAATAACTATAGAATATTATACATAAGCCCTTCACTCTTTTATAGTAATGTTGCCTAAAGGTGCCATAATGGAATACAATGTGATTGATGATATGAAGAAGACAAGAGCAAATGCCACTCTCTTTGACTTATGCCATCTTCCCCAAAAAAGAGAGTTGTTACATAGAACATTCGAGTCATCCACTACACAAAGTAAGTCTTCTTTCACATTGACCAATTTTGGTAATTCAGATCACTTGCACAGGAAAAGGCCATAGTGTTATAGACATTTTTGTGCCTTGCAGCTATAAGCATGAAATGTCCATAATCTAAGGGATCCAAAGTCCCTAATCATGTTGTTCCTACCCCTAGAGGAACAAGGCTAACAAACCACAGCAATTCATAGAAGTTCTCCACCAGAAACTGCTCAAAAACAAGCCAATTCAGGATCAATTCAAATGCTCCACTAGCTGTCTGCGCTGAAATGCAAAGTCTGCACTGGCTACCTGCACTGCAACATAGGTAGAAGCACTACCAGGGTGCGCTGAGCGAGAATTGACAAATGGCAAGTTCATTCAACAAGGTGTCAAGACCCTGGAAGCTTCCAGAATCTTCCTCAATGACACTTGCCTCAGTGAATTCAACTAGTGATGAGTAAGAGGCTCTCAATCTCCAAGTGGAAGCAATAACCTCCAAGTAGAAGCAAGAACTGACAGAGGGAGAGGAAACTAGTCAGATCTCAAGCTGACTCATCCTCTCTCCAAACATCTATATATGGATCTCTCCTCCATGAGATCTAGAGGCTGGAATCTTGTTATTGCAAAGAATTGCTGTTGGTTTGAGATTAGAATCATTGGGTGCTTAATGCTTTGAGGGAAGGTGAAGATAGGAATTTCATTTGCTGGGAAGGAGATGCTGGATTGGAGCCCTGTGGGTTGTATCTCTTCCTGAACCTTTTTATTCATCAATAAAGCTATCTTGGTTTCTCCTATATACTGGTGTATCTTTGATGTATGATTGCATTAGTATGTTTAGTTTATTTCTAATCCTGAACTAGTTATGAATATGGATCTATGTCTTTGCGTAGTGTTCTCTTCTTGTGATCTTGCAGAAACCTCTTGAAGCTGGGCGAGCGAGAAGGCAAGTAGCTGGGAACTCCCAAAGAGAAGAGAAACCAGATCGAGGGACAAACGGAAGACACTGGTTAGTCCATCCATCTCTCTTCATTCTTAATTCATAAAGGAAGAATACTAGAATAGCTGTCTCTGTTTGTTGCTAAGGCACTGTCACACCTTAGGTGGATAGGATCGTCCTGCATAGGCATTTTTCCCCACAACAAATTGGCGACTCCGCTGGGGAGATCTGTTTAGTCATTTTATTTGTGTTTCCATCATTGTTTGTTTCATAGACTCAACAACAACAATCGAACTGCATCTGCTATTCTCAGATGCAAAGTAGACAGCTGCTGCTTTGATCCAATCACTAAATTTGTCTATGATCTGAACAATGGACTCACAAATGATTTGATGATCCTTTGTGATAGATCTTAGCCCTTCCTCAAAGCATCCCTTTGATTGTACCTTGCTTGTTGCTTTGATTTGGCCTGAAACTGTGGATTAAATAGCAAACTGTGACCCAGAACCCAGTGAGAAACTCTCGTTTCTCCTTCAGCGCAGACCCTGTGAAGAGGTTTTGCATTTCAACGCAGGTCCCGTGAAGGCTACCTGCGCTGAATGTCAAAACCCCTGTGTTGAGGGTGTGCTGATCCAGTTAGGCCTTGTGCAGCTGGGGTTCTCTGCTCTGTTTTGCCTTGTTTTGATCTCTGATTTTTGCAGCCTGTAACCAACATAGGTACCTATCTGATAACTCCTTTTCTCTGCTTAAATTCCACCTCCTTTTTTACAAAAATACTGTGAGTGTTTTTATGTGTTTGTGGCGTCATTTACAGTTTTCCTTTGCAAGAGTGAAATAGTCATCCTGTAGCCCTTGATTCAGATCTGTTGATTGTGATCTTAAGAGAGAGTTCATTGGCTGTTTGCAGTTGATTATACATTCATTTTTGCTTCTGGTTTGAGTTTGTCTCTTTTAAGTGTCGAAACAAGTATTCATTTCGAAAATCGTTAAGTGTTGTAATCTCTTCTACCCTTTATGATTTCGAAAAATTAAACTTGTTTGTATTTGTCATTTAAAAGCAAATTCAAAGTTGTGCAAAAAGCTTTCTTTTTAGGCATCAATATTAAGAGAGCAGAAAACAAACACCTGCATTGAGCATTTGCATCTTGATAGTTTGCATGTTTGATTTAGGAAAAGTGCATTAGAAGTGTGTTGATTGCTCTTTGAGAAAAGATGGTGTCTTTCTTTTCCCTTTGTAGCTAGGATTTTCATGGTTGAAAAGATATAAAAAGCTTGCTTATCATCTTTAGACTGCATTTAGGAATTTGTATCATACATCTCGTGGTGAACCTCAAAAGGCAAACTTCTAAAAAGATCAACCTAAAATAAATTGAATGAACTTAACAACGCTTCGTAACTTAACGTACAACATAGAGGTCTAGGCTAGAGACGTGTTCCGGCGTCGTAAAGCCTGGTGACTGTCGATCTCGTTGATGGTGGGTGATTCCTCCTCAGGGACGATAGAGCCAGTACGGATTGTGCTCCCACGTACCGTCGAGTATATATTGGGAGACCCCTATAGGCATAAAACCTTTATCCTTAGGAAGCCGTGTCGGCCGCCCTACTGATCGCAATGCACTGAACACAGCATTCAGGAAGATCGACTGCCCGTACCTTAAAAAGTATTCTGCGGTTTTGCGAAAAGTTTGGCACACCCTCTACCTATAACTCCAGAGCAGTTCCTTTTGGCCTTTTTCAGACTCTATAACAGAAAAAGTCCATCCAAGCATTTGTCACTTCGGGCTCGTTAAAACATCGAAGGAGACTAAAGTCATCTTTAGCTTTTTCTCGACTCTTTAAAAGTGAAAAAGCAAGTTGTGTCTAAAGCGTCGTTAAAATTTATTTTAAACGGAACAATCACCCCTTTTTCCTGCGTTGATCTTTAGGTTGACAAAATGGAGCACACCAACCAAGGAATTCCCCTTGGTGGAAATCCTAGTCCCTTCTCCTCTTGGGGAGATGTTGGTGCGCCCCACATGGCCACATTGTCGCTTCCAGGGCTGACAATAGGCTTGCCTGTCTGGCTCTTTTCAACCAATGTCGTTCAGAACACCACTATTCCTGAACAGTCGAATCAACAGTTAGACCAGACCAAAGTTACCCACCAGCCTTCTACTTCATCTAATTCTTCCTCTCCTCCTTCCTCTTCGCTTGACGGAATTGGTAAAACAAAAAACCAAGTTCCTAAGAAGAAGAAGGAAAAGAAGAAGAAAGAGAAGAAGAAGAAGGAGCCAAAAGCGACTGGGGGCAAACAAGTGGCGTCTGACAAAAATCCACACACAACACTGACTAGGCCTAAATCACCATGTGTCATATGCAAGGGAGACCACTTCCACAGAGATTTTCCCTGTATCCCTCGGATACTAAGGGACTGGTCTCCCCGTTTGCACAATTCGGTGGCGTCAACCTCTGATAGCCATGTTGATAGCTCACCGTCAACTAGTGAAAGTGAAGTCATAGGACAGAGAGGGAAAGCTAGATTTCCCTGCAAACTGTGTGAAGGCGACCATGCCATCCACCGTTGTCCCTTCTTAGACGAGGCTAAAAGAGTTTTGGAAGATCGCCCGATTTTACGAGCGCAACTTCCTCCTGGATATCAAAAACTCCTGCCAAGTCCTTCACCAGTTGAAAAACTGGCTGGCCCGCTCAGGTGGTCGGCCGAAGCACCTATCATTGAGGATGAACCGTCTGAATCCATACCTGACGAAAGTCAAAAGGTTGAGGTGGCAGTTGACCCGGTTTTGCCTTCAGAGGCTCTATCTTCGAATGATACCATCACAGAAGAGAATAAAGACGACACCGTCCAAATTCTCTTCATCAACACAGACTTCGACGAATAGGGGGGCAATTTGCCCATTCCTTTATCGCAGGAAGGAACTTCGTCAGAGTCATACCTGACCGTCTATTCGGTCCCACCACCAAGCAACCTAGTTGTCTCGTTCGACTGGAACCAACTAGGCAGACCCCGTTTGCCAGCAAGCATACCATTCAGGATTATCGTTCAAATATACAGAATGGTAATGGATGGCACCATCATTGATTAGGGGGCATCTGTGAGTATCCTTTCCTCTATTGCTTGGAAAGCGCTTGGTTTGCCAGCGCTTTTGCCTGAAATGAGAAATCTGACAGGCTTCGATAAAGGAACCAGTCGACCTTTAGGGATCCTCCCCAATGTGCCTATCACATTGAAAGGGAAGACTGTTCAAATGAACGTGATGGTCGTTCAAGGACCCTTGGATTATAACCTACTCCTTGGACGAGACTATATATATTGCATGGGAGCCATTGTCTCCTCACTCTTTAGAGTAATGTGTTTTCCGCACGAAGGAAGAGTGGTCAAGCTCGTGGACCAGCTTTCATTTCCCGGATCACACATCGCAAATAGTCATGTACCATCCCTAAATGGTCTCTTCACGTAAGAAATGTCTCAACCCATGGTCCGTCCTCCTGATGAGCGCGAGTAATCCGGGAGGATATGACTGGAACCTAGGGGGCATGCGTCCTGGTCTGCTTCGGCAGGAAAACTTTGGGTATAGAGTAGGTTTCCACGGGAGAATATGACTAGTCTGTACCCCGCCCTTGCTGGAGAGGGGTTATTCTAGAATAAGATTCTCTTGTCAAAGCTACGTGTTTGGCACTAAGGTCATTCACCTTTGTCTATCTCGGTAGATATCGCCGAAGAAGTGTTTTGTTTGAAAGATTAACGAGACAATATTTGGGTAGCCTGAAAGAGGTAGGCCTTTCTTGCTTAAACAAATGTTTTGGCGGACAAAGTAAGGGTAACCTTGAAATCATATTTTATGCCTGGGGGCATGCAAACCTTTTGGAGTGCAAGCAAGGGGCGGCTATTTATTTTTTAAATTTTTAGGTCCTCCCTTTAAACCTGTAGGTCTAACCCTTTAAACTCGTAGGATTAGTTGTTTCCAAACTTGCATAACGAAAGGATGCGGGGCATAGCTTTGGTAAGGCGCAAGCTCCATAAAAAATGGCATCTTACATGAGACATTCTTATCATATGACTGGATTAATCGAGCCGTTTTAGCACACAGTTCATGCTCGTTAAAAAATAAACACAAGATTCGAGCAGTTTTAGCACACAGTTCATGCTCGTTAAAAAATAAATGCAAGATTCGAGCAGTTTTAGCACACAGTTCATGCTCGTTAAAAAATAAATGCAAGATTCGAGCAGTTTTAGCACACAGTTCATGCTCGTTAAAAAATAAACGCAAGATCCGAGCAGTTTTAGCACATAGTTCATGCTCGTTAAAAAATAAACATAAGATCGAGCAAGTGTTTCAACCCGCGTTTAAGCTCGTTAAAAAATGAACTATTCCGGTAAATAACCACTATGAATGTAATATCATCAGCCATTAAAGCCTTGGTCGTGTTTGCACCGTCACCTCCACTTTTCCATTGGCCGATCATTCACCTCCATATGATTGTTTACCCATTTTGAGGAACAGCTGCGAAGAGTGATTTCACTAGCCATCCTTGTGACACTGCCGTGATTGGAAAATTCCAAGCCTTACCTGGAATCAGCTGCTAACCCGTTTTATCACTCGTTCCTCAAAAGACGAGTCTTCTTTAAGCTCTTTTCATCTGACTCGTAAAATATGAAAAGATTGCCTAGTTTTGGCCTTCCAGCTCGTTAAAGCGACCGGAAGTGCTATCCCTCCTCTAGATTTTAATCTTTTTGGACCTGAGGGATTATTGCACAAAAAGATCGAGCACTTGTTTTGTTCGGCTCGTTAAAACTATCGAAAACTCATCCCTTCTGTATTGTTTTATACTTTTTCAGACTTAAGGGATTAGATGACGAAAAAGGACTTTCAGAGTTGACTTTACGTACCTTTTCAGACTCTCTAAAAATGAAAAGGACTGAGTTATCCTTGTCGTTAGACTCGTTAAATGCATTAAATAGCGACAAACTTGTCTTTAGACGAGAACGAGTTTCACTATCGCTAGGCTCGTTAAAACATAGCGATGGGCTTGCCCGAAGGGCAGGTTATAGAACAAGCATATGATATCCTCCTCAAGCTTGACAAAAATAAAGAGGTACTGGTCAGCAATGACTGGGGAAAAATTGGGAGAAACTCGAGAAAACTTTGATGGTAGCAAGTCGCTCTTGAACATGACACTTTTCCTCCGTACCACAATCGGGTTGGGTTGTTTCATTCACCGGTCACATCACCATGGTCTCGCCATACCATCCATATTTGGGGTAATGCTACTGATCCATCGTATAAGTGTCGCCATATGTTCAAGAGAAGTCGTTCAGAGAAGTCAACCGTGTCCTATCCACTGCCATACATTATCCTTCATCCTTTCATGACCGCCACCCTGAATCATATGTCATCAGATCGTTTTCACCTCCATCAAAATCATTTGCTCCGTTCCGTGTCACTGATGTGGGATTCATTAAGGCCCTCCTTTGACGGATCGCTTCTTGTCGACATCAGCTCATTATCCAAGAAGTTGATCTAGGAACAACCCCTTCAGTACTTTGAAGCTTGCATGCCTCAATGGCAAGTTACTCACTTCCGGCGACAGGTATACATCAATGACCTTCGACCGAAAGATTTTGCGTGGTGTTCGACGCCAAGACCTTTATTCACACCACGTGAATTATACTGCAGTACCTTGAGGGTCATTATCATTATCGGTGATTCCTCTCACGCTTGTTAACAGTTTACCTCATTGACCGGTAATCAAGCGATGTCTTTCCATGTTCGACTTCAGAACAATTCTCACATGGATCGACTTGTACTTAGAGTGAAGATCGAACGAGTTTGAAGACCCTGGATCTAGTTTCATCCATCCAGGCTGCGATATACATTCAGGAAAGATAAAGACATTGACATGTACATCATTGCAGCAGATAATCATCCTACCCCAAAGGATGATAATTCCATCAAAATTATCAGTCTACCATCAGACGATTGTCTGTTCTATGTACAGAAAAATGAATTTATAAAGCTGAGCATGGGGATGCCCGCCTCAGCTAGATCATGAAAGCAGTATGAAAAATAAATGTATTGTATTGTATCTTATTACAGGTCTCCTCCTAGCAATGAATGAACTTCGGATCCTCCTGATAAAGCATTTCACCCGATAAACGGCCTCATACTTTAGGGGGCAACTGTTATAGACAGTTTTGTGCCTTGCAGCTATAAGCATGAAATGTCCATAATCTAAGGGATCCAAAGTCCCTAATCATGTTGTTCCTACCCCTAGAGGAACAAGGCTAACAAACCACAGCAATTCACAGAAGTTCTCCACCAGAAACTGCTCAAAAACAAGCCAATTCAGGATCAATTCAAAGGCTCCACTAGCTGTCTGTGCTGAAATGCAAAGTCTGCACTGGCTACCTGCACTGCAACGCAGGTAGAAGCACTACCAGGGTGCACTGAGCGGGAATTGACAAATGGCAAGTTCATTCAACAAGGTGTCAAGACCCTGGAAGCTTCCAGAATCTTCCTCAATGACACTTGCCTCAGTGAATTCGACTAGTGATGAGTAAGAGGCTCTCAATCTCCAAGTGGAAGCAAGAACCTCCAAGTAGAAGCAAGAACTGACAGAGGGAGAGGACACTAGTCAGATCTCAAGCTGAATCATCCTCTCTCCAAACATCTATATATGGATCTCTCCTCCATGAGATCTAGAGGCTGGAATCTTGTTATTGCAAAGAATTGCTGTTGGTTTGAGATTAGAATCATTGGGTGCTTAATGCTTTGAGGGAAGGTGAAGATAGGAATTTCATTTGCTGGGAAGGAGATGCTGGATTGGAGCCCTCTGGGTTGTATCTCTTCCTGAACCTTGTTATTCATCAATAAAGCTATCTTGGTTTCTCCTATATACTGGTGTATCTTTGATGTATGATTGCATTAGTATGTTTAGTTTATTTCTAATCCTGAACTAGTTATGAATATGAATCTATGTCTTTGCGTAGTGTTCTCTTCTTGTGATCTTGCAGAAACCTCTTGAAGCTGGGCGAGCGAGAAGGCAAGTAGCTGGGAACTCCCAAAGAGAAGAGAAACCGGATCGAGGGACAAACGGAAGACATCGGTTAGTCCATCCATCTCTCTTCATTCTTAATTCATAAAGGAAGAATACTAGAATAGTTGTCTCTGTTTGTTGCTAAGGCATTGTCACACCTTAGGTGGATAGGATCGTCCTGCATAGGCATTTTTCCCCACAACACATAGGTACTGATAAGGCTATAATTAATGTTGTGAGTATCGAAGCACACTCAAGATCTCAAACCCCACCTTTCTTGCTCACGTTTGATATTTTCAATCAAAATGTGCATAATTGTTTAGTAGACTCTAGTGATTCAACAAATGTTATGCCCCTATGAATTTGCAGGAAAATAAATTCAACTCCAGAGAAAATTAATGCTAAGATTATACAACTGGATGGAACTGAAGTAAAAGTTGGAAGTGAGATTAACGATGCGCTTATTTAACTATCTTCTAATGCTAGATGTCACCAAGGAATTTCTATCATGGTGTTCGATATACCTGAAGCTTATGGTTTATTGTTAAGTAGAGCTTGGTTTAAGGTTTGGTTTAAGAAGCTTCAGGGATATTTTGAAATTGATTGGTCCCATATGTGGCTCCCTTATAAAGGAAAGAATAATTAGATAAGGGTGACAATGAACCACATATGAACTACATTGTAACAGAGTTGGAAGGAACTAACGAGACTATAAGTTTCACTTAGGAACTTTTGGGAATCTTTTTCTTAGAATCAGATATTGGTTGTTACATGTGATATCCATCGCTAGTGTGATCAGATAGACAATCAAAATTACTTCCTTATACTATGCATGATGCAAATGAAAATTGTATCATAGATGTAAATAATATTAGTTAGATAATAATACTTTTGTAAATAAAAATATTTGGAGTCTTTTCTATGATGTATCTAAACTCATGATGGAGTTGGTGCATGTTGCATCTTATTAGACCCAACAAAGAATAAAACTCTCACTTCATGTCACTTGGAATTCAACTGCACCAATAATCCAATTGAATACGAGGATTTGATATTTGGATTGAAGAATGCCAATGACTTTCAGGTAGAATGCATCAATGTCATTGGTGGTTCTAAAATCATCACCAGACAAGTACACACCACTATTCATAGTTTGTCTCCACATTTGAAAAACTACTAGCAAGAGTTTTGATGGTGTTGGACCCGTTAACATTTAGGGGATCACCTCGGTATGAAGTCCCAACTAGACCTCACACCATTTGGTGTGGGAGTCCCATTCGGTATGATGGTCTAGTTTCCATTGTCTTAAGGATTTGCCTCAAATCTTGCTTGTCAGCATAGGAGAGTGGTCTTCTTTACCTTCAAGAAGTGAGGTTCGCGTGCTTGGTGAATGCTAGTGTACTTGTGTCAATGGTTCTTTCACTGTAAAGGGAGAGGGTGAGAGTGAGTCCCAAGTTGGTTGTAATAAAGTCCCAACTCGGCTAGGAACACACAACACAATAGGATGTGCACATCTTCTAGAGGAACAGTCCACGCGGATGCGGCAGTCACAACGCACAAGGTAAGATAACACGTACAACACTCAACAAATGAGTTCGAATGAGTGCAACGGTTGTTACAACAAGCTTTATGTGAAAGGTCTGTCTGATGTCTGGGGAGATAGCCACCACGTGCGAGACAACGTTAACAACATATACAACATATTCCATTAACAAATGATGTATTACAACAAGTGAAATAGTTCAAGTGCTCAACACAGGTTAAAGCAACATGCATTACAAGTGTTCAAGATTAGTCTTACAATAGTTACAATACATGTGTGAAAACGTGCTGGCCTATTACCAAGCTTTTGAATTAAGAGAAAGTTCCAAGACACATCATTACACCATAAATCACTAACCCCATGAGCGGGGCATTGGAGTCACTACTTACTCCTCAAATAAAAGATTACAGACTCTCTTGGCTATGTGGGAGGAGCTGAGGTGAAAAGTTATTTGCATGTACAAATGAGGGGGTATTTATAGCCAAGGGTGAAACTGACCCTTCTAGCTATTCGACTATCCTCATGACTGTTTGACTTCCATGAATTTTCAACTTTACATGACTCTTTGTACAACTAGTGGGTCTCTTGGACTTCCATGCTACATTACATTGATTGACAACATAGCCCATAGTAGAGATGTGGGCGACATGACTCATGACATGACTCGACATGACAATGCTGTTACATTCATGCTACTACTGGAGTGCATGTCGAGCTACAGTGTTGCTAGGTGATGGAAATCTTCATGGTGTAGCACAACTTCACCTCCACTCATGAAAACTGCGCAGTTTCCTGGATGAGTAGCCGATCAACTATTGAGAGGAATGACTGGGAAAATTGCACAATTTTCTGAGGGAGATAGGGACGGGCACTTAGTGTCTGTTTGGCCTATCTGCGCAATTTCATCAGTCAGTAGAGCGGGTTAGGTTAGTGGCCTCTCCATAATGTTTTAGGGGAGTCAGTCCCGGGGTGGCTTCCAGATCCGACTATTCGGGTGGTCAGCATGAAAGCTGATTGAATTGATTGTGATTAGCATGGCTTGGAAAGACTTTCTTGGTGCTTCTACGCTTTTTTGGGTGACAGTTGATCGAGTCGATGGTGGGGTGATGGTCTGCCTATCAAAGGGAAGTCCGTCGTCAAAAATTGAGGGAAATGACTAAGTGTTTGAATGATCGAAAGATACATAGGTGATCATGCAAACACAAACTCACAAGACTCGAAGAAGAAACGACTCAAAACATCCAGACACACATGTTCAACATGACTGACTGACGATGCAAGCGACAAGTGTGACACTTGTGATTAATTGTTGATCGACTGTGACGATGCTTGTGCAACAGTGAATGTGACTCTATGTGTGAGTGCAGTATATGCTTTCATAGCGAACACAACAAGTACACATGAAGCAAAGAATTTGAGCATAACCAGAACATGGCCACAAGCATGACTTAAAGACCAACCATGTAGATACTTGGGTAAAATGAACAAGCAAGGCAGATGCAAAGATTCCCACGAGCTCACAGAGTGAACTCGAGGGCATGCATTCATCAAGTGAAACTCCTAAGGGAGGCTCTGAAATTAGGTGCAGGCCAAAATCTTGGAGGGTGGTTATAGCCGCTACAACAAAGAGATATGATGATTTATTTCATCTTTTAAAGCTTTCAATGTTATTTCAATCCCTAGATCTAGAAACCCCACAGGTGATACCTTAGTTGATGAAATAACACATTTTAATCCTCTAAGGGATGGATTTTCTATTCTGATAGTTTATAAACCCGTTGTTTCAGATAATGTAACTAATTTTCCTATTTTTAATGATGATGAAAAAATCTTGGAATTCATAAAAAATTTAGACATATTTAATGATGCTGCTATTGATGAAGACGAGCATGAGAAATTATGACATGATGCAATGAATATGAATAAATGAAATCTGATGCCAAAAGGATTAGTCACGTTGGAAAATATGTACGATTTGTAGAACCGCTTCAAAGGTCCTTCAAACACCAAAACCCAAAGTTCTACATTGAGGCATGAACAAGTGAACCTAGGTATAGAAAAATACCCCAAGTACATAAATCTTAGTACCTATTGCATGGTGACTAAATGCAAACCATTCTTAATTTTTTCAAGAATTAAATAGATATAATTGCTTGGATTTATGATGATCTGAAGACATATGACACGTGAATTATTCATCATGTTATTCCTATAAAAGGTGTCAAGCCTTTCGAGAAAAAGCTATGTAAGGTGCATCCAAATTTAGAACTCCTTATACAAAATGAATTGAAGAAGTTATTGTATGCATGGATCATCTTCAAAGTGATACACTCTACGTAAGTCTCCAATTTGGTACTTGTAAGGAAAAAGTAAGGGGGGATTCAACTATGTGTAGATTTTAATTTGAATCGAGCCTATAATAAAGACAATTATTTTGTTCCATCTATGGAACATATCCTGCAAACAATATTAGGTTTTGAAATGTTCTATTTACCAACCTAGATCCATTTTAACAAATTTGGATTTTCCAAGTGCCGAGAGGGATCAAACCGCACAACATGCAAACCCCTTTTTGAGTTAAAATACATCCCTCTTGGCACTTGGTAGATTTGGAGTTAAAATGGATCGAGGATGGTTAATATAAACTTATAAATCATATTAATATTATATTATGATTAATATTTAATATTAATATTACAACACCTACAACTAAACTTTTAATATTTCCTCTATGAATTAGATATATGTAACTAAATACATGTGACGATTTCATTTCTATTCGAAAATCAATGTGAAGGACACAACTAGTTGTCCAACACTTTACCGAGGACAAAAACTATTTTAATTTAACTAAATTTGGAAGGTTGACGTGAAAACGAAGTTGACTTTGAAGGAGATGCAAACTACTGTGCAACATATATATATATATATATATATATATATATATATATAGATATATATCACAATATCATGCAACCAATTATACCATTATTACAACTAGTGAAAGAGAGATTTATTTATCGTAATGATCCAATTCACTATAGTTAAGGATCATTAATAATCTTAAATAGAGGTATCATGTTACTATGATTAAGATCATCGATTAATCTAATATTAATAATCCCTATCTAGACAATATATTGATGGGGTGAAACTGTAACTTTACACTCTTTCAGAAAATTAAATTAATTAAACCTCCTGTCTAATTAAATTATCACACCCCAACCTCTTTAGCAGAACTCAAAACGGATTAAAAACCTGTTCAAACCCTTATTTTAGTTATTTTAGTTATTTTTCTTTAATAGTAGAATTCCTTTATTTACCTTGAATACACAAAAAAATTCAATTGTCAAGCGGAACCGAAAGGAAATAACACTGCGGTTCTATAAACTTCTGGTGTCCGAACTTTGAATTAACCCGCACGCATCTTTATCACGTGATCACCGTCGGATCGTGCCCTTCACAATGAATGGATTTGATTGATCCGAAATTCAACAGATTAAACCACAATTCATACAATATCACATCCGAATTTTATATTAAAACTCGTTCATTTTTTGACGCGATTACCGTCGGATCTGCCTCCTTTAATCGGACAGTCATGATTGACTGGGATGTTAACTCAATTTAATAAAATATCGCGTTCATTTCTGGATTAAACCTCGACGCTTATTTGTACACGATGATCATAGATCTAATGTATCTGTCAATCGGATGGTTCTGAGCTTCTTCGGGTTTTCTTGCGAATTTATTAACTAACTCGATCTTATAATGTTTTGGGTCCATTTCCTGTGTTAAGCTGCATGCACATTCACCAGCGAACACCGTCGATCTGTAGGAATTTACAGGGTAAGTTCCACAGAAAGAATACCAAAAGGACACCGCTCACAACCAGATCTCAAATCAATACACCAGTATTTTTGACGTGGTTAAAACCCTCAGAGTGCAAGGAGGGAAACAGTCCACGGCCTGTCCCAACGTGGGTACTACAGGCAATTTATTAATCAAAGAATGAAAATTTACATAAGCTTCTCTCATGCACGGATTACCCGAACAATGACCCTCCATGCGCTTTAAATAGAACTCATGGACCAATCGGGTGTCAAGCCACGGATCAAGTGTCGGTAATACCGAGGTGAGAGTGAACCGTCGGATCACTACATATCGTGACCGTCGGATTGTAAGTTACAAAATGTACAACGGTAAAGAAACACACTTTACCTAACTCTAACCTAACTCTATACTAGACCAAGTTGAACTTAACTATATCCTATGTGTCGGAATATCCTAACATCCCCCCTTAAGAACAACTTGGGCTAGGATTGAAGGATTTACAAATATAACACAATAGGAGAAGGAAGGAGGCACTAGAGCCTATCCCCCCTTAGTGACAACTTCCTGAACTCCAAGCATATATCGAAGTTTAGTGAACTTCGCCTCTGTGAGAGCCTTTGTGAAGATGTCTGCAACCTGATCATCTGTTGGACAATATTGCACTTCAAGAACATGGTCATGAATGAGCTTTCTGATGAAGTGCATGTGTAGTTCAATGTGTTTGCTGCGCTGATGTTGGACTGGATCTTTGCATAGCTGAATGGCACTTTGATTATCACACCAAAGTGTGGTTGGATGCTGCTGCTCAAAGCCAAACTCTGATAGGATCTGACGAAGCCACAAGGCTTCCTTACTAGCTTCCACGGCACCACAATACTCTGCTTCTGCTGACGAAAGAGAAATGGCAGCCTGTTTCTTACAAGCCCATGTAATAGGTCCTGAACCAAGAGTGAAGACATAACCGGCAGTAGACTTCCGATCATCAGGGTCACCAGCCCAATCAGAATCAGTGAAACCAACTAACAGAGGAGCTGCTTTGGCACTGTAATGAATCCCAAACTGTACTGTACCTCGAACATAACGAAGTATTCTTTTAGCTGCTTTCCAATGACTTTCACGGGGGTTTTGCATAAAACAAGCAACAAGGCCAACAGCAAAGGAAAGATCAGGACGATTATGGGTTAAATACAAGAGTTTTCCGACAAGTTGACGGTATAAGGTAGCATCAACTTCAGGAGAAGTACAAGAGACTGAAAGTTTGACTCCAGACTGAAAGGGAGAAGGGGCTGGCTTACAGTCTTCCATGTGAAAATGACGAAGAATATCACAAGCATACTTGGACTGGGAAAGGAAAATACTCTCTTGGGATTGCAAGACTTGAAGACCGAGAAAATAGTGTAAATGTCCTAAGTCTGTCATTTCAAATTTCCTTTTAAGGCTGGACTTCACATGGTTTATAAGGTTGGGATCACTACCAGTAAGAATAAGATCATCAACATAAAGAACAAGGATGATAAGAGAGTTGCCCACTTTCTTGGTGTAGACAGTATTGTCAGAATGACACCTAGAAAAGCCAGATTCTAAAAGAAAGTTATCCATTTTGGCATACCAAGCCCGAGGAGCTTGCTTGAGGCCATAAAGGGATTTCTTAAGTCGACAAACAAGGCTGGAGTCTGTTTGTATGAAGCCAATGGGTTGTTCCATATAGATTTCTTCCTGCAAGTCCCCATGCAAGAAGGCAGATTTAACATCCATCTGATGGACTTCCCATTTTAAAGATGCAGCAAGGGAAAGCACAAGGCGGATAGAGTTCATTTTGGCAACAGGGGAGAAGGTTTCAGTGTAGTCAATGCCTTCAACTTGTGAAAATCCCTTAGCAACGAGACGAGCTTTATGTTTATCAACTTTCCCATCTGGTCCATACTTGGTTCTGTAAACCCATTTACATCTAACAAGTTTGCGTCCCTTTGGTAGAGGAACAAGATCCCATGTATCATTTGTCATTAATGAATGATATTCTTCATTCATAGCTGCTTCCCAATGTGGATGGCCTGAAGCTTCTGCAAAAGTGTCAGGATCATGATTTACTGGAGCTTGAGCCAGTAAAGAAGAGGCTCTTTCAAACTGAGAACGTGTACGTCGCTGATCTGTAGGATCACCGGCAAGATCACCTGCTGCATCCCGAGTAGCACGGACCCATCTTGGAAGTTGAGGATCCTGAGAAGGTGGGGGAGGATTATCATCCTCGCTTTCATCATCTGAAGAAGAAAGGTTTTCAAAAGTAGAAGAGATAGGAAGAGGTGGCACATCCGCCGGACTAGGCTCGCAGGCCGATTTATTTTCATCAAATTTTACATCTCTTCTAATGATAACATTTTTGGACTTAAATGGAATAAGTCTATAACCTTTTACATCTTCAGAATATCCAACAAAAGTACATTTCTCACTCTTATGTTCTAAAGCTTTATGCTTTTCATCTGGAATATGGGCCCATGCTTCACTTCCAAACACACGAAAGTGACTTACATCTGGTTTAATGGAACTCCAAGCTTCTTCTGGAGTGATATTCTCTATAACCTTAGTAGGAGTGCGATTGATTATATAATTTGCTCAATTAATTGCTTCGGCCCAAAAACTAAGACTGAGTCCTTTAGATTGCAGCATACAATTAGCCATTTCCTTTAAGGTGCGATTTTTCCTTTCAGCTACACCATTTTGTTGTGGAGTGTATGGAACAGTATGTTGCATTTGAATTCCATTTTCGGTGCAAAAGTTGATGAATGTGTTTTTAACATATTCTCCACCATTATCAGTTCTTAGCTTAAGAATTTGATGTCCCGATTGTTTTTCAACAAAGGCTTTGAAGGCCAAAAAAGTTTTAAATACTTCGCTCTTGAGTTTTAAGAAGTATACCCAAGTGCGTCTGGAGAAATCATCAATGAAAGTTAAGAAGTACTTGCAGCCAGAGAATGAAGCAACAGGAAGAGGACCACATAAATCACTGTGCACAAGCTGTAAAGGGGCTGAGGCGTGCCAAGAGGCACGTTTGTCAAAACTGTCCCGATGATGTTTTCCGAGTACACATCCGGAACAAACACCATCTCTGCAAGATACCATAGGAAGACCTGTCACCATATTTTCTTTACATAGATGCTGAAGGGAGCGATAATTTAAGTGACCAAATCGCTCATGCCAAAGTTTGCTCACTTCATCATTATGAGCAACAAATACTGAGGGAAGATTGGATGACCCAAAGTTGTGAAACTTATACAACCTTTTGGAATCATCAGCAAGACCAGTAGCTAGAATCTGTTTAGGATCTTTTAGATCCTTGATTACAACATCATGAGGTGAAAATTCAACAATTTTACCTTCACCTGAGTGAGTTATCTGATAGACAGATAGAAGGTTGCAGGATAAGGTTGGAACACATAATACATCATTAAACTGACCATTGTCTAGATGAACAGTTCCAGTCCCTACAACATTAAGAGATCTATCATCACCAATATATATATTTTTGGTGTTACAATCATTTAAAGAAGAAAACATGGCTTGGTTTTTGGCCATGTGAAAAGAGGCTCCAGAATCAATGAGCCACTCATGAGAATGAGAAGAAGAAGAAGATACATTTAATGCATAACCAGACTGAGATGATTGACAATGAGATGCAGAAAGTGCCATTCCGGAAGTTGAAGTTGAAGTAGGCTCCACATGGATGTTATGTTTCTTCATTGCGGCTTCCAAGGCTTCCATCTTCTTAAAGCATTTAGATTCTAAGTGGCCATCTCGATTACAAAAGTTACAATGTCTATCAGTCTTCTTCCATTTGTTTTTATTGGTCTTATCATTTTGCTGAAATGATCTTTCAATTTGAGGCTGAGATGGTTTAGGACCATTCTTTTGAGGATATGACTTCTTAGGATTCTTTGAGTTTGGTTGCTGCTAGGCGGCTAACGCTTTCGTGGAAGAGTTTCCAAGATTAAGAAGACCAAGGTGTAAGAGTTTTTCTTGTTCTCTTATTAAGGAATCACAAAAGGAGTCAAAGGAAGGGGCCTTGTAGTCTTGTCCTTGACAAATGAAAGCTTCCCTTGTAGAATGGAAAGTGGAAAAAAATACAGAGTAGGCTAGTCCCAACTTAGTAAGGATGGAATAAATAAGGTTACCATCTTCTTTCTTAACTTTAACACCTTCCAAGAGATATCTAAGGGTCTTGAATTTGGACAAGAAATCTTCAATGCAAGAAAAATTATTAGGATCCAAAGTAAGCAGCTCATTTTCAAGTTGATGGGCTCTAATTTCATTTTTAATCCCAAAAACTTTAGCAAGTTTTTCTAATGCTTCATGAGGAGTCTCAAGTCCTGCAATGTGGAATCTAAGATCAGGAGAAATAGACATCCCTATCAAACCACATGCTTGATCTTGTCTATTTTCACATTTTGCCGCCTTGTCTTCATCTTTTGGTTTCTTCTCTTGGTTTGTGGCTATTCTGAAGAGACCTTTACTTCTAAGTAAATCTTCCATGTATTCTACCCATTGGAAGTAGTTAGTGCTGTCAAGAATGACTTGGCATGGACTTTCCATTTTAAAAAAAAAATGAAGCTGAAGATGCTGAAAGTAAGTGTTCCAACGGATAGATCTCGAAGAAATAGGCGGTTTTAAAAAAAACGGCTCTGAAAAAGGCTTCCAGATGAAGAAGTTATGGCTTTTTGAAAAAAAATTGTTGACGTTGCCGGCAAAGTGCGCGAATGTGCGGGAATGAAAAAATCCGCCCCCACAAAATGGAGACTTGAACCCAAGACCTCTACTCTCTTAAAATAGCTTTGAACCAATTGATCTATACAAAAAATTTGAGAGAGAGAGAGAGAGAGGGGGGGGGGGGGGGGCCTTGGTTTGCGTGCTTGCCTTGAGAAAGCTCTTTTTCCCTACAAAACACAAAACACAAAACCCAACACGAATATGCAAAGAAAAACGAACCTTGCGGCTCGAAGTTAGCTTTAGCCAAAAAACTAGAAATTTTTAAAAAAATCTCAAAGTTAGCTTTAGCCGAAAAACTAAATATTTTTCTCAATGTTTCTGATTTTCCGAGATCACACTAAGTTGCAGGGAAAAGAGCATACGCATGAGAAAAATCCTTCCTTTCTGTTTCTGATTTGCCCAAATCGCACAAAGTCGCAGGGAAAAGAGCATACGCAGAAATGAAAGGTATAGATCCGGTTAAAAAAAAGGCTAAATAAACTGAGACCGAAATAAGCAGAGAGAAAATAACAGTAAACTGCAAAAGAAACACTGTATACCTCCCGATCTGAAAAAATGACGCAGCTAGGGCTACCGGAAACCTTTTCGCGTGAAACGAAAGGGGTTCCTCACTGGAACAGATGCTCCGAACGCAACAGAGCAGTCCTCTCGGCCCGAAAGCAGTCAAAAACAGCAGATCTAGGAAACGACAGCCGCATGCAGTTCTATCAGCTTCAGATTTGGATCACCAATGGACGCGGCCCTCAAATAGCTCTGATACCATGTAGGAATTTACAGGGTAAGTTCCACAGAAAGAATACCAAAAGGACACCGCTCACAACCAGATCTCAAATCAATACACCAATATTTTTGACGTGGTTAAAACCCTCAGAGTGCAAGGAGGGAAACAGTCCACGGCCTGTCCCAACGTGGGTACTACAGGCAATTTATTAATCAAATAATGAAAATTTACATAAGCTTCTCTCATGCACGGATTACCCGAACAATGACCCTCCATGCGCTTTAAATAGAACTCATGGACCAATCGGGTGTCAAGCCACGGATCAAGTGTCGGTAATACCGAGGTGAGAGTGAACCGTCGGATCACTACATATCGTGACCGTCGGATTGTAAGTTACAAAATGTACAACGGTAAAGAAACACACTTTACCTAACTCTAACCTAACTCTATACTAGACCAAGTTGAACTTAACTATATCCTATGTGTCGGAATATCCTAACACGATCTTCTTGTAATAGATCATCATTGATCCATCCTGTGGTCAATGATGATTCATTTCTTCATTCAATCTCTGTCTGCGTTCAATCGGCGATCAACAAAAACTAATATTTAACAGAGGATTCAACCTACTATTAAAGAATCAAATCACATAATAAAATCATTCAAAAACATGTTTTTACACACAAAACTCCTTTTATTCAAACGATATTTACATATATGTACATAACATCTCGTGCATTGTTCTGTTCTCTCCTCTACTTAGATTTCTCTAGCACTCTAACACTTTGTCTAAAAAAACTATATCTCACTCTCCTCGTAGGCTTACATTTATAGAAATAAGTACATACCTATGCATTATTGAAAATCCATAATCTTCTCCATAAATCACTCAACTAATTCCTATTTAAAGATCTCGTAATCCCTAAGATTTCTACGAGATATACACACATTAATTATCCCTGATATTCTCACATAGTTGAGAATATTTCACAACTCAAAGCCTCATACATAGATTTTTCACTCTATCTATACAAATTCCTAAAAATAAATAAAAACATCACCCCCTAAATCAACCAAATGTAAAATAATATTTTGAGCAGGATGCTCCTGCACTAGGCTCCCGATGTAGAAAAAATTCATAGACTCCTGTCTATGAGGTCTGTCACTTTTCTATAGTAATGTGACAGCTACAAGTCTGAATGACTTGTTACCTCTAGGATTCCAAACTCTGTTTTGTAGATGGTCCTTCAAAAGAATAACTGGATCATGTATTCTGACATTAACGTCATGATGAATTTTGTATTTCAGAGAATTATTAAGCATAATCCTCTATTCTAGAAATATAGACTCGTGTACTGCATGTGAAAACTTGAATACCCATTCTCCTGGTTTCCAAATTTTGAAGGATTCTCAAACTGGTTCACCTCTTGCATCTATAGCTTTGCTAGGTAAGTCTATAGTGATGAGATTAGTAAGAACTAAATCTGGAATTTCATCAGCATCATCACTCGAACAATCAACCAAATTATGTATATCTATAAAACAATTTTCTCCACCATGCTCTAGGAGTAATTCCTTCTTGTTAATCACATCAACATAGTTGATGTTCTCTATGGTGTCCTTTACTCCTTTTGTTACAAGTTTTCTGGTCTCAACTTCTTTGGCTTCTGTCTCTTTGTCTATTGCTTCTTTCTCTAGTTGAGCTCCAAACTCAACTTCATGGAATGAAGAACAATCATCCCACTTTCCTTCAGGTTCACAAAAGACTTCTTGATCATAACAATGTTCATTAGTTGTCTCTATAACAACAGATTCCATACCTGTATTCACAAACAAACTATCAGTTTTAAAAATATCAAACCTTTTGGTCTCTTTTGATGCTTCAAGCACCAACTTCCCACCATGGAATTTCTGGTTTTCAGCAAAACCTCTTTGCTGTGACCTAATTCCTATGAGTCTCTCCTTCTCCAACAAAGAAATATGTATTTGTTCAAGTTTGTTCATCAACATAGCATTCCATTTCTATTTCAATAGATTCCACTTGATCTGTTTCCTTATTCTCCATCCATGTCTTTGGTCTTCATTCACTTTCTCTTGAAACAATTCCTGTAGTATATCCAATTCTGCTTTCATCTCTGCAATACTTTTCTATGCTCTTCATCACTCATCTAACATTTATTCGAACCTTACCTAAGTTTATCCATGTTCATTTTCACTAATTCTTCAAACTCAATTCAATAAAATAAAATACCTTTACCTCAATCAAATTCTAAAACTGACTCCCCTGTTTTTTCCTTTGCTTCCGCTGCACCTCTGATTTTTCCTTGTCATATGCTTTCTTGTCTTTCTAACAGCTTCAACTTGTGAGTTGCAATCAACCTCTGCAGTAACAATTCTCTTTCGTGCTACACATGCCTCACCAATCTTTTCTCCTCTGAGCTTAGTCTATTAGCATTTCTCTAGTTCTTTCATCTGGAACCAATTGAGCTCTCCTTGCTCTAGGCTACTGCAAATCTTCTCACCTTCCTTTGTTATTACTCTACACAAACTATAAAGACTAACACTGACAAGTATGCAATTTAATCATACTTCACATAGAATCTTATTCTTCTCTGATACCAAAATGATGGGGTGAAACTGCAACTTTACACTCTTTTAGAAAATTAAATTAATTAAACCTTTTGTTTAATTAAGTTATCACACCAACCTCTTTAGCGGAACTCAAAAAAGATTAAAAACCCGTTCAAACCCTTATTTTAGTTATTATGCTTTAATAGCAAAATTCCTTTATTTACCCAGAATACGCAAAAACTTCAATTATCACGCGGAACCGAAAGGAAATAACATTGTCGTTCTATAAAATTTTCAGGTTAGAAATTTGAATTAACCCACGTGCATCTTTATCACGTGATCACCATCGGATCATGCCCTTCACAATGAATAGATTCGATTGATCCAGAATTCAAAAGATTAAACCACAATTCATACAATATCGCAAATGAATTTTATATTAAAACTCATTCATTTTTCGACGCGATTACCATCGGATTTGCCTCCTTTAATCGGACGGTCACGATTGACTCGGCTATTAACTCAGTTTAATAAAATATCACGTCCGTTTCAGGATTAAACCTTGGTGCTTATTTGCACGCAATGATCGTAGATCTAACAGATCTGTTGATCGGATGGTTCTAAGCTTCTTCAGGTTTTCTTGCGAATTTATCAACTAACTCGATCTTATAACGTTTTGGGTCCGTTTCCTATGTTAAGCTGCGTGCACATTCACCAGAAAACACTATTGATCTTCTCATAATAGATCATCATTGATCCATCCTGTGATCAATGATGATTCATTTCTTCATTCAATCTCTGTCTGTGTTCAATCGGTGATCAATAAAAATTAATATTTAACATAGGGTTCAGCCTACTATTAAAGAATCGAATCACATAATAAAATCACGAAGAAACATGTTTTTACACACAAAACTCCTTTTATTCAAACTGTATTTACATATATGTACAGAACATCTCGTGCTTTGTTCTGTTCTCTCCTCTACTTAGCTTTCTCTAACACTCTAACACTCTGTCTAAAAAAACTATATCTCACTCTCCTTGCAGGCTTACATTTATCGAAATAAGTACATAGTTATGGATTATTCTAAATCCATAATATTCTCCATAAATCACTCAACTAATTCCTATTTAAATATCTCGTTCCCTAAGATTTCTACGAGATCTACACACATTAATTATCCCTGATATTCTCACATAGTTGAGAATACTTCACAACTGAAATCCTCATACATAGATTTTTCACTCAATCTATACAAATTGTTGGCTTATTGGGCCCTGACCCAGGGTCAGAGTTAAATTAGCCAAACAAATCCCGGTACTACTGTCCCTTTTGGCAATAGTCCGCAGAGTGCAGACTACGGTCTCACCCAAAGTAGTATGGGAGGGTGCTAGAACCAGGTTTCCGCACCCTGGAGATGTCTGATGAGTTCAAGTGGTTCGCAGTTTGGCCCTGCGCGCAGGTTTCTTCGCGCACTTTCTTGTACCTCGCAGTCTGATATACTGCCTTCACGCAGCCCTACCTAGGGGCCGAACACCGCACTTTTGCATTATTACCCAAGACCTTACTAGTATTCCAATGTTAGTTGATTATATTAGCCTACTTGTGTTATTTAAGTTATACTTAACAATATAAATCATTCATACAGGTGTGCCCAGTAAATAAACAGTATATTTGCAAATCATAACAAACATGTATTAACCCAAGAACAGATACACAAAATTATGACAAAACTTCACTTTATTAATTCCTTCCTTGGTTATAGAATCGACTCGCCCTGCGCACTTAGATGTGGACTACTAGGCCTCTGTGCACTTAGCTACAAAGCCTTCTCCTACCCTATGACCCAAACACACCCTTTATACCTCGGCTCCATCACTTAGAATTTCCTACCTCTTTCTTCCTTCTCTTCTACTTAGAGCTTTTCTCTATTTATACAATCCCATGGTCTGTAGACCATGGGTAGGTCTATCTAGCCAACATTACATTACAAAACTAGGGCAGACAACCCTGTGACTCTATCATACTTTCATGCCTTGCACTGGCAATTCGCGGAGCTTTACAACAAGATTCGGTCAAAACGTGGGCTTTGAGCCCCAAAACATTCCTTGGGAGATTCCATGCCCAACAGGACCCCAACACAAACATTGTGACTCGCCCTCAAGTCACTCTGTCGACGCGATGATCTTTGTGCAGATTCCCTCCAACTATTCTCAAACTGCACAGAGGTTAGTAGTGCACTGAGCTGCTACTTGCTGGATCTACTGCATACGCTGTCCCGAGACCTCTGTGTCTGAATTTCTTCCCTACATATGTACCGACATCTACTACATATGTTTATAGTCTTGCGTCTTTGTCCGGATCCTTGGAGTGTGAAGACTATGCTTCTGCCAGCTAGTCAGATAGTCGGCCCACCGGTGTAGGGCTTCAAGTGGTTGCCATTCACTTTGCCTGGGAAAGGCTCTCCATTTAGTTTGACTAACTGTACTATGCCTCTATTTGTGACCTCCTTAGCCACGTATGGTCCCAACCAATGCATTCTGAACTTCCCCAAGAAATTTTCAAACTTACTGCCATACAACAGCACTAAGTCATTTACCTTGAAGGTGCGCAAATTAATATGGCGATCGTGTCAGGCCTTTTCACGCTGCTTTTGTACCTGCTGATGAAAACCAGCTAGGAACCGTTCCTCCTCAAGTTCTTCTAATTACATGAGCCTTTCTTCCAGAGCTTCACGGTCCGTCATACCTGTGAGCACTGTTATGCACAGACGAGGTACAATATACTCCATCGGCATGACAAATTCCACGCCATAAACTAACAGGAAAGGTGTTTGTCTCGTCAGTTTCTTACATGTTGTCCTATAAGCCCATAGTACTGCAGGTATGCGTAGGTCCCAATCGCTTCGCTATGTGTTGCACACTTTGGTTAGCATAGTCTCCAGTATTTTGTTGAATGCTTCTACTGTCCCATTGGCTTGTGGATGATACGGTGTGCTTTTCTGATGATACAACTGGAACTCTTCTGTGAGTGCGCTGATGGTTTCGTTTAGGAAATGTGTACCGGTATCACTCATTAATATTTTCAGACAACCAAATCAGGTCAACACGTGTTCAAACAAAAACTTCGCAACCATAGCGGTCGTGCAGTCTTTGATCGGCTGCGCTTCCACCCAGCATGTTAGGTACTCCATCGCAGTGATGATGTATCATGCGCTTGTTTTTCCTTTGGGTTTGATAGGTCCCACAAAGTCGATTGCCCACTTTTTGAAGGGTTGCAGCATCATTTGCAGATTCAAAGGCATCTCGTCCCTTCACAATGGTTTACCGGTCCTTTGACATATATCACAGGCCTTACAATGTGCTTTTGAATCCTGATAAAGGGTTGGCCACCATAACCATGCGCGGAGAATCTTTTGTGTGGTTGCTCGTCTTGCATAGTGTCCTCCTACAACGCCCCCATGTGCTTCCACAAGGATCTAACTTCGTTCAAATTCAGGTACGTACCTTCGCAGTATCTCACCATTTCTCATTTTGTATAGGTGCCCTACGATGACAGAAAAATCCGCCGCATGCACCACCAATTCCTTCTTCTATTTAATGGAGTATTCCTTCGGTGAAGTCCCTTTTGTTAGAAAGTGGATTATACCTTCGAAGTGTCCATCCACGGTGCAAAGAGATGTGCGTCAGGTAATTCTTCCTCCAAACTAGTAGGTTCCTCGCCTATCTCAATACGCGACAAGTGATCTAGTCCTGCGTTTAGGCATCCAGGTTTTACCATGACCTCAAAGTCATATTCTTGGAACAATAAGAGCCACCTACAGATGTGCCCCCAAACACAGGCTTATTGACCAAGTACTTTAGTGTGAAATGGTTTGTATACATCTTGAAATGTCCTTCTAGCAAATAGTGCTGCTATTTTTGGAGCGCGTACACCATTATCAATCCCTCGTGCTTAGTTATGGAATAGTTCTTTTCGAATTTGGACAATATACGACTTGAAAACGTGATAGGGTGATCCAAGCCTTCGCCACCCTCTTGTGTGAGCACTGCTCCCAGTGCGATACATGACCCATCAACATGGACATGAAACTCCACATCCGATTTTGGGAAGACCAGGATTGGAGCGAAGGCCAATTTCCCCTTCAAGACATCCAGACTCTTCATGCAATCATCATTCTAGCAGAATGTGACATCCTTTTTCAATAGTTTATCCATCGGTGCGGTGATATGGGCATAGATTTTGATGAACTTCCTATAGTACCCTATGTGTCCCAAGGTAGTGTGCAACTGTTTAACACTTCGCGGTGCTTCAAAATTTAGAATTACTACTATCTTCGCGGGGTTTACCATTAGTCCCTGTTTGCAGACCACACGTCCCAGTAGGTTCCCAAATGGAATGAGGAACGTACATTTCTTAAGGTTTAGCGCAATCTGGTGTCGTCAGAAAGTATCCAGCATCAAGTGTAAGCTTGCTATGTGGTGCTTAATGAATCCAAAGACAGTCCAATCATCCAGATAGACCTCCAGGAATTTGTGGATATATTCTTTGAAGGCAGCAACAACTATGCTCGAAAAGATGGTTCGCAAGTTTTTTAACCAAAACGGCATGACGGTGTATTGAAAGTAGTCCCATTTAGTGGCGAAGGTGGTCTTGCTCCTGTTTTTTGGCGTGATTTTGATCTGGTGGTACCTTGAGAACCCATCAGTGAAAGAATATGCTTCTTGCTCCCCGACTTTTTCTAATACTTCATCTGTGAACCGGGTCAGGAATGGGTCGTGTACACAGGAATCATTCAACTTCTTGAGGTCCACGCATATTCTTATCTCTCCCTTCTACTTTTTTTCCTACACTACCATAGAGCTTACCCAGTCAGATTCTTCCACTGGCTCAATAATTGTGGCTGTGAACATTTTGTCTAGTTCCACGTGGACCTTTTCCTTTTACTTCAGATTCAAGCGGTAAGGCCTCTGCTTAACTGGCTTTGCGTCAGGTTTTAGGGTGATCTTCATCATCCCTAAATCTCTAATGATCCCCTTTAAGTCCATAATCTTGGTTTGGAATAAGTATTGGTACTCAGGGAGTAGCTCAGTGACCTTATCCACCGTGGCATCATCCCAATAGTCACCGAGTGTTGCATACTTCAGTTCAGCCTCCATACCAATGTTTACCTGCTTCATTTTTATTGGTGCGGTGATGTCAGGATCTTCAATTAATGGTCCTTAAACCTTGCGATAGCCTTCAGTTTCTAGAATTTTAATTTTTCGTGGATCCTCATCATCCTCCTCAATGTTTACATTGTAACACTGTAGCATGTAGCTTAGCTAGGTTTCCCATTCCGGTTGAAGCATTTTCATTGGCTCCTAAAGTATTATGAAGATAGTCGATTTTATTTCTTGTAGCTGCATCTTCAACAATATCCCATCAACGATCCTCAAACGTGAAGGTTAACAAGAATCCTTCATGCAAGATGTCCCATTCGCTCATGCCATGGTGGAGCTCTGTTTCAGTATACCAATGCATGGGTATGATATCCAGGGTATGGAAGAACAGGTGCAACCACTCAGGTTGTGGGTTTTCCTATAGACCTTGGTCCATTTTTCTAGGTGTGCATGTGGATCATCCCATCTGTCATACTTGTCTGTTAACCACATCTGAGGTGTCCCAAACCGCATGCACATCATCCTTTTGCATTTGCACCAGTCCTCAAAACTTCTTTGATGCATACCCCACCATCTTGCGGGCGTAGCACACAGTACCCATTTCAGAGCATCGAAACATTACTGTTTCAGTACTTCTCTTTCAAATTTTTTCAGGAAATCATCCACCTCGGTCAACCTGCTATACATAGGTAGATCTCTTACCTCTGTTTCCATGAAGCGCAATGACCTTGTCATCATGTTACGGTTGAGCGTGGTTACCTCGTGTAACCAGTTATGCCATCGTTCTATTTCCTCGTCTGAATCTGAGGTGTAGGAGCTTTCATGCTCCTATGAGAGTCTGCCATCCATTATTGGATTTACCCAGTCTTGCTCCCACGCGGTTATCTTGTAGATACAATCTAGATCGTTATCGCTATCATAGTTGCACATTGGCTCTGTGTAGCATGATCCTTCTACAAGGTCTAAAGGTACCACTACGTGCAGTGACTTTTTCTCAAAAATCATCTTGTGCTTCTTTAGATTTATCACTTCATTCATGTCAGTGGCCAAATCTATTCCCAATAGTGTGGGATAGGGATTTTTGTCATCAACAATCTCTATCACTTCAAAATTTGCAAGCGTGCTCGCACCTTCAATATCTACCATTATTCCATGCAATCTTCCCATAGGTATGATATTTTTTTGGTTCACCATTCACAATTGAATAGGAGACCATTATAGTGCAGGCCTACCCATGCGCTCCCATGTCTGCTTTGGTAGGACGTTCGTGTCCAATCCTAGATCCAAAATCACTTGATCCATTTCATATTCCCCGATCTGTGCAGTCAATCTCATCTCTCTTCTTGTTCGTGTTGTGTTCTTCCCGAGCTTCTGGACTGTGCGCGGTTCTCCTGGCGTGGTTCCAGCACATCTAGTGATGAGTTTTCCCCTTCACAACTTTATTGTCATGCAGCAGCTTCATTCATGTCTCCAAAAATGTAGTGAGAATTGATGGGTCCATTTACGGTTCCAGTTTGTCTTTACTTCCTGAAGTGGAGACATCTACGAAGCTCTTCTCAGCTTCCATGAATGTCTCCTTAGTGTGCTCTACATCAGATTCTAGTTCCTTTGTTGGAGCCTTGTGAACCCAGAGACTCTGTTCAGGCTGCTTGCCTTTGTCATCCCCTATCATGATACCACTTCGGAGCATGATATCTACATTTGGGTTTTCCTCACGCGGCTCAGACCTCATCATTTGCAGGTTCTGAGTTGGGGGAGGTTGGAGTGGTCCTTTATCGTGTAACCTTGCTATCAATGTGGGACAGTCCTTGGTCTCATGGTCAAACTGGGTACAATATAAGCATGATGGTCTCATCCTATTTGTATAATCGCAGGCATAATGCCCTGGCCCTTTGCAATCATAACATATCAGCTGGCTGCGACCTCTTCTTGGTTTCATTCCACCTTGACCTTGTTCGCGCCCCTGAAATCTAGTGTGCACCATTCCTGCATTTTGATCAAGGGCCCGTGTTTTGGTCTGAACTCTGTAGGTTGGAGTCCGATCCATCATCAGTTCATAACTTCTATGGGTGCACTCATCGTGGCCTACTGACCTGTAGAAATTACAGAACAAATGCTGGGATTTCTGCGTATACTTCTGTAATAGATGGCAGTTATCTGTAGCATGCTTCCCTCCTATCTAACAAATCGTGCACCATAATGCAGGTGCCGCACTCAGTCCTGCTTATGCCTCTAGTCTTAATGGCATTGGTCTGCCTCCCGCTAGGTAGTTCATGAAGACTGGACAATGATCCTTGTCATGTACCTGGCCTTTGCACTTTACACACCATACCTCCTCACACGCTTTTGGGTGAGCCATCTTGTCTTGTTTCAAACTCTGCATCTCAAGGCACAATTTTTTCAACTACACGTGGATCTGCTAAATTCCCAGGTTAGGATCTTCTATTGGGGTCTCATTCAATCTCATCATGATCTCCAAGCCCTCGGCCTGAGTGTTTAGATTCTGCTGTGACAACACGTTACTTATATGCGACATTAGCGATGCTACAAAACATGTTCAGTGTTGCCCATCTGTTAAGGTCATATTGGCTTCATGAGTTTTATACTTCAGTCTCTGATCTAGCTCCTAGGGGGTCTCACTTGGAAGCATCATGATTTCCTTAAATCCAATGATTGATTGTGTCTTTGATTTTGGCCTGCTAAATTCCTTGTTTAGCGTAGCTTGGATATCCGTGATCCTGTTGGGTCCCTATATTACTAGTGATTACCCCATTAATATTGTAGTTGTATCCCTTATTAATATTGTTGTGCCCCTATTGTCCCCATATTGTTATTACTATGCCCCATAGAATCCCTCTATTGTTATTTTTGTGGCTTTATATTATTATTGTTAGGTCGGCTGGGTTATATTGTGACTCCTTAGAATCCTATATATAGAAAGGAGGTTTTTTCATTTGAATCGTCGAAGAATTGATAATTTATGTAATGTAAAGGAGGCTTCCCCCTCGAAGAGGCTGAATTCTAAGGCGTGGATCTCTCTTTTCTATCTTTTGTGTGCTGGTTTCATAACATTTGGTATCAGAGCTTTGGATTCTAGGGTTTCGCTGCTCCAAACAGGTCATCGTGGCATTTTCTCTATAAATTTTTTTCTGCGATGTTTCATAAGATAAAAAAAAACCCATTTGAGAAGAAATCACGCTGAATCTTGGGTCCAAATTTCAGAGCTTTTCGTGCTATATTTGCAGAGATATGATATGAGGAAGTTGGTATTTTTGCAGACTCCTGAATTACATTCCAAACAGGTGACCTGGGGAAAATCGTCATAACTTTCTCTCTGAGCATCGGATTCAAATTTCATAAAACTATGTAGAAAGAGGACAGACTATAGTTTCTTTTATATCTTTTTCAGATCCAAAGGTCGAAACAGTGATTCGTGGCACGTCGTACAAGTTCGCTCTACTGAACTAGTCTATAATTAGGTCATCTTGGGAGATTGTGCATAACTCTTCCTTGGAGAATCCAACTTGGATCAGACTGGTGGCATTGCAAAGAGGAAATAGTGGGCTACTACATATCACAATTTTAGAACTGGATGATCTGAAATTGGAGAGATACATCAGATTCAATATCAAGCTTCTATAAAGTGAAAAAAGGTGTGTAGTTTTTTTTTAAATTTTTGCATAAGCTTAGTTTGAATTGGTAATTGATGCCCCGAGGAAAGAAAATGAAAACACCTAGTAAGAAACCTGAAAGATCTAGCATGACTTATGAAGAAGAGGAAGAACTGCAACATGATATATCAAAATTATGAGACCAAGTGCAACAAGTGTCACTTGCACAAAAAGCAACAGAATCTAAGATGGATGGTTTAAGGAAAGATGTAGAAGCTAAGATGGATGGTTTAAAGAAAGGTGTAGAAGCTAAGATGGTTTGTTTAAAGAAAGGCGTAGAACCTAAGATGGATGGCATGGAAGCTAAGATGAATGGCATGGACACTAAAATTGATGGCATGGATGATAAGATGGAAGAATTGAAGATAAATATGAATAAGTTGCTACAAGAAATGGTCACTAATGGTGAAAGGGTAGTAAAGGAAACTCATGATGAGAACAAAAGAAATGTTAATTATGATTCCATAGACTCTAATGTTGGATTGAAGACCCACCATATTCCAAAAATCGATATGAGGAAGTTTGATGGCAAGGATCCCACAACATGGATATTACAGATGGACCAATTTTTTGATCTCAATAATGTGAAAAACACACAAAAGGTATGTCAACTTTATATTTGGAACCAAATCAGTTTGTATGGTATCAATGGATTTGCTCTCGTAAACAAATTATCACTTGAGCAATTTTTACGGAAGAATTGATAACACATTATGAGGATACAAAAAGCAACACTTTTTTAGCCAATTGATAAGTCTCAAACAAAAGGGTTCAATAATGGAGCACATTGAGGAGTTCCAAAAATTGAACATAGGGGTAAAAAATATTCCAGAGGAGCATAGGATTGATGTGTTCATAGGGACTTTAAAGGATAATATCCAACATGATGTTCGCCTTTGGGAACCTGATTCATTAGAGAAGGCATTCAGGTTAGCAAGAAAAATGGAAAGCAAAATTATGGCAACCAGGAAGCATACCACTCACAACTATAAATATGGAAGTGTTGTTGCCCCTAGTCTTCCACAACCTATAAGGTTGACACCACAACAATTGGAAGAAAAAAGAGCAAAAGGGCTTTGTTACAGTTGTGATAGCAAATACACTAAAGGTCATAAGTGTGCTGAGAAGAAATGATTCTACATAGATTGTGAAGAGGAAGAAGAAAAGGAGCAAGAAAGGTCAAAAGAAGAGGATATACTCCAGGAACAAAGCCTAGATAAAGAAGAAATGAATCCAACCATATCTTGTAATGCATTGGCAGGAATTACCACTCCTCAAACCATCAAGATAGAAGGACAAATCAAGAAGAAAAAGGTAATAGTGTTGATTGATTCAGGAAGTACCCACAATTTTATTCATTGTAAGGTAGCAAAAGAATTGAATTGATTCTTATATCCAGCACCAGAGTGTCAAGTGATGGTTGCAAATGGAGGAACAATAAATTTCTCTGGAAAGTGCCATAATATCAAGCTATCCATGGGAGAATATGTATTGACTAGCCCAATGCCTTCCATTCCAATGGGAGGTGCTGATGTTGTACTAGGAGTCCAATGGCTACAATCCTTGGGTACAATAGCTTTTAATTTTCAAGAAATTTTCATGAAATGTTCTGTGGAAGGAAAGGAAGTTGAACTAAGGGGTATTGCAAGGAAACCAGGAAAGATAATCAGCTCTAACGGTATGACAAAGCTTCTAAAAAAGGAACAAAGAGGTGTAATTGCACAGTTATGTTCACTAGATGTTTCCACATTGGAATCATCTATTTCTCCAGATCTCCAAAAAGTCTTGGACAATCATTCCAAGGTATTTGAGACTCCCAAAGGTCTCCCACCTATTCGTGATCATGATCATGCTATTCATCTGATTCCAGGAAGTGTTCCTCCAAACATCAGGCCGTACAGTTATCCCTATGCCCAAAAGAGTGAAATCAAACATATGGTTGCAGAAATGCTAGAGGCTGGTATAATTCAACCGATTCAAAGTTATTTCTCTGCTCCAGTAGTATTGGTGCACAAGAAGGATGGATCATGGCGCATGTGTCCAGATTATAGGGAGCTCAACAAGCTCAATATTAAAGATAAGTTTCCCATTCCAGTCATTGATGAATTACTGGATGAATTGCATGGATCAATTTACTTCACCAAGTTGGATCTTCGTTCAGGATATCATCAAATCAGAATGAAGACTAAAGACATTCCGGAAACAACATTTAGAACTCATGAGGGTCATTATGAATTTTTGGTCATGCCTTTTGGCCTTACCAATGCACCTTCAACATTTCAAGGTTTGATGAATTCCATTTTCAAACCATTCCTTAGAAAATTTGCGTTAGTATTTTTTGATGATATACTAATCTATAGCAAGTCTTGGAAGGATCATGTTGAACATGTTGACAGGGTGCTACAATTATTGGAGGAGAAAAAATTATATGCAAAAAGATCCAAATGTTTCTTTGGAATACAAGAGGTGGAATATCTGGGTCATATTGTATCTCATGAAGGAGTTAAGGTAGACCCTAGCAAAATTAAAGCCATCAAGGAATGGAAAATCCCCATATCCATAAAGCATCTGCGAGGATTTCTCAAGTTGACAGGGTATTATCGCAAGTTTGTTAAGAATTATGGGAGAATAGCAGCACCTCTAACAACATTATTGAAGAAAGATGAATTTTCATGGACTCCAGAAGCAACAAAGGCCTTTGAGCATCTTAAAGAGGCAATGTGCCAAGCATCGGTCTTAGCTACACCAGACTTCACAAAAACCTTTATTGTGGAATGTGATGCTTCAGGAAATGGAATTGGTGTTGTTTTAATGCAAGATGAAAGACCCATTGCTTTCGAAAGTCGTCCAATCAAGGGAAAGTTTTTACACAAAGCTATTTATGAGAAGGAAATGTTGTCAATACTCCATGCACTTAAGAAATGGCAACCCTACCTAATGGGAAGACACTTCAAGGTAAAAATGGATCATGATAGCCTTAAATACTTTTTAGAACAAATATTATCCTCTAAAGAGCAACAAAAGTGGGTCACAAAGATGTTGGGTTATGACTTTGAAATCATCTTCAAAAAAGGGAAGCAAAATGTGGTGGCAGATGCACTCTCAAGAAAGGATGAGGATGTGGAAGCATTGTTTTGCACCATTTCTATTATCTAACCAGATTGGATAAACGAAGCAAGGGAGGAATGGAAGAATGATGAAGAAGTGTGGGCACTTATTCGAAAGTTACAACAAGACTCCAGTACATCTGATACATTTAGCTGGAAAAATGATTCGTTATGGTACAAAGATCGCTTATACCTCTGTAAGAATTCCCAGCTAAAACAAAATATTCTTATGGAATTGCACACTTCACCCTTAGGAGGGCACTCAGGATTTTTAAAAACTTACCACAGGGTTAAGAAGGAATGTTTTTGGGAGGGCCTTAAATCAGATATTCAAAAGTTTGTGGCGGAATGTTTGGTTTGCCAACAAAATAAAGTTGAAACAATTAAGACACCGGGTCTATTACAACCTTTATCCATTCCAAGCCAATGTTGGGAGGAGGTTTCAATGGATTTTATCACAGGTCTACCCAAGTCTGAGGGAAAGAGTGTCATCATGGTGGTAGTTGACAGACTTACCAAGTATGCACACTTTTTTGCATTATCACATCCATTTAAAGCCAGTACAGTTTCTACTCCATTTATGGAAACAATTCAAAAGCTACATGGAAACCCAAAGATTATTGTAAGTGACAGAGATCCCATTTTCATTGGAAATTTTTGGACAGAATTATTTTCTTGTCTTGGTACTCAGTTAGCTCATAGCTCATCTTATCATCCTCAATCTGATGGGAAAACTGAGATAGTAAACAAATGTTTGGAAGGATATCTTCGTTTCTTTGTATCTAATAAACAGACACAATGGGTCAATTGGTTGCCTCTAGCTGAATGGTGGTATAACACTTCCTTCCATACAGCAACAAAAATGACCCCATTTATGGAACTTTATGGATATCAGCCACCATCAATCACATCATATTTAAGAGAAAATTCTAAGGTTCAAGCAGTGCAACATCACATCGAACATCAAGAACATGTCCTCCAACTCTTAAAGGATAACCTCGTGTTGGCACAGAATAGAATGAAACAATAGGCAGATCAACATCGCACCGAAAGAAGTTTTGATGTAGGTGATTGGGTATTCCTACGGCTACAACCATATAAGAAAATTTCCCTTAAGCAAGCTAAGAAGGATAATAAATTATCACCAAAGTATTATGGTTCATACAAGGTGTTGCAAAAGATTGGTACTATGGCATACAAATTGGAGCTTCCTACAGCTTCTCGATTGCACCCAATTTTCCATGTTTCATGTTTAAAGAAGGTTATAGGCGACAAGCTCCCAATTCAAGCAATATTGCCAGAACTTGACGAGGAAGGAAAAATTATATTGGAACCAGAAGCAGTCACAGAAACAAGAACTCGATAGTTACGAAATCGATCAATTTCGGAGTATCTTATCAAGTGGAAGAACTTATCTGCAGAAGATTCCACATGGGAGGATGAGAATTTTATATAGAAGCATCCAGAACTACTGAAGCATTGAGGAAAACACTTTTTTGAAGGAGAGGGGCATGTTGGGTCCCTATAATACTAGTGATTACCCCATTACTATTGTAGTTGTATCCCTTATTAATATTGTTGTGTCCCTATTGTCCCCATATTGTTATTACTGTGCCCCATAGAATCCCTCTATTGTTATTTTTGTGGCTTTATATTATTATTGTTAGGTCGGATGGGTTATATTTTGACTCCTTAGACTCCTATATATAGAAAGGAGGATTTGTCATTTGAATCATCGAAGAATTGATCATTTATGTAATGTAAAGGAGGTTGCCCCCTCAAAGAGGCTGAATTCTAAGGTGTGGATCTCTCTTTTCTATCTTTTTGTGAGCTGGTTTCATAACAGATCCCTACGTTCGGATTTTCATTGGAATTCTCAATGTACCAAGTCAGTGTGCGATCTTGCAGAGTGCTTGTTAGGCCCCTATACTACTAGTGTAACCCCTTATTGATACAACCCCCTTATTATATTGTTGTGCCCATGTAGTCCCCATATTGTTACTATTGTGCCCCATAGAAGCTCACTATTGTTATTATTATGCCCTTACATTATTATTGTTATGACAGCTCTGATTATATTATGACCCCTTAGACTCCTATATATAGAAAGGAGGTCTTATCATTTTTATGATCTAAGAATTGTTCATTTGTGTAATGTAAAGGAGGTTGCCCCCTCGAAGAGGTTGATTTATAAGGCGCTCATCTATCTTTTCTATCTTTTTGTGAGCTGGTTTCATAACATTTGGTATCAGAGCTTTGGATTCTAGGGTTTTACTGCTTCAAATAGGTCATCGTGGCATTTTCACTATAACTTTTCTTTTCTGTGACATTTCATAAGCGAAAATACAACCCATTTGAGAAGAAAGTGTGCTAAACCTCGGGTCTGAATTTTAGAGCTTGTCTCGCTATATTTTCAGAGATATGATCTGAGGAAGTTAAGGTTTTTGCAAGCTCCAGAATTTAATCTAAAACAGGTCATCGTGGGATGTTTGCTATAACTCTTTCGCTATGAAGTTTCAGAAGCTAAAACAAAAACCCATTTGAGAAGAAATCAATTGGTACCACGACTCCAAATTTCAGATCGTTTCTCGCAATAGTTTTGGAGATATAGTCTGAGGAATTTAGGGCTTTTGAAGACCCCCAAATTACATTCCAAACAGGTGATTGGGGGAAAATCATCATAACTGTCTCTCTGAGCATATGACTGAAATTTCGTAAGAAGTTATAGAAAGAGGAATTCCTGTAGTTTTATGTATATCATTTTAAGGTACTAAGGTCGAATCAGTAAGACGTGGCACGTTGTACAAGTTTGCTCTACTAAACTAGTCTATAATCAGGTCACCGTGGAAGACTTGGCATAACTCTTTCTTGGATAATAAATTTCTGATAAAACTTGTGGGGTTAGAAAGAGAACTCAAAGAGATACCATAGGAAGAAATTTCAAAACTTGGAGATTTGAAATTACAGAGTTACAGTTGTTTCAAGATCGAGCTCCTAAAATCAAGAAAAATCGAGATGAGGAAGTTTGATGGCAAGGATCCGGTAAATTGGATACTACAAATGGAGACATATTTTGATCTGCATGGTGTACCATTGTTACAAAAGGTATGTATTGCATCTTCATATTTAGAACAAGACCAATTTTTATGGTATAAAGGGCTTTGTTCTCGTAAACCACTTGTTATGTGGTCAATTTTCACGGAGGAAATTATAGCACATTATGAAGATACAAAGAGCAACACCACAAAAATTGGAAGAAAAAAGAGAAAAAGGGTTTTGTTACAAAGTGGAAAGAAAAATTATGGAAACAAGAAAGTCTACCCCTCACAACTATAAATATGGAAGTGTTGTTTCTCATAGCCTTCCATAATCTACAAGGGTTACACCACAACAATTGGAAGAAAAAAGAGAAAAAGGGCTTTGTTACAATTGTGATAAAAAATGCACTAAAGGTCATAAGTGTGCCAAGAAGAAATTATTTTACATAGAGTATGAAGAGGAGGAAGAAAAGGATAAAGAATCATCAAAAGAAGAGGATATACACCAAGACCCAACCCCAGAGAAAGAAGAAATGAATCTGACCATATCTTCTAAAGCATTGGCAAGAATTACCTCTCCTCAAACTCTCAAGATAGAAGGACATATCAAGGAGAAAAAGGTTCAAGAAGTGAAAGATCACATCAAGAAAGAAGAAATGAATCCAACCATATCTTGTAATGCATTGGCCAGAATTACCACTCCTCAAACTATCAAGATAGAAGGACATATCAAGAAGAAAAATGTTCAAGAAGTGAAAGATCACATCGAGCATCAAGAAATGAATCCGACCATATCTTGTAAAGGATTGGAAGAAATTACCACTCCTCAAACTCTCAAGATAGAAGGACATATCAAGAAGAAAAAAGTTCAAGCAGTGAAAGATCACATCGAGCATCAACAACAAGTTCTCCAACTTTTAATGGATAACGCCACCTTGGTGCAAAATCAAATGAAACATCAGGTGGATCAACATTGCAGTGAATAAAGTTTTGATGTAGATGATTGGGTATTTTTACGGCTACATCTCAAGTAAGCTATTTATGAGAAGGAAATGTTGGCAATACTACATTCACTTAAGAGATGGCGACCTCACCCAATGGGAAGACACTTCAAGGTAAAAATGGATCATGATAGTCTGAAATACTTTTTAGAACAAATGTTATCTTTAGAAGAATAGAAAAAATGGGTCACAAATATGTTGGGTTATGACTTTGACATCATATACAGAAAAGGGAAGAAAATTTTTGTTGCAGATGCACTCTCAAGAAAGGATGAGGATGTGGAAGCATTGTTTTGTGCTATTTCTGTTATCCAACTAGATTGGATAAACAAAGCAAGGGATGAATGGAAGAAGGACAAAGAAGTGTGGCCACTCATTCAAAAGTTGCACAATATCCTAATTCAAATAATATTTCTAGAACTTGAAGAGGAAGGAAAAATCATATTGGAACCTGGAGCAGTCACAGAAACAAGAACCCGACAACTACAAAATCGATCAATTTCAGATTATATCATCAAGTGGAAGAACTTACCCACTGAAGATTCCACATGGGAGGACAAAGAATTTTATACAGAAGCATCAAGAACTACTCAAGTGCTAAGGACAACACTTTTTGCAGGAGAGGGGCATGTTAGGCCCCTATACTACTAGTGTAACCCCTTATTGTTATTAGTACAAACCCCTTATTATATTGTTGTGCCCATGTAGTCCCCATATTGTTCTTATTGTGCCCCATAGAAGCCCACTATTGTTATTATTATTCCCTTACATTATTATTGTTATGTCGGCTCTGATTATATTATGACCCCTTAGAATCCTATATATAGAAAGGAGGTCTTGTCATTTGTATCATTTAAGAATTGTTCATTTGTGTAATGTAAAGGAGGTTTCCCCCTTGAAGAAGCTGATTTATAAGGCGTTCATCTATCTTTTCTATCTTTTTGTGAGCTGGTTTCATAACAGCGCTGACCAGCGTTGCTTTCTTTATATTGTCATCTGTGACTCATTGCGCTTCCCATACAACCCTTCCCACGAACCAAAACTGGTCTAGATCTTCATTCCCTACTCCTTTGAACACCAACAACTTTATTGTGCTTGCCATATTGAACTGTGGTGGTGGCGGAGGTGGTGTGGGCAAAGACGGGGGTGAATATGGTGAAACTGGCGGTGGTCTACGTGGAAGTGGTATGCACGAAATTTGCTACTTTATCAAAGTAATCGCGCTTCTTGGTGAAACCTTTGCGAGCTCTTCCTTGCTTTCTCATGGAGGTGAAATCAAGGGGCTAGTTTCTAGTTCTGCGCTACCTTCATTTCTATAGATCCTCCCGCTTCACGTAGCCCCAAACATCAATTTATTCACATAACTCGCTTTTCACACAGTAGCATTTTAATCCAAATGTTCAAATATTTAACGTACTTACCTCGCGGTCCTTTGAGGAAACATCAATCCGCCTCACTATAGTTCACTGAAGTATATACCGTGAACTCGGTGATAAATCCTCCTATAATTCAATCAAGCCAGTGATCCACAATGCAAATGATCTTATCTTCCGATGCTTCCAGTCTGTGCACCAACTCTGGAGTCCACACAATAGGTTTGTCAAGCCTACACCTTCCCTGATTGTTTGCTAACTTCATATATAAGTAGCAATCTAACCACTCTTCCTTTGATAATTGCAGATTCCTATTTTCTTGCGCTGTGAACTCATGAATCTTTCTATCCAACCACTCTTCAATTCCTTTCTTTGTTGGATTCCAATGATATGACATCAGACATATCTATGTAGATTCTGGTCCCGGCAAAGGAACCATTTGTTGGCTTATTAGGGCCTGACCCAGGTTTAGAGTTAAGTTAGCCAAACAAATCTCGGTACTAATGGCCCTTTCAGCAACATTCCGCGGTGTTAGTCCTTCCAATCTACTAGGTTGAAAAGTAAATCAACAAGGGTAACCTCAAACCACTTCAGCTCAGTAGCTAGCCCTACTAAGCATGAGAAGGATCTCTCTAAGTCCTTTATCAATGATATGACTTTAAAGAAAATGAATTTTAGGTTATATATGTGTATTTGTTTGTGAAAATTTTGTTTTTTTTAAGGATTTGCTGAACTTAGGGTTTGGAGCCACAAGTAGGTCTAGGCTATGGGAATACAGGAGCAAACATAGGAAGGAGCTAGATGTCAGAAGCCATGGTGTAATTTGAGTATTTTTCAGTGTAGTATAGAGGATATAATGTGAAAGAAACTAATGAGCATAAATAAACATGATTTCATTAGCTTTGGAAGACAAAACACATAACCATCAAAACCAGATAACAGAGATTGAAAAACAAGAATTATGAATATTTTATCACAAGGCATTCATAGAAAGAAGAGATATAATGTAGATAAATATGTTTAGACCATGAGAAAACAAAAAGAATGAAGTGCAAGCACCATGAACTCACTGGGCTAGAGTTCCTTGAAAATAGATGCAACCTGTATCTGTATTAGTTGAAAGATGATGATAATGCAAGCCTCCTTTACAAAAAGTTCAACCTGCTTCTCCTAAAGTGAAATAGTACTTATAGACTCTCCTAGACCACTTTCCCACCTTCAAGAGTTGAATTCCTTGGTGGAAGAACTGACTCCAAGATTCTCTCAAAAAAAAGGCGAGAGTGAGAAGGTGCAACTCAAACACCTCATGAAGAGTTTGATTAGGAGTATTCTTCTTTTATGAGGCCTAATAAACATCAAAAAAAACTTATGATATGAATTTATTCATGCCTACATCACCTAGCCTCGTAACTTGTGCCATTACATAGAGAATCTTGACTTCGACCAAGTTAGACTAGAAACTAGAAATTTTACACAGTGAAATTTTACAATTAAAAACACAGAAAGTGCAGAAGCACAACTCCAAATTTGAGCTGATTTTAGGTGCCTGCCACGGGTAAAAATGAAAATATGAGAGAATGGTCAACTAGCCCTTCAAGTATAGTTTCCAGAACAGTTTGAATTTATGAATTTGGAGCATGGGAAGACCTTCAAAAATCCATTCTCCCAAGGTCGCTCCAGAAGCGTAGTGCGTGTCAAAAAATGGTCCAGAATGCTAGTTTTTTGCCACTTTTTTGCCTTTTTCTCCCAAAATAAGCCACCTCTACAAAATCTAGGAAAATGGGTTTTTAGAGGATGCCAAGACCTTTCTAAAAATGTAAACCTTTCCTCAAATGGATGCTTGAGGAAAAAGCGCAGTGCCAAGGTGCTGCGCTTCTGGAAAGGCCAAATTTCTGAATTTAGACCAAAATTTGCCCAAAAACTCAAAATGCTCAGAATTAGCTCAAAATTGGAGGGAAGGTGTAAAAATGAGTTTTTTATAGCTTCATGGATGCTTCAGAAAGCATCTCCAAGTTTCCCTCATCCTTTTGATCTTTTTTGGTCTCCTTAAGCTTTCTTTTGAGTTGTTTCACTTTGACATCGGTGATCATATCTTGAGCTTGATAGTGATGTGCCATGTGTCTGAGAATTTGATTATCTTTGTTTTCCTTCTCCAAGTGTTCATTCACCCTGTTGAGCCAATATTCTTTGTCTTGATGTACCTCTAGGGAAATTCTTTCTTCTAGGTCAAGGTCTTCATTGAGCAATATTTGTTTTTGTTCCTCTTGCAAAGCTTCCTTGCGACCTCTGGTTTTTGGTCTTTTCCTTTTCCCTTTTGCCTGTGATGCTTTAGGCTTGCTTGATGTTATGACCTCCTTACCTTTGCCAATTTGTTGCACTAACTTCATTTTTTCCTTTTCTAAGATCAACTCTTTTTCTTTCAGTTGACTGTTTTCTTGTTCAAGGAATGATATAATGAACTGTGCTCTTTCCATATTTGTTTCTAGCTCCTTGATTTGGTAGTCCTTGTACCTGATAGTCTGCTTCATAATTGAAGTCTCATCTTCCTCTTCTAGATCAATAATCTCTAATTCATGCTCAACTGTCTTCTTATCCTTTGCTGTCGATACTTGCTTTGTCGATGAAGAAGGCTTGGCCCCTTTCTCTTTGTGAGAAGAAAACACAAGCCTCTGCCCTTTTGTTATACACTTTGGTGACCTCTGGCCTAGGTAGCTGAATCTTCTCTGCTGGTTTGCTAGATGATCCCATTTTTGTTTGTTGTTTTGGTGCGCTTGGGCACTGAGATGCTGCATTTTCCTCATGCCATTTTAAAGCTGTTTCTAAATAGGCTTCCCAAGCCATACCCCTCTCTGCCAACTAATGAAGGACAATGGTTTTGATGAGATTGTGATGAAACAAGCTTGGAGAGTGATCTTTTTCCTTCAACTGTATCTTCTTAGACATTTTTGAAATACTTATGAATAGGTAATTGCACAGGTTGAGTGGTTTTTGAGATGTGAAGTGCATCAAGAGGTGAATATGATAGGCATAAAACCTTGAGAATCTACCTTCATAGGTAAATAACCTCATGATAGTCTTCATTAAAGGGGTATACTTCTCAATCAAATATCTGAAAGGCATAAGGTGAGTATGTGTATCTCTGTGATGAGCCCCCAAATTGGGTAACCTATTGGGCTCATTTTCCCTAATTATCCTTGTTCAATCCTCCATTTTTCATAGATTATGCATGTTTTTCTAGTATTCTTATGTTATTTGAATGAATAAGGGTGGTCACTCTACCTAGGAGGCTAATACGTGGTTATTTCAGGTTTTTTGGACAAATTTTGGAGCAAAACCGAGCAATCATGGGTCAGCTGATAGCCAAGCTTGAGGTGAGGATTCATAGGGAGGTTTTCTCTTGCATTAAATGGCCTCCCTCGAAATCTGCACCCTCAACACCGAGCTCCACAGGCCACGAAAACGAGTTTCAAAGGCAGCCAAGCAGTTTTGGAAGAGTGACTGTTCACTAGCAGTTGGGACAGCCGAGTCCCTTGAATCTAGGAGGGCTGCTAGCCCCCTCGTATTGTATAAGTAGGGAAACCCCAACCTTCGTAGTTTACATTTGGAAACTATTGTTATTTTTGCACTATAGTGCTGTCATTTTGCTCAGCCTGTTTTATTGTTGTACAACTTTCATATGATGGTTATTTTTGAATAATGAGAAGCAAATTTACTTGGCATCAGATCTGAGTTCTTTATAGGAGCTTGCAGATCTTGGGGTTGGGCCCAACCCGAGTGTTAAGGCCTCCTCTATGTATTGTTAGTTGTTCTTTATGCATTTGCAAAAACATTTCTGTTAATTAGGTTAAAGTTTGCTGATTAACTAGGTCACTGTTAATGGTTAGAAAGACTTTTGAATGCTCAGATTTAGTTGATAGGTTGTTAACAGAAAAATCTTCAAAAAAAAGGGCCATCAAACATCTTTGGTTTCACCTCTCCTTTAGTAGGATCTGGAGCTGGGATCAGGATAACTTTGCTGCCCACAAAAACACTGATTTTGCTTTGCCATGCAATCACTAGTGTTTGATTTTAATGTCTAGAAGTTGGTTACAAGTTCAGACTTTCGTTTGCTTAGTGGCATGAGTTAAAATACACGGTTTCATTGCAGGTCACACTTCTGTTCATTCTCTTTACTGGCAGCTAGCAGATTAGGTCATCATAGTTAGGTTTTTGAATTTACAAGTCTTTGTTGGATCAGTTGGAAAAAACGCCTTGCAGAGCACCTGTACCACCCCTTCATCTATTCATTCTCCATCAGCACCATCAACTCCACCCTCTACCTTGAATCCTTGCCTCCAGTTCGCCATTTGCTCCCATAACCCTAGTTTTGTGTGTAACATTGCTTTAGTCTTCTTTGAACCAAATACAGCCATCCACACCTGTCCACAACTCCATCCACCGAGTTTTAGACCATCTCCAACCCTCACCCTACTTCCACACTCACACCTTCACCTTTCCCTCTCCATTCATCCACCAAAAACCTCATTTCTGAACATCCTGTAGAAAAGTCCAGACATCCTCTAGAAAATTGCAGACATCCTGTAGAACCCCTGCAGACTTCCTGTAGAGGCTCACGAATGAGGTTTCTTGACAGCCAAACTCGGTGAAACTCTATGGAAGGGTGTTAGGGACCCCTTTGGCCCTCTCTGAACCTTCTTGACCTTTCCCAATCATTTCTTCTTGCATATCCACCTCTGCACAGCCCAAAAACAGTCAAATCATATGCATAATAACTCTGGCAACTTATTCAAAAATACAAAAAGATTTTTTTTTAGATGTTATTGTAGAAGTAGCTTAGATACAGGTATTTACCTTCCTAGAAGTCAATGGCATTTCTTTCAGTAGCTTGCATCCTCTTTCTTGCATCAGTAGGGTTAGCTGGTAGAATCAGGGTTTTCTAGGGTTTGTGTTTTCTTTTAGCTTTTCAATGTCTTTCTGCAAGTAGATCAGCCTTCTTTAAATTAGCTTTCTTCCATCGGTTAAAAATCTTCTTCTCAGAGCTCATAGAAGTTGGCTTGAGCCCCTAGCGGACTTGTGCTAGCTGACCAAGTGACAGCTGCGTCAAGAGCTAGTACTTGTGCATACAGCACCGTCGCTTCCAAGTTTGTTACGAACTACTGAGTTGATAAAAGTAAAGAAGGGAGTCCCAGGAGTTGTAGCATTATTGCTGCAATACTAGAGCTCACCACCTCTTTTTTGCGCCGTTGCCGTGGAAGCGTCAGAGTATTTGTGATTGTTGCTTTTCTTCTATTTTCCTACTCTCGCCTTCTGCCAAGTAGTTTATTTCATTTCCATTCTGCAATTTCATTTCTGCAAAAGTAAATTATACATTTCCTGCTTTCGTAGATTAACCTTTCAATTCTGCAAGCGTAAAATAGAATTTCAAATCTGCAAGTGTAAAATAGTATTTCAATTTTGCAAGTGTATTCTAGTATTTCCTTCTCGCAATTTGATTTCAGCAAAATAGATTAGTCTTTTCCTGCTTTCATTTCAATTCTGCATTTTCATTTCTGCAAGATAGATTTTAGTTAGTTGCAATTCCATCTGTTTCAGTTTTGCAGGTACAAGCAGAGAAAAGATCAAAAACAACCAAAAGTCCTTTCATGCCTCGTAGGAACAGAGATAATACCGAAAAATTCCTACCCAACACCCCCACCACTTCACTGGGTCACCCTTCTCTCTTCTTTGGTGGCAGTGATCCAGAAGAACCTATAGGTGAACCTCTTGAGATATACGAAGATCCTATAACAGAAGAAGAGCAAGAAAACATTCCTTTTGAGACTATGGCTGACAACAAAAATGGTAGAGACGATGATGAGAGAATAGAAGGTACCTTCCCCATCCGAGAGACTAACGGGGACATGAAAATGAAGAACATAAGTCCCTCAGCCTTACGTCATTTCCATGGATTGACCGCTAAAGACCCTGATACCTTCCTATTTGAGTTTGTTGTCCTTTGTCAAACTTATGACTATAAAGAAGACGAGAAAAAGTTGAAACTATTTCCCTCTACCCTCAAGGATGCAACATTATGCTGGTTCATGGGGTTACCTAGAAACAGTATCACTACTTGGGCTCAGATGCAGCAAGTCTTTAATAACAAATACCAGGATTACTGTAGGTCAAAGGAAACCAAGGGAGAAATCTTTCGGATGACCATGGGAAATGATGAGTCTTTAGAGGACTATGAGGAAAGGTTCCAACTTAGCTATAAACGGGCCAGGTGCACACTTGACCCTGAATCTCTAAAGCTGGTTCTGCTCCAAGGAGTTCCTGAAGACCTTCTAGATACCCTTCACATGCTAGCTGGTGGGGATATTTACCAACTACCTTATGAGGACATAAAGACTGTGTTTAGAAACCACTCTAGGGCAGCCCGGAAAAGAGGTAGGGGGAATCCACTTTCAGCGAGTACTACCTTCTCCAAGTATGAGTTTTCTAATCAGATGGAAGACCTCAAAAGTGAGATGAGATAGACCATTGCTATGCAACTTGATACTTTCCGAATCCAACAAAAGAAAGAGGAAGCTAAGAGGGATTTGGCCATTTTCTGTCCCAGATGTACAAGGAAGCACCCTAAGAACGAGTGTCCATTGCACTCAGTGGAGGTATGTTTCATTTGTGAGGAGAACCAACCCACAAACCAATGCCCAACCTTGCCCAGATTCAAAGCCATGTACCAAGGGACTGAGGCACCCACTGAACCTCTCTACTTCCTCAACCAAAGGAGACCGCATGGACCCAGACCTTACCAGTAGGGGATGCAAGGGACATCCCAAGCTTATTATAGCCCCAACCAATCTGCTCACATGCCTTCTTGGGGTCCCCCTGCTCATCCTTCCTAGTCTACACCTCCTCCGTGGTCTTATCCACCTCAATACCATACTCAAACCACTGCTCATTCGTTTCACTCACATGTCCAGCCATAGCCTCAGTGGAATGCACCTCAACCGGGGTGGAGGCCCCAATACAACTCTCCTCCCGCCATTCAGCCTCCACCACCGGCTCAACCACAACCATTACCTCCTGTTCCTCCAAGACAACCCAAATGCCTGCTCAACCGAACCTGAACCCCAACAACCGACAGGCCCAGCAGGTATACACTGGGGAGACAACATGTCCTACCTATGCTATGGAGATCCAGGAGAACAACCTGTGATCCGGAAAGACCCTTCCAGATCGCCAACCTCCTCCCCTAGAGGACGAGGAAGAGAAACAGGAAAGTGAACCCAAAGCCATTCCACCCTTTCCTGAGCGACTAACAGTAACCACACAACCAAACCCAGAGGAGACTGAACTTCTGGGGGAACTAAAACAATTGTGTGTGAAAATACCCCTTCTCTAGGCCATCAAAGATGTACCAATATACAACAAATTGATTAAGGAGAAGTGTTTTAGGCACCCAGGTAGGAGAAAGAGAGATTCCTTGCCTATCAATGTCATAGGACAACTGTCTGATCTAATGTTGGGGCAAGTAATCTGTCCAAAGTATTTGGACCCTGGGAGTCCTGTAGTTGATGTCCACATCAATGGCACCATTATCCCCCATACCTTGATTGATTTAGGGGCTGCCATTAATGTGATGACCAGGGACACCATGCTTAAACTCAACCTTCAGAGTTCCTTAAGGAAGACTTCGACAGTCCTACAGTTGGCAGATCGCTCCACCGTGACTCCCGAAGGGATTGTGGAGGATGTCTTGGTCTCTGTTGACTCTTGGGAGTATCCTATGGACTTCTTGGTCCTTCAACCAAAGGCAAAGCTTACTGGATACCCCCTCATTTTGGGAAGACCTTGGTTAGCCACTGCGGATGCTTACATTAGTTGCCGAGCTAGAAACATGACCATAAAAAATGGTCCTATGTCCAAGCAGCTAGTCCTATACCCTCTTGCCCAGCCTCTGCTAGAACATGACTTACCGCTTTGGCTGGAAGAAGGAGATGAGGATGAGGTCTACTCTACACCCTTGTGCACAATAGAAACCACTAGGGGAGGTCCTCAAACCGAGGATGATTTGATTCAGACCTTGATTCAAAGTCCACCTCCCAGTGCATTGTCCTTAGAGGAATTGGTGGAGGACACCCAAGCCAGCACCTTAGTGGACCTGTGTGTGACTGATCCAACCTCTCCCAGAGTTAAGAATGTGGAGTTTGGTCCCGAGAGAACTTTAAAGATCAGCTCCTCCCTATCTCCTTCCCAGGAGAAGGAGCTGTGTAGCTTACTGAACAACCATTTAGATGCTTTCACCTGGAGCTATAAGGAGATGAAAGGAGTCCATCCTTCGGTCTTTACCCATCATATCTACATTAAAGAAGACTGTAAACAAGTCAGGCAGCCTCAGAGGAGAATGAATCCAGCCGTTAAGGACATTGTCAAAGAAGAATTGCAAAAATTGTTGGATGCAAGATTCATCTATCCTATCTCCGACAGTGAGTGGGTTTCACCTCTAGTGCTTGTGCCCAAAAAGAACGGGAAGTGGAGAATCTATGTAGATTACCTGGAACTTAACAAAGCCACTAAGAAAGACCATTTCTCTTTTCCTTTCATAGATCAGGTGTTGGATGGACTGGCAGGGAAGAAGTTCTTCTCTTTCCTAGATGGGTTCAGCGGGTATAACCAGATCCAAATCAGCCCAGAAGACCAAGATAAAACCACATTCACCTATCCTTGGGGTACCTTTGCCTATCGAGTCCTTCCCTTTGGGTTATGCAATGCTCCTGCCACTTTCTAGAGAGCAGTATTGAGCATCTTTTCTGAGTTGGTCCATGATTCGGTAGAAATCTATATTGATGACTTCACTCCTTATGGGTCCAACTTCCAAGAAGCATCGACCAATCTGGGAAAAGTTCTAACCAAGTGCATTGAGATGAACCTGTCCCTCAGTCCTGAAAAATGTGAATTCCTGATGACAGAAAGGACCATGCTAGGTCATACCATTTCTCGCCAAGGATTACAGGTGGATCCTAATAAAATTGCTATCATCCAAAAGGTCCCACCTCCTCAAAAGGTAAGAGATGTTCGGAGTTTCCTAGGCTTAGTAGGATATTATCAAAGATTCATTAAAGACTTCAATAAGCTAGCCTCGCCTTTGTTTGGACTTTTAGGGAAAGATGTTGAGTTTAAATGGACTGACAACTGTCAAGGGGCACTGGACGAATAGAAACATAAGCTGGTGTCTGCCCCGATCTTGAGAGGTCCAAACTGGGCCCTACCTTTCCACATCCACACTGATGCCTCGAACAAAGCCATAGGGGCAGCCTTAGGACAAGTTGAGGAGAAACTCCCATATGCCATATACTTCGTCAGCAAAAACCTGTCCAAGGTAGAAATAAACTATACTTTAACCGAGAAAGAGTTCCTAGCCGTAGTCCATTCCCTAAACAAGTTCAGACACTACATCACCGGTTATCAAAGATTTGTGCACACTAATCATGCTGCGATTAGATATTTAATGAATAAGCCTGATGTCAATGCTCATATTATTAGATGGTTACTTTATTTACAACAATTTGATTTGACGATTTTCGATGAGCCAGGTAAGGAAAATGTTGTTGCTGACTTCTTGTCTAGATTGGACTTGTCTGCAGGTGAAGAAGGAACAGTGGATGACCAGATGCTAGATGAACATCTATTTGCTATCTCAGTACTCTCTCCATGGTTTGCTGATATAGCAAATTACTTGGTCTAAGCACAGTTCCCTCAGCATCTGTCCTCAAAGGAGAAGAGAAGAATTGTAAGGAAGAGTGCCCTGTTCACTTGGATCGGGGGCAACCTGTTTAAACTTGGCCCAGATCAAATCTTGAGGCGTTTTGTTAGAGAGGAGGAAGTCTTTGACATCCTCCTAACCTGTCATGATGGACCTTGTGGAGGCCACTTTGCAGCAAAAAGGACTTCCTTCAAAATTCTACAGGCAGGCTACTATTGGCCTACTCTTCATCAAGATGTCAGAAGATACATCAGCCAGTGTGACCGATGTTAGAGGATGGGGAAACCGACTCCTGGAGATGAAATTCCTCTCCAACCTCAAGTGACCTTCGAGCCATTTGAGAAGTGGGGCATGGATTTTGTGGGTCCTATCAACCCTCCTTCAAAGAAACGTTCTTACATCATTGTGTGCACCGACTATCTAACCAAGTGGGCAGAAATAAAGGCAATCAGAGCAACAATAGAAGAAAAGGTGGCTGAGTTTCTGAGGGAAAATATCTCTACAAGTTTGGCTACCCAAGAGAGTTATTCACAGATGAAGGAAGCCAGTTCACCTCCAACCTGATTGAAGATTTTCTCGCTCATCACAAGATCAAGCACAAGACTTCCACCCCCTATCATCCTCAAGCAAATGGGCAGGTGGAAGTCACTAATCGAGCATTAGAAGAGATTTTGACCAAGGTTGTGAGCAGCAGCAGAAAGGATTGGGCAGATTGCCTGGTTGATGCCACCTGGGCCTACAACACCACTTGGAAGACCACAACCGGTTTCACACCTTATGAGCTGGTCTACGGGAAGAAAGCTTTGCTGTCCATAGAGTTCGAGTACAATACATTGAGGGTGGCAGCTCAGCTGGACCTAGATCTCAGCCATGCTCAACGTGAGAGATTATTGCAGCTGAATGGACTAGATGAACAAAGAATGCAGGCCCTCCTCCACTCAGAAGTAGTTCAACTCCAGAGGAAGATATGACATGACCGACACCTTAATGAAAAGCAATTCCAGCTAGGAGATTGGGTGCTGCTGTATGACTCAAGATACAAGGATTTCAAAGGGAAGTTGAGGACAAGATGGTTAGGACCATATATAGTGGAGAAATGTAATGACAATGGTTCAGTCCTTATCAGGACCATTGATGAAGAGGCCATTCCCATGCTTGTCAATGGACATCGACTGAAAATCTACAAGAAACCCCTCTCGAGGCAGGAATTCATTGAAACTGTGGAAAAACCAGTGCTGGTAATAGAGCAGGGTTCTGCCTCTGTTCTGGCCACACCTTGATCATCAAAAAAAAAAAAAGAGGAATAAAAAGATCCCTGGACAAAAACCTCTCTGAGGCAGCCAGGGTAGGCAATGAGGGTGAAAACCTCATGGAGGCACCCCCGCTGTCTCTCAGAAAATAAAGAAATGCAATAAAAAAGATCCTTGGGTGAAAACCTCTTTGAGGCGCCCAGCACAGATAGTGGGGGTGAAAACCTCATAGAGGCACCACTGTTGTCTCTTAAAAAAGAAAAAAAGAGAAAAAGAAGAAAAAAGAAAAAACAGGTCTAATCTTTGAAATTATTGCAGGTTGCAGGGATATAATGCAGATAAAGAGGGCCGCGCAAATCAAGGAAAGAGGTCCATCCCAAGCTACCAGGCATCCTCACAGACACTCCCTCCATGGCCACTCACTTTTTCCAGGATTTGGACACATTCGGGTCAAGATTCAACCTCCTACAGGAAGTTTCAGGGCTTTCTACAGGAAGTTCTACATTTCTATAGGAAACATCCTGTAGAACCTTTGGACAAGCCAAAATCGATTCTGGAGGAGGATTTAAGACTTGAAGTTTGTTGGTGAGGCCTGCAACCACCCCTTTGTCCCATCCATCACCTGTTTCCTCTCTTTCTTCTGTCATTACCACAATTTGGTCCTGTACTCCTGCACAGTCATGCAAAAAGTCCTGTTTTCCTTAGATCGCCATTTTTTTCAAGGGACAAATCAAATACATGAAGGCCCGCACACTCTACCTGCCAAAAGCTCCAATGGGACCCTTCATCTATGACTATAACCGTGCCCATTTCAGTATGCAGCCCAGGAGGAGAAGCAGCTACAAGATGTCCTACAGGAATCCTGTAGCAGCTAATCCGCGTAGCAGCTAATCCGCCTGGAATACACACTATGGAGTCAGGAGTAGTTGAAATCAACACAAGAGGCATGCAACCAGCTCCACGTAAATATGAACACCTCCTCAACAGCTGAGAACAGACGGGGCCGTGCATGCAATGTTCACCACCAGAGGACCGGGTCCTCAAAGCCTTGCATCCAGCATCAGCTAATGAACGAGGGAATTCAAACGCCTGTGCACAAAGCAGTAGTGAACAAAGCCATTGTTTCACGTCCAAAAACCTATGAAACACATCCACGGTTGCACAGGTAAGTGCCTAACCTTATTTCGTCAAATTGCATGAACTGTACTATGAAACGTGCATGTCAGTGAATGTGCGGATTGAACAAATGTAATGGCTAGTCAACTGGCCACCCACAGCCAGTGGAATTGCCTCGTGGGATCTGAACAAGCATGGCTACGCTCGATTCCGCCAGAAGGACGTGGAGCTGACATGTGGGAAGTTTCCAGTTGGGGAAATCAGCAGATTTGCAGTGAAATTGGCGGACTGACAGGGATGACGGTGGGTAATGGAGGAGATAGATATTGGCGGTCAGAGACACGCCGAAGGATGATGGCCGTGACGTTGTCTAATGGCTCGGCCTGGACACCTCACCCCCGCACCATGAATTACGCCATATTTCAAAATCATTTGGCCAGAGCACACACATCAACCACTGTCATTTATGCATACAACCGGTTTTTCAACAACGTGAGCATCTTCCTCTGCAGTTTGTTAGCCTGAGTTTCTCGGCCCAATTCAAACTCTTCCCACGTCCTAGACTTGCTTCGCAACGCCGTGACGTCCTCCAGAAGCAGCAGAAGCTCTCTACAGGAAGGAGCTCTACAGGAAGTAGAGCGAAAGCTCCCAGAGCAGAGAAACCTGTGTCTGCACGTCGGAATTGGAAATCTTGAAGAGAGGTAGGCTCGAACATGCCATCCCCATGCTTAATTTTTGAAAGGTGGTGAATTAGCTTGTTTGAAGTGGGGAAAATTGAAACCAGTCTGCCTATGGGTCAAGAATGGTGGTTTGCTTATACGATACACCGAATTTTTTTCGAATGGTGTTGCGTCATATTCTCCTCCGTGCTTCCTGTTAACAAACTCTCCCCATTATAACGATAAATTGTTGTAAGGCTCACCTGTGCACATATAACTTTTTTTGTGATTGTTATATGATTGGTATGAAAATTTGCTCTTCACTCTGTCTGTGAGAGCTTCATTCCTTTTGACAAGTTGAGTTTTGGGCGGCAGCAGTATTTTAACCAGAGAATTGGTGAAAGGGGAGATACAAACAGCGGAGAAACCAGATTTCCAATGTAACCAGAGCTCAAGCTGAAAACAGGGTATTTTCACCATGCTAGGAGGGTTTATCAGAAAGGAACCCTCGGATTCCAAGAAGTTGAGAGAAACTCCTGAGGTGGTAGACCTGTTTACCCGTGCAAAGTGGACGACCTTCTGTGATAAAATTCAAGGTCACGATGATGAAATAACAGAGGAGTTCCTAAGGTACCTGCAGCCCAAATTAAAAACATTGGCAACTGTAAATTTCAGGGGATTGACCTTGAAACTCACCCCACAACTCATTAGCCGGGTCATTGATTTTCCATTGGGGATGCCCTAGGATAAAGAGGAAAGGAAATTGGGCCAAAAAGCCAAAAAGGAATTCTTCCTACCAGAAGAACAGTTTTCAGAGGATAAAAATGGGGTCCGGAGAGCTAGCTTACAACCATTTTGGAGTGAGGTCAGCCTTCAGATTATGAAATATATTACTTGTGAGGGGCGATTTAGTATTGTGTATGGTTATCACTTCCACTTGTTAACCGAGCTCAGGCATAAGATGGATTTGCCCTCAGAACAAAAATTGAGCATCCCATACTTCCTCCTATAGTCATTGATTGAGTGTGGCACAAAACTGAAGGAGGGGACACCGGACCAGTTGGCTCATCATGGGCTTATCAAGCTCCTCGTAGAATATGTCCTCCATACTTATACCGTCCCTATCTCCTGGGAGATTTTCCGCAATATGACCAAGGATGATGATATCCGGACTCTGGCAGAAGAACTCACTTCATCCAACAGTGAGGAGAAGGAGCATATTGAGGCAGAGAAGAAAACTAAGGGTAAGGAAGCTAAGGGTAAGAAAACCTAGGGCAGACCATCACAGGAAAAGCCACAAGAAAAGAAAAAGGAAAAGCAAGAAAAAGGACAAGCCGTTGAGGCCAAAGCTGGGAGTAAAGTAAAAACACCAACGCCAAGGGGGAAGCAGTTGCAAACTCGAGCAGAAAAGACTGGAACAAGCCAAACAAGTAAGGGCACACCCAAGGAAACCACAGCACAAGTCAAAGAGAAGGCACTCCCAACAAAGCAAGCCAAATCAGGGAAAACTGGTTCTACAGGAAGCCAACAGACTGTTTCTACAGGAAGCTAGAAAACTGCTTCTACAGGAAGCCATAAAACGACCACTACAGGACTTTCTATAGGAAGTCTGGGGAAAGGGCAGCAGAAGGAGAAATCGCCTGATATTTTAGCTAGGGAGGTAGTAGCTGTGCTTGCCACCCTAAGCACATCTCCCAAGTAGAAGGAAAAGCAAAAGAGGGAGCCTCCCCTGTATTTTAAGGCAAGAAGAAGTGTAAGAATTAAAACCGACATACCCCAACCACCATCCAAAGAACCAATCACCATTGTCAACACCCCTACCACACCAAGGGAGAGGTCCCCCTCCAAGGCAGCCATCACTTATGAACGGGGAAGCCCGAAGACATCCACCTGGAGGGAGAGGATGAAAATGTTGGACACAAAAACCTCTCTACAGGATGCTGAAACTATTCTATAGGAAACATTGGCTAGACTGAAGGAGACCGAAGAAATGGAAGGTGAGGCAACCAAATCACCTCAAAAGGAAGAAGAGGTAGAGCACATTATGGAACCTAGCCCCCAGCCCAGCTTGGGCTCCTACTATAACTTCTTGGAGGCCAGAAAGATCATTCCTCAGAAATTCACAGTGCCACTTTTCCTTGCACTAGAGGAAGAGAGGGTGAGGACCCACACTTGGATGAAAATCGCTAAGTCCAAGGGAGTAGGAGATATAGGTCCTCTGGAGGAGCAGCTCAAAGAGGCCATAAGAGAATTGGCTATGGTACGACATGTGGAGAGCAGCCAGCGGGTCAGTCTACAGGAAGAAAATGAGCAACTCAAACAACAACTATAGTCACAGGGACAGAGGAAGGAAGACAAGCCTCACATCTTGGGGGAACAATAGCAACAGTAGGGGCCCACAACAGCCACAGATACCCCTTATGAATAGCAAAGAAAGGAAGGGACATAGACTGAAATTGAGGCACTAAACCAGTAGCTACAGGAACAAGAATTGCAGATACATTCTCTGAAACAGCAGTTGCAAGAAAAGGAGGCCCAACTGGCCTGCATGGCCAGCTGGGAAATGGAAGCCCTGCAGTGTAGGTAGCCTGCCAAATCCTATGCCCTATACCTCAAGGACCAATGGTTACAGTTTCAAATCAATACCTTGGCCCAAAGGGGCATCACCCCTTTCCAAAATTATCATCAGTTTGTAGCTTTATGTGGCAGTAGTTCATCTGAGGATAGGACCAAATTGGCAGAGTTCTACTTGCACAACTTCGCCCTTCCAGACATGAATGCATGGGATCCCAACACGGTGATAGGATATGTACAGCTTATGGCCATGGCCTCTTGGATGACCCATGAGGAGAAGACTGCAGCAGAGGTCCGCAGTATCATAGGCAGAGAGCTCAGTGAGCCTCTCAGGATCAGAGCAGAGCCAGATGACCCATCAGCAGTGACAAGCAGCCACCAACACTTGGCCAACAGTCCTCAGGATCTACCAGAATACATTGAGCAATAAGCTCAAGCCATTGCCCATTTTGAGGACATGGAGAGACTGTTGGGAGAAAACTGTATGCATGCCTGCACAAGGCGGTGGAACACGCTGCTTCACAGCCTGAAGATAAGGGAATACCACTCTCCCACTAGGATGAGGGAGGCCTTGGCAAGGGTACCTCTCTATAAACAGTTTATCCAGAACTTGCAGGCCAATTGGATTGGCTTGAAATTCAGTCCTCCTTTACTTCTGGGATTGTTAGAAGGAGTGAAGGAAGAGGAGGAAGGTAGACAATGGGAGGAAGTGGAGATGAAGTTAGGATTCCACGACGGGGAAGAGGATATCACAGCAGAGGCTTGGGACATGAGGGAGGCGATTAAAGCCATAAAGGATGATGAGCTGGACTAGTTGCTCAGAGGATGAGCAACCGATTCAGCAGGGGGGTGATGATGAACCCCCAAATTGGGTAACCTATTGGGCTCATTTTGCCTAATTATCCTTGTTCAATACTCCATTTTTCATAGATTATGCATGTTTTTCTAGTATGTTTATGTTATTTGAATGAATAAGGCTGGTCACTCTACCTAGGAGGCTAATAAGTGGTTATTTCAAGATTTTTGGACAAATTTTGGAGCAAAACCGAGCAATCATGGGTTAGCTGACAGCCAAGATTGAGGTGAGGATTCGTAGGGAGGTTGTCTCTTGCATTAAATGGCCTTCCTCGAAATCTCCACCCTCAACACCGAGCTCCACGGGCCACCAAAACGAGTTTTAAAAGCAGCCAAGTAGTTTTGGAAGAGTGACTGTTCACTAGCAGTTGGGACAGCCGAGTCCGTTGAATATAGGAGGGCTGCTAGCCCCCTCATATTGTATAAGTAGGGAGGCCCCAACCTTCGTAGTTTACTTTTGGAAACTATTGTTATTTTTTCACTATAGTGCTGTCATTTTGCTCAGCCTGTTTTATTGATGTACAACTTTCATATGATGGTTGTTTTTAAATAATGAGAAGAAGCTTTACTTGGCATCAGATCTGAGTTCTTTATAGGAGCCTACAGCTCTTGGGGTTGGGCCCAACCCGAGTGCCAAGGCCTCCTCTATGTATTGTTAGTTGTTCTTTATGCATTTGCAAAAAAATTTCTGTTAAGTAGGTTAAAGTTTGCTGATTAACTAGGTCACTGTTAATGGTTAGAAAGACTTTTGAATGCTCATATTTATTTGATAGGTTGTTAACAGAAAAATCTTCAAAAAAAAGGGCCATCAAACATCTCTGGTTTCACCTCTCCTTCAGTAGGATTTGGAGCTGGGATCAGGATAACTTTGCTGCCCACAAAAACACTGATTTTGCTTTGCCATGCAATCACTAGTGTTTGATTTTCATGTGTAGAAGTTGGTTACAAGTTCAAACTTTCGTTTGCTTAGTGGCATGAGTTAAAATACACAGTTTCATTACAGGTCACACTTTTGTTCATTCTCTTTACTGGCAGCTAGCAGATTAGGTCATCGTAGTTAGGTTTTTGAATTTACAAGTCTTCGTTGGATCAGTTGGAAAAAATGCCTTGCAGAGCACCTGTACCACTCCTTCATCTATTCATTCTCCATCAGCACCATCCACTCCACCCTCTACTTCGAATCCTTGCCTCCAGTTCACCATTTTCTCCCATAACCCTAGTTTTGTGTGTAACATTGCTTTAGTCTTCTTTGAACCAAATACAGCCATCCACACCTGTCCAAAACTCCATCCACCGAGTTCTAGACCATCTCCAACCCTCACCCTACTTCCACACTCACTCCTTCACCTTTCCCTCTCCATTCATCCACCAAAAACCTCATTTCTGAACATCCTGTAGAAAATTCCAGACATCCCATAGAAAATCGCAGACATCCTGTAGAACCCTTGTAGACTTCCTATAGAGGCTCACGAATGAGGTTTCTTGACAGCCAAACTCGGTGAAACTCTATGGAAGGGTGTTAGGGACCCCTTTGGCCCTCTCTGAACCTTCTTGACCTTTCCCAAGCATTTCTTCCTGCATATCCACCTCTCCACAGCCCAAAAACAGTCAAATCATATGCATAATAACTCTGGAAACTTATTCAAAAATACAAAAAGATGTTTTTTCAGATGTTACTGTAGAAGTAGCTTAGATACATTTATTTACCTTCCTAGAAGTCAATGGAATTTCTTTCAGTAGCTTGCATCCTCTTTCTTGCATCAGTAGGTTTAGCTGGTAGAATTAGGGTTTGTTAGGGTTTGTGTTTTCTTTTAGCTTTCCAATGTCTTTCTGCAAGTAGATCAGCCTTCTTTAAATTAGATTTCGTCCATCAGTTAAAAAGCTTCTTCTCAGAGCTCATAGAAGTTTGCTTGAGCCCCTAGTGGACTTGTGCCAGCTGACCAAGTGACAACTGCGGCAAGATCTAGTACTTATGCATACAGCACCTCGTTTCCAAGTTTGTTACGAACTACCGGGTTGATAAAAGTAAAGAAGGGAGTCCCAGGAGTTGTAACATTATTTCTGCAATACTGGATCTCACCACTCTGTATGGAGTCTTTAAGAAGGGCTTATAGTTTTCAAGATCTAGGATCATTCCCTTGAACCAGTATTCGCCATTGTCTGGTAAACTAGTTGCTAGTGAGATGGAGGCCATTAAGAATTTAATCTCAATACTAGCAATGACAACAGTCCCCCCTTTCAAGTGTGTAGCTACCCAATTTGTCAGCTGCTCATAAAACCCTGCTTCACTTACTCTTTTACAAAATTCCAAATAGTGAACATCTTCAAAGCATTGTTTGATGAAAGGATAGGAGTTGAATTGGTTGCAATCTGATGGTTCATATATGAGAATCCTCCCTCCTTTGTGTTTTCTCTTTCTTTCTGGTGAAGAATCAATCTCCATGATGACATAAAGTCCTAGCAACAGGGAGTGAAAATAGATGTGATGTGAGTATGAAAATGAAGTGATGTGTGAGTGATTTTGACAAAATGATGGGAGGGGTTTTGTGAAAGATGATATGGCTTTGAAAAACTAATGGAAATGAGTGAGGAAAATATTGAACAAATGTTGTTGCTTGTAAGTGAGACCAAGAAGGTCTATGATGTGATTTGCCCAAAATAACTCTAAGAATAACTAGGGTTTTGTTTTTGAGTGTTTAAACTTGGTTTAAAGGTCGATGGACTGGTCAAAATGACTCATCATACATGTGTGCAGGTGTAGAATGTCAATCTACTTGTTTTGGAGATGAAAAGTTATGATGACCATTTCTACCCTAGCATTTCCCATGGAACTTTTGATACAAACCCTAGCTTGAGAAATTATTGACATGGAATGCAAATGGGAAAACAAATATAGAAGGAAATGATGTACTTACTTGTTCCCTAGCCTTAGAAAGCAATTTGATTGAGTTTGAAAGCAAAAATCTTGAATTTTGGGAAAATTTGGGTGAGTTTTGGGTACTCTGTCCTGAGCACAACGCAATTCTCCTACGCATAGCGCAGTTCACCTACGGGCAGCGCCTGCCTTCAAAGTGTAGCGCAGTGTATCTACGCGCAACGCCTTCAATTTTTGGCCAATTTCTCCTAAGGAAAGAGGTTTTTTGCCTTTTTAGGCGAGGGAGCTCAGTGATGAGGAGTGAATGAGACATGAATGAAAAGGTTTTGAGTCTTTTTGAGTTTATATAGGGGTAATTTCTTCACTTTTTCAAAAAGAGAAAAGAAACTAATCCTCCTTTTTGAGCTGATTTCACTTTTTGAAGGAAGATTTTACCTTTACTATTGCAAATGTGCTTTTTTCATCTCCTGAGTGTTGGTGCTTCCTTCTTCTGAAACCTTTGATGTCATGAAAATTTGAATAAATCATGTTTCGATTCTTCAACTCTTTGCTTTGTCATGTTTGAATTATTTCTGATTTTACTATGGAAATGGTGGACCTTGGGGACCCTTGTGACCTAATGGAATGATGATGATGACTTGACCCATTTTCATAGTGTATGATAAGCAACTAGTATGAGTGAAATTTCAGACAATGACTCCATCTTGGACTGACCATACAATGACCAAATTTGCTGTGTAAACCTAGTAACAGAAAAATTTGATGATGAAAGCCTGAAAAGATCATGGTAAAAGCATTTTTTTGATCCAGGTGACAGGATAACAAGATTGACACTAACAATGGCTCCAACTGGGGATGGAAACTCCTTGTAGGTTTCAAGACACCGTAGATCAAGTAGCCTTATTCATTGGGCAATGGATTCAACATGCATAAAAACTGATTTTTTGACTGACAAAAGAACTAAAAATAAAATTAAAAAAAATGAAAACAGTACTGACTCAAAGAGCCTTAGGGCCTTCACTTTGGGCTTCAATCTCTAATTACAGCTATCTAAAATTCTAGAAGTAAAATACACACCGATATGTACAATGATGATGACTTTTCTGGATTTTAGACATAGTAGTGCTTGAGAAGCCTACCATTGGTTGTCCCTCCTGAATAGTCTTTTCCATCCATCTATTCCAACAAGAAAACATTCTTTCCTCTGAATGCATAAGTTTTGTATGGTCCCTTCCATAAGTTCTCAAACTTACCATGTTTTCTTTTATCTTTATTTCTAGCATCCCGCCGAAGGACTACATATCCCAAATTGAAATTGTCTTCCTTGGTTTTACGATCATAAATCTTTTTGATTTTCTCTTGGAGTTTGGATGTGTTCTAAAAAAATTCTTCTCTTGTCTGTTGTAAATGAATCATCTGGTTTATTCTCCTTTGTATGTCATTAGTTTCACTATCCAACTCCTGTAGGATTTTCATTATTGGGATAGCAAGAGATGAAGGAAATATTGTGTCAACTCCATATACCCGCTGGAAAAGAGACATACCTATTGACTTTTTGGTGCTGACCCTATCCGCCCACAAAGCATTGATGAGTTTTTTATGCCAATTCTTCTTGTTCGCCTCCAGGACCGTCTTGATGATGTTCACTAGAGATTTGTTGGAAGATTCAGCCAAGTCATTCCCTTGTGGATGATATGCAGTGGAATGTCCTATCATAATATGATATTGGCACAGAAATCCACCATTCTTTTTTATTTGAAAGGAAAAACATTGTTTGTTATTATTTTCTATGGGCAGCCAAATCTAGACAAGATATTAGACTCTAGAAATTGAATGATGACAAAATCAGTAGCTTGCCTGGTTGGGATAACTTCAATCCACTTTGTAAAGTAGTTAGTGGCTGTTAATATCCATTTGTGTTGTGCTGAAGATGATGGATGGATTTCGCCAATGAAATCAAGGCCCCACTGCTGGAAAGGAGCTGAAATCAAAATTGGTTGTAGTGGTAATGGCAGAAGTTTCCTCTTTCCTTGAAAAATTTGACATTCATGGCAGCTCATGACTATTTTGTATGTATTATAAAAGAGGGTGGGCCAATAGAAACCAGCTCTTAAGATCTTGTTTGCCGTATTTTTCCAAAAATGATGACGTCCACAATCTCCCTTATGAAAATCCTTCATTATATCATTAGCTCCATTTTCTATTAAACAATTCAGCAACACACCTCCAGGATCTTTCCAAAATAAAACACCATCCAGAATACAATATTTTGAAGCTTTGAGTTTCAGTGATCTAACTTTACCTTTGGGAAATTCCAGAGGAGGATTCAAGTGTTGCAAGACATAGACTATGTCATCATACCAAAGTGAAAACATGAACATTATATCAGACACTTGCAAGAGAGGGTCCTTTTCTTCTGATTCTTCTGATAGTGCAGCCATCAAATTAATATCTAGTGCATGTAGATTTGATTCCGCCATAAGCTTGGTTAACCCTTGTCCTTTGATGAGCTTTGTAGGTTTGATCTCCAGGTCATATTCTAGCATTGCTACAATCCATTTTCCTCTTCTGCCTTCTGGATCTGTTTGTACAAGAATTTCTTTTACCGTTGTAGTAGGGACATAAGCAATAGTATGTGAATGTAGAATATAAACTCGGAAATCTTTGAGGGCTTTTACCAATGCCAATGCCTGTTTTTCAATAATATTGTATTTCAATGATGCATCTCTTATAATGTGACTGAAGAATGCTATAGGCTTCTCATTTTTCTGATCTTTTTTCTGCATTAGGACTGCTGCTAATGTGTGCTCAGAAGCAAAAGAAAAAATGATGAAATCTGAGGTATAATCTGGGCTAATTAGAATAGGAGTAGTAGATAATGCAAACTTTACCACATGAAATGATTTCTTAGCCTCTAAAGACCACTTTACCTCGCTGTCCTTTTTCAACATATTTGTCATTTCTTTCAAGTGCTCAACTAGATTAGGAATAAATCTCCTCAAAAAATTAATTTTCCCATTGAACAACTGAATCTCTTTCTTGTTCCTAGGGAAGTCTAATTGCTTAATAGCCTCCACTCTGGCAGGATCAATGCGGATGCCATTTTTAGAGATGATGTGTCCTAGTAGCTTACCTTCTTCCATGGTGAACAAGCTCTTCTTTGGGTTAAGTGATATGCCAAATTTTCTACATTTCTGAAAAACAATCCTCAAGTGATGCAAGCGATCTTCATTATATTTTGAAAATACTCTTAGATCATCAAGATATATAAGCAAAAATATATCTTTTTCATTTGAAAATGCTATGTCCATAGCCCGCTGAAAGGTAGCTCCTGCATTTTTCAGCCCGAAAGGAATCTTGGCATACATGAATGTACCCCATGGCATTGTGAAGGCTATCTTGAGCTGATCGTCTTTGTGTACCAGAATTTGATTTTACCCAGAGTATCCATCAAGCAGTGACATCCTAGAGGATCCCACCACCTTCCGAAGTATGTGATCCATCTTAGGCAGGGGATAGTTGTCTTTCAGGGACACCTTATTGATATTTCTAAAATAAATACATAGGCGAATTTCCTTGGTCTTTTTCCTCACAGGTACTAGATTAGACATCCATTCAGAAAATCGAATGGGAACAATTATTCCAGACTTATAAATTCTATTTACCTCTTTTTCAATTGATGGCAGAAACTTGGGGTTGATTCTTCTCAATTTCTGGCGAAATGGCTTTTGATCCGGCTTTATAGGAATGATGTGATAAATGATACTCTTGTCATAAAATTTCAAATCAGAGTAATCCCAAGCAAATGCATTGGAAAACTCCTTCATTAAAGACATGTACTTATCTTTTTTTTTAGGAGATAGAGACTTTGATAGTTTGAACAATTTAGGATTCTCAGGTGTGCCAATGTTAACATCCTCTACTCCCTTTTCAGTAGGAACCATGGTGGGCTTCTTGGTGATATCATCCTTGTCAAATAACTCTTCCAAAGGCACCAAGCCTCTTGGAATGTTGTTGTCCTTGAGATTTAATACTTCGGTGTCAGCTGAATGAATGTGGGAATCATCAAAATTGTATGCATCATCAATGTGAGAATTATGAAACTCTCCTTCCAACTGTAGAAAACTATTTATTTGCTTATCATCACCAAATACTTACCAAAACATCATGTTATTTGGGACAACTGGGTGATGCTTAACATGGATGGAGTACTTATGATTAGAATGAAAAGGAATTTTCACCATACTGGCTGCAGTGGCAAGTGAATCGGCTATGAGATTTTGAGTTCTAGGAATAAGAGATAGTGTATATTCTGGAAAAGTTTTGAGAATATCAAGTATAGCATTGTGATAAGCTCTCATTCTTGGGTGTTTGGCCTGGTATTCCCCTTTGACTTGCTTGATCACTAACTCAGAGTCGCCATAAACAGAAATCATTTTTGCTCCCAACTTTTCCAAAATTTTGGGGCCAACAATCAACGCCTCATATTCTGCCTCATTATTTGAACATTCAAACGCCAGCTTGTAAGAACTCATTCTCACATTCAGAGGAATTTTGTTTGGTTGATGTAATGGCCCAAGTATCCAAACACCAATTCCTTCTCCTTCTCTTCCTAATGCACCATCAAACTCCATGGTCCAAAGACCATTTTCTTCATTCGGGAAAAAAAATTCTGAAGACTGAATTTCTTGATTTTTATGATCTTGAATGGCTAGCTCAGAACTTTTTGTTTTCTGCACTATTCTTTGAATCTCCTCAATAGGATTTGTAGGTTGTCTAGATTCCTCACTAACCTCTTTACTTTCTTCTATGATATTTTCATGTATGCTGCCCATTAGGTTGGGAACTTCTGAAATTTCTACTAACTAACTTTCATCATCAACAGAATCCATATCACTAAACAGAATGAAAGAGTCAAGATCAATATGAACAACATGTATAGGATGATTGACTGGCTTTTCCTTACTGCTGATCATAAATTTCATCTTCTTTTCTCTATAAAGTTTCTGGAGCTATCCAAAAACAGGGATAGTGGCATATGAAAAGTCAAGCTGCAGAGTGCCCTGTCATTTTTCTCCCCAAGATATCGAAAGTAACATGCCAAACCTAGGAGGAATATCAACCACTACAACATTCGTAAGTACATTTTTTGCTGGGATTTGGTCTAAGGACACTACCAAGTCTTTAATAAGGCCAAGGCATTTCACTCTTCCACAATCAAAAGAATAAAGATCATGGTAAGGTTGGGTGATGCGCAGTCCTAGTTTATCCATTATGGCTTTAGGCATCAAATTATGAGAGGCACTAGAATCTAGCATAGCATTATGAAGGATAAGGTCATGAAGTTTAAGACTCAGATAAAAAGGAGGAATTTCACTATATTCAGGAGCTCCTTCTAAGGCTGGACCAAAAAGGATGGCTGGCTCATCATCAACTACATTGACTGTATCAGATATCTAATCAACCCTAAGCATTTTTGCAATCTGGAATTTGTATTTGTCATTCCTTACTAATTCAGTGAGGGGAATGGCTATCTTTAATTTAGAAATTTCATTTTCCAAACTAAAAATATTAGATTTCTTTTCTACCTCTTTTGAAGCGATGTCCTTCCTTTCTGTTTGGCCTTTAGCTTGAGTTTCCTTCTTTTGGCTTTCAGTTTGCATTTCTTTGTCCTTCCTCACATTGCTAGTAGAGGCTTCATTAGTTCTATCCTGATTCTATGTGACAATAGCTTTGTCTTTATTCTGGCCTGTAGGAGGGGTTTCTTTGCTTGGTGTGTCCTTTTGCAAATTTTGTCTTTTCTGAATTATAGTAATAGACAAATTTCTATTTCTTAAATTGTATTGCTTTTGGAGATGACTGAGGGCATTTTGATATCCTCTTTGGTACTCTTTAGTCCTATCAGCCCACAGATCTTCGCTTGCAAGCACAAATTGTTGGTCATCTAGTATAAAAGAGTCTTCAGAAAACTGATCTTCTTCTGTTAGGAAAGTAGGCAGTTCACCTTCTTGAAAGAAGTGATTTGCTTCTACAATTTCTTCTTCATCTTCTTCTTGGCCTTTAGTATAGTTTTGCTGAAATGGAGCTTTTACTTGACCTTGAGGATCTTGATTTCGCTGCTCTCTCTATCGATTTCTGAACTGCTATTGCTGTTGTCCGTGAAAGTTAGGATTCCTCACTGATGTTTCAGCTTGTCGATCAGTTACGAATATTTTATCCATCATCCTTTCCATAGTTTTTGTCAGGTTGTCAAGCTTTGCATCAGAAGATGATGCAGGTTCTTCTCTAAAAAAAACTCTCTTTTCTGCCCTCTCTGGCTTTGATTTTGACTTCTTAATGAGCAAATTGGATTCAACACTGATTGCATTCCCCTGCAACTCTTCAAGAGTAGTTGGGTCTCTTTCTCTGAGCTAGTAGGCCATCTCTGGATTGAAAGCATCAGGATAATGAAGAAGAGCCAAACCAGGAGGAGGTTTCATATCATCAGGTATAGAATTGTACATTGTATTAAATCTTGATGTGAATTCTTGAACTATTTCATTGGGGTTCCTTTTCATTGAATTATATTCAACCAATATCTATAATGGATTTTTCTTCTCTTGCCAACGAGCTAGAAATAATTCAGTCAATCTTTGAGAACTGTTAATGGAATTTGCAGCCAGACTTTGAAACCATTTCTTAACATCTCCTGAGAAACTCAGAGTGATAATCCTCATTTTAGCATTCTCCTCATCGATTTATTCTAAGTCAATGAAGTCTATTAACTTGTCAACATGCTACCGAGCTGTAATTTCTACACTGCCATCAACCAAAGGAAGTCTTTGACCATAGTTCTAAGGAAAAGTAGTAAGTTGAGCAGGCAGTAAAAGAGGTGCAAATATTGCCATGGCTGCTGGAGGAAGTGAAGGTGTTACAGTGGGTTGTGTAAGTACAGGTTGTGATGAGGATGATGGAACTACTAAAATGGATTGTAGAGGCAAGGATGGAACGAACGAAGGAGGCAAGGAAGATGATGAAACTAAAGCTTTAGGAGATGTGGTAGATGAGCTTGGAGGTGAAAAAGAGGATGAAGCTATGGTTAAGTATTCAAGTTGGTATTGAACAAAATATTTTTCGGTTGTGATTTGGAGTTGGTCATCAAGGCTTTGAAGCTTATCAAAGTTTAACCACAGTTCATGATTAGTCTTAGCAGACAAAGATTCTGAAGAAAGAGAGTGAGTTTCAACCTTTAAAGGTTCTAGTGTTGTATTAGAGATGCAGGAGTAAGACTTAGACCTTGTAAGTGATAATTCTATCTGCTCTTCGAATGGAATTTTCTCAAAGGCGAATAGGTTTTTAGGCAGAGAAGTTGTTCTTTTAATTTTTTGAATTGCACTTTTAGTGATAGGTAGTCTAAGTTCTCAGTAGTCTTTCAAGGTCTTCAACAATAAAGGGTGGATTTGGGTCAGGATTTGACCTGGTATGCCTTTTGGAAGCTAGAATGTATACAACCTAATTTGATGAGATTTATGAATTCAACCTATCTTCGGATACTGGAAACTGAGAGGTATAGAACCAGTTCCTGAAAGCTCTTAAGATTTTTCCCAGGGATAATTTAACAATTGTGTCCCCAGCAATGGAGCCAAAAATGTTAGTCCTTACAATCTCCTAGGCTGAAAAGGAAATCGACAAGGGTAACCTCAAACCACTTCAGCTCAGAAGCTAGCCCTACTAAGCATGAGAGGGATCTCTCTAAGTCCTTTATTAGTGATATGACTTTAAAGAAAATGAATTTTAGGCTAGATATGTGTATTTGTTTGTGAAAATTTGGTTTTTTTTAAGGATTTGCTGAACTTAGGGTTTGGAGCCACAAGTAGGTCTAGGTTGTGGGAATACAGGAGCAAACATAAGAAGGAGCTAGATGTCAGAAGCCATGGTGTTATTTGAGTTTTTGTTAGTGTAGTATAGAGGATATAATGTGAAAGAAACTAATGAGCATAAATAAACATGATTTCATTAGCTTAGGAAGACAAAACACATAACCATTAAAACCAGATAACAGAGCTTGAAAAACAAGAATTCTGAGTATTTTATCATAAGGCATTCATAGAAAGAAGAGATATAATGTAGATAAAGATGTTTATACCATGAGAAAACAAAAAGAATGAAGTGCAAGCACCATGAACTCATTGGGCTAGAGTTCCTTGAAAATAACTGCAACCTGTATCTGTATTAGCTAAAAGATGATTACAATGCAAGCCTCCTTTACAAAAAGTTCAACCTGCTTCTATTGAAGTGAAATAGTATTTATAGACTCTCCAAGACCACTTTCCCACCTTCAGGAGTTTAATTCCTTGGTGGAGAAACTGAATCCAAGATTCTCTCAACCAACAAGTGAGAGTGATAAGGTGCAACTCAAACACCTCATGAAGAGTTTGATTAGGAGTTTTCTTCTTTTATGAGGCCTAATAAACATAAAAAACAACCTATGATATGAATTTGTTCATGCCTACATCACCTAGCCTTGTAACTTGTGCCATTACATAGAGAATCTTTACTTTGACCAAGTCAGACTAGAAACTAGAAATTTTACACAGTGAAATTTTACAATTAAAAACACAGAAAGTGCAGAAGCGCAACACCAACTTTGAGCTGATTGTCAGGTCCCTTCAAGGGGTCAAAATTCAAATATGAGAGAATGGTAAACTATTCCTTCAAGTCTAGTTTCCATAAAAGTTTGAATTTATGAATTGGGAGCACGGGAAGACCTTCAAAAATCCATTCTCCCAAGGTCTCTCCAAAAGCGCAACACCTATCAAAAAATGGTCCAGAATGCTAGTTTTTTGCCCTTTTTTTTCCTTTTTCTCCCAAACTAAGCCACCTTTGTAAAATATGGGAAAATGGGTTTTTAGAGGATGCCAAGGCCTTTCTAAAAATGTAAAACTTTCCTTAAATGGATGCCTGAGGAAAAGGCGCTGCGCTTTTGGAAAGGCCAAATTTCTGAATTTAGACCAAAATTTGCCCAAAACCTCAAAATGCTCAGAATTAGATCAAAATTGGAGGTAAGGTGTAAAAATGAGTTTTTTATAGCTTCATGGATGCTTCAGCAAGCATATCCAAGTTTCCCTCATCCTTTTGATCTTTTTTGGTCTCCTTGAGCTTGTTTTTGAGTTGTTTCACTTTGACATTGGCGATCACGTTTTGAGCTTGATAGTGATGCGCCATATGTCTAAGCATTTGATTATCTTTGTTTTCCTTCTCCGGGAGCTTCTCCAAGTTTTCAATCACTTTGTTGAGCCAATATTCTTTATCTTAATGTACCTCTAGGGCAATTTTTTCTTCTAGGTCAAGGTCTTCATTGAACAATATTTGTTTTTGTTCCTCTTGCAAAGCTTCCTTGAGACCTCTGGTTCTTGGTCTTTTCCTTTTCCCTTTCACCTGTGATGCTTCAGGCTCGCTTGATGTTATGACCTCCTTACCTTTGCCAATTTGCTGCATTAAATTCATTTTTTCCTTTTCTAAGATCAACTCTTTTGCTTTGAGTTGACTGTTTTCTTGTTCAAGGAATGATATAATGAACTTTGCTCTTTCCATATTTATTTCCAGCTCCTTGATTTGGTAGTCCTTGTCCCTGATAGTCTGCTTCATAATTGAAGTCTCATCTTCCTCTTCTAGATCAATAATCTCTAATTCATGCTCAATTGTCTTCTTATCCTTTGCTGTCGATACCTGCTTTGTCGATGAAGAAGGCTTGGCCCCTTTCTCTTTGTGAGAAGAAAACACAAGCCTCTGCCCTTTATTATACACTTTGGTGACCTCTGGCCTAGGTAGCTGAATCTTCTTTGCTGGTTTGCTAGATGACCCCATCTTTGTTTGTTGTTTTTGCGCACTTAGCGACTGAGATGCTGCATTTTCCTCATGCCATTTTAAAGTTGTTTCTAAAAAGGCTTCCCAAGCCATACCCCTCTCTGCCAATTGATGAAGGACAATGGTTTTGATGAGATTGTGATGAAATAAGCTTGGAGAGTGCTCTTTGTCCTTCAGTTGTATCTTCTCAGACATTTTTGAAATACTCTTGAACAAGTAATTGCACATGTTGAGTGGTTTTTGAGATGTGAAGTGCATCAGAGGTGAATATGATAGGCATACAACCTTGAGAATCTACCTTCAGAGGTAAAGAAACTCATGATAGTCTTCATTAAAGGGGCATAATTATCAAGCAAATATCTGAAAGGCATAAGGTGAGTATGTGTATCTCTATATGGAGTCTTTAAGAAGGGCGTATAGTTTTCAAGATCTAGGCTCATTCCCTTTAACCAGTATTCACCATTGTCTGGTAAACTAGTTGCTAGTGAGATGGAGGCCATTGAGAAGCTAAAATCAATACCAGAAATGACAATAGTCTCCCCTTTCAAGTGTGTAGCTACCCAATCTATCAGCTGCTCATAAAACCCTACTTCACTTACTCTTTTACAAAATTCCAAACAGTGAACATCTTCAAAGCATTGTTTGATGAAAGGATAGGAGTTGATTTGGTTGCAATCTGATGGTTCATATCTGAGAATCCTCCCTCCTTTGTGTTGTCTCTTTCTTTCTGGTGAAGAATCAATCTCCATGATGACACAAAGTCCTAGCAGCAGGAATTGAAAATAGATGTGAGGTGGGTATGAAAATGAAGTGATGTGTGAGGGATTTTGACAAAATGATGGGAGGGGTTTTGTGAAAGATGAGATGGATTTGAAAAACTAATGGAAATGAGTGAGGAAAATAGTGAAGAAATGTGGCTGCTTGTAAGTGAGACCAAGAAGGTCTATGATGTGATTTGCCCAAAATAACTCTAAGAATAGCTAGGGTTTTGTTTTTTAGTGTTTAAACTTGGTTTAAAGGTGGATGGACTGGTCAAAATGGCTCACCATACATGTGTGCAGGTGTAGAATGTCAATCTACATGTTTTGGAGATGGAAAGTTATGATGACCATTTCTACCCTAGCATTTCCCATGGAACTTTTGATACAAACCCTAGCTTGAGAAATTATTGACATGGAATGAAAATAGGAAAACAAATATAGAAGGAAATGATGTACTTACTTGTTCCCCAGCCTTAGATAGAAATTTGACCGAGTTTGAAAGAAAAAATCTTGAATTTTGGGAAAATTTGGGTGTGTTTCGGGTACTCTATCCCGCGCGTAGTGCAGTTCTCCTATGTGCAGTGCCAAAGCGCATCATAGTTCACCTATGCGCAGTGCTTGCCTCCATAGCACAGCGCAGTGTATCTACACGCAACACCTTCAATTTTTGGCCAATTTATCCTAAGGAAAGAGGTTTTTTGATTTTTTAGGTGAGGGAGCTTGGTGATGAGGGGTGAATGAGACATGAATGAAAAGGTTTTGAGTCTTTTAGAGTTTATATAGGGGTAATTTCTTCACTTTTTCAAAAAGAAAAAAGAAACTAATCCTCCTTTGTGAGCGGATTTCACTTTTTGAAGGTGGATTTTACCTTTACTATTACAAATGTGCTTTTTGCTTCTCCTGAGTGCTGGTGCTTCCTTCTTCTAAAACCTTTGATGTCATGAAAATGTGAATAAATCATGTTTCAATTCTTCAACTCTTTGCTTTGTCATGTTTGACTTATTTCTGATTTTACTATGGAAATGGTGGACCTTAGGGACCCTTGTGACCTAATGGATGACCAAAGACCTAACGGAATTATGATGATGACTTGACCCATTTTCATAGTGTATGATAAGAAACTAGCATGAGTGAAATTTCAGACAATGACTCCATCTTGGACTGACCATACAATGACCAAATTCGCTGTGTAAACCTAGTAACAGAAAAATTTGATGATGAAAGCCTAAAAAGATCATGGTAAAAGCATTTTTTGATCCAGGTGACAGGCTAACAAGACTGAAACTAACATGCAAAGTGTGGATTGAGGTATCACGCGAAGTAGTATGGGAGGGTTCTAGAACCAGGTTTCCACAACTTGGAGATGTCTGATGAGTTCAAGTGGTCCGCAGTTTGACCCTGCACCCAAGTTTCTTCGCTCACTTTCCTGTACCTCGCAGTCTGATATGCTGCTTTTGTGCAGCCCTACCCAGGGGCTAAACGCCACACTTCTGCCTTATTACCCAGGACCTTACTAGTATTCCAATGTTAGTAGATTATATTAGCCTACTTGCGTGCTTTAAGTTATACTTAACAATATAAATCATTCATACAAGTGCGCGTAGTAAATAAACAATATATTTGCAAATCATAACAAACATGCATTAACCCAAGAACAGATACACAAAATTATGAAAAAGCTTCTCTTTATTAATTCCTTCCTTGGTTACAGACTCAACTTGCCCTGTGCACTTAGCTGTAGGGGTCCGCGCATTCAGCTGCGGACTACTAGGCCTCTGTGCACTCAGCTGCAGAGCCTTCTCCTACCCTACGACCTAAAGACACCCTTTATACCTCGGCTCAATCACTTAGACTTTCCTACCTCTTTCTTCATTCTCTTCTACTTATAGCCTCACTCTATTTATACAATCCCATGGTCTGCGGACCATGGGTAGGTCTATCCAGCTGACATTACATTACAAAACTAGGGCGGAAAACCCTGTGACTCTATCATACTTTCACGCTCCACTCCCGCAATTCGCAGAGCTTTACAACAAGATTTAGTCAAAACTTTTGCTTTGAGCCCCAAAACATGCCTTGGGGGGATTCCATGCCCAACACAAATTCCTAAAATAACTAAAATCATCACCCCCTAAATCAACCAAATGTACAATAATATTTTGAGCAGGATGCTCTTGTATCATATATTAATATATTGTAATATGATCCATCTCAATTAATCTCAATTAATCAATTCACTATAGATTACAATAGCCTAATCTCGGGGTAAAGTGGGATTACTGTAACCCTTTTGATTCCTCTCTCCCCTATAGTAATTATATATGCTACCATGGTAATAATATGACATTGTTCAGAACAATTCCAATTGGTAACTATAGGATATAGAAGATAATGGATAAAGGTGCGTGCAAAATTCAATGGAGAGGTTCATGGAACTTCAACTGATATGGGTAAATTATTTAATTTGGTGTAATCTTTAAATGATTTTCCATTTAAACAATTTGTTTTAAATTTCCATGAGGTATTTACTTCGACGAAGTTTCTCTCCAAACTTGATAATTTCAAACAAAAAGATTCGAAGCTAGTCATTTGACTTCAAAAAGGATTAAAAAAGAAAATCATCAAAATTTTGGACTCATGTTCTACCTTTAGTTGAAAACAATGGCGAGGAAATACGAGGGAGTTACGATGATCCCAAAATATTGAACTCCATATTTGATGAAAAACATTAGCATTTCTTTCCTTACAAGTTTATAAAAAAACTGTAACTCAAATTTTGTAACGCTAATACTAAACATAAATTTGAGAAATATTCCAGAACATACTTTGTCCTTTCAGATATTTAGATAGAACCTAGAATTCACAGAAGCGATCCAATATATTTTATAATCAGTTTGTTCATAGAAAGGTTAAAAACAAAATATATTACGAGGATATGGCTCCAATGGATCAAGATGCAGCTATCACTATGTATGGATTCCATTTGGGACTTGCTAGATGTTCCACTTACATATACAAAAAATATATTGATTTGATTATTATAGAGCCGACATATTGATTTGAATATTAAAACATATTGAGTGGATTTTTTATTTCTTTATTATTATTATAAACAATTTCTTACATTACACCTACACATCTCCCCTATACTGGGTTGTACTGCACCTCTTTGTGAAATTGGATGAATTCTCTAGTTACAATTTTTTTTTTTTTGTCTCTGAACCAGATTGATTGGAAACAAGTTTTACAACTAAATGGGACACATTCTCATATAGGTGCATACCTTTTAGACTCTTAAATGGATGCGGTAATTTTTAGTGGGCCATGGAAATAACATTCATAGGATTGAATGGGAAAATCACAATGGTGTATATTGACGATGTCACATTGTTTTATAAGAACTGTTCAAATCATTTAGGCCATGTTAAGAATCTTTTTGAGTGCTATCAGCAATACAAAATATCACTTAACCCAAAATGAGCATTTTTGCAGTAATATCGGAAGGGAACCTCTTGGGGCATATCATCTCTAAAAATGGAATTTTTTCGCAATGGAAAAAATTCTATACAATCCTTTTTGGGAAAAATCAACTTCGTTGGGAAGTTCATATTTGGTTTCACACAAATTGTAAAAACTTTGGAGGATATGTTGAAAAAGGCTGCTATATTCAAATAGAATCAAGAAGAGAAGGAATCTTTCACAAAGATCAATGAAGCTATATAGTGGCCCCTGCCTTGTATAATCTTGATTTTAACAAATAATTCATACTATATACATTTTCCTTTGATTTCTCTCTTGCGCTAGTACTAACACAAAAGGAAAAAAAATGGAACAAATGATCAATATCTTTCATGGGAATAGGTATGCAATGGTCTCAATTAAAATATCTTAACATAGATAAACAAGCCCATGTTGTCTTCAAAGTAGTGAAACACTTTAGGCCTAATATTCTGAAAAGTCACACGAAGTTAATTATTACCCATCTTGTGGTTAGAACATTATTCATGCAAAAAGGAGTTGGGAGAACGATGAGGAAACTAGATGAATTCATTGTAGGAATATGACCTTGAATTCAAGACTGAAAATACTATCAAAGGTCATGGGTTGTGTAAACTAGTTTCAGAAGCCATGGATCCCAAAACAAAAGACAATTAAGATTGGGATAATGGTTTCAAAATGTATAATTTAAATTATATGCACATGTACATTGTTGAATCATCATAGTCTAAAGAACTAAGGCAATACTTGGAACACGGTTCTTTACCTTTTGAACTATTAGCTAAGCAAAAATATGGTATTAGACTCACATCCACTCAATATCAATTGATAAACAACATAATATTTAGAGGACATCACAATGGAGTCTTATTGTGATGCTTAGAATTGTGAGTAGCACAAAGAGTGTTAACTGAACTTCATGATGGGCTGGATGGAGGTCACTTTGTTTAGAGATGGATACTATTGGACTACTTTGTTCAGAGATGTGAACACTTATGCCAGAAAATGTCTTGTATTCCAAAAGTGTGCAGGGAGGGAGAAAATAACAACTGCTCAATTGCAACTAGTTAAAGTTGAAGAATTTATTTAACAATGGGATCTAGATGTTGCCAGGGAGATTTTTGTGTATTCCTCCAAAAAATACTGATACATTCTCACTGTTATAGATTATCTAACAAATTGAGTCGAATCCATACCACTCAAGCAAGTCAATGGTCAAGTGATAATGCAATTTATCAGGGAGTACATTATCACTAGGTTTGGCGCTCCAACATCCCTTGTTTTTGACAATGCTACCTATTTCTCATCATTGAGATTTTCTGAATTTTCTTTGGGTAAAGGAATAATTTTGATACATTATTTTAGTTATAAGCCTCAAGGGTTTATCAGAGTCAAGAAACAGGAATTTAATCTAAGTCATTAATAAAAATGTGGTCGACTAATAGAGCAATTGTCACAATGCTTTATCCAATGCTCTGTGGGCCAACCAAGTGACTCCCAAATCCTTTCCTTGAACCTCACCCTACTTCTTAGTATATGGGAAGGAAGTCGTTATACCTCCCAATATTTATCTTCTTGATTTGCAACTTTCTCAAGATTCCTATGGTGGGTATTTCCTTACTATTCAAAGTTGAATTGATAGTCTAATTAAGCTTGAGGAAGAAAGGAAAAGGCCCATTCCAAATGCACCACCCATCAAAAAAGAATCAAGAGGTGGTTAGATAAGAAGTTTGCACTAAACAAGGAATTCCAAGTAGGTGACCTCATGTTGAAATGGGATAAACCCCATGAAGAAAAGGGAAATCATACTAAATTCTAATCTCTTTGGATTGGTCCATTCCTTGTTGATGAGAAACTTGGCCTCAACACCCATCATTTACAAACCTTACACAGGGAGATAGAGTCCCTCCTAGTAAATGGCCAAGACTTGAAAGGTTACTTTCATTGACAACTCTTTGGGATATTTCACCTTGTACATATTTTGATTTATGATTTTTCTTTTGTTTTGTTTTACCGGATTGCCCTTTATTTTTCATTTTAATTTGAAACCTTTGAATGTAAATAACTACATTTTGTACATAAATAAATCACCCATAAAAATGAATAAATGATTCTCTATTGCTGTTGTGAATGGGTCTGTAGTAACTGTTCATTAGTTGGATATCAATGTATCTCCATTAATTGGTTGCCTTAAACACCTTTACGAGCTTGTGTCATTCATACAAAACATAAGAATTGAGTTTTATGGGGAACTCATTAAGTTGATGAAGCCCGACACTTTTATAGAATATTTTAAACTTGAATGATCTTGAAGAGACATGTTATGTGTGTAAATATGTCAACCCATTAGTTGGAGAAGAGATGGGGAGAAAAATGTAATTGTGAGCAAACCCATTTAAGAAAATCTTAAAAATATTTAAGTAACAAGGAACAACCATTCTATCTCACAAAACTAAGTCAATATCCCTCATCCACGCTGGCATCAAATTCCCAAAATAATGCAAAAGAGTGCATAGAAAGAAAAATAAATAAAAGAGTAAAGACAATATAGAGGCTTCTCTCATAGTGGGGTTATGCAAGTAACTTTGGCGAAGTTGTAGGCGCTCATTGGCAACAAAGAAATACTTGTGTTTCTTGGAGTGACTTTGTTGAGGCTATGGACACTAACTAATAATGGAGCAACACTCGAGACTCATATTAATTCTGATCATTTTAAACTCACATGCATAATATCTCTATTTCCCATCAAAGCCTTTGGTTTTTGACTTTTATTCAAATTAGTATGTCATGAATTGAGACTATGATGATAATTAATAGAGATACTAAAACCTCTAATTGGGATCAAACAAATGAACACATGGTACCCACAAAATCAAGACAATACTTCCCAAAATGTTAAACTCGATCATAACTAAAGATTAAACCAGAGATGCCAAGGTTCTAGTAGTGAATCACCAATTATTATAGCAGCTACAACAACCCTAAATGTTTTTCAACAAGAGAAAAATTTTAGGGTCCCCTTCATTCAAAATCATAAACATCTATATGGTCAAACCCTTAAAGCTATTATTCATACCCTAGGTTAGGAAGGTAAGAGGAGTTTTTAATTAAGAATTATTTGGAATGTGTTATGGTGCATCATAATGTTATAATGTAGCACAATGTAGCCTTGCAGTTAAGCGCATCACACCTTTCTATTGCTCCTATCATAAATCCTTTTGCAAAAATGTATTAAATGTGCTTATATGCATGAAAAACCTATATAAACCCCTCAAATGCCTCTTATTTTCACCGTTGAAGTTTGTCACATCCCTCTCTGCCTCCTTGTTGCATGCACCATGCTAGTGTTTCCCTGCCTTCTGGATTTGCACCGTGACACAAACCCTCATAATGCACACACAACGTGTAAGGTAATATCTACACACTTTACCTTCACAATGATGTTTGTTATTAGTTTATTAGCATTACACCTTTTTTTACATTCCTTTTCGCTTACCTATATCTTCCCATTCCATTATACATATAACATCGATATTCAAACACATAAGCATTCTCTGCCCCTACCATTGCATTGTAACCTTACACTACATCACATTCTCCTTTCATATACCTGCACCTTTGCCATTGTGCAACACACAAGCGCATCACGCCATAACAATTTACCACATCGCAAGTTTGTTAATCTGCCTAATTTTCCCTATTGGTCAATGGTGCATCTGCTTTGCGTGTCTTGTAATATAGATTTTTGATGTGCTATGTTGCATACAACCAAATTTCCTATGTCGTATTGCACGTCTAGTGTGTAGTCTAAACCTTGGCCTTGTGCTACGACGTATTTATCCTACACAACCTGCATTGTGATAATGCGATGCATTATTGTACGAACATTGCAAAGCATTTTCGTATCATGTCGTGTTATCATTTCATATCCCAATTTCTTGCCTTGGACCTTAACACATTACAGTCACACAACCTACAATAACTCCTTGCGCTACACATTAAAGTTATTCTTTTGTTTTATAATGTAGTTATCATGACAAATATACTTGATATGTTAGGTTCAATAGATATATAATGCTTTAGCATATCATAATCATCAGAAGACATGGATCCATTGAAATGAAGACCTGGGAAAGATATTGTAGAAGGAAATACTAGCAACATCCATACAGGCTAGAGTAAAAGAGGCCCAAACTCTAGGAGAAGGAAAGCAACCAACATTCTATATGGCCTCATATTTCCTTGATTGTGTATGCACCAATTGCAAATTTGAAGTATTGGGATGGGAATGGAATTTCTCCCTGGATATTGAAATAGTTCACATCTACTACAAATATTTGTGGGAAAATCAACATAGAGCATCATACACAAGAATAGTTGAAGGGTTCATCTTGCCTCTATACCGAATCTTATTCGATTATCACTTTTCTTGCATGTCTAACCATGCCAAGAAAAAATTACAAGAGTTAGTTAACTAGTTCTCTCTCCCCTAATTCTACATACATCAAAGTGTTTAGAGAATGAAAACCTCCACATGAACTTATGTTATTTGTGATCAACAAAGTAATTCTATAGGAGGTTGTTTATCAGGTAACCAAGAGATTTGGAGTTATACTAGCACGTGTAAATAAATCACCATAGCCCACATATCCTTTCTATGTTGGCATATATTGCATAACGAATCACAAAGAAGCATTAACAAAAGTTGTTGACTTAGAACATTTCAAATTCCGATAACTTTAGTTTCACATATATGACCTTTGAGGTGTAGTTACAAGTCATCACTCTCAGTGAAAATACAAGTGGACCTACTTGTCACAAACCAATGGGAGTGAGGAAAGATTAAGAATTTCTATAATGCCATATATGCTTTGAAAAACACCAATGGATCTCAACCTATGAATGATGTTGAACCCACCACTAGAGAATATTGAAAGGGAAAGATGCTAAAGATAAAAATGTTTCCCATAAAAAAAAGAGGGAGAAGGAAGTAGCCAAAAGGGAAAATGAAAACAAATTAATTGAATACTTGTGGTTGGAAAAGTAAAGAGAGAAGAAATAAATGGCATAAGCAAACAAGAAAGTGAAAGGAGAAAGAGAACATGCATAGAGGGATGAAGAAAAGAAAAAGAATCAGGAAGAAGAGTGGATAGTAAAAGAGAGATTAGAAAAAAATCTCAAGAAGAGACATGACATCTTTCCCAGTCTGGATGTTGATACATCAACCTTAGTCTCAACTCCACTTACAAGAGGTAATCGAGCAATTGAAAAAATGGGCAACATTATTGGTGAGGAAAATAAAGTCATGAACCTAGAAAGGTTCTGATTTGACCAAAATAAAAACCATATTTTCCTAGAGAGACAAAGATATTTGGCCTAAGAACTGGAAAATCCTATCTCGATAACTACAAAAAGGAACATATTTTCCAACACCTTGGACAATTTTTTGGGCATAGCCTTGATAGGAAAACTTTCTCTTCAACCACAAAAAGCAATATTGAACATCTAATGGAAAAATTTAAGGAATTGGACATGATATTAAAAAAGAGACATTAGGAAAATGATAGGCTCCACAAAGAAATTCAAGCCCTATTAGCCTCAACCTCTTGTGACAAGGATTACTAGGATGTAGTTTTGGAGGAAAAAAAATTATTAGAAGACATCGTAAAATAGTTTATTGAGAGGTTGGAACACTAAAAAATATGGTTGTCGCTTTTATATTAGTCCAAGATGAAGTTAAGGAAAAAGGTGTGTAGTTAAACAAAACTTTAACATCCATCTATTTCATGCATGAATGGAATACAACATAATTGACTTCACCTGAGACATTTCCAAGGAAATATGAGCTGGGTAGAGGTAAATTTAACTAGAAAGCATTGTCACCAATCTTTTCCAAAATCATAAAAGGACCATACTTGACTGGTTTGAGCTTTTTACCTTCACCTTTGAGACATTCTTTACTGACATATAACCAAAATTAATCATCAACTTGGAAATAATGGTTGACTTGAAGCTTTTCATGCCAGCCTTATACTTGGCTTGGCTCTTTTCCAATTGTTCTTGCAGAGCTTGATGAACCAAATTGATATTTCTAGTTAAACTTCATGGCTTTTTTTGCATCACTATGTCCATCAATCACTTCATCTTTCCTAAAAGTGAAGTCCAAACGAGACTTATGTAAATATCCAAAACATGTCTCGAAAGGACACTTTTGTGTAGAAGAATTTATGGCTTGGTTATAGGATGCTTGTTACAATATCCTCATATTATATGTATCATTATCCTATTGAGCACTTCTATCTATCGATTGGTCTATGGATGAAAAGTAGTGCTTTTCTGAAGCTTGGTGTCCATTAACCCCCATAAAGTTGACCAAAACTCACTAAGGAAGCAACAGTCTCAATCAGATATAGTGAAGGTTGGAAAACAAAAATGGCCCCAAAAATTCTAAAATAAAATATGCGTGTTCTTCTTTAGTATCACTTGCTTCTTTCAAGGAAATAAGACATACATTTTGATAAATCTATCCACTGCGAGGTACAAGTAATCATGCCCTTTACTAAACATAAGTTGGTATCCTACAAAATCCATAGACACATTTTCCCATGGATGAGAAGGTACATGAAGTGGCATGTACAAACCTAATTTTTTGTTACTTGGTTTCCTAGTAGTACACATGACAACTTAATTTACATATTTGGACACATTTTCATTCATTCAAGACCAATAACAATAATGTCACAGTTGAGCTACTATTTTTTCTACACGAAAATGACCATATACGAGAGAATTATGTGTTTCTCTGATTATATGTACTCTTCCATCCTATGGAATACATAATTTCCCAAGTTGATATAAAAATTTGTCATGAACATGACAATCTAATTCTTCTACTTGAGTACCATGGATTAATGTTTCATATACATCCTTGAAATTTTATTCTCTAGCATATTGTGCAATATAAATTTCACGAGCTAACGAATTATGCTATAAAACAATGGATGCAATATATAAGGTCTTGATAACATATCAAGAACTTTGTATTGTACACCTTTTTTATACTTGATGACAAAATTGAATTATTGCAAGAATCTTATCTGCTTGAAATGTCTTGAGTTCCATATCTTGGAATGTGATTGGAGATACTTCAAAGGATTATGATCTATGTGGATGATCATTTATTTTCCCATCAAATAGTGTTTACACTTATTCATTCTATGAACCAAAGCATACAATTTTTTGCCATAGGTAAGATAATTTCTTATTGCACTAGTGAAGGTCTTATAATGGTAACAAATCAATTACATTTATTATATTAACATTTCTCCCATCGCATAATCACTTGCATTGGTTTCAATTTGTATGGTTGTTGTAAATACGACAATGCTAGAATTGGGGTTGTACTGATCTTTTCTCTCAAAGTTTCGAAAGCTTTTTTTCATTTTCCTCGCCATTGAAAGCCCTACTTATTACTTTTCAAAGCATGTAAAGGAGATGTAATAAATGGAAAATTAGAAATAAACTTCCTCCAACACTGAATTTCTCATAGGGAGCTTCTAACTTTAGTTACAATATTACGCTTAGGAAATTTATTGATGGTTTCAACTTTAGAGGAATCAATTTTCAATTTACCAACCCCTACAATATAAACTAAATAAACCAAAGATGTTTTACCAAATTCACATCTTGACATCTTTAGACACGATTTCTCCTTTTTCAAAAAGTCTAAGTCTTTTCTAACATGCATCACATGATCTTCCAATTTTTTACTAAAAATCAACATATCATCAAAGTAGAATATTAAAAAATCATCTATGAATGTCATAAATACATCATTCATAAATCACACGAAAATAGTAGGAACATTACAAAGCACAAAGGGCTTAACTGTCCATTCAAATAGACCCTGCTTTGTTTTAAAAGTAGTTTTCCAAATATTACCTTCAAAGATTCAGATTTGATGATAGCCATTTCTTTATTCTACCTTAGTGAAATATATTACATTCTTCAACTAATCTAACAAATCATCAATACGAGGAAGAGGGTAATTATTTTTCACTATGATCTTTTTCAATTCCGAAAAATCCATGCACATTCTCGACGTACCATCTTTCTTTGGTACCAGCACAATGGGTGATCTGCATGCAGAAGTAATTGGTTAGATGACTTCTTTATCAATAAACTCTTAGAATTTTTCTTGATTTCTTCATTCTGAATCACTAATAACCTATACATACCAATGCTAGGAAGAGGAGCATCTTGGTGAAATTGGATCTAATGTTCTATCTCTCTCATAGGAGGTAATACTTTAGGTTCTTGAAAAAAATCATCATAGTTAGAAACAATTTTAAGTAATTCATATTTATGTTTAGGATCACATCTTTTGAAAGCATGGGATTCATCATCATCCTTAGCTTTTATAATCACAAGTACAAATTGTTTTCTAGCATTTATAAGCCTTTCCATCTATCCTATTGTAACATGAAACAAGTTGGTCTTCGTTAGATGGGTTCTCACAATCTACTCAATCCTATGTTTTATAATATTAACTTGTTCTCCTCCTCGTAGAAAATAGATTTCTTGTAATAAAAATATGGGCATCACAAAACAATCACACAAATGTCAAGTGGTACTACATCTAACTCTACCTCATTAGTGAAATTGGATATAATTGCAAATATGAGTTGGCATTGTTTAGAAACATATAACTTAACACTTTCACATACCCATCCTAAAGGATATGTTTTTGGATGAAGTTTTGTTTCTAGTCCCAAGGTCTTAACAATTTATTGGGAAATAAGATTAGCTTGTGAACCACTATCATAGAGTGTATCAATATTTGTATGTTTTGAGATGGCTCTAGTACAAAATAACTCACTTCATTACTTTTCATCATGTATTATTTCAGATTTCAAAGAATGAATGGTGTCTGTTAGAGTCGGTATTGTCATCCCTCCATCAGAGATCAAATCCTCTTGTTGCATTTCATGTTAGGTGTCCCGCATAGTCATTTGCATTCCATTAGGCACATAGATCATCTGACAGCACTGGCATTCCTCCAGTTTCCCTCATGTTATCTACCTGCTGGCTCATGTTTGTTCATTTAGAAACACACACAGTCTTCTTTGTATCTTGAAAATTGCAAAAGTTGTCTTTAGGGTTTCATGATCAATTAGGTCTAGGGTTTCATTAGGGTTTCATCAAAAAATGTGTTAAAATGTCCAATAATTTCCAGTAGGCCATGAGGAGGTTGCAACATCAGTAAATTTTATCACCAAGCTTTTGAAAATGTGTTTTTCCTCAAAACTCTGTTTTGAGGAAAAAACAGAGTATTTAGCATTTATTGTACAAAATCATGAAAGTTTTTGTTTTCCTCATTGTAAATCCATTCATCTGCATCCTGGTTTCTTTCCTTAGCCCAAAAGCCCCAACACCTGCAAAAACAAGCAAGCTCAGGTCATTAAATTCATCACAAAGTGAAAAAAGCAGTGAAAAAGTTCAAAAACAGAGTTTAAAGATAAAGTCAAATCCAAAACATTATAAAAGTGGGTTTCATGAGCCAAAATTTCAAAAGCTCTTGGTTTATAAGCAATGCCTTCATTTGTAAAGTTCATTTGCAAAAGACAAGTAAGGCAAAGTGATTTTGTTGAGCAAGAGGAAAAAATTGGGTGAAAATCGCTCCTGGTGACCGGCGTGGCGCACTAGGTAGGAGGCGCGACGCATTGGTGAGGTGCGACGCACTGGGCCTCAGAACACAGTGTATTTTTGCACAGGCGTGACGCACTGGTGGGGCGCGACGCATTGGGCGTGCTGCACGGCGCACATAACCAAAAAGCCTAAAAACTTCCAAACTCGCTCTAATCGCCCGAAATCACTTGGAACGGTCTTGATACAAGTAGGTACAATCTTCAAAGTTGTATTTCATCTAAGTTTGACAATGGTTTGATGGTGTGTTTTTTATGGTGCTTGTGAGAAGCAATCAAACCCTACTAAAAAAAAAAACTTGCTACCTAGGGTTTGAAAACCTATTTTGCTACCAAGTTCATCATCCCTCCATTTCTTCCCTATCCCATTTATCCCTGAATTTCATTGTTCCCTAAGTTCCCCAACCCCCCTAAATTCACCAATCCCCTATCCCAAGTTACCTTTCCCAAAATCCTAATTGTAAAATCCCAAACCCTAACCGTATACAAAACTCCCATAATATCCCATTTTTCCCTAGCTAACTCTGTCCCAACAGTCCCTAAATTCCCATTATTTTTCCCTCTCCTAACAGTCCCTTGTTTCACTGTTTTCCCTTGGTAGCAGAGGTCAAACAATCATCAAAGGTAGTCCAACATAGTTTGACACATCAACACCTATTTCTCCAAGCCAATTTGTCTATCAGTGGTTATGGCATCTGATCCTTCATATGATTATGAAGAAGAGACCCAAAGTGATTCACCCACGGAGGGACATGCACCGAGGGGGCCTCATAGAGGTGGAAGACATATCAAAGAAGAACCTACCACTCTTATTGAGTTGCAAGCCTGCCCTATTGCCCTCTTTTGTTTCCAGCATCAGTCATTCTATGAGTTTTGTGAGAAGGTTGCTCATATTCAATTTCATCATGAGTTGGCCCACTTATTTGTGTTGCATTTGCATGGTGATCAAGTCACTCTTGCTGGTGTTGCTTTCACATTAACACCAGAAACCATTTCATTGACAACCGGCATACCAAACATTGGAGAACCATGGAATAAGAGGCAGAAGATTGACCGGCAACACTATGAACCATATATCAAACCTGGTTTTCTGAGGCAGCTCAAGAGAGTGTTTCCTTTTCGGTTTCTCAAGGATGAGTATGCTCCTTTAATGAAATTCATCATGAAGTATTTCACCTGTGAGGGCCAGTTCTCCCGCTTGTATGCTTATCACATCAGGCTGCTGATGCATTTCACTCGGGTACGGATGATGAACAATCCTTATTTCATATGCCGAAACATAGAGAGGATGACCACTCTTGTGCAGCACAAGACCCCTCAGCAACAGTTTAACAGTCTTTATCATTTTGCTCTCATCAAAATTGTGGTCGTTCATTAGCTTGGTTTGTTGGAAATAATACTGAGAGGGCGGGGGGGGTGAATCAGTATTATCTCATCAATAAGAATTTTTCATTTCCATACTCAGATTCATATACGCTACTTCAGTTAAGTATACCCGCGTATATACGCGACTATGTCTATTGCAACTAGCGTATAACCATTAAACTCATGATTCAATTATGTGATCTTCAATGGGTGCATCAGAACATTATTAGACATACTAACAGTCAATAGTAGCAGTAAAACAGATAGATCAACAAACATAAGCAACACACATGAACACCATGATATAAGGTGGAAACCCAATGTGGGTGAAAACCACCTGCTGCAATTCGTTTCTATCTTCCTTTATTGAGAAACTTCTTTTACAATGTACTGGTGAAATCCTTTACCAGCACACAGGCTACAACCTGCAGAAGGCTACAACCTTCTCTCGTTCTCCAGACTCTCCTGGAAGGGAGCTACAACCCCCTTTGCTCTTGTACTAGCTAAGATACTAGTACGTAGGCGTCAGCCTACAATCTTCTCTCCTCCGGGTACCACGTTTCATACATTTTCAGACTGGATACTCCTGAAGCACAACACTATAATCTGAAGGCCACGTTTCATCAAATTTTCATACTAGACCCATAAATATCATTGAAGCACAAAACAGTCAATACTAGCATCATCAATTTCTGAATCACTGAAACACTAAAACCCTGTCAATAACACAGTCACCAGAACAGAGAGCAGACAACAGAACTCTGCCATAACCATCAGATCCATCTGCAACTTCAAATATTATCCTTCATAATGTATACGCTACTATAACAAATCAAACCCGCGTACAGATCTAAAATTATTTTCTTATAACTTTGCAGCTGTACCAGACATCAGTCATACTCATAACATTTATAGAATATTACATGCGTAAGTATGTAGATCTAGAATAAGCATCATAAAGATAGTTCATTTCAAACCATTTGATCTCGATCTCTCCTTAGATCATGTTCTCCATCAATCAGAGAGATTCCTCCTTAGCTTAGATCAAGCAATGCATCATCAACCCATAACCTGCATCCTGGATCTCATACTTCTTCAGATATTCAAGACTTTTCAATGCATTTGCCTAATGATCTTCTTCTCCTTTTATAGTCTTAGGCCTTGCTCAATACCATGGTCCAAAACCATAATAAATCAATACCATGGGCCCAATACTTGGGATCAACACTTCTGACGAGACACCATGGTCCAAAACCATAGGTTCAAATACCGAGGACTAACTACCATGGACCAAAAGTAAGTTCTCTGACATGTATGTGCTTTTCTGTGCATGAAACTGCGTGTATACCGTACTTGGTATATAGCGAACCTGCGTATACGTGACTTGGTATATAGTGAACCTGCGTGTATACCCTACTTGGTATATAGTGAACTTGCATATATACTCTTCTTTCTTCATTCTTTATAGTCTGATCATCAATTCTTTGCTACTGATCTGCTGCACTATGATCTACCATCTGTGTGAGTTGCCATCAAGGACAACACTTGTCTCATAATGCCAACAATCTCCCCCTTTGGACTTGATGGCAAAGCTAACTTGTCACACTTAGAACTATCATCTGATTCCTTTGAGCTGTCCTCCATTAGTCGCATATGATATCTCTTTTGAAGATTCATCCAGTTATAAATAAGTGAGATGTTCTTCTATGAGTGGGTTGCCATCAAGTACAACACATGCATCGTAATGCCAACAATCTCCCCCTTTGGACTTGATGGCAACAACACCAAATCACTCTCCCCCTTTGACATCAAGGGCAAAGGGTGGACCAAGATATTCTCTTTCCTTGATAAACATTCTGCTGTCCATACTCCCCCTCAGTACCTGCTGAAATCTCCAAATGTGCTCCCCCTTTGTATATGCTAAAGTGTACCAATCTGTCCATGCTCCCCCTGAGTACATGCCAAGTCTCTGTACTGTTGAAGTGTGTTGTTCATGCTCTTCCTGACTGAAGGCAAGATCTGCAAAAAGTTGTTCTTCAAGAAGAACCATGACTTATACATCATAAGAGACCTTCCTATCAAAAGACTCAATACATACATCCATTTCCCAACCACGTGGGGATATACTAGAATTGACTCATCCACCCAACCAAGTGGGGATACATCAAAAGTTTACACATGATAAATCAAGAACATTACATCTTCATCCCAGGCATAGTGGGGAAACCAATATAGGCTGTTACATGACCTTGACACCATGAAATAGATATCACAAAAGAGATATATGACCAAAATATCTAAAGCAAGACTTTATGAAAGTCACTAATAACTGATATCGCCAGCATCTGTCGATCACCATTCAGATCAGCAACCAAGAGATCCTTCTGTTCTCCCTCTGCCTTTGTTTCACCTGAAACCAACAACAATTGTGAACTAGAACCAAAATCTTCTAGGATAATGCCAACAATGCATCATTGGAAGATTATCTGCTCCCCCTGAACTTGTGCCAGATGGTCTCTGTCAGACCCATATCAGAATTTTCTCATTTTGAGTTTGGCCCATTGATTTTATTCAAACCAACATATACGCAACTGTATCCACAGAAACTTGCGTATATACGCGGATACTCCTTATTAAACTCATGTACATCCAATTTCAGATCAGCAACCTGTAAATGTCCTATGACAGGGTATAATCAATTCATCCCTTTGAACAGAATTCTGCATATACAGACTCATTCACATTTTATCATATGTGAGAAACACCATAGCCATCCAGATCTGCATGAACCAAGTATCATCAATTGGGAATATCTGCATCAATCAACATATGTACCACCTATCATCATATAGGTAAGAACTCATCATCATCATGTCTCCAATAATGCAATTTTGAATAATCATCCATGTATCAGCACTATGTATCTTGAGCTCAAGCTCTTTTGACAAAACTTCTTGATATCATCAACATCAACAATCCTTATCCACATGAGTGCCTGCATCATAACTGTATGATCTTTATGCATATGACAATAGCAGTATATGAGTGACTCATCATCAAGTGAGGAAGATGTGTATTCAAGCTTTGTACTTCCATGTAAGCACCATATATGCATCATCAAAGAATCAACCATAAATCTGATCTGAACATCTACTATGTAACTTCAAGAATCATATGAGAGTTTATCATAGACAACTCACAACCACATCATAGCAAGATATATCATTTAGCCATATAAGTATCATCACCAAGGACTATTAATCCATAATGCCAACAATGCATTATTAAAGGCATATGCTCCCCCTCAACCTGAGCCATCTGTTTACTGTTAGATCTGATCATGCGTATATCAGTAATAAGCATCAAGACATCATCATCATCTAGTTAGGATCAAAACACTTCTAGACATCTTACAAGTATCAAAACATTTCCACACATCCTCAGCAGATTGTAACTATTAACCAATAGAGCAAATAATGGACTGAATCATATCAGATCCTTTTTCTGAGCATGTCCCCACTGCTTTTCCTCAGACTGACATATACGCGACTTTGAAGTGTCTAACTCGCGTATATACACGACTTCCCTTTATGGAACTTGCGTATGAGATTCAGGATACTAAAGTTTTATACTTTCAGCTCCCTCTGAGTCTGTTATGTCTGTGTTGTGCTGTATCTGAGTACATTGTGTTGTGCCACATCTGTCTGACTGTACTTCCTTCTTCTTCCATATCTTCAAGTGTGATGATGTTTTCTCCTTTTGGTGTGATTTCTGTCCTTTGTTCTTGCATTCCTTTGCTATATGTCCAAGCTTGTTACATGCATAACATCTTACATGTTTCATATTCCTCCTGTAGCAATCAACAGCTTTGTGACCAAACATATTGCAAGAAAAACAATATCCATTGAAGTACCTGGAATGTGATGATCTTTCTGTGTGATGATCTTGAACCATCCTTCTTCTGCATCTAGCTGCAACATGTCCAATATTATGACATTCATAACATTCAATATTATTCATCTGAGTAAATGGCCGACCATAGTTAGGAGTAAGATATTTTCTTTGAAGAATCTCTTTCCTTGATTGTTGATGAGGTTGACCTCTCATCTCCTTGTTAATCATTTTGGATTTCTCTTTAGAGTTCCTTGCCTCACCTTGTGAACTAGATTCACCTTCAACAGATTCATGAAAGCCAAGACCAGTCTTGATAGCAGGAGACCTTTGGTTACTAAGAATATCATCCAAGGCTTTAGTACTATCTTGAAATCGTAATAGTTTATCCTTTTCTTCTAATTTACCTTTCAAGATATTTACCTCAACTTGAAGTTGTTCTTCCTTTTCCAGACATTGTTTCTTCATGTATTCTTCAGCATTTCTTTCCTGTTCCATTTGTTGCTTTAGTTTGAGAATCTCCTTTTCTTGTTCTTCATTCACATCCTGCTGCATTTGATGAATTCTGAAGGCACATTCCAGTTGAGATTTTAAGCTAATAACTTCGTTTTCCTATTTTTCAATAGCTTGGAGTAGATCCTTATTCTGCTTCTTTGTTTCTTCAAGTTCTTCCTTTAGCCAGAGGGTCATAGCTTCAAGACTTTCATAATAACTGGATCGACCTCTAAGCTCCTTGATTGTTGTGTTCTTTTCAATGACTTCATTTCTTAGAGATGTTACTTCATCCTGTAACTTTTGATATTTGTCCTTGAATAACTCTCGTTGAGTCTTAGCAGCTTCTTTGAAGGCACCATCCTTTATGTTCAAAAGTTCTTCTTGAGTTCTAATTTTATTTGTCAGTCTTTTAAATTCTGCCTCTATTTGATATCTTTCTTGTTCACCCATTAGAGCAAATTCAGTTTTTTTGCTATCACTTTCATCTTTTCCAAATGGATAGATAGCTGGAACATTAGAGGATAGTAAATTCATACCTGATAGTTCATCTTCATTCTGAAATGATTCTGAATCTGAAGAGCTTCTTATACCTAGTCCCCAGTCGATTCTCCCACTGTCATATTTCTTCTGAGATGTCTTATTCTTCTTAGGTGCTTTCTTCTTAAGCTTCTTTCCCATAGTTCCACAGATCTCCTTCAAGCGATCAAGCTTCTACCAAAGGACCTGCTCTGATACCAATTGTTGGAAATAATACTGAGAGGGGGGGCGGGGGTGAATCAGTATTATCTCATCAATAAGAATTTTTCATTTCCATACTCAGATTCATATACGCTACTTCAGTTAAGTATACCCGTGTATATACGTGACTATGTCTATTGCAACTAGCGTATAACCATTAAACTCATGATTCAGTTATGTGATCTTAAATGGGTGCATCAGAACATTATTAGACATATTAACAGTCAATAGTAGCAGTAAAACAGATAGATCAACACACATAAGCAACACACATGAACACCATGATATAAGGTGGAAACCCAATGTGGGTGAAAACCACCTGCTGCAATTCGTTTCTATCTTCCTTTATTGAGAAACTTCTTTTACAATGTACTGGTGCAATCCTTTACCAGCACGCAGGCTACAACCTGCAAAAGGCTACAACCTTCTCTCGTTCTCCAGACTCTCCTGGAAGGGAGCTGCAACCCCCTTTGCTCTTGTACTAGCTAAGATACTAGTATGTAGGCGCCGGCCTACAATCTTCTCTCCTCCGGGTACCACGTTTCATACCTTTTCAGACTGGATACTCCTGAAGCACAACACTATAATCTGAAGGCCAAGTTTCATCAAATTTTCATACTGGACACATAAATATCATTGAAGCACAAAACAGTCAATACTAGCATCATCAATTTCTGAATCACTGAAACCCTGTCAATAACACAGTCACCAGAACACAGAGCAGACAACAGAACACTACCATAACCATCAGATCCATATTCAACTTCAAATATTATCCTTCATAATGTATACGCTACTATAATGAATCAAACTCACGTACATATGCGCTTTTGCCAAAGACAACTCGCGTACAGATCTAAAATTATTTTCTTATAACTTTGCAGCTGTACCAGACATCAGTCATACTCATAAAATTTATAGAATATTACATGCGTCAGTGTGTAGATCTAGAATAAGCATCATAAAGATAGTTCATTTCAAACCATTTGATCCCGATCTCTCCTTAGATCATGTTCTCCATCAACCGGTGAGATTCCTCCTTAGCTCAGATCAAGCAATGCATCATCAACCCATAACCTGCATCCTGGATCTCATACTTCTTCAAATCTTCAAGACTTTTCAATGCATTTGCCTAATGATATTCTTCTCCTTTTATAGTCTTAGGCCTTGCTCAATACCACGGTCCAAAACCATAATAAATCAATACCATGGGCCCAATACTTGGGATCAACACTTTTGATGAGAAACCATGGTCCAAAACCATAGGTTCAAATACCGAGGACTAACTACCACGGACCAAAAGTAAGTTCTCCGACATGTACACGCTTTTCCATGCATGAAACTGCGTGTATACCCTACTTGGTATATAGCGAACCTGCGTATACGTGACTTGGTATATAGTGAACCTACGTGTATACCCTACTTGGTATATAGTGAACCTGCGTATATACTCTTCTTTCTTCATTCTTTGTAGTCTGATCATCAATTCTTTGCTACTGATCTGCTGCACTATGATCTACCATCTGTGTGAGTTGCCATCAAGGACAACACTTGTCTCATAATGCCAACATGGTTTACAGGGCATCACATGGGATGACTTCATCTCTCATGAGTTTTTTAGAGCTTCATAGGGACCTTCAGAGGTTGGGCATGAGACAGGTGGACCTTCTTATCAACAAGGCCATGAGACCGCTAGTATGTCGGTGTTCATCTCCTATCAGAGGGGCACTAGACGGTTGTTTGCAGCAGTAAAGCGAGTGTTATCTCCACATGGGGTGGAAGGGGCCTCGTTTCCTCCATCAGCACAGCAGGTTTAGGATCGAGGCAAGAGGCCTCTACAGGAGGAAGGACCATCAGGTGAGCTAGAGATATATTTCATCCTCATTGAGGGTGATGATACTGACATGGGCCCACAAAGTGAAAACCTTAGACAAATCATCAAGGAGCAACAGGCGGACATTGATGTCTTGTCCACCACCTTGGATAGAGCCCAGTGGACTATACATTATTTGGAGTAGAGGAACAAGTAGCTTGAAGATCAACAGGTGGTGATGGAGTTACAGAACATTCGGCAAAACCGCCAAAGTGCCCGAAGGAGGAGGATAGAGTTCACTTCATTGGAGCAAGAGATCAATGCCGATAGAGAGTCATGGCTTGAAAGAGTCAATACCCACTTGGAGAGGAAGCTAGAGAAGGCAATAAATGAGAAGAACATTCTTAGAAATTTGTCATATCATTATTTGTCCCGGAACTTGGTGTGCCAAGCAAGAATCAGGAATTTGAAAGCTAAGTTGAAGAGAGCATCAAGGAGGCAAAAAGAGGATGAAGGACTTAAAATCTTGGCTGAAGCTTTCTTGGCCCATCACAGTACTTGATAGGGAAGACTCAGCCTAAATTTCAAGAAATTTGGAGCAATTTTTGCATTTTTGTAAATTTTTGGCACAAAAAATAAAGTTTTCCTCCCTATGCGCTGTGCCACGTGGCGCTCGCTTTTGCTAGAGGGCTCTAAATCACAAAAACTTTTCATTTCTGGATTTGTCATGAAAATTTATGCTTGCCTACCTATGGCCAAGAAATTTGGGCAGGTTTTGAGCCCTCAAAGGTCAAAAAACACTCAAAAAATGACCTCACTGCCCCTATTTTGACACACAGGAAGCAGTGTTGGGAGAATGGACTTTTGGAGGGGCAAATGGAGGCTAAATTGGAAAATTCCACTTGGGTTGGAAATTAGACAGGCGGACCTTTCTAGCAAGAAAAACTGGAGATCATTTGAACATCTAGAAGGCCTCCAGAAGTGGGTCCAAACAGGCACTACATATAGAGAATCAGGGGCGACGCATAGAGGAAAAATTGCCAGTTTTACCAAGTTTTGCTCTGTTTTTCGCCCAGTTTCGCCTAGTTTGACTTTTTCACTTTCCTAATGGAAAATTTATGATGTAATTTGATGAAAATTGATGGATTATGATGTAAATATGTTTGATTTTCACTTGTAGAGGTAGATTCATCAGTTTAGAGGTTGTTTCAAACTGAATGGATCAGTTTCCTTGTTTTTAGAGGCATGTTGTTATGTTGCCTAGTTTCTAGTTCTCAGTTTAGAATCAATTGGATCAGCTCCTAAACTCATGAGCTTGACCCCTAGAGGCAAGGATGAGCTACATTGTCTATATTATGTTGTTTTTCAGTCATTAGCATGGTTGGAGTCTTGTGAAAGCCTTGAGCTTCATTGTACATTCACTTTCAGTATTTTGGCTAAGGAATTGAGACTAGGATTTGCAGCACTATTTGGGATTCATGTGGCAATTTGTATTGGTATAGTGCTTCTCTTTGTAATTGTGAATTTTGTTTATGTATACCATCATCTATATTATTTCTTTTGAACTAAACAAACAAGAGTGTAAGTAGAATTCATTGAAAATGCAATGCTCTACTTGAAGTTTGCTTTAGTTATTTGATGTTTTCAGCTATTTGGGGAGGATTCATGATTTCCCTTGCCCTCTTCAACACCTCACCTGTCTTTTCCCTCCATCTCATTAAAATTTAAGTGCCAAAACGATCGCCTACCTTGCCCCATCGAGATCTCTGCAGAACTGAGCCTCAATCCTCGCACCCCAAAATTTGCTTTCCCCTTGATTCCAACAAAACCCCCAAAAAATCAAATCAAAGCCTTGTACTTCATACCTAGCCTAAAATCAGTTTTTATTTCAGTCATATCAAGTCCATTGATTATCTTTTGCTAAGATTGACCTAGAGAGAGCCCTCTCCTATCCTCGTAGGGCTAGCTATGAGGTTGAGCGTGGTTTGATGTTGGCCCTGGATCCTACCTTTTCAGCCTGAGGTAAATCTAGGCTCTAACAATGTCAAAGAGTGAAGTTTCTTATGCTTTGCTGCTAACTTCCTTGAATCTCCCTTGACTGGTGAGATAGTGGGATTCGACCCGAGGTTTAATGCCCATAATCAATTACAATTAAATACAATGGATTTTTACAAGAAATAAAAGGAAAACTGTTTAAAACATTGAAAAAAATAAAAAATAGACAATATAAATAGTCATATTATAGCGCCCATTCTAGTTGAATGGCCCTGATATGAAATTATCCTTGATACATTATTCTTTAGGGACATTAGGTTGGGGATCCAAATATTTGTCTCTTACTATGAGTGGATGTGATAATAATTATTTTTCCAGTTTGAGGTTATGATGGTAATAATTGCAATGTAATTATTTAATGACTATGTCTAATCATGTGATAGATTAATTATGTGTCTGTTTACATTAATTCGTGTTCACAATTATGAGGATGTTAGTAGTCATTCCATGATGATGATTTAGCATACAAAATTATATTGGTGACTAATATTATGAATCAAATATTACTGATGATTATTGAGTGTGGTGGGAGACTACCCAGATGCACTTACATGTGATGAGTCAAAAACCTCTAGTTTGGTTTGAATTGAATATTGTTGTCTCAAAAAATTTTAAAGTTCAGTTTAAAATTTTGCTCTGAATTTAATGACATGATAGTGGCTATAGACACATATTATTTGCTTGGCCAAACGAATCACACATGGGTGATGGGGCTATACCAATAGATGGAACTTCATGGGAGGGGTGGGGCAACGTCCATGATTTCACCCTCTAGCACTGTTGTCATGACTTAGGCTGGAATGTGTTGGGATACCTTCGTCTTGAAGATCAGGATGCCATGGGGGCGAAGCTTGGATTGGGTCGCTCACAAATATTTTACTTGGGGGCGTGAAATAAGGCAGATTCCTTAACACCCAACACTATTAGTCTCATTATAGGGGACAACATAGGAGAGGATATTAGTCTATGTCATCACACCTAGTTTTTCCCCTCGTAGTCACTGGATGCGTGAAGGGAAAGTGACATGGTACCCTTGGAACTTCAAGGGATGTTCTTGAAGGGAATGACCAACTTGGCACCCTTGGAATCATGAAGAAATTGATTAGCATGTTGGCATTAATGTGTTGTCCTTGATGAAAACTCACTCGTAACATAACAAGTATATGGAATGGAAAATTTTAGGGGCTAATATTTGCAAATGGGCTAATTTTCCATGTTTTTTCCAAAAAAAAAATTCACCAATTTCCATTTCTTTCTAAAAACGAGTCGCCCAAATTTTATAGTATAAAATTCTTTTACCTTAAAAATTGCCAAAATTGTATAAAGACTATATATAAAAGTATTATAAATTTGCATATTTTTACAAATATATCAACAAACATTTTATAATTTGTAATTTGGGGACTAGTAATATTCGTCAAGGTTTCTAAAATTTAAGACAAATTTTCATCCTTTAAGTTTTCCTTGTATGGTAACTAAATGAATCCACAGTTAAGTTAAGAGGAGACAGAATGATGGAACAAAATACCAAAATGATGGGTCAAAGGTTTATAGATCAGAATCAAAAGTTTAATACGGGGAGATTATTGGCATTATGAATTAGGTGTTTTCCTTGATGATGACCTATTTGATGAAATGGAATCCTACTTGATAAGTTGTCCCTTGATCTACTTGTTAAAGGTATAAACATGATGTGTCTACATATGTGACAGAATGCATGGCAGTTGCGTTTACAGATGTGACAGAATGCATGGCAGTTGTGTTTACAAATGTGATAGAATGCATAGCAGTTATGTTTATAGATGTGACAAAATGCATGACAGTTTAGAGGAATGATAAAGTTGGAAGTTCAAGAACTATACAGGGGTTCTGTGAAGGCAAGTCGCGTATGCACACGAGTTTAGTGAAGCAAAGCAGTGTATGGATTTTGTACCATGGTATTCTAAATACCATGGGTTCTTACCATGGTATTGTCCCATAGTAATGAGCACGACAAAGAATATTGATCCCGTAAAAGAATACCATCAACATAACTATGGTTTTGACCCATGGTATTGAAAAAGGCTAAAATTATATAAGGAGGCGAAGATCAAAGTGTGTGTAGTGTGCAAATGATGGAAATATTATGAAAAGTTAGATCAAAAGAAAATATGCATGTTATGGGTTTTTGATGCTTTGCTTGATCTAAACTAAGTATGTACCTGAGAGTTTGATGATGGATTAAATACAATAGATCTGAAACAATTGTGTAGGAATGAATACAATGATGGATTAAATCCAATAGATCTAAAACAATTATGCAGGAATGAATACAATGATGGATCAGGATCATGAGACCTGAAATGACTTTTAACTATATGATTTTCTCATGGATTGACTAGATATATGTACTGACGCATGTTATTATCTCTAAATATTATGATCTGGGTCTTTCTGAAGTTCTGAAGAACTACAAAATTTTAGGTCAAAATTTGTAGATCTATAAGCTTGTTGGTCTCAGGAAAAGCGCGTATACACGTGGGCCGGTCTCTGCAAAGTAACATATATAAAGTAAGGGGTTTCTATTCATAAATGTTTGATCAACCTGATCATTGCTGCTATTTCTTTGTTGTCTGTCAATGATGTCCTCATGTTGATCAGGGTTGTGTGATAATGTCTGAAGTAGATCTGATTGAATGATGAAGTTGAATTTGGGTATTAATTGATTGAAGAATGTTAATGTTACTTGCTGATTTTGATTGAATATCATGGAAAATTCTACGATTGGTTCAGAGTATTGTAGTAGATTCGAGTGTGATTCAGTGTTCTTTTCAGAAATTGTAGTGGTCAAATTTTTAGTTTTCAGTATATTAAGATCTATATGCGAGTTTCTCTCCAGAAAAGCATGTATGCACGCAAGTTGCCTCAAGTGAAGTAGCATACACATTTTAGAAAATGAATGACTAGGGTTGCAGTTGATTCTGTGTGTTGATGCAACATTCTAAGTTCAGTTCTGTGTATCGGTTATAGTGATCTGACTATTCTAGATTGATTGGCTAAGTTTTGATTATGTATCATTTGTTTGGGTTTCAGTGATTTGTTGGTTATGTGTATGAGATATTGATGATTGTATTACAACGATGATTGGGCATAAGTGTTGATATTGGATCCAATGTGAAAATTTATGAAACGTGGTCCATGGATGTTACTGAGGGTTGGAGCCTTCAATGAGGAAGTCAAAGCTTCCTACCAGTAGTAGCTGGTGATCAGATCAGGGGGTTGGAGCTCCTTTCCAGTAAGAGATGGAGAATGAGTGAAGGTTGTAGCCTTCAGCAGGTGGGTGCCTCCATATTGGTATGAGTCTACGTTAGTACAAGATTGTAAATACATTTTATTTATATTAAAATGAAGACAAAGGCGACAACAACAGGTGGTTTTCTCCCACATTGAGTTTCCACCTTAAATCCTGGTGTTCATGTGTGTTTCTTATGTGTGATGGTTTTTTTTTTATTACAACACGTGGTTACTATTTATCTAATGTTTAATAAAGTAATGGGGCACTAGATTAAGACTAACACATGATGAATTAACTGAATTATAAGTTCAGTGGATATATGCTAGTTGTCTTAAGAACAGTCGCGAACAAACGCGAGTTCCTTTCAGTAAAGTCATGTATAGAAATATGAATATGAAATGTAAAAAATTATTGATTTGAAAATACTGATTCACCCCCCCTCACTATTTTCCCAACAATTGGTATCAGAGTAGGTCCTTTGGCAGAAGCTTGATCACTTGAAGGAGATCCGTCGAGACAATGGGAAAGAAGCAAAAGAAGAAAGCAACTCAAAAGAAGAAGACATCTCAAAGAAATAGTGACAGTGTTAGAGACGATTGGCTATTAGATGGAAGAAAATATTCAGATTCAGAATCACCTCAGAATGAAGATGAACAAACAAAAGAATTATCAGGTACTAATTTTTGGTCCTCTGGTGATACCTTTATTTGTTCATGAAATATTGAACATAATGAATGTGAGAGTGAAACAACTGAATTTTCCCATATGGGTGAAAGTGAAAGAAATCTTATAGAGGTAGAAGTTAAAAGGTTCACAGATAAAATTAGAGATCAAAAGGATCTATTTGATAAAAGGGAATGTTCCTACAAATAAGAGGATACCAAGTTAAAAACTCAGTTGGAGGAAGGAAACAAAATAAGGAAATAGTACAAAGGAAAGGAAGATCAATGTTAAAGGATACATGATGAAGTAACGTCATTGAGAAATCAAGTAAATGAAAATGATACAACAACCAAGGAACTTAAAGAAAAAACCAATTAATGTGAAGGTCTTGAAGCTGAGGTCATCTCTCTAAAATAAGATCTTGAAAAATCAAATAAGCAGAATGAAGAACTAATTCAAGAATTTGAAGAACAAGAAAATGAGATTCTAAAATTAAAATAACTAGTGGAAGAAGGAAGAAAATATGAAGAAATCATGAATAAGCAGTATCTAGAAAAGGAAAAGCAATATGAGGTTGAGGTAAATATCCTAAAAGGTAAATTAGAAGAAAAGGATAAACTTTTATGATTTCAAGATAGTACTAAGATTTTGGATAATACTATTTGTAGTCAAAGGTCTCCTACCATCAAATCTGGTCTTGGTTTTCATGAAACTGTTAAAGGTGAATCTAGCTCACAAACTGACGCAAGGAATTCTAATGCAAAATATGAAATGCTGAACAAGGAGATAAGAAGTCAACCCCATCAACAACTAAGCAAATAACGTCTTCAAATAAAATCATTTACTCCTAACTATAGAAGTGTTAATCTATTATTTCCTCTAATCAATAATGTTGAATGTTCTATATGTCATAATTTTAGACATATTTCAGCCAAGTGCAGAAGTAGAATGTTTCAAGCTAATAACCATCTCACAGAAAGATCATCAACTTCCAGGTATTTTAAAGGATATTGTTTTTCTTGCAATATATTTGGTCACAAAGCCATTGATTGCTATAGAAGGAATATGAAACATATAAGATGTTATGCTTGTAACAAGTTTGGGCATATAGCAAAAGAATGTAGGAACAAGTCTATGGATCACCATAGACAATATGGTAAGCAACCAAATAAGAACATTGATATCAGAAAATCTGAAAAAGATGAATCCACCAAAAAGAAAGAAAAGGAAGATTAGATAAGGTGTGGTCTTGCTCTCTACTCATTCAAATATGAAGATGAATGTTCTAATCACATGACTAGAGACAAGAGTAAAATGGAGTCTCTAATGAAGAGTCATCTTCATAATGGTATTTTTGAAACTGGTGTTTCAACAAAATGTCTAGGACCAGGTACAGTCAGAATGGAGTCAAGGGGAGCTAAAAGTGTGAAATTTCAGTACTCCACCTTCCATATGCGGATCTTATGAAGTATAGTCGTGCATATACACACGTTAGAAACTACGCAATCGCGTACATGTTGGTTTGATGAAGAAGCTCTGGGACAGACTCAAAAAAAGGGTCTGATATGGTTCAATCAATTATCAATTGTCTTTTCTGTTTTGATGGTTGATGATTACAGTCTATGTATGTTATTTAGAAGTTCTTTTGACCCTCATAAGTTGTTGATGACTTGATGTATAACTAGTTGATGATGATTCCTTGATGATTCTTACTGATATATGCAATGATCAGATTTGACAGTGAACAGTTGGCACATGTTTGGGGGGAGAATTTTCTATGTTTCTAATAATGCATTGTTGGCATTACGTTTTCTTTAGAAGTCCTTGGTACATAATGATGCTTATCAATGGTGATGATGCTTATGTTGCTAAAGTGTTTGAATGATGCATCATATTATGTTGCGGTCATGGGTTGCCTATGATGAAATCACAAATGATACTTATATTGCTTGAGACACATGGTTTTTTTAATGCCTTTGATTAAATTTTTGGATGACTCTTTTGATGCATATAGTTATGTTTCTTTCATGGTGATATTCATAAGTTCAAGGAGAAAAACAAAGCTTGAGTACACAACTTCATTATTTGATGATGATAAGTGTCACTCATTAATTTTATGCTGCTGTCATCATGCCTTCAAAGATGCATAAAGTTCGTATGGTGCACTTATGGATGAGGATTCCTATAGTTCTTGGCTCTCACATGGTTGAGGATTGCTGCTTTTGATAGTATCAAGAAATATTAACAAATGACTGTGAGCGCATGATTTTCTTTTCACATTGATGAGAAGCTAGATACATATCGCTATTGCTATGATAGATACATGGATGATTTCTTAAGTTGCATATTGGTAAATGATGTTGGTATAAAAGATCCTCTTGTATGAATAAAATTACCTAAGAAAATAGTGTTATTACAGATTTCATGATTTTATGGCTATCTAAAGACATGGATTACCTAGTCTCATAATGAGGATGACAAAGAATGATGAATACTTATTCCTATCTTACTTTATGATGATAGACTTGGTATTCACATATGTTGATTATCATGGTTGATGCTTATCAGATGTGGGATGTTAGAAAACTCCCTAGTGATGATGCATGGTTGATATATTGAGGGTTGTTGTGGAAAGATCATGCAGTTCTTGATACAATGATGATGTTATAGTCATGGATGATGACTATGGTGTTTTCACATATATATGATATGATGTGGATGATTTTGTATCACTGCTTGGAAAAATGACATATTCTTAGTTGATTCATGGAAGGCTATGTTTTTTATAAACATAAGGCTTTTTCTACTAAGGAAAGGGAGCAAGTTGATCTTGATAAGATCAAGAGGATGATTGATATCTATATGCTACATACTTAGTCATAAGTTGATGATATTAAAGTTACATTGTCTTATCTTGCAAATTGATGATGGACATATACATGTTATTATTCTTGATGTTGTTGACAGATGCTTATGGTGAAAATCATATATGGTGTATGATAGTTGTTGATAACTATCATGATATTGTTTAGGTCCTTGGTATTTGTTAGAAATGTCATGTATATCATTTTATGTAACAGTCATGTAAAGACCTATGTTGTAATAATTGTCATATTCAGTCATGTATGGACTTTTGAAATTATGTCAAATATGTAATCCCACTTGGTTGGGAGATTGATGTAAGTATGGGTCCTTGGTGATAGGAATGCCATACTCAGTTGAGTCATAGAGTCATGTACTTCATTTTACATCCATCCGATATTGCAGCATGTGCTCAGGGGGAGCTTGATTAGAGAATTGAGCATGTGCTTAGGGGGAGAATAATCAGTGTTCATATTCAACATTTCAGATATGGAAGTCTTCATTTAACATTGCTCAACCCTTTTCCCTTGATGTCAAAGGGAGAGTGTAGCTTGGTGTTTGGAGAGTAGCTTGATGTTTTGAAACTCTTGGTGCTTGGCTTGATGTTATTTATAGGTTGTGGTGAACAAAAAACAAAGTGGTTTCCATCAAGTCCAAAGGGGGATATTGTTGGCATTATGATGTATGCGTTGTCCTTGATGGAAACTCACTTGTAACAAAACAAGTATATGGTAACTAGATGAATCCACAGGTTAGTTTAGAGGAGACAAAATGATGGAACAAAAACCAGAATGATGGGCCAAAAGGTATATAGATCAGAATCAAAAGTTTGATATGGGGAGATTATTGGCATTATGAATTAGGTGTTGTCCTTGTTGACAATCTATTTGATGAAATGGAATCCTACTTGATTAGTTATCTCTTGATATACTTGCTAAATGTATAAAAAATATGTGTTTATAGATGTGACAGAATGCATGGCAGTTGTGTTTACAGATGTGACAGAATGCATGGTAGTTTAGAGGAATCGGCTCAGAGGAATGATAAAGTTGGAAGTTCAAGAACTATACATGGGTTTAGTTAATCCAAGTCACGTATGCACGCGAGTTTAGTGAAGAAAAGCAGCATATGGATTTTACACCATGGTATTCTAAATACTAGGGGTTCTTACCATGGTATTGGCCCATAGTAATGAGTGCGACAAAGAATATTGATCCCGTCAAAGAATACCATCCACATAAATATGGTTTTGACCTGTGGTACTGAAAAAGGATAAAACTATATAAGGAGGTGAAATCAAAGTGTGTGTAGTGTGCAAGTGATGGAAATCTTATGAAAAGTTAGATCAAAAGAAAATATGCATGTTATGGGTTTTTGATGCTTTGCTTGATCTAAACTAATTATGCACCAAAGAGTTTGATGATGGATGAAATCTAATAGATCTAAAATAATTATGCACAAATGAATACAATGATGGATCAAGATCATGAGACTTGAAATGAATTTTCATTGTATGATCTACTCATGGATTTACTAGATCTGTGTACTGACACATGTTCTTATCTCTACATATTATGATTTGGGTCTTTTTGAAGTTCTGAAGAGCTGCAAAATTTTAGGTCAAAATTTTCAAATCTATACGCTAGTTGGTCTCAGGAAAAACAAGTACACATGTGGGTTGGCCTCTACAAAGTAGCGTATATAAAGTAAGGGGTTTCTGTTCATAAATGTTTGATCAACCTGATCAATGCTACTATTTCTCTACCGTCTATCAACGATGTCCTCATGTTGATCTGGGTTGTGTGATAATGCCTGAAGTAGATCTGATTGAATGATGAAGTTGAATTTGGGTATTAATTGATTGAAGAATGTTAAGATTACTTGCTAATTGTGATTGAAGATTAGAGATAGTTCTGTGATTGGTTCAGAGTATTGCAGTAGATCTTAGTGTGATTCAGTGTTCTTTTTAGAAATTGTAGTGGTCAAATTTTCAGTTTTCTATATATTAACATCTATATGCAGGTTTCTTTGCAGAAAAGTGCGTATGCATGTAGGTTGCCTTAAGTGAAGTAGTGTATACATTTTGGAAAATGAACGATCAGGGTTTCAGTTGATTTTGTGTATTGATGTAACATTCTGAGTTCAATTATGTGTACTAGTTACAATGATTTGACTATTCCAGGTAGATTGGTTAAGTTTTGAATATGTATCATTTGTTTGGGTTTCAGTGATTGGTTGATTCTGTGTATCAAAGATTGATGATTGTATTATAGTGATGATTGAGCATAAGTATTGATATTGGATCTAGTGTGAAAATTTATGAAACGTGGTCCATGGATGTTACTGAGGGTTGGAGCCTTCAGTGAGGAAGTCGAAGCTTCCTGCTAGTAGTAGCTGGTGATCAGATCAAGGGGTTGCAGCTCCCTTCTAGTAGGAGCTGGAGAACGAGTGAAGGTTGTAGCACTCAATAGGTGGGTGCCTGCATATTGGTATGAGTCTATGCCAATACAAGATTGTAAACAACTTTTTACTTATATTAAAATGAAGACAAAGACGACAACAACATGTGGCTTTATCCCGCATTGCGTTTCCACCTTAAATCTCGGCGTTCATGTGTGTTTCTTATGTGTGATGGTTTATTTTGTTATTACAATACATGGTTACTGTTTATCTAATGTTTAATAAAGTACTGATGCACTGAATGAAGACCAACATATGATGAATTAACTGAATCATAAGTTCACTGGATATACACTAGTTTTCTTAAGAACAATTGCGAACACATGCGAGTTCCTTTCAGTCATAAAGTTAATTAGAAACATTAATTCTAAAATATTTTAGCGTCATTAATAAAAGAGGGCAATGAGCGAAATTAAAGAATAATAAATTAAATTAGAAAATATTAGTTTCATGAGAGAACCTCCATGTGGCAAGAGACAACATAAGGATGTCCATCTAAGAGTCAATTTTAGTTAAACTATGGGTAGTTGGGGAACCAAATAGGATACCTACTACTTGACTTTAGTAATGAACACAAAATAAGGAATATGCAAGGGAGATCAAGAGACAACTAGGACAATAAATAGGGAGTCATGTTGGGGTGAGGGAAAATATTATATTTAAATAATAATTTAAGTAAATAATTTAGGAAAGCTTTGGTGAGAGGTTGAAACATGGGTGGCTGAATAATAAAATTTTTATATTAATCAAAACAATTATTTTTTCATGAAGTTCCAAGTGTCACCTATGAAGCCTCCTATAAAAGAATAAGTAAGCTACGAGAGAGAGGACTTTTTGCCCTATTGTTTGATGGATTACATAATGCTATTGTGAGTGACTACGAAGCCTTTAGTGAGTTTGGTGAGTTGGAGGTCATTAGAGTGGGGAATCTTGAGCCAAGAGTGCTCTTCAATCAACTAGTATTCTTCTTCTACTGTAAAACTCCATTGTAACTCGAGGGTCCATGGGGAAGAAGAGTACCCAAAGAGTAGGATGGATGGTCAACGAGTGAGTCAATGATGTTTGGTCGGGACAAAACATTATTCACATGTATACATGGCCAACAACAAGGGAGTGAAAGAAGAAACAAAGCCGAGATCGAATATCCTCCCCTTAGCGAACAATACCTCATGTTTCTATATAAGTTCTACTACATTTGTATTGTTGTATAAATGAGGATTGTATTGTAAATTATTGACTATTGATGTATATGAATTAATATCTGTGTTTCCAATGTTGATGAGTGTTTAAAGTATTATGTGATCTTAGTAATGGATGTTGCTAGAGAATGATTAGTTTAAAATGAAAATATTTATTTGCTTATAATTGCATTTCAATACTTAATTGCATACTTATGGGTTATAAATAAATAAATAAATTTGGCGTCATAGGGATGATCCCTACTTTTGGTATTAGAGCCCTAGGTTCAACCTCTAGGACCTACAGGCCATTTGAAATTTAAAATTCATGTGTGTCATGATAAGCATCCTGAATTGAAGTGTGTCTTAAAGCTAATAATATATATATGATCCTAGGGTAATCATGTTGCTACAAGGTTTAGTTGGAAACCCAAGTATCATAGCTCCACGATTTTCAACTCTTGACTATTTATATAACCCATTGAACTCATGTTTCTAAAATTCCTAAAAGAAAGTATAAATATATTCATCCTTATGCTCAAGGAAATACCTTGAGGGAAGGACAAAAGAAATCAAACCATCCATATGAGAAACGCATGAAGATTTTATATGTACTCTAAACTTAGAATCATAACATCAAAATTAGATGACCTTAATTTCTACTAATCACAAACCATATATTATATCTTATAAAACTATATGGAATTACCCCATATATATATATATATATATATATATATATATATATATATAGTTGTTGGCTTCCACAATTTACAATACTAGAGAATCATTATCATTTTTTATCTTATGATTCAGTCACCACCAATAACCACTATGTGGTTATGATACAATTTTGTTGAGAATCTACAAAGGTAATAAAAAATTATATACCTAATCGTAGTTTCCTTAAGGAAATAAATTAATGATGAAATGACACAACTCTAGCAAAGTGAAAGTAAATTCATGGAAGAGAACACCATCGATGGTAATACAATGATCTGGACATAACTTTTTGTGAAGTAAAAGTCCCAATGGGTTAGCACCCCAAATGCATGGTAAAAAATAAATTTAACAAAACTTGACCCGACTCTCTTATAGGTATTGACACCCTCGTTAGTTCTGAAGTCAATACAAATGGTTGATACATAGACCCTAGTCATGTATTCTAACCCTAAATTTACAATGCTTGATGGAGTATCTATTATAAATCGAGAATCTATAAGACCAATCAATTTAATTAACAAATGAATACAAAATTCGAGGTAGTGCAGTGGTATAACAAACATTAATTAAAATTCCACATGTAGTAATTAGATAACAAAATTTTGTGAACCACGATGAATAAGGTTCAGAACGCACAAGGTAATACAATTCTCATATGGACAACCACATATTTGCGTTGAAATATGAATGGGCTCATTCGTATTTTATTCCAGGAGGAAAGGTCAAATTCTTGAACTTGGATAGAACACTGGAGATTTCTGTGGGCAATTTATCAAACAAAAACTAGGAAATCAAAGACTTTGGCATAATCTTGGAGGGGTTAGTGGTTGTGCCAAAGAAAAGGGTGCTTACCCTCCAAATTAATAACATTGTGTAGATTGATCTAAGAGGCATTGTATTCTTCTAACTGGGCCATATCCCTCTCTACTATCCATCGCCGCCCATCCCCCAAGGTTATAGTGTGATCTAGAAACCACCATGCTTTAGTAGGAAATGAGTGATATTTAGTTATTAGTGGGGCACCAATTATTTCACAATGATTATTATGGGATTTCCTTCCGTAATAGATATGGAAAGATACATCATGGAACCCATTGCACAATAGATAAATTTGACAAATAAATTGACTGAAGACCAAAAGGTCCTTGACATGGCTTACATACATTTCAAAGGAGCAAATCTTAAGAAAAAAATGCATGAGACAAATCATAATCATGAGATCTTGCAATCTGCAACCACAAGATAACGAAGAGCTTGTTCTTATAATTCTTGCATCAGCTACTCAATAATGACTATATCTTGAATAGATCCATAACTCATGTGATGAGAATTGCACTTACACTAGATGTTTCCAATTTGACATCAACATATTGAAAAATGCAACAATAAATTCCCAATTTGATTTTGCCTTGATTAAATTGAGAAAATTCACATTTTCACATCAACAGACAACTTGGATGATGTTAACTTGTGTGACATGGCTTGTGTTACCCAGTTTACTCAGTAAATTTGAGTTGGAGGAGTTAGAGTTCAGTTCATCATGTGTGATTGCTAATTTGTAGCAATCAAGATCAGTTATCTGAGGTTGTTTTTAGTTAAACTAGTTCCAACTTTTGGAGGAACTAGTGGAAGCTCAGTTAAGCAACGGGACTTTAGTCAAAATTGGTGATCATCTAGTTAACTAATTAATCAACCAAAAATAGCTAGTGCATGCAGAGAATTTGAGTTACCTAGTTGAGGTAGAGATTCAAAGGTAGTGTAACATCAGTTGTAGACTAGTCTTGAGTGTACAAGTGTTGCATGCAGTCAGAAGATCAACCTAAAGGAATTGCACAATCAATTTGAGGAATTTACTAAATAATAGGGGCCTAATTTCTCAAGGAATAACGCAAGGAAATAAGATCTCAAGCAAAGGAAAAAATTTACTAAGCCTGGGTCAGATCCTTTTAGTGAGCAGAGATATAGGTTATGCGTTTGCAAGGTGTACTCAGTTGAGAAAAGAAATTGTAATACATCTCTATTCTTCTGATTTAATGCAAGAAAGCATTGGGCTTTTTAGTTGTTTTCTTTCCCCAAGAAAAATACATGTTGCATGTGTGTTATTTCTTATTGCATGTCTAAAATATTTGCTTTAGATTATGAATTAATGTCTGTAGAGCAGTAGAGTAGGTTTGTGTCTTGTGATTTTGATTAAAACGTCATGAAAAGTTGCAAATATACATCATAATTTATACATGGTATTAGAGCAGGATTCACATTAGAACATACATTTGCAAATTTGTTCTCAACAAGTTTGATTTTGGAGCTCAATGCAATAGGATTTCTTTCGAGCTAAGAAGATGGCCTTCAATGGACTAAATCTAGAGTATGCTTTGGAAGGAACCTCTTATTTTGTTTCATGGAAGGATATCATGGAGGCGATATTGGATGAAAATGGATTTCTAGAATACATCAAGTCAGATGTTGCAAAACCACAAGCAACTGATGCCTAGAACCTCTCTCAGTGGAAGAAAGATGTCGCCAAGACGAGGAGAATAATATTGGAGGGGGTACGAGATCACATTGTCTCAAATCTCCATGGAAAATAAAATCCCTTCACAATGTGGAAAGCATTGGCATAATTGTTTGAGAATAATAGTGACCATAGGAAGTTGGCACTCAAGGATAAACTTTGAAGTATCAGTATGCAAAAGAATGGAACAATTTCATAGTATTTGAGAAAGTTTACACAATTTCATGATGAGCTTGGCGGGGTCAGTGTTACTATCCTTGAAGAAGACTTGGTAAGACTAGCCCTTATGGGCTTTCCCAAGAGCTGACATAGCTATCAAAATTTGGTGAATGGGAGGTAGAAACTGCCAAATTGGGAACACTTATGCTCCTATTTTGTATAGGAGTAAACATGGTGGAATACCAAAGATGGGACTTCATACAAGGGAGAGGATGAAATTATTTTTCATTGGATGGAAAGGAAAAGAAGGGAAAAAGGAAGAAATCTCAATCCAAACCAAATCCAGTCAAGGGGGCAAGAAGAATTATTTTTCCAAAATGAAATTCTTTCATTGTCACGAATTCAGACACTATGCCACGAAGTGTCCACAAAAGAAGGAAAGAAAGAAAATCTCAGGAGGAGCAGTAGGTGAAGCCTTGACTTCAAAATTTGAGCTTGATTTTACCCTCATTGCATGCATGGCCAACATAATGATGGGAAGTGTGTGGTACTTGGAATTAGGTGCATCGTTCCATATGACAGGGTGTAGATATTTTTTCAGTGACCTGGAAGAAAAATATTTGTAGATGCACATCAAGATGGGGGACGAAAAAAGGTATAACATGACCAATATTGGTACAGTAACCTTTCAGAAGGAGTTAGGTTGCCCCCTTAGGCTCAAGGATGTCATGTTCATTCTGGGCCTAAAGAAAAATATCATCTATGTTGCAATTTTGGATGACCGTGGCTATGATGTGATCTTCAACAAAGGAAAATAATTCCTAAGACACATAGCCATGGGATAGGTGAAGAAGATCAGGGTTTGTGTGAAGAACTTGTATAATATAGACGTGGAAAACTATGCTGCATTAAGCACAAATGTGGAGAAGGTGCAGAGTCGCAGTGTCGGTGAACTTTGGCATAGCATACTTGTCCATTTGCATCATGGCTCCTTGAAGATCATGCAACAGATAACCACAAGCCTCCCCAAAGGAGTGTTTGAGTAAAAAGATGTATGCAAAATATGTACCTTGGGGAAGTACACAAAATCCACATTCCATGATCGAGAGAGAAAAGAACATGAAGTCCTTGAAAGGATACACTATGATGTTTGTGGACCTTTCTCGACATCCTCCACTGCCAAGAACAAATATTTTGTCTTTTTTATTGATGAATTCTCACAGAAGTGATGTATCTTCTTCACGCGGAAAGAAAGATGAGACATTCTCCAAGTTTGTAGTATTCAAAGCACTGGTTGAGAAAGAAATAAAAAATAATAGGCTCTCAGGAGCGATAATGGAGGTGAGTTTGTGTCGAATGAATTTAAAAATTACTATGCAAAAGAAGGCATTTGACGAGAGTTGACAACGCCCCACAACCCACAACATAATGGGGAGGTTGATAGAAATAACCATAGCATTATGGGAGAAGCAAGGGCGATGTTTCATGACCAAGGCCTACCTCTGATTTTGTGGGTTGAGAAATGCAACACAATACCCTATTTGCAGAATCAAAGTCCTCATCAGATTCTGGGCATGATTACACCGAAGGAGGATTTCTCAGGGAGGAAACTGGAGATGTCACACTTTAGGAGTTTTGGAGTCTCTGTTTACTGTTGTGTCTCTAAAGAATCAAGGAAGAAGCTATAGTTGAAAACATAACTAGGGTATTTGTGGGTTACACAGAAACTCCCCACAACTACCATGTGTAATTTCCATCCCTCAAAATGACAGTTGTGCGAAGGAATGTAAAATTTGATGAGGAGAAATCCATGCAGTGTTCTCTTGAGAGGGAGCTTCATATCCCACTAGAAGAGGAGATTTTAGCTCTCAAGGAGGAACCTCAAGAAGTTGTGGAGCAACCACAAATTGAGGAGCAGAGAGTGGAGATAGCCACTCAAGCTAAAACATCCAGAGAAGGTAGAAAAAGAACCAGGGAAACTGAGAGACTTGTGTAAGATGTGAGGGAGAATGTGGGTGCTCCTTCAAATCAACATAGGTAGAGAAGGTCACCATATCAGTACACTGGCTACATGGCTCTAATGACTGAGCTTGTAAAGACCGAGCCATCCACTTTCAGCGAAGAAATAGAGCAACCTGTATGGGTTGATGCAATAGTGGGGAAATACCAATCCATTGTAAAGAACAATGTTTGGGAAGTTTTCCCAAGACTAACAGATAAATCAGTGGTGGGTTCGAGATGGATCTTCAAGGTGAAGCAAGTAGCGTGGAAGCATAGAGAATTATAAGGTCATATTTGTGGCCAAGGGTACTCTCAAGTTGAAGGGATTAAATATGAGGAGACCTTTTCTCTTGTACTAGATGTAAAAACAACATTCCTCAATGGAGTTATTGAGGAGGAGGTGTACATCGAACACCTAGAAGGCTTTGATACTTTTGATCGGGAGTCTCATGTGTGCAGACTCAAGTGAGTGTTGTACAATCTCAAACAAGACCCCGTGCTTGGTACACTAGGACCAATAGCTATCTCTCAAGTTTGGTCTTGACCAAAAGTGAGGTCGATGCAAACCTCTATCATATCTTTGTAGAAAGTAAATTTCTCATTATTTTCCTATATGTTGATGATTTTATTTTAACAGTGATGAGAAAATAATCATATATTGCAAGGAGGACCTTGTAAGGGAGTTTGAAATGAAGGAAATTGGTCTCATGCACTACTTCGTCAGGTTGGAATTATGGCAAGGTGATGGGGACTGTTTGTCTCTCAAGGCAAGTATGAAAATGAGATGCTACAAAGGTTCCACATGTATAGTTGAAAACCCATGGAGACACCTCTAGAAACCAAATGGAGGAAGGAGGATGCCACTTCAGGTGAAGAAGTTGATGCTACCATTTATCAACAACTAGTGGGTTCAGTGATGTATCTTGTGAACACACGACTAGATATGTGCTATGAAGTTAACCAACTAAGCCAAACTATGGTTAGGGAAACCAAATTATTTTGGAGGGAAACTAAGCATGTTCCACAGTACCTCATAGGCACTACCCAATTTCTAATATGGTACAAACGCACAAAGGGAGTGAAGTAGTGTGGCTCCACAGATGCATATCGGGCGGGGATTCCATTAGACCAAAAGAGTACATCAGGTGGAATTTCCAGTGTTGGGTCTACAACAATTTCCTGGTATAATAGGAAGTAAAAATGTGTGGCGCTCAACTTGATAGAAGCAGAATACATGGCTGCAAGTCAAGCAACATGAGAAGCGATCTAGATGAGAAATATACTTGTTGGATTGTTTGGTCAAATGATGGATCCAATTGTGATCTACTGTGATAATCAGAGTTGCATCAAGCTCTCTGAGAATCCAATTTTTCACGATTGATTTAAGCATATAGATATTCGGTATCACCATTTATGGGAAAGTGTACAGAGGAAAATAACGTTGTTGCAGTACATTCTAACAAAGGAACAAGATGCTGACATTTTGACAAAGGCCTTGTCAAGAGGGAATTTCAAGTTCCGCAAGTGCAGGATAGGGGTGATTGATAATTCCTTTCTTGATAAATTCTTTTGGATTAATCACATCATGAGTTTTTGGTCGACGTTTCGAACCATCTAATGTGGTTCATCCTCAAGACCTTTGTCTTGAGGATGAACCATATTGGATGGTTCAAAATGTTGACCAAAAACTCATGATGTGATTGATCTGAAAGAATTTATCAAAATCAGTAGGGATCACAAAAGTCTAAAATCAAGCAATCCCTTTCTTACTGAGAGGGAGCATTGAAAAATGTAGCAAGAAATTCTCAATTTGATTTTTCCTTGCTTAAATTGATAAAATTCAAATTTCCACAATCAGAAAAGAAATTGGATGATGTTAAATTATTTGACATGGCTTGTGTCACCCAGTTTACTTAGTATATTTGAGTTGGAGGAGTTAGAGTTCAGTTCAACATGTGTGATTGCTAATTTGTAGCAATCGAGGTCAATTATCTCAAGTTCTTTTCAGTTAAACTAGTTCTAACTTTTGGAGGAACTAGTGGAAGGTCAGTTAAGCAGTGGGATTTCAGTGAAACTCAGTGATCATCGAGTTAACTGATCAATAAGCCCAAAATAGCTAGTGCATATAGAGAATTTGAGTTAACCAGTTGAGGTGGAGATTCCAAGGCAGTGTCACATCAATTGTAGACTAGTCTTGAGTGTACAGGTGTTGCATGCACTCAGAGGATCAACCTAAATGATTTGCGTGATCTATTTGAGGAATTTCCTAAATAATAGGGGCCTAATTTCTCAAGGAAAAATGCAAGGAAATAGGAGCTCAAGCAAAGGAAAAAATTGACGAAGTCTGGGTCAGAGTCTTTCAATGAGTAGAGAGATAGGTTATGCACTTATAGAGTGTGCTCAATTGAGCAAATAAATTGTAAGACATCTCTATTCTTCTGATTTAATGCAAGTAGACATTGGAGTTTTTAGAAGTTTTCTTTCCCTGGGAAAAATACTTGTTGCATGTGTGTTATTTCTTATCACAAGTCTAAATTTTTTGTTCTAGATTGTGAATAAATGTTTGCAAAGTAGTAGAGTAGGTTTGTGTCTTGTGATTTGGATTAAAACTTCATGAGAAGTTGCAAATATACATCGTAATTTCTACCATCCATGAATTCATTTATGTTGTCTCCAAATATCTCATTATATCCACTAATAAAGGTTATTATGTGTTTAATTAATAATCCAACCTTTCGCAATATTTGAAATCTATGTTATAGAGGAGATCATGGCAAGGAGAGTATAAATCATCACTCTTGGAACAATGATCGAAGGAGGTCAGCGTTGTGTAAGCATACTCATTAGTAACCATCAATTCAACTAAAATCATTAATGGTGAGGTCAATTTATTTAGTCGGTTAAAATGATTCAACTACCGTTGTGACTTAACATTCTTAAGGAATTAATTTGATAACCTTAATCGATATCTTTCTTACCTTAGGTTACAAAAAATATATCATTATTCACATGCATGGATCAAAATAATATCCAATCGAAATAACATAGTACGTCTGGTTGACTATGGTGACATGTTAAGAGATAGTTGCATTGTTGATTAAGAGATAAATCAACAATTCCTGCTCATTGAATCCAAACATGTGTCATTTTATGGTTCTTAAAAAACCAATAAATAATTTTACTTCCAGAAAAATACTCGTTGAATGATGTACACAATAATACTGTACCGAAAGTTTGAGTGCAAATACGTAAGAGAGAAGGATACGTAAGAGAAGGATAGGTGATACATGTGTTGGCATCGTTTGAATTGAGAGATAATGCTTCGCGTGTTGAGTACTCTTGAACTTTAGCATCACACACGACAATTACTACATTCATGAGTTGAGTTTATCACTAATAATGTTCTTCGGGACTTTATTCTTTTTGAGTTTATCATTAATAGACTAGACTTGTTTGATGATGTGGGTTTGAGATCATATGGTTTTGAGTCATCAGGCTTTCGAAAAACAAGGCACATGGGTTTGAGTTAGCAAGGTCTAGAAAAACAAGGCAATTCTATAGTCCATCTATTCCATGGTGTATGGCGAGCCGAACGACAACAAGGCCTTAAATGGCATCAATATTGACCGAAAAATTGGAGCAATGGTGAGAGTTTCTATTAATTGTAAAATTTTAATGAAGTGAGTGATTCACCTGGTAATCCAAGTCAATAGTTTTATGTTGAAATTCATACTTTTCTTTTGCTTGAATTCCTATATACAATTTTTTGTTCTCTTTCCTTTTTTTAAATATATTTTAGGAGGGATTGCAATCCTTTCACTTATTAATAATAAATGATAATTAAATTCTCAACTTGTTTTTAAAATTTTTTTTAGGACTAGGGTTTATATGACAAAGAATGATGTTTTGTTTTATATGACAAAGAATGATGTTTTGTTTTATTGAAGAGTTTGATCTGTATGAATGATTTTGCATCTTTAAAGAATTAATATATTTTTACTAATAAAGTAATAAACATTTTATAAATTTTGATAGGTTCAATGATATATAATAACTCCCCAATTCTTGAGAACCATGAACCAATACACATATTACTTGACCCTTCCTCTAGCTCAGTGAGCACTAGAGGTTTTCCATGCAAGGATACAACAGTTTCATTCATGAATAGTAGATACATAAAGGGAAATAAAATTATAAGGATTTAACTCCACTTGGACCTTGCCACTAATGGTGAGTCCCAACTAGTATGGAGAATATGGCAATGCAAACCCAACTTTGGAAGTGGCATTGATGAGTTGCTTGAGAGTCAAAACACTTTCCTCATACATTCTAATGCTCAATTCATTCACCCAAATCATGCATTTCATACATGAGTGCTGATTATGAGATTAGAATCTGCTCCTCGATAAAACAATTTAGAAATATATTGTAAGAGAATTGAGTGTTGACTCTCATATTTTAATTTTTCTTGGTGGCATTGGAAACCAAAGAAAGACATTTTCTTTGGTGAAAGGAAAAACAATTTATGCATCCCTACAGGTGGTTCTACTAGAAAGATCCATAAATGTTAGTGTTAGGTAGAATCTATGACTATAGACATACTCTATCTTCCCTAGGCCTGGTGGCCTGACCTAGAAAAATAGAAAGACAAAGGGACTAATGTTTCCCTTAAAGTAAATAGATAACAGGATGAAGCCTACTTGTAATATATCATATGATTCTCTCCTTCCTTGGATTTAATGCTCCAATCCTTGCTCTGATCGCTATAATTAGAACCTGCATAACTAGACAACACAAGCCAATGATCCACAAAATCCATGCATCATCATCTAATCACTTTATTCAATAGATAAACATGGTATTGAAATATATGAAACCATAACATCATATATAGGAAAAATAAGGACTCTTTTCATTAATAGAAATGGAGTGAGTTACAACCAAAAATAGGTGTTGATCTTGTAGAACAACTCCTCCAAGTTGAATTGTCCTTTCCTTGTCACAAAGTGCATCTCTAATCACCCTAATGCATGGAATGATATCTCTCACAACAACATCATAAGGGTATAATCACTCTCCAAAATCCAACCCCTTGCCTATGGATGGCAATAAATATATAGGTGAAGGAGGTAGTTCATGAATTCTTATCCTTTTACCAATATCGGCTTGAGATGCACTCTTGACGGGAGGATGAGATCAAGGGATAAGGGATGAAAAATCCAAGGTAGGATAGGATATGATTCAAGACTTCTATCTAAGGTAAATGGTTACAACAAATTGTGGAATATTCTGGAAGAGGAAGCCTCAAGATTCTTTTTTGTTTTCCCACATTTCTAGAATCAACATAGGTGAACAGTAGGGCAACATGGTAGTCAACACTGGCCAGTAAGGGGCTAGGGTGCATTGGTCCTTAGAATGACTGAAACAAGGTGTTTTTAGGTAGAAACTCATGGATTAGAATGAGTCATGCTTAGGGCTTTCTGCAAGGATGACGAAAGGGAGTCAAAGGATGTGATTGATCTAGTTGAAGGCCTATTGACTAAATGTGACAAAATGACCTATAACAGTTAGAGACAACACAGTTGGTGGTATCAACATGAAATAACATGCTGCAAAGAAGTTGAAAGTGCCCCCCCCCTCTCTCTCTCTCTCTCTCTCTCTCTCTCTCTCTCTCTCTCTCTATATATATATATATATATATATATATATATATATATATATATATATATATATATATATAGGGAGGGAGGGAGAGAGAGAGAGAGAGGCTATTTTTGTCCACTTTCTTCACGCTTATGTTGTATTGAAACTCTTCTTTAATAAAGGAATGAATCCTCCACAATATTTCTGTTTAAGATGGAATTTATCGAATCATACATCTTAAATGTTTGTGGGTCTCCACCAGGGAAATAATGTTATGCCTTTATACTAATGGGCCAAGAGTATGACCTTTCCTCGACAGATATTCCTTAAGTTTATATTCTAAAATTTTTAGTTTACCTTGGGTCAAGTGGGTGATGTCTCCCTATAAATAACGCTAGCATTATGTCATCTACCAGTAGATAATGAGATTAAGAAAGTTCTTACCACTACAAGAACTCAAGTCCCTTGAAGATGAGGAATGGAACAATCCATGTTTAAATTTTCATAGTGGGACTCTCAAAATGAAATGAAATATGATGTGGTAGACAATGCTATAGATAGTAATAATAGAAAGATTTAACATGTTAAATGACACCCATAAAACAACTCAATTATAAAGGTGTTGCAACACTTTTCTATTTTTTCTAAATTTTTTCTATGTTTTTCCAGCTTTCTAAATTCTTAGGTTTTAGTTTAAGTTCACCTATTTTACCGATTAGGTCCAATTTTATGCTTGCTCACCTATTTTCCTTATTTTCCCAATCAAATCCATGTTTATGCTTTCTAAGTTGCACATATTTTTCCAATTTACCAATTGTCTAACCTTATTATTATTATGTTACAATATTATTACATAACTAATTGTGCATTATTTTCCCTATGGAATAATTGATATTCTTCATTTACAACTTACTATTATTTCCTTCTCTATGTTAAGTAATTTTGTTTTTTTTTTTTTTTAAATAATGGTTGTTTTTGTATTTATGAAACTAGATTTTGGCCAAAACTAGTACATTCATAAGCAACATCATGTTCATCTCCCTGCATAATCACTTTGGCCATAGGTAGAAGATATTATGAGATTTCTTGCTTATTTCTTCTACTACATTATTCTTATATAGTCGCCAAGAGGTTCTATTAAACATTACATACTCGCATTGCATTAAAAAACAAAATGAGATAACTCACTAGCATGTATCTTCTGAAATGGACTATCCTACTTTGTGCATCTTTGTTACCTCAGGTTCTGCTAGCATTCCTACCTCCTCTGCTTCCAGCTGCAATCCTACCTCCACTGCCTCCATGAGGTTTCCAGGTGTACTGTATAGGTGAATTTCCAAGTGTACCGTATTCTCCTGAGTAGGAGTGTCCTTAGTGCCACTGCCATTCTCATTATCACCATCCTCCCCAAGCCAAAATGCATCCTTAAAGATGGAGACAACTGATGTTTACACCTTTTCCTTTGTGTTTTCTACCCTTTGATTCAGAGTATCAATTTCGGTCATAATTACATTTGAGGAGACGTGTACAATTTCCATATCTTTCCTCATATTTTCTAACTGGATCATTACAATAGAGAAATAGGATCTATATTCATAAATGATTTTCCCTCCTATGTGTGATATCATTTTCTCTATTTCATGCTTGAAGTCCCTTGAAGAGTTCTCAGATGAACCTCTTGCACCATTTCTTGATGGGGAAGTCATTTATTTGTTTTTAACAGGATGACAAGCAAACCTAAAGAAAAGGACCTGGTCATGAATTTCCTGATAGCCGAGATCAAATCCAAGTTGACAACCCCAAGGGTTGCTACAGAATCAATGCCTGTCGTTAATGTGCTTTTTGCAAACAAATTCTTTTCCATTGCTTCCTTCTCTAAGAAAAAATCATGCACGATTAGCCAATAACAATCCTCCTCATATGTTTTTATGTTTATGTACTTCACCTCCACTTCACATTAAATCAAGGCTGCCTTCCTTCTAGCTATCGGGCTCCTGTTAAGAAATACAATACTTATCCACCTAGGGGATGATTTATTAGTCATTTCTCCATTCTTTCTTTCGCATGTCACCTGAACCAGGTTGTAACAACCTTGGTTGATTTTTAGTGTAAAAATAAATAAATAAAAGGTCATGGGACACACATTCCAAGCTGAATGGTGGGAAAAACATCCTAGTGGGTTTCATTTTGGTTTATTATGGCTAAGGAAATTGACAAAGACATTGGCAAAGGCAAGAGGCATTACTTGGCATTTATTTATGAAAATAAAGGAAAATAGGAGAAAAAGAAGGTGAAATGCCATATGTTTGCATGAGTAGGAAATTGAAGGAAAAATGATGGAAAATAAAGAAAATAGAGGCCTTAATGATAAAACGGCTTATGAGGATCATTTCAAGGCTTTTGGTTAGTGTTATATTTTGTTAGTGTTAGCTTGGAGCTCTCTCTTCTATTCTCTCTCTCTCATACTCTTGGCCACTTAGAGTTTTCATGGAGCACTATTAGAGGAGTGTGGCATACTTGGGATTTGGAGCAAGAAGGAAAAGGAAAAGTAGGAAACCATAAGGGAATAGCGGGATCAATGGCTACAACTAGATTTCTTTGCAGGTATTGAGTTGCATGTATGGTTTCCTTGTTAGTTTTTTCATGCATGACACATGCATATGGTTTCTTGGTTATGATATGTTATTGGCATGGAGGATTTCTTGGATTGATAGTGGTTTTGCCTAGCCTTTCCATTTCTTGGATAGCCATGGTGTTGTGGGTTTATCTTTATTTTTTGGTTGGTGCTCATGTTCCCTGTGGTTGTGGTTTGAGTTATTAGTTCCTAGAGTCTTGGTTGGACAAAAACTCTGGAAGCCCTTGAACAAATTCGGTTGAGTTACTAGTCTTGGAAGCCTTGGTTGGAAAAATGCTATAGAGCCCTTGGTGGGTTGAGTTACTAATCTTGGAGCCTTGGTTGGACAAACGTTCTTGAGCCCTACTACATCTGTGGGTTGAGTTACTAATTCTGGAACTGGGTTGGAACGAACACTATGGAGCCCTGGACAACTTGGGTAGACACTGATCTGGTGATGGTTAGTGATGTTTGACCATGAGGTGGAATCACTAGTTGAGGGATGAGGCAGTTTTCCCTATAGAAGCCATGGTTTGGTTATTCCATGAGGTCCCACATTCATGCTTAGAATATGGCGCGAGGGTGATAGGTTGAAAAAAAGATTTGGTTCAACCGAATCTATGGTTGGGTGGTACATGGAATTCTTTGAATTTGTTGGCATTTTCATATGATAATAAGAGGTATTTTATATTGTGATATATGAGCATATGTATTGATTATGATGGTGATATTATGGTTGAGTTTCCATGGTTTATATGTTGGTTATTGTTGTTTTATATGTTGGTTATATGATGTATATTTTTTTATGGATCTTGACATATCTGATGAATATATGAATGGTTGATGAATGCATGAGCTAATAGATGATAATGAAACCATTGTGAGAGGGAATCAGACCTTATTGAAGGTTCTCAGATAAGTACGAGACCACTATGTTCATATGTGTATTTATGACCTGTACATTACATATTCATGATGTGTTTGATGGAATGACTGTCATGGACAGGCCTTGTTAGGTCAGGTTCTTGTCTAAGTTTTGTATGGAAGGCCTTGTCCCTGTGTCATTTGTCATTGTTGAGTTCTAGCAGTGGTCTGGAGACTAGCGCTGAAAAATTTCCTCAGATCTCATTGTCATGATGAGCACTAGTATTGCAGCAAGAATGTTGCAACTCCTGGAGCTACCTACTTTACTTTATCAACTCGGGGTTCGCACAAACTTGGAGGTGACAGTGTTGTATACACAAGTAAAAGTGATGGTTCTGCCTTTTGTCACATTTTCGTTGGCAAGAGACCACTAGGGTTTGCAAGCTAGACTTCTATGGACTCAGAAGAAGCTCGGTTCCTTGATGAAAGAAAGAGAAATCTACTCTAAGAGAGAGCTGATCTACTGCAATAATGAAAGAGACTGAAATTCAATGCTAGGGCACATCATTTCCTATTTAAATGCTAAGAGCTATGCTTTGCAATGATGCTACATTAACGTGAAAAAAATTCTACTATCCTAAGCATGGAAGCTAAGAACATCAAACATAACTGCTATGCATGGAAAGGACTGTAAGAAATCTGTTTTGTCTTTTATGCTTTTCATGAAAAATCAAGTGTGCAAACTAATCTCTTTTGGTGATGTGGTAGGTGGTTTAGGGGTGCTGATGGATGGATGGAAGGCTCAGGAGAGGGATAGAATGCTTAGGGGACCCTTGGGTGACCTTGGGAGGCTTCCTAGAGGTTTTCCCTCAATTCGGCCTCAAAACAAGCCATTTCAGGAAAACCTACAGGATGTACTAGAAACCTACAGGATTCCCTGTATTTCTACAAGATGCAGCCATGATCAACACGATGGGTGTTGGAGGTGATGGAAAGCTCAGGGAAGGTATTTGATGGGTAGAATGGAGTGAGAAGAGGCCTAGGATCACTCAAAACCCAAAACTAAGTGTGGGAGATGGTTGGATTTGTCAAAATGCTTGAGGAAATTTCTACGTAAAATGATGAAATTAGTGAAGGTTTTGATGCAAACGAGGATTATGGTTGTTGGAGGTGATGGAAAGCTTAGGGAAGGTATTTGATGGGTAGAATGGAGTGAGAAGAGGTCTAGGATCACTCAGAACCCAAAACTAAGTGTGGGAGATGGTTGGATTTGTCAAAATGCTTGAGGAAATTTCTATGTAAAATGATGAAATTAGTGAAGGTTTTGATGAAAACGAGGAATGCCTATAGGTGAATGAAGTTGGAAGGTGGTTTCTTGCTATGAGATCTCTGTCTAATTCTGAGGTGCTTGCTCTACATAAAACATGTGTAATTTCCAAAAAGTCATGTAAATAAGAAGAATTCTCCTGAACTAGAAAAGCAGAATTTAATGAACTAACTGTCTACCTTATGCATGAAGAAATTGTTGAATAACATGGAGTCATGGATGAGATATATTGCAAGAATGAAGATAGAAGATATGGCATTGAAATCATACTTTGAAAAACTGATCAAATGCTAGCTTAAGTACAACAAATTCTAAATATCATGAAGGAAATGGAAATCTGTCTTTTTGGGCTGCATAAGGGTCTTTTCCTCAAATCATGATCCTAGAAGGAAGAAGTGAGGGAAAGACACCTAATGACAGCTTTGTGGAGCCTATTTTATCGAGTTTATCCTGCTACTGAAGTAAGGCACAGATGGAAGCAAACTAATAAACAATTAATCAAATCTGCACTACTTGCAATGAAATACTTCTAACAACAATTTAACCATGAATCTATGAAACTAAGTTAAGCATTAAGATAAAATAAGAGGAGCCTTTTCTGCTATGGTTGGGCCCTAACACAAGAGCTTCAACCCTCTGAGTTAACTCAGTACTAAATCAAGAACAAACTCATTCTTATTGACAAAACAGAAAATTACATAAAAAAGTATTCCACAAGTCTGGACCTCGAAAATAGCTAGATTTTTACAACGAAAATTCGAATCCTAATGAGGCTCTAGGCCTCTCTACTTATACAACTAAAGTCTCCAACAACTTCCTTAAATTTATGGAGGCTCAACTCCCAAACTCGAGATGAACTATTCTTTGTCTATCACTTGCTCGACTACCTTCTAATCTTCATGGCTTGGCTTCTTGCATTCCGAGCTAGTGGGATTAATGAAGGAATATTTCAATGGGGAAGGAGTAAATGAGGAGGATTTTCCTCCTACAGTATCTCTCCCTTGTCCCTTTCGAGTTTCAAACCTTATCCTTTACCAAAATTCCTTGATTTTCTCTTCCAGACCTGCATTCAACGCATATTAGTCCACTAGGCATAATATCTCACTTTAACTCATCTCTTTAAACAAAATATAATCAAAACATTTAATAAGTTGTCAGAAAAGTTGGTTTGAACAAGCTAGGAGGTGAATTAAGGCCCATATAATTACCCAATGATGAGGCTCATCATCACCCCCATACTGAAAGTGTTTCTCATCCTCTGAGCAACTCAATCAATATCCATGTCCTTCATAGTCTAGTGGCCTCCTTGAAATTGCATGCCTTTGTTGTGGTTTCCTCTTCTTATTCATAGAAACCTGCTTTCTTTTCTACCTCCTCCCACTGTCTCTTTTCTTCTTCTTCCTTCCTTCCTTGTAGCATTCCTAAGAGTAGTGGTGGACTGAGTTTCAAGCCAATCCAATTGACTTCGAGCCTTTGCATGGATTGATTGTACATGGGTGTCCTATTCAGTGATTCTCTCATTCTTTGAGGAGAGTGGTGCTCTCTTATCTTTAAACTGTATGGCAATGTGTTCCATCTCCTGAGGCAAGCATGTATGCTTTCATCCCCTAAAAACCTAAACATGTCCTCAAAATGTGAAATTGCTTGCTCTTGGGCAGCAAGATACCTAGGTGCAAGCTGAGGATCATTTGTAATTAAACTATGTGTGCTGATGAGGGCCATTGGATTGGACTGCTAAACTCTGATCATAAGGGGCTTTGTTTTTTCTTTTGCCAATATTTTCTTCATTTCTGCAGCCCTTGATTCCTCATGGTTCATCCATGATGCCAAAGCCATCAACTGTAAATCTCCTAGCTTGGCATTAGGGTCCCACACGTTCATGTCTGTTAAGGCCATGCTATGAAAATAAAACTCAGACATCTTGGCCCTATCTTCCAATGTACTTTGATCACAAAGATCAACGAACTGTCTATAATCGTGAAATGGCATAGTGCCTCTCTATGCTAGGGTCTTGATCTAGAACTGCAACCACTGTTCCTTGGGGTATAGGGCATATGATTTAGCTGACATCCTACACTGGATTGCTTCCAAAGAGAGACTGGCCATACATGCCAATTGGTTCTCTCTTTCTTGCAACTGTCCATTCAACCATGCATTTTCTGTCTCTAACTGATTTCTCATTATGGCCTCTTTGTCTCTCAAGCTATTTAATTATCTGCCTATCTCCTTGAGCTTCTCCTCGATGTGACCAATGTCTTCCACCCCCTTGGATTTTGCAATCTGCATCCATCGATGAGTTCTAGCTCTCTCCTTCTCAAGCTCAAAGAATAGTGGAATAGCAAATTTTTGTGGAATGACCCTGCCCCCTTCAATAAATTTGTAGTAAGAGTCAAGGTTAGGTTGGGGGCTAGGTTCCTTTAACTATAGGTCCTCTTCTTTAGTTTCTTGTTGTAGGCTTCCCTCCTTATCCAATTTTTGAGTCTCCTGTAGGTTTAACAGAGTATCCTATAGGACTGCTTTAGCTTCTTGTAGGTCCTGCAGTGTATCCTGTAGGATTGCTTTTCCTTTGGATGAGGTGGATCTAGTTATAGGCCTTCTCACATAGGTGATAGGAGACTTAGAAGGAGGCATTTTATCCTTCTGTTTAGGTGAGTCCTCAATGACAATGGGAATTTTGGTTGGTGTTTGGGGTTTCCCCTGCCTTATCCTTGTGCTTTTCCTTATCTTGAAATATAAGGGGGTCTGCCTATGCCATTTTCCTTTCTGTTTGATAGGGGTGTTAAGAGCAGTGAGGGAAGCTGCTACTTCTCTCTTAGTGGCCTCTGGAGACACCCTAGGTGACTCCTCCTTGTCTTCTGCCTCCTCTTTTTCATTTCCCTTTGCCTCTCTAGTTTTCCTCTCTTCTTCTCCTTCGAGCTCTTCATCTTGTTTATCAGTCTCTTCTTTGTCATCTTCCTCTATATCCTCATCCTCTTCCTTCTCTTTCTCCTCTTCTTCCTCCTCATCTGTCTCATCTTCATCCCTCTCTGCTTCTCCCTCTGTATTAGTTTCTTCCTCATCATTTTCACTAACAGTAGGGTTGATGTCATATGTGAGGGCTTTGATATCCTCCTCTGTCTGCATGTCTCTGAAAATTTCCCATTGGATAGGAATTCTAAGGTTGTGGAGGGCATCTTCTATGATGATTCTAATTAACCCATGTGGGATAATTGTTGGTGATTTCCCTCTTGCACTTTTATTCTTGTGTCTATTAGTGATTGTAGAAGGAAATATGGTATGCTGAGCTTGTGGTGAGGATGTGTTCTTGCTCCAAACCTCAATTCTTCAAGAAGCCTAAAGTGATACCCATGAACCACACTTTACCTACCCTCACATGAGATGTATTTGATAAGGTGGTAGCTCACCTCATTCCAGGGGTATGGTAGGCTTGCTCTCCTTACTCCATTTTTGTCCTCAAGGGGCTCTTCTCCCTATAAAAAGAACTTCTTCTTGGAAATCTGGCTATCTCCCTTGTCTTCCTTTCTCCAAGGCACTCCTAGGGGAAGTGTGGTAATTCTTATTATGAGTTTAGGTGTGAGCTCTGTTTGTCCAATTTAATGTCTTTAAATTTTCAATCATAAATTTTCAACCAGGGTGCCTAGACTGATGAAGTACAAAAGCAATATGTGTGATAGAAGTTATTCCTTATATCGTTATGTTCTTGTTAGGGAGAAAACTTAAGATGGAGGTGGTGTCGTTGATTATATTAATGTCTCAATCTCTAAAGTTATCAGCTAATTTACTAAGAGTTAGTGTCTATTGAATTAGTTTATGGATGATATGAGAGTGCTTCTAACTTTTACTTATGTTGGATTGTTTTGGGGTTTTTTTGGTCTTGAATCTTTATGCTACAAATTCTAAATCACTAAGTGAAAAAATAAATATATTCTATCAATTGTGAAGAAATATTGTCTGAACTCAATTTTTTAGGAGAAAATTCTCACACTTTTACTTATTCAATTTTCATTCAAACAAGATATTTCAAACAACATCTATACTATGAAGTAAACACACTTGAACTATGCTAGATAATAAGAAAATGAAGTAACCATGATGTACCAAGTATAAAGCAATTCAAATAACAAACTAAACTAGGTATGAAGCAGATGAAAATACTTATGCAAATAACGATTCATTTTCGAATTCATTATGCTACATTTCCACACAAAACATAGTATTCAAGGGATGAAAAGAAATCGAATTGCAATTGGTTAAGACATGTCACTGCTCATAGGGGCCCTCCATAGAACAGTTCATAATCTCCTATCAACGCAACACATATACACAAAACCAATTCTATTGCTGACAAACGAAATTCACAAACTATTTCAAAATTACATCATTCGGCGCGCATCAAATCATAGTGTGGCCATAAGTTTTATAACAGGTCTCTGGCATAACAACCTGAGTAATTTAAGCCTAATATCTTTATCTTAGCTAAACTATATCGCTAAACCATATCACTAAACCTTCAGTTTTCTATTCTGAAAGCAAATCGATAAGATTTCGATTGAACTCGGATTTTGTTTCATTGACAATCCTGTGTTGACTTGGGGTTTGACTGTGATCTCCTATGCTTATCTTAATGAATAGTTTCAAGGGGATAGGAAGGGCTCCATGAGAAAACCATTCTATATCCATCTGCATCCTATGTTGTTGACTTGGAGCTTCTGAACCTTGCAAACAATGGAGACAGCTACAAAAATCCAGATTAGGTGCGCAAACAGATTGATTCAGTAACCAATTGCATTATTTAACGAAACAATAGGGTATAAAGTCAAACATGAATAAGAAGACATATTATTTCATACCTTCATCAAAACCTAGTGGATATGGCTTTATTTAGGTGGTAAATATATAGGAAAGGAGAGGAATATTAAGAAAAAAGAGATGTCATGGTAAGACAATATTCAGACTCTACATTCCCCCAGACTGGAGATTTTGTATTTCCTCATACACTTCTTCCTTGTCGGTCACTTGTGCCTCCTGCTTATCATCTCCAAGTTTCACTGATTTCTTCTTTTTAGCAGTTATTGGCATTCTAGGTTTTCTCATGATAATTTTGTATTTTAAGCTGATAATCTCCCTTTGCATAATTCTGTTTTCCTTCTTCAACTTTTTGTTTGTATTATACCACAAGCTCAGATGAAGGATGACATTGTCACTTTTGGCAATCTGGTTCTCACTTTGTGTCTTCAATGCTTGATTCTCATTCTTGAGATACCGATTCAATGTTTCTAATTCAAAGATCTCCTGATTTAAGATGTTTGAGGCTGATTGTTCATTTACCTGGTTGCTTCCTTCTCCAGGACTCTGAATTGTTTCTTTGGCTGATGTCTCTTTCCTTTCCAATGACTCTATATAGTCATATATTTCCTGCTGAACAGGGTCAATACCTAGACTATGCATTGGGCTTCTTAGAGGTGAGCTGTAAGGTTGTGGTGATACTCTTGGTGATGATCCTAGTGATCCTTTTGGAGAACTTCCAGGGTTTTCGATTGGCTCATCCTCTGTTCGTTCATTCTTTGTTGGCTCATTCTCTGTTGGCTCATTTTCTATTGGCTCATTCTCCTCAAGATCAATGTACTCTGTAATTTTTGAGATTTTCCGTGGGACTGTGCTAAGCCTTGTACTCCTCAATCTTGAGGTTTGTATTTTTGGTACTTTCCTTCTTTTAGTCTCTGATTTTGATTCTTGAGGAGGGGTCTTATTTTGTGAGAATTCTTCTTTACTTTTGTTGGTTTCCTTTCTTCTAAGGTTTCCCGTCTTCATTTTTTGCAAAATATTTACTATAGGCAGTTCTTCTTCTGATAATTCTGTTTGAGTTTGAGGTGCCTACTCCTTTATTACTTCTATGGTTCTCTTTCTTCCTCTGGAGGCCCTGCTGCTACTTGCTTTTTCTGGGGATTTTTCTTCAAAGTGGTTTCTCACCAGGAAACTCTCCCAGTTATCCCCTATACTTTGGAGATGAAATTTGACCAAGATTTTGATTAAGCCGTGATGATACATGGTGTTTTCTATACACTGAATTTTCTTTTGAACATTTGTAGAAAGTTTCTTAAGACTATTTAAGAGGAAGTAGGGAAGGTTCATCCGATGATCTTCAACGAAATGCATCATCATCCTAACATGATAAAAATACATTTGCCCAAACCTACCCTTGAAAGTGACAAAATTTTGAAGCACAAGTAATAAGTTTCTCCATTTATTCTTAAGAGCGGTGCTGGGAATACCTTTCTTGTAGATAGTAGTGTCCATGTTCAGATTTTTGAGGAAGACCTTCAATCCTTAACATCAATTCACCCATTCTTAAACCATTTTTGCCCACTCCTTGGTAGCTCAGTAGCCTCCGCGATCATGGACTCCGTTATGGTGAAATTAATGTCCCCTATTTTGGCTTCATTCCCATCAAATGAGCATGCAAATGTCTTGGTTACTTCCTTGTGAAAGTCATTGAATTTTTCAATGAACTGCAACCATTGTCTCTTTTGCAGCAGCTCTTTAGTTTGTGGGTACCCCTCTAGGAATTGCTTCCCTGTTGGCTCAGTTCGAACAATTACCCGCATTATGAAGGATGCTTTTCCTCGAAGACTAGTTACCTTGACAAGAACATGGAGCTAGTAGGGTTTGCTAAGTGGAGGAAAGATGGAGTAGCTATGGAAGTTCAGAGGAGTGTAAGAATAGGGAAGAACTAGTGAATTATCATAAGGGTTATAGGAATGAATCCGACTGTTAGGCACATTTAAATTGATGATTTGGTAATTACTTCAGTGGATTTGGAATGGGGACGTGACATGACTTTTTAAGTGGTGGCATATGATATTTTGTGAGGCGGCCATCACCCTTAGGTTATAATGATTGCATTTTAATTTCTGGAAGTACTATATCTTCTTAATCATATATGCAATATAACCTTCCCTATTGTTAAATTAAAGTAGCACATACCTTTGATCTACTTTTTATAACCTTATTTGTTGTCCTTTGATCCCCTGTAGGCACTTTTCTCTATCAGTTGTCCTTTAATCCAAATCAACAAGTGTCCTTGTAGGCTCCAAAAATTTATTAGGGTGCAGACACTTTTCGTAGCTATGGAAAATTGTCCAAGCTGCGGAAAGTTTTCCAAGATGTAGAAAGTTGTCCAAGATGCGGAAAGTTGCTGATTCTGCAGCTGTGAAAGAAAACATTTTAATAAACGAACCTTATTATTATTTTTTTTTGAAAGGAAAATTTGAAGTGCCAACTGTTAGTGTCAGTCTTTCCAGCCTTCCTCCAGTGATCAAATATGCTCTTACAAAGTGGTCTCAGAGTGTCAAGGTCAAATTTTGTCATTTCAGTGAGTCTTCAAGCAAAATTTGGTCACTAGGCATTAGGTCTAGGGTTTGCTTTCACTCCTTCTAAAGTTGTCCAAATGTCAGTCCATGTCATCATTCTGCTGAGTCTATCATCATTCATAGGGTTTTCATCATCATGTCAAGTTCTAATGAGTCATTTTACACCTTGTTCATGCTTCAGTTGCGCCTAGGCAAGGTTCATTTCCCTCTCCTAGGGTTTTGAAGGCAATTTCTCTTGGACGGTCAAATTATCGGCAAAACTTGTATCCTGATGTTCATACACCTTCCCCTATCCTTAAAGTACCTTATTAAATGCTTCCCATCCCTTAGATCCGCCAAATTCCTCATTTTCGCACAAACCCTAGTTTCTTGCTACAACCTGGCAATTTTCTAGGTTGGGCCTGTGTTTTTCCCTTTGGGACCCCTTCCCCTCTCTCGATCTCCACGATTCCACTTTCCTCTGCTTCCTAACATCCCTCCCTACTTCCAAAAATTTCCCCAAGAATTTAGAAGCCTCTTATCCCCTTCATTTCGCTTCATTTCGACAAAATTCCTTGTTTCACACATCGGGATAAGTTTCACTCAAAAGATGTTTCAGAGCAATCAAAGATGAATTTTGGAAAACTGAGAGAGGTTTTTGTCCAAAACATGCCAAAGAAGAAAAACCTCCTTCACTTTTTACACAGGTGTCATGGGTTTAGAGAAATGTCAAAAATACAATCGCTAGATCCAAGGAGGTTGAGCAAAGCACTAAAACGGCGAAAAAGGCCCGATCCACTCCAAATTTTGGACAAAGACTCTTTGAATGAGCATGGTACTTGATTGGGGACTCCCAGCCCAAATTTCAAGAAATTTGGAGAAAATTTTGTCAATTGTGAATTTTTTGTGCCACACACAGGTTTTTGCCCTCAACGCGTAGCGCGCCGCGCACTACCCTGAAGATGGGCAACTCCTTTTCATGAAAAATCAGCATTTTTGGATTTTTCATGCAAAAATACACTTTCTCAGCAATTTCCAAGAGATTCCATCAAGTTTTGAGCCTCCAGAAGGTCAAAAAACAAGCAAAAAATGACTTTCTGCCACCTTTTTGACACACGGGAAGCAGTCTTGGGAGATTGTAATTTTGGAGAGGAAAATGGACACCAAATTCACAAATTCCACTTGGGTTGGAAATTAGACATCTATACCTTTCCACAAAGCCAACTTTTGCCTCATTTGGACACGGGGAAGTGCCTCAAAAGCAGGCCCAAAGGCGTGCTACGCGTTGAGATTCAGGGCGCTACGCATCAGGCTATTTTCACAGAAATGCACCTACAGCTCAGCAAAACGCAGTTTTGACTAGGTTTGACTTTTTGGAGTGGATTTTGATCCTCCTTGATGTAAATGATGTAATTTTATGATACTTTGACACTTATTTATCTCTTCTAGAAGATTCATTCATGAAATAGGCAAAAATTTAATGAATGAATTGGTTTCCTAGCTTATAGAGGCAAGTTGTTTTGACTGCCTAGATTTTAGTACTCAGTTTGGAATTGGTTGAAACAGCTCCTAGGATAGTGAGCTCGACCCCTAGAGGCAAGGAAAGATGTTATATTGCCTATATTATGTACTTTCTTGGTCATTTTCATAGTTGGACTCTTGAGGGAGAAAGCTTCTATTGTATTACTCATTGTATCTCTGCAATTTTGGCAAAGGAAGAAAGACCAGGGTTTTGCAGTCCTTTTTGGGATTCCTGTGGTTACATGTATCGATGGTGTGTTTCTCTTTGTACTTGTAAGTTTGTTATGTGAAACATCTTCTTACTTTTCCTTCTGCAAATTAGGCAAATGAAGTGTTAAAGTAGAATTCATGATTTCCATGCTCTGCTTTTAAGTTTGCTTAATATCAATGTTTTCATCTGTTTAAGGAGAATTCAAGGTGATTGCTTGCTCTCCTTAGCTCCTCATCAGTCATTCTCATCCATCCAACTCTTTCAAAGGCATCAATACAGTCTCCTATCTTGCCCCAAAGAGTCCCCTGCGAAAACTGTGTCCAATCCCCGCACCCAAAATTGCCTTTCCCCGATTTTCCACCAAAATCCTAAAAATCTCAAATCAAACCTTTTATCAGTTTACTAGCCTAAAATCAGTGTTCTTTATTGGTTATCTCCGCCCTTTGAAGATCTTTGCCGAGATATACCGGAGAGAGCCCTCTCCTGCCCCGTAGGGCTAGCTACGAGGCTAAGTGGTTTTATGTCACCTTGGAGTTTGCCTTTCTCAGCCTGAGGTGAAATTTCAAGCGCTAACATATTGGCGACCATACTGGGGAAGAACAAATGGTTTTCTTGTTGTTTTCATTTGTTTTATAAGCTACAGACGGAGCCTGAAGTTATGCCAGGTAGCCTTCGAAACGCTTTTGCTTTGCATTAGCGAAAGTAGATAAACGCTGCTTCAGTCAATCTCCGGTCTAGCTTGTAAACGTGACATCTAACTTGTTAATTACCCCAGTACATGTATCAAGTTCAGATCTGATGGTTGATGGTGGAAATCGATCAGACACTTGAAAGGCTGAAATCATTCACCTGGCGACTCTTAATCATTTTCGAGATCAGATCCAAAGACTCCACTGGAGGATGATCCCGACCAGCAAAAACATGAAAGGACAACATGGACAGATCAGGTATTCAAGTTGGAATTTCATCCAAGACATTTTTTTCTTTGTCATAAATTATTTCTTCTCTTTTCCCAAGAATGTCAAGAAGGCTTTGCAACGTATATTGTATTTGAGAAGAGATCCTCAGCCTGCAGTTGATTCTTTCCCTCTGAAGATTGTGAATACCAAAGATTTGCATGCCTTTGAGCTTGATCAAGATCCTTTTTCCGAATTTTGTGATGACCATCTTCAAATTGATGAATCTCAAGAGACCAAGACCGATTCTATACCTGCTGTACATGCCCCTACACCTTGTAAAATTCCAGATCGGTATAAACCTCTTGTTTTACCTTCTGTTCTCCATGCTTTCCCCAAAAACTATGATCTATACTTGCCGAGGTTTGATGGTGAAAGTAAGAATGTCAATGCTCAACAACATGTGAAGAATTTTGAGTCCTTTCTTGATCTTTTTGAAGTTGATGAAGAAGATGTCAGTATTAGGCTTTTTGCTCTTTCTTTGCAAGCTGAAGTTAAGAGTTGGTTCAAAACCTTGCCTGATGCAAGCATCTCAGATTTCCGGCAGTCCGTCAAAGTTTTTCTTGACAGGTGGATGATCGGACAAAACCTTCTCTTGATCGTAGAAGAGTATAACCAGCTGAAAAGATTGCCAAGGGAGACAGTACAACAGTTTTCAGCCAGATTTAACTGAGTTTATTATTCAATGCCAGTTGATATAAGGCCTACTCCTAGATCTGCTCTCTTCCACTATCCGGGTGCCTTTGATCCGGAGATGGAGTTTCAGCTGAGAGAAAGGGATATTGCAACACTTCACGAGATGCAAAACAGTGCAGTAAATGTAGAAGCTCATCTGCTGATCCGAAGGGCAAGGTTGAAAGAAGAAGAGATGAAAAACATAGATCCGGAAGAATCAACATCTCTAGAGGTGAAGCTTGAAATTTTGGTAAGTGCAGTGGAAAAGATGATGGACAAGATCAACGCAAGGAATGATTATGATGTTCAATCCCATGGCTTGTCAAATGAAGAAGAACAAATGGCTGATCCAAAAGATTTTGTTTCTTATCCTAGTTGTCATAGATCTAATAATGATTGTTTTGTAGATCACCTCGGCGAAGAAAGCACTGTTGATATGACCTGCATGCTTGATGATATGTTTTATACCGATGATTTGCCTCAGTTTGATCAGTATGATGATGATTATGTTCTCCAAATAGAAGCTAATCTTGCAGACAAATTAGCAACTAGTTTGTGGGAGGAGGAAGAAGTTCACTTACAACAGCTCGAGTACAATGATCAACCGATGCATATCAGCTATGACATTGATGAGGAAAGTGCAGCAAAGTTTGAAGTAAGTGAAGGATCTTTGCCTTTTTGTTTTGATTCGTTTCAGTTCATCAGAGATAACTACCATGCAATCAGAAATCAAATGTCAACAAGTATTGATTTGAATCATCTTGAGAGAAATGAAAATTTTGTTCAAGACTTCTCATATTCAGATTTGCAACCCCCGAAAGCCATTGATTGTCAAGTTGCAGCTGAAGACTTGGAAATGGACACACATGATTTAATGATTCAAGGTGACTCCGTACCATTCTGTTTTGAATCATTTCAGTTTTTGAAGGGTAGATTGCATAGTAAATCTTTAAATGAACAGCCTATAACAAATCAGCAATCTCTCAGTGTTAATGTTGAGGATGAGACAAATAACAAAATTCTTGAGCAGCCTATAGCATCAGATTTGCAGCCACCAAATGAAATTGAAGGGCAGATTACAGATGAAGCTGTGGAAGATGAAATACATGATTTGATGATGCAGGAAGATTCTATACCCTTTTGTTTCGAAGCATTTCAGTTTATAAGGCAGAATCTTCGTAAAATATCTCAAGAAAAAGATGAACAGCTAGAAGGATGTCATACATTTTCAATGGATACATTACAGCAGTCTTTTCAAGTTTTTCATGATCCAATAGCTGATGTTTTGGATAAGGTTTGCAGTCAAAGTCTTTCTCTATTGACTACATGTGAGCTTGAAACATGTGCTGATATTAATTTGATCCGGCAGCCAGTTTCTTTCTCATTTTCAACAGAGGTCTCGTCACAAGGCTCAGATCAAAGTTTGCATTCATGGTATGAGGAGAAGAGAAGTAATCCATTGGATGAGCTAAGTTCTAGTGTGCATGAACTTCAAGATCCTTATGCAGTGTTTTTGGAGGCGGATAGAGAATTCATATCATTCAACGGATCTGTTTCTAAGTTATCATGGGAGTTTCCGTTCAGTAGTTCTCTCTTGTTGTTCATAAGTGAGCACTTGCAGAGACTTCGAACAGCAAACGGGATACTTACTTGGTTGCATTGGTTGTTTCATTTCACTTGATCAGGTGATGAATGAAACTGTTAGAGTAGGTTTTGATGAATAAGCTCCCCTTTGAGCATCATTTCTAGTTTGTTGGTTGTGTTTAAGTATTGAGTCAGTTTTTAGTTGAGTGAGAGTCAATTTGTGTTGTCAAGTCATCAGTTTTCAGTCATGCATTTCAACTTGAGTTTTTGACTCCATTGCCCAATGGATGAAGGCACTGTCTAGCTCTTCCAGAGATCTGTTGTTCCCCATTGGAGCCAATGTTAGTGTCAGTCTCTCCAGCCTTCCTCCAGTGATCAAATATGCTCTTACAAAGTGGTCTCAGAGTGTCAAGGTCAAATTTTGTCATTTCAGTGAGTCTTCAAGCAAAATTTGGTCACTAGGCATTAGGTCTAGGGTTTTCTTTCACTCCTTCTAAAGTTGTCCAAATGTCAGTCCATGTCATCATTCTGCTGAGTCTATCATCATTCATATGGTTTTCATCATCATGTCAAGTTCTAATGAGTCATTTTACACCTTGTTCATGCTTCAGTTGCGCCTAGGCAAGGTTCATTTCCCTCTCCTAGGGTTTTGAAGGCAATTTCTCTTGGATGGTCAAATCATCGGCAAAACTTGTATCCTGATGTTCATACACCTTCCCCTATCCTTAAAGTACCTTATTAAATGCTTCCCATCCCTTAGATCCGCCAAATTCCTCATTTTCGCACAAACCCTAGTTTCTTGCTACAACCTGGTAACTTTCTAGGTTGGGCCTGTGTTTTGCCCTTTTGGACCCCTTCCCCTCACTCGATCTCCACGATTCCACTTTCCCCTACTTCCTAACATCCCTCCCTACTTCCAAAAATTTCCCCAAGAATTTAGAAGCCTCTTATCCCCTTCATTTCGCTTCATTTCGACAAAATTCCTTGTTTCACACATCGGGATAAGTTTCACTCAAAAGATGTTTCAGAGCAATCGAAGTTGAATTTTGGAAAACGGAGAGAGGTTTTTGTCCACAACATGCCAAAGAAGAAAAACCTCCTTCACTTTTTACACAGGTGTCATGGTTTTAGAGAAATGTCAAAAATACAATCGCTAGATCCAAGGAGGTTGAGCAAAGCACTAAAACGGAGAAAAATGCCCGATCCACTCCAAATTTTGGCCAAAGCCTCTTTGAATGAGCATGGTACTTGATTGGGGACTCCCAGCCCAAATTTCAAGAAATTTGGAGAAAATTTTGTTAATTGTGAATTTTTTGTGCCACACACAGGTTTTTGCCCTCAACGCGTAGCGCGCCGCGCGCTACCCTGAAGATGGGCAACTCCTTCTCATGAAAACTCAGAATTTTTGGATTTTTCATGAAAAAATACACTTGCTCAGCAATTTCCAAGAGATTCCATCAAGTTTTGAGCCTCTAGAAGGTCAAAAAACAAGCAAAAAATGACTTTCTGCCACCTTTTTGACACACAGGAAGCAGTCTTGGGAGATTGCAATTTTGGAGGGGCAAATGAACACCAAATTCAAAAATTACACTTGGGTTGGAAAGTAGACATCCAGACCTTTCCAAAAAGCCCACTTTTTCCTCATTTGGACATCAGGAAGTGCCTCAAAAGCAGGCCCAAAGGCGCACTACGCGTTGCGATTCAGGGCGCTACGCATCAGGCTATTTTCACAGAAATGCACCTACAGCTCAGCAAAACGCAGTTTTGACTAGGTTTGACTTTTTGGAGTGGATTTTGATCCTCCTTGATGTAAATGATGTAATTTTATGATACTTTGACACTTATTTATCTCTTCTAGAAGATTCATTCATGAAATAGGCAAAAATTTAATGAATGAATTGGTTTCCTAGCTTATAGAGGCAAGTTGTTTTGACTGCCTAGATTTTAGTACTCAGTTTGGAATTGGTTGAAACATCTCCTAGGATAGTGAGCTCGACCCCTAGAGGCAAGGAAAGATGTTAGATTGCCTATATTATGTACTTTCTTGGTCATTTTCATGGTTGGACTCTTGAGGGAGAAAGCTTCTATTGTATTACTCATTGTATCTCTGCAATTTTGGCAAAGGAAGAAAGACTAGGGTTTTGCAGTCCTTTTTGGGATTCCTGTGGTTACATGTATTGATGGTGTGTTCTCTTTGTATTTGTAAGTTTGTTATGTGAAACATCTTCTTACTTTTCCTTCTGCAAATTAGGCAAATGAAGTGTTAAAGTAGAATTCATGATTGCCATGCTTTGCTTTTAAGTTTGCTTAATATCAATGTTTTCATCTGTTTAAGGAGAATTCAAGGTGATTGCTTGCTCTCCTTAGCTCCTCACCGGTCATTCTCATCCATCCAACTCTTTCAAAGGCATCAATACAGTCTCCTATCTTGCCCCAAAGAGTCCCCTGCGAAAACTGTGTCCAATCCCCGCACCCAAAATTGCCTTTCCCCGATTTTCCACCAAAATCCTAAAAATCTCAAATCAAACCTTTTATCAGTTTACTAGCCTAAAATCAGTGTTCTTTATTGGTTATCTCCGCCCTTTGAAGATCTTTGCCGAGATATACCGGAGAGATCCCTCTCTTGCCCCGTAGGGCTAGCTACGAGGCTAAGTGGTTTGATGTTGCCTTGGAGTTTGCCTTTCTCAGCCTGAGGTGAAATTTCAAGTGCTAACACCAACAAAAATTGGTTTTCACTCTAAATTTTCTATATAAACCTGCCAACATCATGTTGGTTTTCATGTTTATACTATATATATATATATATATATATATATATATATATATAATTTACTTTTATTATTTTTATTATTTTTATTTTTTTAAGAGTAAACTGAGGAAAAATTTCTAGGGTGGAAAAGAAGAAGAAGAATTCTTCTTGACCATCTTCAGTTCTGAATTATCTTGAAACATTTTAACAAATTCCTCTTTTGTTAATGGCTTCTGGTAAAGCCTGAGTCGATGTCCATTTACTAATAGAGGAGTTTTCTCTTCATCAATAGTACTGATTTTAACTACACCATTGTCAAAGACATTTCAACTTCATAAGGTCCGAGCCAATGGGTGTGGAACTTTCCTTGAAATTTTTTGAAATTTGAATAAAAAATCAAGGCCCATTCTCCCGGATGAAATTTCCTTTCTTTAATGTACTTATCATGCCATCTTGACCTCTGTTGTTGAACTAGGTTAGTTCTCTGGAAGGCTTCTTGTCTGATTTCATCGAGCTCATTTAGTTGTGTCATCCTTTGCTTCTGGACTTCTGACAAGTCAAGATCTAACTGGACTGCTTTCTTATAGGTCTAGATCTGGAACCCTATCAAAAGTAAGACTTGTTTCCCATAAACAAGTTCATAGGGAGTATTCCCTGTAATATTTCTCCATGTAGTTCTGTAGGCCCATAAAGCTTCTGGAAGCTTTTCCACCTAGTCCTTCATGTGTAGATGTACACTCTTGTTAAGGTGTGGACTCAACTTGTCCATTGGCTTGTGGATGGTATGGAGTGGACTTCCGATGTTTTATGTTGTATTGGTCCACAAGCTTCTGCACTAGTCTGGATGTGTACTGTGTTCCTCGATCTGTTACAATCTCTCTTGGGACACCAAAACGAGTAGAAATATCCTCAAAAAGAAATGAAACTACAACATTTTCAGTAGAAAAAGGAAGTGCTTTAGCCTTTACCCATTTAGTGACATAATTAGTACATACCAGAATATACTTCTTTTGCTTTGAAGGTGGGCTGATTAGTACAACAAAATCCAGTGCCTAGTTTTCAAATGGTTTGATGAGTACCTGTGGTTGCAGTGGAATTTCATTTGAAGGTGTAGGTTTTCCCATTCTCTGACAACTGTCGCATCTCTTATCATATTCGTTGGTTTCCCTGAAAATGGAAGGCCAATAATATCCTAAAAGCAAGATTTTGTAAGCAGTTCTTTTGTCAGAAAAATGTCCTCCACATGGCTCATCATGACAAGCTTTAAGTATTTATGGTATTTCATCCTCTTGAACACATCTTCTGATGATGAGATCTAGTCCTATCTTGTATAATTCTTCATTTATCCATGAATAAGATGTGCTATTTTTGTCTATTCTTCTCTTTTCTCTAGGAGATAAATGAAATGGAATTTTTCTTGTGGCCAAATAGTTAGCAATATCTGCATACCAAGGTGATTTGGTAGATACTGCAAAAAGATATTCATCAGGAAATCTATCTTCTATGGGTTGATCATTATTTTCATTATGTATTCTAGATAGAAAATCGACAATTGTGTTTTGTTTTCTTGGCATATCTAGAATGGTTATGTTGAATTATTGTAAAAGTAGGATCCATCTAGTTATTCTTCTATTAGTGATTGGTTTATTCATTAGGTATCTAATGGAAGAATGGTCTGTGTGAACAAAAGTTTCATAGCCAGTTATATAATGTCTGAATTTGTTAATGGCATGAACTATAACTAAAAACTCCTTTTCAGTTATAGTATAATTTAATTCTGCAGGAGTTATACTTTTATTAGTATAATAGATTGCATAAGGAGTAAGATCTTTTTATCCTAACACAACTCCTAAGGCTGAATCTGAAGCATATGTTGAGATATGGAAAGGCAATTTCCAGTTAGGTCCTTTTAAGATAGGTGCTTCAGAAATTCTCTTTTTTCAAAGTTTCGAAGGCAACTTGACATTCAAAATCCTAATTGAATTCATAGTCTTTGGTGAGTAGTTTAAAGAGTGGGGATGCAATTTTTGTGAAGTTTTCTATAAATATTCTATAGTATCCAGTGAAATCGAGAAAACTTCTAACATCCTTTTGACAACTTCAAACTGATAACTTAGAAATTAATTCAACTTTAGATGAGTCTACTTTGATTCCATCTCTTGAAATATGATGACCTAAAACAATTCCTTTGTTAAACATCATGAAGCATTTTTCATGGCTTAATGAGAGATTTGTTACTTTACATCTTATTAAGAATTTTTCTAAATTTTCTAGTGCTTCATTGAAAGAATCCCCATAGACTGTGAAATCATCCATGTACACTTCCAAACAATCATGGATAAGGTCAGAGAAAATGCCAAGCACTACTCTTTGGAATGTTGCTAGAGCATTACATAACCCAAAGGATGTACCCGGTAAGAGTAAGTTCCCCATGGACAAGTGAACGTGGTTTTATCTTGATCTTCAGGGGCTACTTGAATCTAGTTATATCCACTGAACCCATCGAAGAAGGAAAAATATTTTTTTCTTGCTAATGTTTCTAAGACCTGGTCTATGAAAGGTAACAGAAAGTGGTATTTTAATGTTGCTTTGTTTAATTTTCTGTAATCGATGCATACTCTCCATTTTCCATTCTTCTTAGGAATGATTACTAGGGGTGAAACCCACTGACTATCGGATATTGGATAGATGAAATTTACATTTAATAGTTTCTACAACTCTTCCTTAACAATTTCTTTTAGGTTTGGGTTCATTCTCTACTAAGGTTATATAATTGGTCTTGCATTTTGTTCAATGTAGATATGATGTATGTAAGTTTTAGGATCAATCCCTCTCATGTCAGTGTATTCCCATGCAAAAGCAGAAGAATGTTTCTATAAAATTCTATCAATTGATTCTTCTGCATTTCTTCTAGGTTTTCATTGACATTCAAGGTTTTTCCGGGAAACATTTCTATCAAGGAATTCCCAAATTTTTCCATGGAGAGCAATGATACTTGTTTAGATGAGACATACTCATTTCAATTATGATCATAATGTGAGGAAAATTCATTATTTTCCAGTAAATTTAAAAGTTGGTCTTCCTCTTTTACTTGTTCAGTAATGAAAATAGGTTGTATATCTTCTTCATCTTCTATCCATTCTTCAGTTTCTGTATCTATTGTTGTTCTTTCGGGGGGATATAACGTAAATTTCTTTGTAGAATTTCCATCTGAGATAAACATATCACTTGATTTATCGTTGATGAAAGCTTCAGCTGTAGCCAACCAAGGCCTTCCTAGAATTAAGGGATGTCCTCCTAATTTATTCTTGGGTGTTAAGACCATGAAATGAACAGGATATTCCCAAGAATCTAAGGATACAAAAACATCTTCGAACACACCATCCGATTTAATAACAGACCTATTTTCTAATTGCAACAAGGTTGGTGTGTATTGAAGGTTAGGAAGCCTAAGTGTGTCCATTATGTTTATGGTTGCTCCTAGATCAATCAGTGTGTTTGGTATTTCAGTTCCATTAATGTGAATTTTTACAATGGGACTTCCTGGATCTAAATATTTTTTAATTGTCGTCTTCCCCATCATAATGTCTGCAATTTTTTCGACTAATTGAATTATTTTTATATCTTTTCTTCTTCTCCCTGATCTTTGTGTACTTAATTCCTTAATTATTTTTGCAAAAATTGGTATTTATTTTATGGCTTGTAATAAAGGAATATTAATACAAACATTTCTCAATTCATCCATCATATTGTAATCAGGAAAGACAATTTGTTTCTCTACTCCTTCATCAATTTTCAACCTTTCTGGGAAAGGTGGTCTAACTGATATCGAGGGTTGTTCTATGATAGGAGTATTTATTGGAACTTCTTCTGTTTCTTTATTTCATTTTTGACAGAGAGAGTTCTCCCCTTCTTCTGATTGCTTTTTGTGTTTTTGAAGATCGGACCTTGTTTCTTGAATGACAACAGGAGGTTATTTTGGTAATACTCTTCCAGACCTTAATTGGACATTATTTAGGTCTAGTGGAGTTATTACATAAGTTTGAGGATTCTGACCCTCCATGTTATACACTGGTTGTTGTGGTATTTTATTATTAGGATTCAAAAGTGGTTGAGCGGGTAGTTGATTTGATTTTTGTGGAAATGGTAAGGAAAGTTGTGGGTTTTGATTATGAACTGGAAATTGTGGTAATTGATTAGCTTGAGGAATTTGATTAGATGGGGGTAAAAATTGTGGTGGAAGGTAAGATGGTCAGTATTGTTGATGTTGAGAATAGGCTCCATAAGGATTTTTCCATCCTTGATTCCAAGGTTGTGACTGTGGCTGTGCCCAAGGCTGCCAGGCTGAATTCTAATTATTTTGTGAAGATTGGGAAAATTGTTGTGGTCTAAATCCTTGTGATTGATTTGGTTGGGGATTTTTCCATGGTATTTTGGCTATAAAGTATAGAGGGTGTACTGGTTCTAATATTCCTTCATCATTAAATATAGCCTTGAGACCTGGTAAAGAAGGACATTCTTTCGTATCATGATTATATGCACATATGACACAAGTTTCTATGGCTTTTGAATCTAAGGGTCACTCTCTTAGAGCATGTTTCTTTCGACATTTGGGACATAAGATGGATAATGTAGCATTTTCAAAATTTTTCTTGTTTTGTGTTTTAAGGGTGTTTATCTGCTCACTTAGGCTCTTTAAAATATCTTTTTGGAGGTATCAAGCAAATTTCCTAATTTTGCCCTACTGACTATTCCAGTTGTAGATTTGTTAAGTCTTGACAAGAGAGGGTCTCTAGGACTCCTTCCAACTCATTCTTTACCCCTTGAGATATGTACACATAAATCACAAATATCTGCAAATGGTAGTTGGGAAATATCTCCTTTCCTAGGTAAGTTAAGGAGATCGATCCATTCTTCTTTGATAGCTCTGAGTAAGAGGGTTTTTAAGGTTTATTCATCCAAATTATCCATTTTTTCTCTTTTAACATTATAAACAAACCTTTCTACCAAGTCTTCAAGATTTTCATCTTCTATTTGTATCATTTTGAAGACTTCATCTTTAAGTTTACAAGGCATACAATAATCTCTATATTTTCCTAAGAAAACCTCTTTCATTTGTCCCCATGTTATTATAGAATGCACTCCTAGACTCATGAACCATTTTAATGCTGAGTCTTTTAATGTGGCAGGGAACAATTTTAACTTTTGAGCATCATGCAAATAGTCATATAATCTGCATAATACTTCAAATTCAAAGAGAAATGTCTCTGGATCTTCATTTCTTTTACTGTGGAAATTAGGAAGAATCAAGGGTGATATATTTTTCATTTTGAGGGTTGTATATTCATCAAGAATAGGGAATCCAGAAGGATCTTCGTTTCCTCTGCCTCTACCCCCTCCTCTACCTCTACCTCTTCCTCCAATCCTGTCTTCTTCACCATGGACATTGTGTACTTCTCCTTCCCCTTATTTAGCCGGGATAGATTCTTTGAAACTAATATAGTGTTCTTCTAATCTTTCTAGTTCCTCTATTAATGGTTTCTAAAAATAAGTTTATGATCCCTCTTCTTCACTAGGAACTTCTAATTTTTCTCCCAAAATTTTCTCAGCAGTGGAGGATAGAAAGATTAATCCTGTAGTTGGGGATGTAGGATTTTCTTCAATTACAGCTTCAGTAGAGGAAGTGGGTGAAGTTCTGGATTGGATTTCTGATCTTGAGATTTCAGGAAGTCTTTGTCGACCTCTAAAAGGAATTCAGGTTTGAGTAGGTGGTGTGGATTCTCGAAGTCTAGGTGAAGTAAGTGGATTTGTGGGAATTAAACTTCTTCCTCGCCCTACAAATATACCTCTAGATTCTCTATCCCTACGCATATCATGTTTTGATTCATTTTTTTCTTAACTCCTATTTGTACTTCCATGACAACGGTGCCAAAATGTTTGTCCAATTTAATGTCTTTAAATTGTCAATCATAAATTGTCAACCAGGGTGCGTAGACTGATGAAGTACAGATGCACTATGTGTGCTAGAAGTTATTCCTTATGTTGTTATGTTCTTTTTAGGGCCTAAAATTAATATGGAGGTGGTGTCGTTGATTATAATGATGTCTCAATCTCTAAAGTTATCAGCTAATTTCTTAAGAGTTAGTTTCTATTGAATTAGTTTATGGATGATATGAGAGTGCTTCTAACTTCTACTTGTGTTGGATTGTTTTGGGGTTTTTTTGATCTTGACTATTTATGATGCAACTTCTAGTTCACTAAGTGCAAAAATAAATCGATTCTATCAATTGTGAAGAAATATTGTTTGAACTCAATTGTTTAGGAGAAAATTCTCACACTTTTACTTATTCAATTTTCATTCAAACAAGATATTTAAAAAAACATCTATACTATGAAGTAAACACACTTGAACTATGCTAAACAAATGAAGTAATCATGTTGTACCAGGTATAAAGCAATTCAAATCATAGACTAAACTAGCTATGAAGCAGATGAAAATACTTATGCAAATAACGATTCATTGGTGAATACATTATGTTGCATTTTGTGATGTAGGAAATGTTCCCTCTGCGGACAGAGGCAACCCCTCTAGCCCTAGAGTGGGTCTAGTTACAGTGAGACAAAACAACAGCTAATTTCCTTAAACAGTCATTTTTGAAAGAGCCTACCTCAAACTGGTGTTCGATGAAGCTTTTGTTGCGCCACTTCAGCTATCGTTTCCTTCTCCTCGATGACTGATTCACCTGAAACAACACAAGAGAACAACAAAACACATAACAGAGCAAAAAAATGATCTATTTACTTACAGAGTCAAGAAACCATAAGCTATCAAGTATATTTTACACAAGACATAGGAAATCACCATTGATTGTATTAAAATGAATAAAAGAAAAGCTTACAACCAAGCCTTGATGTCGCAAGCCTTCTCAGAGGGTCCAGCCGATATGTTTCTTCAAGAATTCACTCTCAAAAGGGTCTCCCAAGAAGATGATAGCTCTCTCTCTCACTCACAAGCACTAATACAAGGCTAAGGCAATCCACAACCAATTGCTAAACTATCAACAATTCACGCTGCAAACTTATCAAACTCACACCAAAGCTAGCTAATTTTCTCAATCCAAAAAACCAGCTAATCATAGTAATATGGAGATCTTTTATAAGAGGAGGAGCCTCCATAAAATGAGGGAGAGGGAGCTTATCCTCAAGGGAGGTTTCTCAAAAGGCAAAACCACCATCCCAAAGGAGGAAAGGTGAACTCCCTTGACCCAACAACCAGTTCTAGAACCACCCAGAAGCATTTTGTTTGAACTAATTCACCATATCTGGATCATCGCAAGTCATACACTAGGGCGCGACGATGACGTCGCAAGGAATCAGTGTATTCAGAGCCATTGTTGCAAGAAATATCTTGAGGACTTGCGTTGAGCCCTAAAATTCGACCGTCGTAGGAAACAGATGTACCCGTGCGATGACGTCGCGATGTTATAATTCATTATAGAGAATTGTCATAGGCAGAATGATGTTTACTTGCGACGATGCAGAAACATGGGTAAAAGGGTCAATCTTTAGGATTAGATAACACTTGTTTAATCTTCTTGAATGAGTATGAATATGTGGACACATTTACTATATGTATGACACATTAGAGATGTCACTCAAGGATTGAATTTATCTAAGATTAGGGGATATGAGGCCAGTGACAAATTACTGTGTAAGATATGCCCCCTAAAGCATGAAGGCTGAGAGAGTGGGAGGGGTGAAATGCTTTACAAAATCATAACCAAACTAGAACATCATCATTGAGAGCCTGCAGGTGCAAGTACAACTGATATCTCTGACAGTGAAGTACATGTAGTCTAGGCATGGGCGCAGCCATCCAAAAGACATACAAAACTTAGTCTGTGGTATGGACGCAGCCACCCAGTTGATAAGACCATATATAAAGATAGAGGTATGGTCGCAACCATCCAGAAAGACTCAGGTATGGTCAGAGCCATCTAATCAAAGAGTCATGTATGCAATCATGAACGAATCCACACAACCTGAACTTATGTGATGTTAGTCTGTAGTCTTGAATCCCAACCGATCACAATACAATTTCAAATATGCGAATAGATGCGCTGAAGTCGTGCATACTAGAAAATCGCTTGATTACCGACCAATGATGTAAATCGTTAAAAAGTGTGAGAGAGACCACTAGTAATGTCAATGGTTCTCAAGGTACTTCCAGTACAATCCACAAAGTGTGAAGAATGATCTGGAGTTGAACACTCGTGGAATAACCCGATCAAATACTGATAATGCAAGCTTGTCGTCGACTGCGAAGAACTTGCCATTGAGGCATGCAAGCTCCAAGGTACCGAAAGGAATCTCTAGATCGACATCCTGGATAATGAGTTGGTGTCGACAGGAAGCGACCCGACATAGGAGGGACATAATGTTTCTCACATCAATGACATGAGACAAGGAACAAGAGGAATATGGATGAAATAGAGAATCAGAGGAGGAGGTAAGAGTGCAAACTACAAAAGGATTAAACTCTTGAACATGTTAGTGACACGACTCTGGAATGCGGCAGCATTTTGGTACCAAGGATCGGAGGTCTGACGGAGACAACAAGGATCAAAAGGAATGAGACAAAATGACAAACCAAAACCCTGGAAGGCCAATGAAAATGTGACGATATCCCAAACCCGACCAGAAGCAAAAGTGTCAATGTTCAAGAATGACTAGCTACTGTAGGTAACCAATGGAAGATTTCCAAATTTTCCCCCACCATTGCTAGTGAGTACCCCAATTATTTTTGAAAAACAAGCTTGAAGGGGATAGCATATGCTTGCAGTATAAGTTCGTCCTTCGGACAAATCCAACCTAGTGAAATTTTAATGAGCCTTAGGGAGGAGAAGCTCGGGTCTCATCATGGTGACGAGTCCAATGTTGTCAGGGTTTAACGACTCCGACATAGGTAAAAATCGGATTCTTTTTCATGTTTAGAGAGCTTGAAAAAGACATGGAAAAGAAAACTCCAAGGGGGCCCCTTTTCGTAAGTTTGTGTCTCTCAAGCCCGAAAAGGTAGAAAACAATACTCAAGAGAACTACTTGACCATTTCAGTCAAGGAATACTTTTTGTAAATAGTGTTTCTAGCCCGAAAAAGTAGAAAACTCACTGGAGACATGACGTTTTGTAACCAAAAACGAGCTTGAAATGACAAAAGCCTGACAATCTTTTCATTTTTTAAACATCCGGAAAAGAGCTGAAAGCAAACCTCCATTTTTATTCTCTTTAACGAGTCAAAAGGGGAAAAATAGTCGGAAATATTTTCATTTTTTATAAGTCAGAAAAGAGGTTAAAGGAGACTCTTCCTGGAGGAACGAGTGGTATAAAGGGTAGCAACTGGTTCCGGTAATGGTGGAATTTCTCAAAACATGTAATGGTCAAGAGGTTGGCTAATAAAACCACTCATCGCTGTGGTTCCTTAGGAAAGGAAAAACAACCAAGTGAAAGAATATGATCAACCAAAGAGAAGGTGGCAATGGAATGAAACAACCAAGGCTCATCTAGCAGAATTTAGCGGATAAAAACGACAATCACAAGATGTAAATCGGGTATGGGTTCATTTTTACACAAGCTTGAACCATGGAGAACTCTGCCTGGATTCTGTTTCATGTTTATATAAGCTTGAAATGAAAAAATATGGTTGTTATAAGTTCGCATGCCCCCAGCGTAATGACTCAAATTGAGGTACATGGCCCCAAGCTTCATTGCATTCAATGAGGTGGATGGAATGAAGGTTCACTTTCGAGATCTTGGAAAGACTTGACTCAGATTTTACGAGATCTTAATCAAAGACTCGATTTGGAAAAGGGAGTTGTTTCATTTTTTAATGAGGTTGACACAGTAAAAGAACTATCCTCATAACCCTTGTTTCATTTTTTAACGAGGTTGACACAAGATCAAGAACTTTCCTCAAGACTCCTTGTTTCATTTTTTAATGAGGTCGACACAAGAAAATAACTCTCCTCGGGACTCCTTTATTCATTTTTTAACGAGCTTGACACAAGATCAAGAACTATGATCATGACACCTGGTTTCATTCTTTAAATGAGGTCGGCACAGGTACAAACTATCCTTGGGTGATGCCTTGTTTCATTTTTTAAACGAGGTTGACACAAGAAATGAACCATCCTCGGGATGCCTTGTTTCATTTTTTAAACGAGGTTGACATAAGAGCGGAACTATCCTCATACTCCTGTTCATGGGCCATACGAGAACATGACCCCGAAGAGGTCTTCACTGGATGGAAGAAATGCACTCTGGGAGGAATACATGTCATTGGAAACCAACGACAGATTGGGTTCCAATGCCCCCAATACATGATGTACGAGACGATCTGCATGATCATTAATAGACACGGAGACAGAACAGGTAGCCACATAATTGACCTATGGCGGGGATGGTACTACTTGCGGACAAGAACCGATAGGGGATGATGGCTGTACAGGAGGCACCAGATGACTAAAGAATGACAGTTGATCTATGGTCACCATTCTTCCATTGTGCGAAAAACAAACCACCCAGAAAAGTGAAGAAACAAGAGCCCCCATGGCATAAATATAGTCATGACCGAGGAGAAGACTGAAATCTAAAGCACCTTGGACAACCATCACGTCTATATAGATGGTTTTGCCTCCCAAAGTAACAGGGAACTTTGGAAGGATCCTGAAAGGTTTATGAGTTCCTCCATCAAAAGCTAACATATTTTGAGTGACAGGCACAATCTGTGGGGAACCCAAATCTTGCCAAGTAGTGGAAGGCATGAGACTAACAGATGCACCTTCATCCAAGAGAATGCCAAGTACTGCCTTATTATAGGTTGTACTGTAATCTGCAAAGTCACGTAGGATGGAAGGCAGAATGTAGTCAAATGAATCTAGTTGAAGGAAACAACCGAACTACTTGGCGGGGAAATCGTATGATTGCCCCCATGCTCTACAGGAACTGAAGAAGGACTCTCTTGATCAACTTGGATAGGAGGGTTGTCCTCGGACTCAGGAGAATTTGACGAGACGAGAAGAACATGAGTAGTATGATCATGATGCTCTCCTAGAATAGAGGGAACAACTGGTGGTGAAACCAAGTCGACACTCGTTTCGACCAATGGTTGGTCAGGAACAGGCTTAACACAGCCAGGCTCAGGAAGAGAAGAATGGAAAAGAGACGAATCTAAGTCAATCTCATTGTCAATAGGGAGAGGGTCTGAAGAGAGCCTCTGATAACCAACTGGAAGTGGAGGTGACGAAGCTGTAAGACTTGCCAAAACGGCAGAAGCTTTATCCATGAGTGAACAAAGGTGAAGGGGATGATTGCCATCACAAAGTCTACAGGGGAATCAAATCTTCCCTTTCTTCTTACCACTGCGGTTGAGGGTGTAAGATCGACATGAGCTTCAAAGGATGACGAGGGACAAGCCAGATCATGAGACCATACTTCTAAGATCCTAGGAATACCAGGACAACCATGAAGAAGATGGCCACCCTTGCACAATTTACAAGGAAACTTAACCTTCCGCGGAGGATCAGAAGGTTTTCCGACCTGAGATGTACTCGGAGCAATAGTTGCATGGGTGGCCTCTCGCTTATCTAACTTCTTCTTCTTTGTCTTCCTCTTCTTCTTCTTAGCCTCCTGGTTACTAGATGTGGAACTTTCACTAGGCGAAGTAGGAGAGAGGGATGAAGAAACAGGGGAAGAAGGTGAAGGATCAACTCTAGAATCATCATGTCGTGATTCAAACAAAGGAGATGGCAGAACAGGAGTCATGACACTCGGGACCACCGAGGTTGAAAACAACCAAATGGGCAAACCGATGGTTAAGCCCAGTAGGGACAACATTGCCATATACGGAGCACCAACATTTCCAAAGGAAGGAAACGGACTAGGATTCCCATCTGGGGGAAAACCTTGACCAGTAAACTCGGGGAATGTTACCTTTGGAAATGAACTTGAAATGAACTCGCAATGTAACCAAGAAATCTAACTGTAACCAGGAATATTTCATGGGTAGTAAATTTTACGACATAGGAACAAAACTTGACCTTTTCATGTTTCAAGAGTCGAGAAAAGGACGAAAAGGTGACTCTATCTCTTTCGAGGTTTAATGAGCCTGAAAGGACAAGTGCTTAGATGATCCTTTTTCTTTTAAGGAATCTAAAAGGAATGAAAGTGACTGCTCTAGAGTACTAGACAAGAGGTTTACTAGACAAATCGCAAAACTACATATACACCTTGGTGATCAAATGAAAGAGAAATGACCAAGGACTTTCTGTAAGGCAGTCAATATTCCTGAATGTTGTGTTTGGTGTGTTACGATTCGTAAGGCGGCAGACTCGGCTTCCTATGGATAATAGGATGATAACCTAGTGGGGTCTCCCAATATATACTCGACGGTACGGGGAGCACAAATCCATACTAGTACCTATTGGATCACGAAATGAGAAATCACCCAACCTTAGCAAAAACAATAGTGACTAGGTTTAACGACGCTGGAGCACGTCTCTAGCCTAGACCTCTAAATAAATGTGCATTATGTTCCAATGCATTGTTAGGTTCATTCAATTGATTTTAAGAGTTAATCTTTGATTAAGTTTTGGTTTTCAGGCCCTATGGAATTTATTTCAACAATACCTAGGATGTAGCTACAATGAGTAAAGCACCATTCGTTTCAATGAACAACTACCTAAAGGAGGGTAAAGAGTTCATTTCCAAGTGAATGCAAACCAAGACAAGCAAATGCAAGCACTAAGAAACACAATGCATCAATACACCTATATCACAACTACTAATGAAAGATCTAAACTTTGCTCTCTAATTTCTCGACCATGAAAATTCAGTAATGCAAATGTGCTTTCACTTTCGTATGTTGTATGAATGCAATATTTTTTATTTTTGGAATTTTAATGACAAACAAGCAAGTGTAAACTTGACTGATCCAAACAAATGTGATCTATGTTTGATAGTGTGGAAATCAAATCAATATGAGGAACTGGTTCAATAACCAAACACTAAAGACCAATCAGAAAGAAAACAAGCAGTAAAACAGCCTCAAGCAAATCAATCAGATGGTTGTGGATGAATCTTGGATGGATGAGTAACCCAAACAAACGAATTCTTGACAAAACCTTTAAAGGAGCTAGGTCACACGGTCTGAAAACAAAAGACTCACTAAATGATACCAAGGAGAAAGTTCCTTAACTAGATACAGTCAAAACAAGTTGATAATAGACAAGAGACAGCAGGGGACAAGCAGCACTGGTTGATTCAGGAGGTAAAGTTGTAAAAAGAAACTTGTATAGGAATCGTCACAGGGCTCTAACTAGCAATGTCAGATGAAAGGAAAATTGTCACAAGCACAGAGTTAGCAACTGGGTGACGTCGTCGCAGGTGTACACATGTCTTCTGTGACGGTCTGATTTCAGGAATTGTCGCAATTGTATGACAGGATATCCGCGACGTGCAGGTTTACCAAAGAGGATAGGTGCGACATTGTCACAGCTGTTAAGCTATAAACAACAATGATCTCAATTAAGAGAAAAAAAAAGCAAGAAAACCTAAAGGACACCAGACTAATCTCTGAGACAGTGAGAGGGACTACTAGATTAACTCAAGTAACCCAGAATACTTATGGATCAGCCCAAAAATCAAGAGACACTATCTAATTCAATCGAAAACAAAACAAGAGCAACAAGAGACAACATACAAAGGACTCCCCAGTGGAGTCACCAACTTGTGATGTAGGAAATGTTCCCTCTGCGAACAGAGGCAACCCCTCTAGCCCTAGAGTGGGTCTAGTCACAGCAAGACAAAACAACAACTAATTTCCTTAAACAGTCATTGTTGAAAGAGCCTACCTCAAACTGGTGTTCGATGAAGCTTTTGTTGCGCCACTTCAGCTATCGTTTCCTTATCCTCGATGACCGATTCACCTGAAACAACCCAAGAGAACAACAGAACACATAACAGAGCAGAACAATAATCTATTTACTTACAGAGTCAAGGAACCATAAGCTATCAAGTATATTTTACACAAGACATAGGAAATCACCATTGATTGTATTAAAATGAATAAAAGCAAAGCTTACAACCAAGCCTTGACAACACAAGCTTTCTCGGAGGGTCCAACCAGTATGTTTATTCAAGCATTCACTCTCAAAAGGGTCTCCCAAGAAGATGATAACTCTCTCTCTCACTCAACAAGCACTAATACAAGGTTAAGGCAATCCACAACCAATTGCTAAACTATCAGCAATTCACACTGCAAACTTATCAAACTCACACCAAAGCTAGCTAATTTCCTCAATCAAAAAACCAGCTGATCATAGCAATAGGGAGTTCTTTATAAGAGGAGGAGCCTCCATAAAATGAGGGAGAGGGAGCTTGTTCTCAAGGGAGGTTTCTCAAAAGATGGAACCACCATCCCAGAGGAGGAAAGGCGAACTCCCTTGACCCAACAACCAGTTCTAGAACCACCCAGAAGCATTCTATTTGAACTAATTCACCATATTTGGATCGTCAGAAGTCATACACTAGGGCTCGGTGACAACGTCACAAGGAAGAAGTGTATTCTGAGCCATAGTCACAAGAAATATCTTAAGGACTTGCGCTGAGCCCTAAAATTCAACCGTCGCAGGAAAAAGATGTACCCGTGCGATGACGTCACGATGTTATAGTTCATTATAGAGAATCGTCGCAGGTAGAATGATGTTTACTTGCGACGATGCAAAAACATGGGTAAAAGGGTCAATCTTTAGGATTAGAGAACACTTGTTTAATCTTCTTGAATGAGTAGGAAGATGTGGACACATTTATTAGATGTATGACACATCAGAGATGTCACTTAGGGACTGACTTTATCCGAGATCAGGGGATATGAGGCTAGTGACAAATTACTGTGTAACACATTTCCACACAAAACAGAGTATTCAAGGAATGAAAAGAAATCAAATTGCAATTGGTTAAGACCTATCACTGCTTGTAGGGGCCCTCCATAGAATAGTTCATAATCTCCAATCAACAATGCATACACACAAAACCAATTCTATTGTTGGCAAATGAAATTCACACACTGTTTCAAAATTACATCATCCGGCATGCCCCAAATCACAGTGCGGCCATAAGTTCTATAACAAGTCTATGGAATAACAACATGAGTAATTTAAGAATAATATCTTTATCTTAGCTAAACTATATCACTAAACCTTCAATTTTTAATTCCGAAAGAAAATTGATAAGATTTTGATTGAACTCAGATTTTGTTTCGGCGATAATCCTGTGGTTGACTTGGGGTTTGACCATGATCTCCTACGCTTATCTTAATGAACAATTTCAAGGGGATAGGAAGGGATCCACGAGGAAACCATTCTCTATCCATCTGCATTCTTCACTGCTGACTTGGAGCTTCTGAACCTTGCAAACAATGGAGACAACTACAAAAATATGGATTAGTTGGGGAAACAGACTGATTCAGTATCCAGTTGCATTCTTTAAGAAAACAATAGGGTATAAAGTCAAACATGAATAAGAATACATATTATTTCATACCTTCATCAAAACCTGGTGGATATGGCTTTATTTAGGTGGTAAATATATAGGAAAGGAGAGCAATATTAGGCAAAAAGGGATGTCATGGTAAGACAATCTTTGGACTCTACAAGCTCTGTGGAGAGGCCTCTCACCACAACAGTGGCATGGATTCTAGTTAGTGGTGTGAGGGAGAGAGAAAACTCTCAAGCCACTTCATCATTGTACCCTCTTAATTTTTCAAAATACCCCATCCAATTATGTCTTGTGAATATTTCTAACACCTAAGGGTGTTGGTGGATTCTCACAGTATTAATGGGCTCCCTTCTATTGAACCCCCCTTGTCATTTTGTTGATGAATTTGGAGGAGCTGAGAAGGTTGACAATTTTTTTTTTGAATGCAGAAGTAAATAACTAAAAGGACCATGGAGACAATTCCCTTACACAACTGCCAAATTCACTCTCCACTAGGGGATTTTTTGTTCAATTCTCTTTGAAAAAGGGAAGGAATGATAGAGCCTACCTCTTCATAGCATTTTTTGTAGCCAACCCTCATGTTTTCCCCTATGAAACTCCTTTTGGCCAATCTTGTAGACTGTTTGTCTATATCCTGTAGGTTTCCTGCGTGACCCTATAGGATTTCCTATGCAATCCTGTAGGAAGTCCTGCACAGGAGACAGATGGAATTTTCCTCTTCTGTAGGTTTCCTGGGTATGAGAGTGAATTTTGCAAGAGTGAACCTCGAGGAAATTCATCCTTGAGTGCATGGGGATCAACAAATATTTCTTCTTATGGTCGAGTTTTGTGAGGTGGTGTGCTAGAAACGGAGGTACATTTTCTATTTTTGGACCGTTGGTCCCTACTACCACCTCATCATTTCCCCCTCCTCGTAATCAACTCCCAGTTCATGCCTCCATAGACTTAACTGTTTTTGTCCTGCTCTTCTCCTTTTTTGACTTGACTGTTGCCACGTGTGGGAGGACCAACTGTTTTGTCTTCGTCGACTGAACGAAGGTGGCCAAGTTAACTAGCCACCTTTCGCTTATAAACCAACTTACTCGTAACCTTTACATCTTTTGACTACATTATGAAAATGAGAGAGTGAGCAAGATACTTACCTGTGGTGCTAACCCTTGCTGCAGTTGTTGAAGACTGGAGGTGCTTGCTGTGTGTTGGCTGCATGCTATTTTTTCTCTTTTTTTTTTTTTTTTTTTTATTGCTCTTGATGATACCTTTGATATGCAGGTACCTGGTGTTGAATATGTTGGTGGTGCTATACTTTGGAGCCCCTTCTACTCTTGGATCATTATGCTGGAACCTTGCTGCAATCATGATTTGTATTCTGTGGGATAGGCTGCTACAGGATTTCCTATAGGATGTCCTGTAGTTGCTTCTCCCTCAGAAATCTTAATCATACACTCTGTTGTGATTTTGAGTATGGTGACATGGATTTTATTTTTTCTTTTTCTCTTTCCTTTTTTTTTTCTCTTGAAGACCGTGACAAATATATATATTTTTTGAAACTGATTTTTTTTTTTTTTTTTTTTATGGTGAATGCAAGGGTGATGAAAGTGGACATAGGTATGGTAATGAAATGGTGCTATAGGGGTGTTATTTCTTGACATAACAGGCCATGTTTTTTCCCTAGGGTCACTTCATGTAGGATTCCTGAGCCACTGCAATTGCTACAGGATCATCCTGTAGGTTTTCATGGGATCTTGTAGGTTTACAGGGGATCCTATAGAAAACACAGTCCCCTTGTAAACTGAAGCAAATGAGTGAAAAAATGGAAGAAATGGTGGAGTGATGAATGAAAATGAGTGGAAAAATAAAAATGTGAGTGAAATAGGTCCCTTTTTTATCCTCCTTTGTTCTCTGATCGTCCTCCTTGCTGACCTGCAAAAAGAAATTTTAATGAAATTTTTTTTTTTGAAAACAACTAGGCTGCCTCTGAGAGGTTTTCATGCTATTAGTTTGCCCTAGGTGCCTCAAGAGAGGTTTTCACCCAGGGATATTTTTATTTTCCTTCTTTTTTTTTTCTTTTTTTGACACCATTTGGCCACCCAAGAGGTTTTCAACCCAATAGTGGGACTCAGGTACCTCATGGAGGTTTTCACCCGAGTCCTTATTTTTCTTTAATTTCTCAGTGATTGATGAGGCAAGAGCTGAAAATTTCTCCACTACCATCACTGTTTTATTAACACCATCAATGAACTATTGCTTTGACAATGGTCTTTTGTAAACTTTCAATCGGTGTCCATTAACAAGTAAAGGAATGGCCTCTTCATCTATGGTTCTGATCTGCACTGAACCATTATCATGACATCTTTCTATAACATAAGGTCCTAGCCATCTTTTCCTCAGCTTGCCCTTAAAGTCCTTATATCTGGAATCATATAACAAGTCCCAATCACCTTCTTGAAATTGTTTATCCTTGATGTTTTTATCATGCCATATCTTCCTCTAAAGTTGGGTTACCTCTGTGTGCAGGAGGGCTTGCATTCTGAACTCATCTAAACCATTTAACTGTAACAATCTCTCTTTCTGTCCACTGCTGAGATCTAGATCTAGTTGGACTGCTATCCTTAGTGTGTTATACTCAAACTAAATGGACAACAAGGCCTTTTTCCCATAGACAATCTCATAGGGTGTGAATCCAGGATTTCAGTGGTGGTCTTCCTGGTGGTATTATAAGCCCAAGTGGCCTCAACTAGTCTATCTGACCAATATTTCATGTTATTGTTAACCACTTTGGTAAATATTCCCTCCAGCGCTCTATTGGTCACTACCACTTGCCCATAGCTTGTGGGCGATAGGGAGTGGAGGTCCTATGCTTGATCTTGTGTTGGCTGAGCAAGTATTCAATCATTTTGGAGGTAAATTGGCTACCTTGATTAGTGACCAGTTCTCTAGGGTACCCAAATTTGTAAAATACATTCTCCCTTAAGAACTCAGCCACCTTCTCCTCTATTGCTTCCTTAATTGCCTTGGTTTCAGCCCACTTAGTTAGATAGTCAGTGCACACAATGATGTACTGTTTTTGCTTGGAAGGAGGGTCAATAGGTCTAATGAAGTCCATGCCCCACTTGTCAAATGGCTCAAAAATCACTTGAGGCTGCAGAGGCATTTCATCCCTTGGAGTAGGCTTTCCCATCCTTTGGCACCGATCACACTGACTAGTATATATTTTCACATCCCGATGAAGAGTGGGCCAATAATAGCCTACTTGTAACACTTTGAATGTTGTCCTCTTTGCTGCAAAGTGACCTCCACAAGGCCCATCATGTCAGGTTAGAAGGATGTCAAAGAATTCCTCCTCCCTGACACACCTTCTGAAGATTTGATCTGGGCCAAGTTTGAAGAGATTGCCCCCAATCCAAGTGAAGGGGGCGCTCTTCCTTATAATCTTGCTTTTCTCTTTGGAGGACAAGTTCGGTGGGAACTATGCAGATACCAAATAGTTTGATATGTTAGCAAACCATGGAGAGAGAACTGAAATGGCGAACAAGTGCTCATCTGGTAACTGGTCATCAACCATTCCCTCTTCACTTGCAACAACATTTTCCTTACCAAGATTATAAACAATAGTTAGATCAAATTGTTGTAATAAAAGAAACCATCTTATAATACAAGAATTAACATCAGGTTTATTCATTAAATATTTGATTACAACATGGTCAGTATGGACAAATTTCTTTAATGAATGCACAATAATTAGGAACTCCTTTTTGGTCATTGTGTAGTTCAGTTTGACCTTTGACAGATTCTTACTGATAAAGTAAATGGCATAAGGAAAATTTTCATCTATCTGACCTAGGGTTGCTCCTATGGCTTTGTGTGGGGGATCATCATGAATGTGAAAAGGAAGGGCCCAATTTGGGCCTCGGAGAATTCGGGCAATTGTTAACTTGTTCTTCAGGATGTCCAAGGCCTCTTGATAGCTTTGTGGCCATATAAACTCAGAGCCCTTGGCCAACAACCCAAATAAAGGAGAGGCCAACTTGTTGAAGTCCTTTATGAACCTTCGGTAGTATCCAACTAATCATAGGAAACTTATAACATCTCTCTGCTTTTGAGGAGGTGGGACCCTTTGGATAATCGTTATTTTGTTGGGGTCCACTTGCAATCCTTGTTGGGATATTGAATGACCCAGCATGGTTCCTTCAGTCATCAAGAATTCACATTTCTTAGGACTGAGAGACAAGTTCGTCTCAATGCATTTGTGCACTACCTAACCTAAGTTGGACCAAGCCTCCTCAAAATCACCCCCATAAGGTGTGAAATCATCCATATAGATTTCTACCGCATCCTGGACCAACTCAGCAAAGATACTCAGGACTGCTCTCTAAAAGGTGGAAGGAGCATTGCATAGGCCAAAAGGAAGGACCCTATAGGCAAAAGTGCCCCAAGGACAAGTGAAGGTGATTTTATCCTGGTCTTTCGGGCTAATCTGGATTTGGTTGTACCCACTGAATCCATCTAGGAAAGAAAAAAAAAAATTCATGCCAGGCCATCTAGCACTTGGTCGATGAAGGGTAGAGGGAAATGGTCCTTCTTTGTAGATTTGTTCAATTCCATTTAATCGATACAAATCCTCCACTTACCATTTTTATTGGGAACTAACACCAGCGGGGAGACCCACTCACTGTCGGAGATAGGATAAATGAATCCTGCATCTAGCAATTTTTGCAGTTCTTCTTTGACTATATCTTTAAGAGTTGGATTCATCCTCCTTTGGGGTTGCAAGACTGGTTTGCAACCTTCCTTCATATAAATATGGTGATTACACACTGAGGGGTGTACTCCTTTCATTTCTTTGTAACTCCAAGCGACAACATCCAGATGTTCCTTTAGCATGCTGCACAATTTCCCCTCTTGGAGAACAGAAAGAGATGGATTGATTTTCAAAGTTTTCTCAGGGCTGAATTCTATGGTTTTGACATGGAGAGGGTTGGAATCGTCCAAGTACAATCAATTTTATGGTTTTTCTGGGTTTCCTTTACTACTTCTTCTAGGGACAATGTACTGGGAGTTGGACTTTGGAGCAGGTGTTCAATCAAATTGTATTCATCCTGTTGTCCTCCTCCCATGGTTGTTTCTAAGGTATACAATTGGGCAGTATAAACTTCATCTTATTCCTCCTCTTCCAGCCATAAAGGTAAATCATGTTCTATAGATGGATAAGTATGAGGGTATAGGACTAACTGCTTGGACATATGCCCATTCTTGATGGTCATATTCCCAGCTCTGCAGCTGATGTAAGCATCAACAGTGGCCAACCAGGGCCTCCCAAGGATGAGACGGTAACTAGTAAACTTAGCCTTAGGCTAGAAAACTAGGAAATATACAGGGTACTCCGAAGAGTCAATGGAGGCCATCACATCCTCCATAATCCCCTCAAGGGTCATTGTGGAGTGGTCTGCAAGTTGCAGGACAGTTGTGGTCTTTCTGAATGAACCTTGGAGGTTGAGCTTAAGCATGTTGTCCTTGGTAATCACATTAATGGCAGCCCTAAGATCGATCAAAGTGCGTGGGACAATGGTGTCATTAATGTGCACATTTACTATAGGGCTTCCAGGGTCCAAATACTTTGGATAGATTACCTGCCCCAACATTAAGATAGAAAATTGTCTGATAACATTAATGGTAGGGGCATCTCTTTTTCGCCTCCTTGGATGCTTGAAACACTTCCCCTTAATCAACTTGTTGTAAATAGGTACATCCTTGATGGCTTGGAGAAGTGGAATCTTGACACATAGGTTTTTCAATTATCCCAGAAGTTCAGTCTCTTCTAGGGTAGGCTGGGGTGGTTGAGTTAATATCTCAAGAAAGGGTGGATTTACTTTAAGAATGCTTTCCTCTCTTTCTTCGTCAACCTCCCTAGGTGGAGGTGGAGGTTACTTATCCGAGAGAACTCTCCCAAATCTTAAGTTAATTTCCTGGATCTCCACAACATAAGTTGGATATGATGTCTCTCCACTGTATACTTGTTGTGCCTGTCTGTTGTTCAGGTTCGGATTTGGCTGGGCAGGCATCTGGGGTTGTTTCAGTGGAGCAGAGTGTAACAGCTGTGGTTGGGTAGGTGGTGAAGGCAATAAAGCTGGAACATTGTTGTACTGGGGCCTCCACCCCTGGGGCGGTGCATTCCACTGAGGTTGTGGTGGAGCATATGATTGAAATGACTGGCTGGCTGGCTGGGAATGATACTGAGATGCAAAGGACCAAGGAGGAGGTGTAGACCAAGAAGGATGAGTGGGGGGTCCCTAGGAAGGTATAGATGTGGTTTGCTTGGGGTTATAATATGCATGGGATGACCCTTGCATGCCCTGCTAGTATGGCCTAGGCCCATGAGGTCTCCTTTGGTTTATGTAACAGAGCTACTCAGTGACCCCTTCAGCTCCTTGATATACAGCTTTGAGTCCAGGAAAATAAGGGCACTTGTCTATGGAGTGGTTTTCTTCATAGACTGAGCAAATTTCAATAGAATTCAATGGACATTCATTACTAGGGTGCCTCCTGGTGCATCTAGGACAGAAAATGGCCAAGGCTCTCTCGGCTTCCTCCTACTTTCTCCTAATGTTCATTATGTCCATCAAGGTAAGGATTTGCAACATCTCACTCTTGAAATCTTCCAGCATGTTTCCAATTTCACCCTTGATGGATGAATTGGAAGAGGATGTACTGACCATAGGTTGATTTCCCCTACCCTTTTTCCTAGCTTCCTTAGAATGGTTTTTGAAGACAATATTGATATCCTCATAGGGTAACTGGTATATATCTCCTCCTGCTAACAAGTGTAGGGTATCCAAAAGCTCTTCCCGTACTCCTCTAAGTAGGACCAGCTTCAGTGACTCAAGGTCAAGTGTGCACCTGACCCTTTTGTAACTAAGCTGGAACCTTTCTTCATAATCCTCTATGGATTCATCATTACCTAAGGTCATCCTTAAAATTCCTTCTTTAGTATCCTTAGACCTACAGTAGTCTCGATACTTATTGTTGAAGTATTATTGCATTTGAGCCCAAGTTGTGATTCTATCGCTAGGTAAACCCATGAACCAGCGCAAAGCTGCATCCTTGAGGGTATATAGAAATAGTTTCAACTTCTGCTCATCATCTGTATAGTCATAGGTTTGTCATATAATAGCAAACTCAAATAGGAAAGTGTCAAGGTCTTCTGTGGTCAGGCCATGGAAATGAGGAAGGGCAGAGGGGCTAATATTTTTCATCTTAGTGTCCCCATTAGTTCCCCTGATGGGGAAGGCACCCTCAACCCTCTCTCTATTCCCTCTTCCATTTTTGTTTTTAGTCATTGGCTCGATAGGAATGGGTTATTCTTATTCCCATGTAGGTTCTTCAAATATGTCTGGTTGCTCACCTAAGGGTTTCTCCAGTTCACAGCCACCGAAGAAGGGAAGGTTGGCTGTTGGATGCAGTGGGGGCATTTGGAAAAATATTCCCTAAGTTATCCCTATTCCTACGAGGCATGAAAGGAAATTTTTTTGGTTTGGTTTTGTGATTTTTTAAAATTTTGAAAGTTATTTGCAGAACTGAATTTGCAGATTGAATGAAAACTATTAACTAAATGAAAAACTAATTGCTGAATTGAAATCTAACTTGCAGAATTAAAATTGTAGACTGAATGAGAACTACTAACTGAATGAAAATATTAGCTACTTGCTTGAAATCTAACTTTTAGAATGGAAAGGAAAGCAAAGAATGCAGAATGAAAAGCAAACTAAATTACTTTTGCAGAAACAAAACTAATGGCAGAATAGTAGAAACAAGAATTAGAAGAAAGAAAGCAGTAATCACATATTACTCAGACACCTCCTCGACAACGGTGCCAAAAAGTGATGAGAACTAGTATTGCAGGAAGAATGCTGCAACTCCTAGGGCTACCAACTTTACTTTATCAACCCAGGGTTCATACAAACTTGGAGGTGACAGTGGTTTATACACAAGTAAAAGTGATGGTTCTGCCTTTTATCACTGTTCAACTAGCGAGAGACCACTAGGGTTTGCAAGAAAAACTTCTATGGATTCAAAATAATCTTGGTTCCTTGATGAAAGAAAGAGAAATTTACTCTAAGAGAGAGCTGATCTATTGCAATAATGAAAGAGACTGAAATTCAATGCTAGGGCACATCATTTCCTAATTAAATGCTAAGAGCTATGCTTTGCAATGATGCTAAATTAACATGAACAAAATGATAGTATCCTAAGCATGGAAGCTAATAACATCAAACACAACTGCTATGCATGGAAAGGACTGCAAGACATCTGTTTTGTCTTTTATGCTTTTCATGAAAAGTCAAGTGTGCAAACTAATATCTTTTGATGATGTGGCAGGTGGTTTAGGGGTGTTGATGGATGGATGGAAGGTTCAGGAGATGGATGGAAGGCTTGGGGGACCCTTGGGTCACCTTGGGAGAGTTACTAGAGGTTTTTCCTCAATTTGGCCTCAAAACAGGGCACTACAGGAAAACTTACAGGATGTACTAGAAACCTACAAGATTCCCTGTATTTCTATAGGATGCAGCCGTGAGAAACATGATGGGTGTTGGAGGTGATGGAAAGCTTAGGGAAGGGGGTTGATGAGTGGAATGGAGTGAGAAGATGCCTAGGATCACTCAGAACCCAAAACCAAGTTTGGGAGATGGTTGGATTCACTCAAAATGCTTGAGGAAATTTCTATGTAAAATGATGAAATTAGTGAAGGTTTTGATGAAAATGAGGAATGCCTATGGGTGAATGAAGTTGGAAGGTGGTTGCTTGCTATGAGATCTCTGTCTATTTCTAAGGTGCCTGCTCTACATCAAACATGTGTAATTTCCAAAAAGTCATGTAAACAAGAAGAATTCTCATGAACTAGAAAAGAAAAATTTAATGAACTAAATGTCTACCTTATTCATGAAGAAATTGATGAATAACATGGAGTCATGGATGGGATCTACTACAAGAATGAATATAGAAGAGATGGAAATGAAATTCTACTTTGCAAAACTAATCAAATGCTAGCTTAAGTACAACAAATTCTAAATATCATGAAGGAAATGGAAATCTATCCTTTTAGGCTGCATAAGGGTCTTTTCCTCAAATCATAATCCCAAAGGGGAGAAGTGAGGTCGAGAAAACTACTCACAGCTTTGTGGAGCCTCTTTTATCCCTTCTAGCCTGCTACTGAAGTAAGGCACACATGGAAGAAAACTAATAAACAATTAATCAAATATGCACTACTTGTAATGAAATACTTCTAACAATAGTTTAACCATGAATCTATGAAACTAAGATAAGCATAAAGATACAAGAAGAGGAGCCTTTGATGCTAGGGTTGGGCCCTAAACCAAGAGCTTCAACCCTCTGAGTTAACTCAATACTGAATCAAGAAAAAACTCATTCTTATTTCCAAAACAGAAAATCACATCAAAAAGTCTTCCACGAGTCTGGAGCTCAAAAATAGCTAGAGTTTTACAACGAAAATTCGAATCATAATGAGGCTCTAGGCCTCTCTACTTATACAATTGAAGTATCCAATGACTTCCTTAAATTTAGGGAGGCTCGGCTCCCAAAATCGAGATGAACTACTCTTTGTCCATCAGTTGCTCGACTGCCTTCTACTCTTCATGGCTTGGTTGCTTGCACTCCGGGCTGGTGGGATTAATGAAGGAATATTGGAATGGGGAAGGAGTAAATGAGGAGGATTTACCTCTTACAATCTCTCTCCCTTTTCCATTTCAATTTTTAAACCTTAGTCTTTGCCAAAATTCCTTGATTTTCTCTTCCAAACCTACATTCAATGCATATTAGTCCACTAGGTATAATATCTCACTTTAACTCATCTCATTAAACAAAATATAATAAAAAAATGTAATAAGTTGTGAGAAAATTTGGGTTGACTAAGCTAGGAGGTGAATTAAGGTCCATATAATTACCCAATGATGAGGCTCATCAGGTCGCAGGCATAAAACTCAGTGAAAAAGGTTGCAGTCACATGGAGGCCTTGTTGTGGGAGTGATTGGAAGGTTTCAGTCACATGGAAGGATTTTCATGGGAGCGACTGGGGGTCCATTTCAGTCAAAAGGCAAGTTAACTTAGGGGTTGGGCACCTGGAGTGGTTAGTTAGCCTTTGGGGTTCCTGTAGCTCTCGAGGAATGTTAGCTTGGTTTTTTTTGTCGATTCCACTTCCTTAATGGTACATGGGGAGTTGAATCACATCATATTAACTATTCGTCACATGTTTTCTCGTTGGACTGGTTAGCTTGGATAAATGCAAGAGGAGGGTGTTACAAAGTGGTATTAGAGCACGGTTAAACACTTGGAATGGATGAGTGGAATGCATTTGTATTTCATGCATGTAGGTTGTATATGTGCTTATTGTGTATGCATGGTAGTGATCATTGTTACAATTGTGTTGACATGTAGAAGTTGATGGTATTGTTGTTGGGGTCCATTTTTCATGAATACATGTCAATGTCTATATGTTTTTATGCATGCATTGTCATGGTGAAGGTTGACGTGCATGAGGTCATTGTATGTAGTTGTGTAATCACAATGCTGATATGTTGGCTAAGATAGAGCAGGAGATGTAGAAAATTAGAGTGAGGTTGTAGCACTGGACCTCAGGGTAAGAGTAGATCATCATACAAGTTTGTATGTTGGGCATGTAGGTATGTTGCTTAGTAGTTATTATATACATTATTGTTATGTATATGCATGTCATTTTATTTTTGTTATTGTTACATGCATAATAGATTCTAGTTGATTAGTACGATTATATGCACGTGTGTTAGATAGTCATGTATGGTAGTTAACTTATTGTTATATGCAATGCGGTCATACACATGATTATTATGGTCATTTCATTTAAGATCTTGATGTTATATGTATCGTGCTAATCTAGATTGGAATGTGCATATGGTTATGGTTATGTTATTCAGGTATGCGTCGATATACTTGTGATATTGTTTCGTACTAATTTGGATTGACTTGTGCAAATGTGATAACCTCCTCTGAGATACATTGAGGTATGATTTTGGTTATGTCATCTATTTGGTTGATCTAACATGATATGTTTACACGTTGTTTGAATGTTTGACTAATTGCATGATATGAGTATGTGTGCCTATAATATTGCATGAAGGAATGATCTTTTTTTTTTTCAGATGGTTGTACTAACATAATATGTGCTGAGGTGATTGATATGCACTTAAGTGCAAGCGGGTGCTAGTTGTTGTATTATGACTATGACTGTGAGTTGATTTTTGATTTTGGCATGGATGTTAGTGTTGGTAAAAGATAATTAATCGACATGTTTTCTTGATCTTGGAACATGTGGCTGACATGTGTGAACAATTACAGGGAAACATGTTTGGTATTAGTGTGGCACGGTAATAGATGGTGTGATTATATTACTAATAGTTGGGTGATGTGACAATACATAGTAAGAATCGATTGTAGCAAGGAAAAATGTAAAAGAAAGGAATTGGGTGATAATTCCTTTGGCTATGTTTGGAAACTACAATTCCAACTAATGAGTGCTTTGCATACAGGAAGTCTTCTTAACCTTGATTTCATCTGAAATTATGTGGATATGAGTTGTATTCATTAAAAATTTATTTTACAAGTATAACAACTGGTTTCTATTTATGGTTGGATCATCAAGGAATTGGATTCCCTAGAGAGATGATATATGTGAAGTTGTTTAGGGTAGCTTGCTTATTACAACAAGATAAGGTAACCTAAAAGTTTTTATATTTATTTATACATTGACAATTTTGTGTTTATGGTAGTATGATGTAGGGGTTGCATGGAAAAAGGGACTGCCATGAAATCTTGAAGAAGGCTCGGGTTGATATTTCCCTTGGAAGCATTGGGAACCCATGGGGATTCAGTCATGGTGTTTGTTGCTAGTATTATGATTTCAGTGATTTGGTGATTTGCTTGCACTTGATTTGAAGTTTGGTTTATGTCTAGTGCATGGCCATGGCACTTTGTTTTTGGTTCCATATTGTAATGGGTTTTTCATGGTTTTCTTCTTGTTTGATTGTGTTCTTTCCTTTTTGTGTTTTAAGGGTCTTGGGAATTGGTTGGGAAAAGAAGAAAGTTAGTGAATCTCGGGGTGAGCTGAATAAAGTCCAACAAGTAATGTAAGACTCGAATAAAGCTAAGATCATGAGTAAAATGAAGTTGAAGGCAAGAGTATGACAGTGGATTGGATTGGATGGGTCCATTGGGATAATGGAAAATGGAATGAAAATGATGAGAAAGGTAACATGAAAGGTAAAGTAAATGGATTTGAGGTTATAAGAAGAGCTTCGGCGTAAATCACATATAGAAAGACCTTTGTCGACGCGTTTCAAACCAACAAGTGTGGTTCATCGTCAGGACAAGTTGAAGAAACAGATCCAGCTTAGAGGTGTTAGAATCCTTGACTATGTTGATAACTATTTTTCTCAATTTTGTACATGTTGTACATAGATAAAGGGATTTCTCTTAACCTTATGATATATTGTAATTATGTGGTGATCATGATTATGCTGATTTCTATATATGTATACATGCATGTATGTATGTCATTGTCTGACAGGATCATGATTATTTTATGCTAACATTTATATACATGTATGTATGTCATTATCTGATAGGGTTGTCAAGGATCATTCTTATAGAGGAATGAATGCTTATGCAAGTGAATGGCATGAAGAGGTTCCTGGTTTATGAGTGTTACACAGTAATTTGTTACTGACCCCACATTCCCTAACTTTGGACACTCCTGATCTGTGTTATTGACATCTACCTTGTGTCATGTTGCAAATTATGTGTCAATGTATTCCTTGTCATCTCTGGAAGAATACCTCAGTTCACTATTCTTGGAGAAGACCCTTTTTTACCTATGTTTTTGGGTCTTCGCTGGTCAGTAGTTGTTCCAGCTTCGAAGATGGCCAAGATTGAACTAGCCCTAACGACGTCTTCCCTCTGTCTCTGTGTTGCAATCGCGATAAGCTACTTTTGGGGAATTTTTTAAACAAACTATCAAAGCTTCAAAGTGTAACAGCCTCATAGGCTATCCTAGGGTTAGTTGTTAGATTCGATGAGCTCGCCTCTCTCCTTTGGGATGGTTGTTCCACCTTTCTTGAAACCTCTTAAAGGGATAAGCTCTTTCTCCCATCTCTTATGGAAGCTCCTCCTCCTATAAATACTTCCTCCATGGCTGAGATCATCTAGCTTCAGAGTTCAGGAGTTCAATAGTAAAGTAGAGAGTTTTGCTAGAGTGTGGAAGTAGCTTATTATGTGACTTAGCTTGGGATAGTTTTGAGTGGAGTTGGCTTGATTGTAAGAGTGTTCTAGCATCAACGTTTTGTGTAGGAGAGAGAGTTATTCATCCTTTTGGGAGATAGTTCATGAGTGAATGTTTGCGGAGAAATGCTGACAAGACCCTTCAAGGAGACTTACGACGTCAAGGCTTGGTTTTAATTATTACTTCAATTTATATTAATAAAAATCAATGGCTTATTTCCTATATCTTATGTCGAATTGCATATTGATAGCTTGAAGCTCCTTGACTCTTTAAGTAGATCTTTTTTGTCGTATTCTATTATGTTCGTGGTTGTTCTCTGTATGTTGCTTTCAGGTAAAAGTGATTAGAAGAAAGAGAGGTGGAGAAACACAATAGGGACTTCATCGAATGACGATTTGAAGGTAGGCCTTCATGACATCAACTATTTAAGTAAATTTGATTTGGTGTTGTCTTTGTTGTGACTAGACCCACTCTAGGGCTAGAGGGGTTGCCTCTGTCCATAGAGGTAGCTTTCCTACATCACAAGTTGGTGACAAGTTCCCTTTGCGAATAGAGGCCACCCCTCTAGCCCTAGAGTGGGCCTAGTCACAGCAAAGACAATACCAAAGAAAATTTCCTTAAATAGTTGATGTCATGAAGGCCTACCTTCAAATCGTTGTTTGATGAAGTCCCTATTGTGTTTCTCCAGCTCTCGTTCTTCTAATCACTTGTACATGAAAACAACATATAGAGAACAACCACGAACATAATAGAATATGACAAAAATGATCTACTTAAAGAGTCAAGGAGCTTCAAGCTATCAATATGCAATTCGACATAAGATATAGGAAATAAGCCATTGATTTGTATTAATATAAATTGAAGTAAAAATTACAACCAAGCCTTGACATCGTAAGTCTTCTTGAAGGGTCCTATCAGCATGTCTCTGCGGGTATTCACTCATGAACTGTCTCCCAAAAGGACGAATAACTCTCTCTCCTACCCAAAAGGTTGATGCTAGAACACTCTTACAATCAAGCCAACTCCACTCAAAACTATCCCAAGCTAAGTTACATAAGAGGCTACTTCCACACTCTAGCAAAAATCTCTACTTTTATTACTGAGCCCTTGAACTCTAAAGCTAGATGATCTCAGCCATGAAGTATTTATAGGAGGAGGAGCTTCCTTAAGATATGGGAGAAAGAGCTTATCCCTTTTAGAGGTTGCACAAAAGGTGGAACAACCATCCCAAAGGAGAGAGGCGAGCTCATCTGATCCAACAACTGACCCTAGGACCGCCCATGAAGCTGTTACACTTCAAAGCTTTGACAATTTGTTTAAAAAACTCACCAAAAGTAGCTCGTCGTGAGTGAAACAGAGAGACAGAGCGAAGACATCGCTAGGGCTAGTTAAATCTTGGCCATCTTCGTGGGTGGAACAATTGCTGACCCACGATGACCAAAAAACGTAGGTAAAAAAGGTTCTGCTCCAGGAGTAGTGAACTAAGGTATTCTTCCCGAGATGACAAGGAAGACATTGACACATAATTTGCAACATGACACAAGGCAGATGTCAATAACACGGACTGAAAGTGTCTGGAATCAGGGAATGCAAGGTTGGTGACAAATTACTATGTAATAGGTGCCCACTAAAGCATGATGTTTGAGAGAGTGGGAGGGGTGAAATGCTTTACGAATCCATAACTGAAACAGAACACCATCACGAAGAACCTACAAATGCAAGTACAACTGATATCTTTGATAGATGAGTACATAGTGAAAGGAAATGCATGTGCATAAGGTATGGGCACAACCATCCATAAGAGAAACATAAACGATCTGTGGTATGGACACAGCCATCCAATTAGAAGGACCATATAAAAGACTCATGTATGGTCCCAACCATCCAATCAGAATGACCATATAAAAGACTCAGGTATGGTCCCAACCATATAATCAAAAGAGTCATGTATACAATCATGAACCAATCCACGCAACCTGGACTTGTGTAATATGAGCCCAGGTTCTTGAATCCCAACCCGATCATGGTACAAATTCTAATATGCGAATATATGTGCTGAAGTCGAGCATACTAGAAAATCAGTTGATTACCGATCAATGATGTAAACCGTTAACAAGTGTGAGAGAAACCATCAGTGATGTCAATGGTTCTCAAGGTACTGCTATTACAATCCATGAAGTGTGAAGAATGAGCTAAAGTTGAACACCCATGAAATCACCCGATCGAAGGCCAATAATGAAAGCGTGTCATCGAATACGAAGAACTTTCCATTAAGGCATGCAAGGTCCAAGGTAATCGAAAGGAGTCTCTAGATCAACTTCCCGGATAATGAGTTGAAGTCGACAGGAAGTGATCAGTCGAAGGAGGGTCATAATGTTTCCCACATCATCAACGCAAGACAAAGGAACAAGATGAATGTGGATGGGACAAAGAATCTAAGGAATTTGTGTAAGGATACAAATTTCAGAAAGATTAAGCTCTTGAACATATCGGCGACACGACTTGAAAGTTTGACAACATTTTGGTACCAAGGGATCAAAGGTCTTGATGATGCAGTAAGGATCACATGGAATGAGGCAAAATGGATAACCCAAAACCTGGAAGGCTAACGATAAAGTGAGGATATCTCAACCCGACACGAAGTAGAAATAGTGTCGATGTTCAAGAGCGACAAGTTGTCGTAATAATTAATACAACCAATGGAATACTTCCAAATTTCCCCCCACCATGTCTGGCGAGTACCCCAATTATTTTTAAAACACAAGCTTGAAGGGGATAGCATATGCTTATAATGTAAGTTTGTCCTTCGGACAAATCCAACCTAGTAATTTTTAACAAGCCCTAGGAAGGAGAAGCTCAGTCTCGTCATGATGACAAGTCCAATGTCGTTAGGGTTCAACGAGTCCGACATATGTAAAACTCAGAGTATTTTTCATATTTAAAGAGTTTGAAAAAGACACGGAAAAGAAAACTCCAAAGGTCCCTTTTCATAAATTTTTCCCTCGAATCCGGAAAGGTAGAAAACAATACCCAAGGGAACTTATTGACCATGATAGATCAACATATACCTTTTTTGTAAGTAATCTATCCCAGTTCGTAAAAGGGGTACACTTATACTGGGTAGATGACGCTTCGTAGCCTTTAACGAGTTCAAAGCGACAAGAGCTTGGCAATCTTTTCATGTTTCGAGAGCCATAAAAGAGCTTAAAGATGACTCCAAAAGGGACTTTTTCGTGTTTTTACCGAGTCCGAAAAAGTATAAAATACAACTCGTAAGTCATCATCACCAAAGTATTGGGAACCTGTCGCTGCACAAAAAGTAAGTGTAAGATCTATTTTTGACATAAATACTCATAGAATATTCTAAAATAGACCTAAAACCCTAACTTAAAACCCTTTCCAAAAAGAGCTTATAAAAGGGCCAATTAGTAAAAAACAATTCACTTTTTACTTTTATCTTGGAGTGGAAAAAATTTACCCTTGTGCACTTACAATTTTGGCGATTGATTGGAGGAGTTTCAGAAGTTTATTTGTGAATCTGTCTATTCCAGGTAGGCACCACATCTTGTACCCTACATTTTAGAGACAATTTATCTCGTTTTTACATTTTTGGTCATAATTTAGGAGGATTTTGGGATGGAAATGTCCGTGGCGGTCGTCGCAGGTTCCTAGCTTGGGATTGCGAAGATCTGGATTTTCCAACGAAGGTAAAATGAGCTCGTCCCGATTGTACACCAAACGGTCGTGAAGAGCGAAAAAATTTCAAACCACGGATTCTGGCTCATCGTACCTATTTTAGAAACAGGTGCGATGAGTGTCGAGAACCAAAATTCCTCAAAATTTAAGCAATTTGAAGAGGTTTTAAGCACAATTATGGCACTTACAATTACATATTTGTGTGTTTGCAGGGAGAAAATCATGGTGATCGAATGGAAAGAGTGGGAACATAGCAACGATGATGAGTTGGCCATGGGGGATCCAAATTGTTTGGATGTGCTCAGGAATTGCGGGCTCCTAAAGTTCTTCATGGTGTTGTGCCTAAGAGCACAACCTGATCTACTCCAATACCTTGTTGGAGCATGGGATCCAAATGAAGGGAGATTCAACATCCGGGGGCAGGAGCTAGAGATCAATGCAGCTAATATCTACTTCATGGAGGGCAGAAAGGCCTCGAATGCTAGGGACCCAAATCATAGGAGAGACCATGGACATGGTCATCGGGAGAATGTGTCTGGAGGCCCAGAAATCAGAGAAGGGAGGAAAAATAAAGATTGCAATAATAGCTAACTTGTCACTGTGAGTCCTCATTTCCACCATCATTAGAGAAGCTGGTTCGCAGGCCCCGCATGAGGCCACTAAGACCCAACTCCAGCTGGCAGCTGACTGCTTAAACCCCACCGTATTCAACTAGGCAGAGGCAGTATCAGAAAACCTCAAAAGGAAATTGACAAAATGCCGATGAGGTGATACCAAATAGTTTGGGTATGGTTCGATCCTCATACCATTCATCCTAGAACGACTTCCTATCTTTCAGAGGTAGGAAGTGGTTGTGGCTAGGCCACCACCATGGGAGCCACGGATCACTCACTGGGCTATACTGATGCCTCAAGGAGGCGGCAGTCAACACATGTCATGGAGGTCGGAGTTCTTTGAGTGGCTAGATCGCCAACCTGTTGTTGTAGAGGACTGACCATATGCTGGGACTAACTTCAGAGGTGATCTAGACATAATACTCCCTCTTGGGGAACACTGGGATGATAGAGATAACAAACTTAGTTTTTGGATTTTTAAAGAGTGTTGTAATTTTTTTGTTTTTAATATATATGCCTTGATCATTACGTTTCAATCTTGTAGATGTTGGACCTGAAAGACCTGTAGGCTTGTCTCCCATTGCTCAAAGAGTCGAGAGGGAGTTCGAGCTACCCCCTCTTGGTGGAGACATAGAGGATGAGATCGCCCGTGACTTGGAGGGCTTGACAGAGGGGATTCCATATTACACAGGATTTGATGATGTCCCTCGACAGTACCAGCGGCACATAGCAGGGGTGTCGAACAGGATCCACCAACTGCTTAGACGTGTTGTCCGAGTAGTGGTGTGTTACAGAGAGCATCACGCAGATTAGACCGCTAGGTTTATTTTCTCCAATATTGAGAGACATGTTGTCTCATGATGTAATCTGAACACATATTTTTTGAGCACTACAATGTGCAACACATGATATATATACATATCTATGTTCTTCTTTATCAACTTATTATGTCTCAATGTTTACTTTTACAAATTCTGCAAATGTCTATCTAACACATGATTTCCCAATGTGTCTCTTAATGTATTTAGTCTTCTAGGAATATGTTGATATGTAATGTAATCAAAATTCCTTTCCAGTAAATGAACACATAAATACAACCTTAAAATCTGAGGGTTTCTGACGTAATAACATCCATTGAGTTGAAGAATGACAAGTTGTGAATCTAGATTTACGATCAAGGCGTGAATATTGAGGGAAACAACCTCAGTCAATAGCTCAATAACTGTACTATTTTCAATGACATTGTTCGTAGTACATCCTAGATAAACACCTTGAAGAACTACCAACTCACCATGAGGATCATAGATAACCCATGCTGCGGAGGAAAGATTTTGAGTACTGCGACAGGAACCATCAGCGAAACCAACATAAGGTGCGACAGACATCTGCATAAGAAGCAAAAGGACAAAATAAGTGAAAAACGCTTACACACCAAGCCAAACATGTACAAAAATGAAAACACACTTATGTACACAAAAATGCATGAAAGACTCATGCATAATACTTCTTGAGATAAAGGCCATTTCGAGGCTTATCTAAAGGATTGCCTTCATAATCAATCAGCTCATAGGCACCATTTTGCAAAACAAGTTTTACAGTATAGGGCCCATGCCACATGGGTTCAAATTTTCCTGCCCCCATCTTATCACGAGCTTGATCATACAACAGGACTAAATCCCCTTCAATGAAGGAAAATGGGTTGACTGTTTGATCGAAGTGAGCTTTCACTCGCTTCTTTTGTGCCTCAATGACCAATGAAGCAAGTCGATGAGTCTCATCAAGTCGTTCTAAATAAAGAAGAAGCTCCTCCACCGAAGTTGTATTCGACAGTAATTCGATAGCTAATTTAAGAGAAGGAATTTCACATTCAATCAGAAGGGTAGCTTCCAGACCATAAACAAGATGAAATGGTGTAAATCCGGTAGCATCCTTAACCGGGGTTCGGTAGGCCCATAGATTGGGAAACAACATCAAATGCCAATTGGAACTATGCATTCCAATGGTACGCTGAAGCATGGTGACCAACACTTTGTTAACTGCTTCGACTTGGCTATTGGACTGGGGGTAATATGGCTTCGAACTATCATGACACAAGCCCAACTGGGTTGTCAACTCATCCATCATGTAATTACGAAAATGAGAGCCATGGTCTGTGACGATGGCCTGAGGGACTCCGAACCTAGCAATGACATGATTGAATAGAAATTGAGCAACTACCTTACCGTTGTTAGTAAATATATGCATTGCTTCGGCCCATTTCGTAAAGTAATCAATGACAATGATGATATACCCATGACCCCTGCCCAAGCGAGGGTTACAGATCATAACATCAATGCCTCACTTTGAAAAAGGGCCAACGGTAATGACAGGATGCAAAAGAGAAGGCCGCACATGCATCTTGCGATGGTAAATTTGACACGCATGACATGAATGGACGAAAAGAATACAATCCTTGAAAATGGATGGCGAAAAATAACCAGCACGAAGAATCTTCTTAGCAGTGGCATAACCAGACATATGACCACCACAGGTTCTAGAGTGATAGCCATTTAAGACTTTCTCAGCTTCCTCGAGGGTTAAATAGTGACGGAGAATAGAATCAACTTTGACACGGTACAACGTGTCTCCAATAATACGATAGGGCTGAGAATGATGACGAATGCATGGCCGAGCATCCTTAGACAAGTCAGAGTGAAATGAAGATGTCTGGAGGTAAATAATGATGTCACCATACCAAGGATTGAGGGTACTAATCAAGAAGAGCATATCATCTGGAATGCGGTCCTTTATCCGAGAGGGAGTGGAAGCAGATGGTAAGGAGCAAATCAACTTAGTGAAAACAAGTGACTTCTTAGATTTGGCAGTAGTGAACTCCAAATCAAACTCCTGAAGTATAACGATCCACTTGGAGTATTTCCCCCCACATTGACGTGACAAAATATATGTCATCGGGTTGCAATTAGAAATCACGGTTGTCATATGCAACAAAATGTAATTATGAAAATGGTGAACAACCTGAACGGCTGTGAAGGCCAACTTCTCGACATAAGCATAGCGAGTCTCAGTGTCAAGAAGTGATCCAAATTGGATCCTAGAACACTCTCTAAGTTTTCATGAACTCTTTAAAAATCATGCCAAAGTTTCAAAGTCTTATAAAGATCAAGCTTATCGGAGGTATCCTCATAATAGTTGCAATTGGTGATCAGCGCAGAGCAACGAGGACCGTTGGTCAAGTGCGCAGACCATTGGCCCATGGTAACGCGCACTATCACAAATTAGCAAATCCAGAGGCTAGTTCAAGAAATAGGGGTAGTTTCAAAGTTGCTAATCGCATATCGCAGGGTAAACCCCTCAAAGAAGGAAAGGCCACAAGCACCTGGACCCAAAAAATATCATAAAATGTAACGGGCATCATTCTGATTCCATCAAAAGCAGAGTCCCACAAAAACCGACAGAATATTGGAAGGGCTTCGAGTAGTAGGTGGTTTTGGCCGAGTTCCGCCCGATGCCACATAGCGATCGCCACGCGTCCCGACGAGGAGAGAGAAAACCACTCACATCGGATAGGTAAACGTCATGTGACTTAGCTGCCCGATATGAATGATGACCATAGGATCTAGGGCCCCCAGATCAACGGGCACAGATGTGTTCCGATGGATGACCAGATTTGATGAGGTTACCCAGCGGAGTTGTATAGGATTTGAAGTCCGATATGGATGATGCGTTGGCAGAAGATCGTGTTTCGTGGGAATCCTTGGAGTTAACGGTAAAAATGGTCATTTCGAGTATGTCCAAGAGAACTGACACTCATCCGTTACAAAATAGGTGGCCACCTCCCTGTGAGGCGTTATATAGTGGCTGATGATGCAGGACAGAGGAATTCGAATGGACAGAGGTAGGGGAAACGAATAGTCAGGAAGCAGATTGGCTTTAAAACAACGAACTGATAGAGAGAGAAGCAAGAAGTAAGTTAGAGTAGGAAGCTAAGAGCAGAGAACAAAGAGAAGAAGCTGAGCTGACCTACAGAAGCAAAGGTAACATCGAGCCAGAGATAGAGACAGAGAGAGTCAGAGAGTCTATATAGTCCAGAGAAGGCTTGAGAGGTTCAAGCGAACTCCTCTTTATATGCTTGTCATGTATTGAGTCTCAAATTAGACTCATACTATTGTGACCAATAGAGGTCCAGAGTTAGTAAGGAGAGTCCATGTACTCTAAATACTTGGGGGATCCAAGTACAGTCTTGTTGATTTGTATCTATTGAGTGAGACTCAGATTGAGTTCACTGTTGTAAAAACTCTTCTTGAAAACATAATAGAGAGGCCACCACTGAAGGCTAGACCAGGAGATGTAGCCCAGGAGTATTGGGTGAACTCCTTATTAAACTTGTTGTGTTTATATGTTTTCCTATTGTGTTTTCTTAACTTATTCAGTGTCTATGTATTTCACAATCTTGTCGATCCGTTTCATAAAATAACATAGACACATCGATGCACATGAATCTGTAATACCTTATTGTTTTGTCTTAGATCAATTTCGGATCAAGTGGTATTAGAGCTCTAGGTTGCTAAGGTTAGACAAGCTTGTGCTGGATTTGTTGTTGAATTCTAACTAGGACAAAACTCAAATTAGGAGAAGGAGAATTGGTTGAAGCTAACCCAAAAATTGTAAGAGTCTATCCTAAGAGGAAAATGGTAGAAGAAAGTCCTTTGGAATCAGACTCCAAGTTCATGGATAGTTTCATGACCATGAGAGCCATGGTAGAGGAAATGTATAGAGAATTTAAGAAAGGTAGAGATGAAGATTCATCAAACTCCAAACAAGATAAAGGAGCAGAAGAATCTCTCCTCCATGACCATTCCAAAGGCAAAGGGAAAGAAGAAAAGCTTCCCACACCTCCTCATAGCCCTGAAAATAAAAAGAAAACATATTTGATTAAATTAGATGTTAAATTTGATTTGCCGATATATGATGGAGAATTGAATGCAGAGAAGTTGGATAATTAGATTAGACAGATTGATGTGTATTGCAGGGTGCAAAGCATTGATTCAGACAAAAGTAAGATTCAGCTGGCCAGCTTACGCCTTGGAGGCACTGCATTGGTATGGTGGGAAGGCAGGACACAAGCTGACATGAAGAATCATGGTAAAATCCTTTCTATTTGGAGTGAATTTTTTTCTACAATTAAAAAGCAATTCTATCCACTAGCTTATATGCATCAAGCCATGATGAGCTGGAAAACTCTTCACCAATTAAAAGGGAAAAGTGTACAAGGTTACACCCAAGAATTTAGAAAAAGAGCTTTGATTCTAGGATTTTCTTTAGACTCACTTGAAACTCTGTTGAAGTATATAGGTAGTCTACACAGTTATTTAAAGCATACCATTCTCATGTTTAATCCCACTAGCGTAGATGAGGTATCTGTTTAGGCTACACATCTAGAAGCTAGAGGCAAGAATGTGAACCTATAAGTTGGGGGATCATCAAAACCCACTGCAAGAAAGAACAAGGAAAAGAGAAAGAAAAAATGGAAAGAGAGGAAGACAAATGCTGCACAAAAGACCAAACCTTCATGCACTCACTGCAAGAAGGATGGGCATGATGATGAACACTGCTGGATTCTGCATCTGGAGCTGAGACCCAAGAAGTTCGATGGTAAAAGGAAGAAGATTGCTGCAGCTATTCAAAATGATTTGGGGTTAGACTTAGGGGATGAAACAACAATCACAAACATAGGTATAAAAGGTAAAAATTCTGAAGCATCTACTAGTAATTCTCCACAATCTACTGATAATGAAGAAAATGAGAGGAAAAGACATGAGATTTTTCATATTAGAGTTATTTCCAAGCATCAAAAGATTGATACTTTGTTTGATAGTGGCTCACAAGTAAATTTAATTTTTGAAGCAATTGTAAAGAAGTTGGGATTACTAACCACACCTCATAAGAAGCCATATCGATTAGGTTGGTTATGTGATAAAGCAAAGCTACAAGTGACTAGACAATATAAACTTAGGTTTTCTTTTGGGTCAGCATTTGTAGATGAGGTTGAGTTAGATATAGTTCCTTTGGATATATGTGGAATTGTTTTAGGAAGTCCTTACTTCTATGATAGAAAAGCCATTTTCTATAGAGGTGAAAACGAGTATCAACTCGTTAAAGATGGAATTAGATATATTGTAAGAGCTCATAAAATCAATAATAATTATACTCTCATAAACTTAGGGCAGATGAAAAGAATTGTAAATTCATGCAAACAATTTTTACTGATGGTTGTAAAGGAAAATAAACATGATAAAACCAATGTATTTGAGGGCTGTAATGCTAAACAGCAAGCTGATTTAGAAAAAGTTGTTTCAGAATATGATATACTATTTCAAGAACTTAAAAGTTTTCCACCCAAAAAGGAAATAGTACATGATATTAATTTGTAGCAAGATGCTCCATTGCCTAACATTGGAATGTACAGGTTGTTCACTTTAGAGAATGCAGAAATCAAGAAGCAGGTACAGGAGCTACTCGAGAAAGGGTTCATAAGACCTAGCACATCACCATGTGGGTCTCCAATTGTCTTGGTGAGAAAGAAAGATGGCTTATGGAGAATGTGCATTGATTACCGAGCACTGAATAAGATAACGATAAAAAATCGTTATCCCCTTCCTTGCACAGATGATCTATTAGATCATTTGAAAGAAGTTGTTTACTTTTCCAAGTTGGAATTGCATAGTGGCTACCATCAGGTTAGAGTTGCAGAGCAAGATGCATGGAAGACTTCTTTCAAAACAAAGCAGGGATTGTATGAGTGGTTGGTTATGCCTTTGGCTTAACTAATGCTCTTGCTACTTTCATGAGAGTAATGAATGATGTACTCAGGCCTTTTATTTATGATTTTGTCATTGTATATTTAGATGACATTCTTATATTTAGTAAAACATGGGAAGAACATTTGAAGCATGTAAAGCAGACTCTAGATATTTTGAAAGAGAAAATATCTATGTTAAGCTCTCAAAATGTGAATTTGTCAAAACATCTTTGAATTATTTGCGTCATATTGTAGGGGATGGTGAATTGAATATAGATCCATCTAAGGTTGCAGTCACTGTAAATTGGCCTAAACCCAATCTGCTACGGAAGTTAGAAGCTTCCTAGGAGAAACACAATATTGGAGAAAGTTTATTGCTAACTTTTCCTTGATTGCAGCTCCCTTACATGCTTTAACAGGATTGAACAAGGTGTTTTAGTGGGGAGGCAAACAGTAGAAAGCCTTCGACACCTTAAAAGAAAAGATTAGTACAACACCAGTACTAGCACTGCCCGATCTTCAAAGACCCTTTGAGATTGAAATAGATTCCAGTGACTATGCCATGGGAGCAGTGTTGATGCAGCACGGTAAACCCATATGTTATCATTCCGAGACATTTAATTCTGCAGTAGTTAATTATCCCACATATGATAAAGAATTGTATGCATTAGTACAGAGTGTGAAAAAGTGGAAACATTATTTAATGGGTAAAGAGACAGTTATACATATTGATCATCAACCACTTCAATATTTACACTCACAAACTAAGTTGCAACAATCAAGACACTATAGGTGGATGGGTTTTCTACAATAGTTTCATCTTCTCATCAGATATAAAAAGGGCATACATAATAAAGTTGCAGATATGTTGTCCAGACCAATCATAAATGCATCTACTATACTTAAGCATAACTCAGTATTGCATGAAAGCTACATTGAACAGTATGCTCAAGATATAGATTCTAAAGATGTATATGCAACTTTAAGTCGTGGCAAACAAGTAGAAGAATTGGATTATCATGTTAAGGACCAACTCTTGTATCATTTTGGAAAGTTATGAATTCCTCAAACTGAAAGAGTAAAGATAATTCGAGAAGCACACACTTCTCTAATATCAGGTCACTTTGGTGTAAGTTAAATAGTTGCACAACTGCAAAGATTTTGTTATTGACCGAAAATGAATGAAACAGATTATAGATATGTAAGAGGGTGTACCATGTGTGGTAAAAGCAAGCCCAGCAATAGAAAACTAGGCTTGTACACTCCACTACCGGTTCCTTCTCATCCTTGGGAAAGTGTTTCCATAGACTTTGTTGGGGGATTGCCTAAATCTAGAAAAGGTCATGACTATTTATATGTTGTTATGGATAGGTTCAGCAAAATGTGTATTTTAATACATTGTAACAAACAAATTATAGCTGAAAAAATAGTAAAGTTGTTCTTTCAGCATGTGTGGGTTCATTTTGGATTACCCAATTCCATTGTATCTGATTGAGATTCCTGATTTGTTGGGAAGTTTTGGTCAAGTCTGTGGGAATTGATGGAAACCAGACTGAAGACGAGCACAACCTTTCATCCACAAATAGATGGCCAAATAGAAGTGGTCAATAGGACAGTGATCCAGTTTCTTAGAGGCTATTGTAGCAAGCATCCCAAGCGTTGGGATGAACATTTATGTTATGTGCAACATGCTTACAACCATGCTAAACATTCTTCTACACATAGATCTCCTTTTGAGACCTGTTTTGGTTTCACAACAAGGTCTCCCTTGGAGTTTGTATTTGGTAAAGACATAGTGGTTGATGGACACAGTGATGTGGACAAGGCAACTAAGTTCATTGAACAAATCCAAGAAATTCACCAGGCAGTACAGGAACAGCTGGAAAAGAGCCAAGCCAAGTACAAGGCAAGGCATGATAAGCATCAGATTGAGCATAGTTTCCAAGTTAGTGATCAAGTCTGGCTGTATATTAGCAAAGACAAAATGCAAGGTGAAGGTAAGAATCTGAAGCCAATAAGGTATGGACCTTTCAAGATACTTGAGAAAATTGGTGAGAATGTTTTTCGCCTTGATTTGCCAACTTACATGCACATCTATTCGGTAGTTAATGCAGAAAGCTTGAGACTATTTGAACCTTCATTGATTGAAGATCCCGAAGAGTAGATTCAATTGCCTTCTATTGATGATCTGTTACCTGAATATCTCAATGAATTGCAAGAAGATACAGTTCTAGACAGAAAGGTAAGACCTACATGTAGAGGGGATGTTGAGTACCTCAGGATTGGAATCAAAGGTTCAAAACCAAGTAGTGAAAAATGGATAGAAATTGGGCAAGTGAGGAATATATAAACTCACTTGATTGATGCTTAAAAAAAACCAACTTTTGGTGGTCCAAAATATTTTTCAGTGGGAAGGCCGTGATCCAAATTGGATCCTAGAATGCTCTCTAAGTTTTCATGAACTCTTTAAAAATCATGCCAAATTTTCAAAGTCTTATAAAGATCAAGTTTATCGGAGGTATCCTCGTAACAGTTGCAATTGGTGATCAACACGGAACAACGAGGACCATCGATCAAGCATACAGACTGTCGGCCCATGGTAGGATGCGCTATCACAAATTAGAAAATCCAGAGGCCAATTCGAGAAACGGGGATAGTTTCTGATAGTCGCCAATCGCATATTGTAGGGAAAACCCCTCAAAGAAGGAAAGGCCACAAGCACCTAGACTCGAAAAATCATAAAATGTAACGAATATCATTCTGATTCTGTCAGAAGTAGGGTCACACAAAAATTGACAGAATATCGGAAGGGCTTCGAGTGGTAGGTGGTTTTGGCTGAGTTTCGCTCGATGCCACACAACGATCGCCACGCGTCCCAACGGGGAGAGAGAAAACCACTCACATCAGATGGGTAAACATCATGTGACTTAGCCGCCCGATATGAATGATGACCGTAGGGTCTAGGGCCCCCAGATCAATAGCGGAGATGTGTTCCGATGGATGACCAGATTTGATGAGGTTAACCGGTAGAGTTGTATAGGATTTAAAGCCCGATATGAATGATGCATTGGTATAAGATCGTGTTTCGCAGGCATTCTTGGAGTTAATGGTAAAAACGGTTGTTTCGATTATGTCCAAGAGAACTGACACTCATCCGTTATGTAATAGGCATCCACCTCCCTGTGAGGCATTATACAGTGGCTAATGACATAGGATAGAGGAATTTGAATGGACAGAGGCAAGGGAAACGAACAGTCAAGAAGCAGATTGGCTTTAAAACCATGAACTGACAGAGAGAGAAGTAAGCAGTAAGTTAGAGTAGAAAGCTAAGAGTAGAGAGCAGAGAGAAGAAGTCAAGCTGACCTACAGAAGCAAAGGCAACATCGAGCCAGAGACAGAGACAAAGACAGAGACAAAGAGAGTTAGAGATTCTGTATACTCCAGAGAAGGCTTGAGAGGTTCAAGCAAACTCCTATGTATATGCTTGTCATGTATTGAGTCTCAGATTGGACTCATACTATTGTGACCAATAGAGGTCTAGAGTCAGTAAGAAGAGTGTGTGCACTCTGGAGACTTGGGGGATCCAAGTACAATCTTGCTGATTTGTATTTGTTGAGTGAGACTTAGATTGAGCTCATTGTTGTAAAAACTCTACTTGAAAACATAATAGAGAGGCCACCACTGAAGGTTGGACCAGGAGATGTAGCCCAGGAGTATTGGGTGAACTCCTTATTAAACTTGTTGTGTTTATATGTTTGCCTATTGTATTTTCTTTAACTACTTCAGTGTCTGTGTGTTTTGCAACCTTATGGATCCGTTGCATAAAATAACATAGACACATCCACGCACATGAGTCTGTAATACCTTATTGTTTTGTCTTAGATCAATTTTGGATCAAGAAGGTTGCGGCTAAGATAATATATGACATGCTCAGAACCATCATCATCATCTTTTACCAGAACCATGCCAATGGTACTATCAGCGGTAGCTAGATAAAGCGAGTAATCACGGTGATAGTTAGGTGGATGCAACAAAGGAGCAAAAATAAGAAGGGTCTTGAGCTGCTCAATTGACTTTTGGGAAATTTCATCCCAAATGAATGGAATGTCATGCTTAAGAAGACATGTATAACCTTTATCGACCTCAGCATAGTTAGGGATGAAATGATGCAAGAATCTGCAACTGGTGCAAAGTAGCAGGAGGCAGGAGATTCAAAATAACTTTGACCTTGAGGGGATCAAGATGAATACCCTCCTTAGAAACAAAAAACCCAAGGAGCCTACCGGACTCAATGCAAAAGAGACATTTGTGAGGATTGAGACGAATGTGGTAATTTCTACAGTGAAGAAAAATCTAATGGAGGTGGTCAGGATGATCTGTGCGTTTAGCTGAATGAGTAGGAAGATCATCCAGATAAGGCTGAACAATGTGTCTAATATCATGAAAAGCATAGGACATTTCTCTTTGGAAAGTCACACTGGCATTCTTCAGACCAAAGGAAGCTTTTTATAAGCAAAATTACCCCACAGACAAATAAAGGCAGTCTTGTGCTGATCAACAAGTAAAATATTGATCTGGTTATAGCCCAAGAATTCGTCCATGAAAGAGAATATTTCACTCCCAGCACAGTCATCAATAAGCTGGTCAATAAAGGGAGTGGGGTAGTTATCTTTCGGACATGCGTGATTAATATCACGATAATCAACAAAAACTCTAATAGTGCCCTGCTTTTTAGTCACAGGGTAATGGAATAGGATAAATGAACCTAGCCTTGAGAAGTTTTTCAACCTCTCCCTTAATGGAAACTACCTTTCTTGGGTGCACAGGACGTAAATGTTGAAGAATTGGTTTTGCATCAGGATACATAGGTATCTCATGTACCACAATAATCAGATCTATACCGAGAATTTCTTCATACAACCAGGCGAACACGTCATGAAACTCTCAGATGAGATTAGTGTAAATCTTGATCTCCTCGGGAGAACAAGTTACTCCAATATGAATATTTTCGACGACCCCTGGTTTAACAAAGATGTCTATAGGTGTGGTTTGCACGATATTTCCCATATTCCTGTCAGAAAAGACCTCATGAGTTAAGATGGGTGTCTAAAGTGGTTGAGAATGAACATGGGAAGCAAAATTATCTAGACAGACAGTCATTGCCCCAAAGCCAAGAAGAAATGAGGAACGATGATGACTATCGATCCAAGGAGGATGCTCAAAAGGCAAAGTTTGAAGAATAGCCTCATCAGAAGGAAACATCTCTTGCAAGGGATCAGGAGAAGCAATATTTCCAAGCCAAGGGGATTGCACATACGTGTCAAGAGATCTACTTGAAAGAGTAGAGTCAGAAGAAGAAGCCGATGCCAAAACGATTTCAACATAGTTAAGCTTAGTAGGGCTTAATGACATAACCCCACCCCAAGAATCTACCTAATTGAAGGGAGGAATCACCTAAGGATCAGGGTTAATAGAGATCATATTAATGGAGGCAACATTAGGAGGTGGGAGCAGAAAAACGCCCATGAGGGCAGGAGCTTTAAAGAACCCGACACCCACACTCTCATAAGGAATACTGGTATGCTCCACATATGGAACATTTCCTTCCGAGGAAGAAGAAGCAAAGAAGGAAAATTGATTGACCATAATAATTTTCCCCTGGTGAGGAAAATGGAGTACGCGGAACAGTGAAGAAGCAACGATATGCATAGCATACGTCCAACTTTGACCCAGTAGAAGGTTGTAAGTTAGATTGGCGTCAACAACCTCTACTTTGATGTTGGCCATCTTGCCTTCCAAGGTGATAGGCAAATGCAAGAGAATACCAAATGGACGAGAATCTCTTCCATCAAATGCCTCCAGGGTATTCTGAGATTGAATCAAAGAGGGAGAACCAATGGCTTTCCAACAAGCAACAGACATGATGCAAGTCGAGGCTCCTTCATTGATAACAATACGATGAATAGTCTTTGAGTTAATAACAACCTAGATGAGAAAAGCAATCTGGTGAGGCAAATGCGGCACATGATTTTCAAGATTGAAAGTAATCAACTCAGAATCAGTTGGATCAATTCCACCAATGGCGGATAGTAATGACTTCTGTTGGGGAGGAAAAATTTGGAGAACCGCCAATATAGACATAGCTGAAGGAGCTTGGGCTAGATCTTTGACAATACTATAGTGCTGTGCAGCACGAGAATTGGGATTATAGGAGGATTTCCAGAGAATTCCTTTAGCAGGTAGTCAAATGATGGACTCATTACTAGGCCTTTCAATATGAAGAGGGCCAAAACTGGACGGGGGAACACTAGAAGGAACTTTAGGTTCTTTCCCGGCCGGTGGAGCATAATATTTCGATCGAGTAGACACGTGAATAGGGATAGTCCCTGCCATAAATACCTGGGAACCAGATGATGAAGAAGATTGAGGTTGGTCCAACATTTGAGTTTGATAGGAAGAAAAGGTTCTTTAAGCATAGCAGGAATCCCTGAAGTCCCCTTAAGCAAACGACTTACCTTAGACCATCGGGGATAGTCCTTAGTGAAGTGATCATCATCACAAATAATACAAGGATACTTAGGTTTGTGTTTAGAATCATCATCGGTAGGAGTCCTAGGAGGTTCTTGCTTTGGCATGTCAGACTTATTTTTACCTTTCCCTTTCTTCTTAACCTATGAAGTTCTCTCTGCCGTGGTGGACTGGATGACGTTAACTTCTGAGGTTTTCCCAGGATGGGATGGAGACTAGAAGCAGTTTTAGTAGGAGCAATGGATTTCTACTTCCAAAAAGTCATGGAAGACTTTCGAGAAGAATGAGTGATGGAACCAATAACACCATTGACAGAAGGTGTTAGCAGAGCTTTAGAAGTTCTAGGTTGCGGAGCATCGAGCAAGACATCATAAAGCGTGCCAGATTGGGATTATACAAAATCAAGATATTGAGCATGCACGATGGCTTGATCTTTAGTAACACATGCCCCCATAGCAATATCTCTGGCTATTGGACCGACAAAAGAGGTAGTGAACCAATCAGTCAATAGCTGATTAGGAATCTAGAACTTGATCAAACGACAACGCCTTCTCCATTCATGAATACAATCATAGATGTGGGTAGCTGTGTCTTGTTTCAGAGAGGTAAGAAGATGCGTTCCCATTTCATCGTGAATCAGTAAATGAAAATGCGTAAGGAATGCCATCGCAAGAGATTTAAAAGCTTGAAAAGTCCCACAAGCGAGTTCAATGTACCACTTTACAGTGGAACCAGTAAGAGTCCTTTGGAAAAGACGGAGATGAATAGAATTGTGAAGCCAATAATTGGATGAACACGAAAGGTGATGAGTCATGACATGTGCCTGGGGGTCTTCTCCGAACTTTCCTTAAAACTTAGGATAATCACCAGGGATCTTGGTTGGAATAGGTGGCCAATATGGATTATGAAGTATAGGATCATTTTTCAACTTCAATACATCGAGCAGTTCCAAATTCGTAAGAAAAGGTAGCTAAGGATTGAAAGACATCATGGGTCTTTGATAAGGACCAGCGTTCGAGTTCCAAGGAAGGCCTTCTTTCCCCCATGGATCTTGTCTCGGAGGATTTTGTCCATAAGGGTTATAGTTTGGCAGATTGAAACCATACCCTAATTGTTGACCTAGATTTTGACCTCCAACAAACCATTGACTACCAGCTTGACCAACAGGGGCATTATATGGCTGCTGAAAATTCTGATAGGGATTAACCTAAGGTTGCTAATAGTTCTGATATGGATTACCCTGAGGTTTCCCTTGGGGTTACTGAGGTACTTGAGGACCGAATTGAAACTGAGGCCCAAACTGTGCCTGGGGCCCAGGTTGTATCTGATAAATAGGTTGAGCTTGGAATCCAAACTGAGCCTGGGGACTGGGTTGAGTTTGGGGACCAGCTTGAGCTTGAGGTCCAGGTTGCATTTGAACACCAGGTTGACTAATAGTTAGATTGACCTGACCAAAAGGTTGTCCTTGCTGAGCAGCAGGTTGGCCTTGTTGGAACTGGGGCTGACCTAACTAACCAGAAGGTTGTCCTTGTTGAGTAGCAGGTTGGCCTTGTTGGAACTGAGGCTGACCTAACTGACCAGAAGGTTGTCCTTGCTGGGTAGTAGGTTGGCCTTGCTGGAACTGAGGCTGACCTAACTGACTAGAAGGTGGTCCTTGAGATAAAGGAGGTTGTCATGAATAAACAAAGGATGAACCTGTTTGGGCTAAAGATTGTCCCTGAAAGGTTTGTCCTTGCCAGCTGAAAGGTTGCCCCTCCTGACTATAACACTGTCCTACCGAGACATAAGGTTGTCCCTGAATGGGTTGTCCTTGCAAGCCATGGTAAGAAGTTTTATTCCAAGAAACTAAAGGTTGAACTTGATTATCGATTGGAGCCGTTTGAGGAAGAGGTCCATCATAATAAATATGAGCTCCACGGTGATCATAATAGTGTGGAGGGTTATGTGGAATGGACATCTTCTGAGAACCTAGAGGGTTATAAGTCATATTTTGAAGAGAAAACATATATTGATCATATGACAATCCCCCCGGAATGGAATTCATGGATATAGGTACATTACCCATAGGTTGAATGACTCTAGACGGCAGAGGCGAAGGACCACCGTCAACGGGTCCGGAAGATATCCCAGTAACAACAGTGACCACTGAGGATGCAATAACCGCACTAAAAAGAGGAGTCGAAGATGCCACACAAATTGTGGGCATCAATGGAACAAATGTAACCGATGTAACCTACACCCAAGCAATGGAGGTCATGACCGACTGAGTAGACATGAACATACCTGAAGTCGGAATCATTGTATAAGACCATACAAAGCTCTAGTGTAGAGATGTAGCACCAAGTATGTCAGCCAGAGCATGATAGCGAAGTGGTAATGAAACATCTAGAGAGGTGTGGAAAGGGAAACCTTTCAGAGGAAACTAATATTCACCAGTCAACACAAGGCTCTCTTGACTGCTAACATGACTCGACTCATCCATGTCGGAAGAGCCCATAGGAACCGAAGCATCAGGGGGAGTAGAAGGAAGATCCTCATCTAAAAATTCCCAAACATTGGGAGGAGTCCAATTGATATCAAAAGGTTCCTCACCAAGGATAATTTTAGGGGCGAATGTTCGCCCTTTGGCGAAATTAAGGGATTTTAAATTTTTAGTGGGCGAATATTTTGTATCATAGTACATTTTTACAAATCACCTCAAATAGCCCACCTTATTTTAAGGGAGAGGGTAAAAAAGGTAAATTTAGCCCTTGAAATTAGGACTTACAACCTTCCATTCTCCCATTTTCAAGAATAGGTTTTATTTAAGTGAATCCATTCGCCCATTTTCAAGAATAGGTTTTATTTAAGTGAATCCTATGGGCCAAATACCATATTTATAAAAGAGGTATGGTAAATTAATAAAAATATAAATAAATGAGAGGTATGGTAAATAAATAAAACATTTTTTATATTTACTCCATAAGTCACCTTATATACATGTAAGGGTGTAAACAAATAAAAATATAAGTAAAGTGGAGGTATGGTAAATAAATAAAACGTCTTTTTATACTTACTCAAAAGGTATGGTAAATAAATAAATATATAAATAAACTAGACGTGTCGTAAATAAATAAAACCTCTTTTTATATTTAGTCCATAACCCTCGTTCTATTTATGAAGGCTCAAGAAAGAGGTTTTATTTAAGTGAATCCTATGGGCCAAATACCATATTTGTAAAAGAGGTATGGTAAATTAATAAAAATATAAATAAACGAGAGGTATGGTAAACAAATAAAACATTTTTTTATATTTACTCCATAAGTCACCTTATATTTACGAACACTCAAAAAATGGGTTATATTTAGGTGAAACCTATGGCAAAAATACTATGGGACAAATACCATGGACTAGATTGTTATTAATACCATGCAAAAAACCATTATTAACCCTAATATTAGAATTAATAAAAATAAAAATGGCACATGGTATTGACCCATGGTATTCACCAAAATGGCACATGGTATTGACCCATGGTATTCACGTGGAATGTAGCCTATTTAAATGGGGGAATTAAACCAACATGTAGCCTATGCTAAGATTCACTAGGACTTTACAAAGTTTTATTATTTAGTGAAAGACTCGCCAAGATCTTACAAGATTTTATAATTGAGTAAAATATTCGCCATGCCTGGTGAGAGATTCGCCAAAAAATTATATATACATATTATATTATTGATAAAATCGCCTTCCATTTTTCCTATATACCATGGAGATTCGCCCATTTATTATATTTATAAATTTAAGGGGGGTTCTTAAAATTTTCCCTGTAATCCTCACCCAGAGCTCGAGAGGCAAGAGGCTGAACACTTGGAAAGATAGCAAGAGCGCCACTAACAGATGACACCTCAAAAGAGACGGGGGAATAAGGATCTCTGTTAGTTGGTAAAGACGACGGAACAGATGAGTCTGCCAGGATGGCCTAAACTTAAAGACTAGAAGAGAATATTTAATTAAGAGGACTTTAAATTGTTTTCAAGGATATTACTCACGATGTGGCCAAAATTAACAGGTAGTATGTTATCGTGGGAAAATTTTTTTTATGACACCAGAACGAAACTTTGCCTTTTCATGTTTAGAGATTCGAGAAAAAGGGCTAAATATGACTCTAGTCTCCTTTAAAGTTTAATGAGCCTGAAAGGACAAGTGCTTAGATGATCCTTTTACTTTTAAAGAGACGAAAAGGAATGAAAATGACTGTTATGGAATTATAGGCAAAAGGTATACCAGACAAATCATAAAACTGTATATACACCTTGGTAGTAAAATTAAAGAGAAATGACCAAGCACTTCCCATACGACAGCTAATCTTCCCGAATGCTGTTTTCAGTGCGTTACGATTCATAAGGCAGCAGAATCAACTTCCTATGCATAACAGGATTGCAACCTAGTGGGGTCTCCCATCATATACGCGATGGTACAGAGAGAACAAGTCCGTACTAGTACTTATCGAATCACAAAAGGAGGAATCAACCAACCTTAGTGAAAACAACAACCACTAGGTTCAAAGACGTTGGAACACGTCTCTAGCCTAGACCTCTAAATATGTGAGCGTTAAGTTCCAATGCATTTTTAGATTAATTCAGTAAATTTTAGCAGTTAATCTTGAATTAAATTTTTGTCTCAAGGCCCTACTGAATGTATCTTCAAAAGCTCCTAGAATGCAATTAGATGAGTGAAGAAACCAATTATTTTTAATGAACAACTAACTAAAGAAAAGTGGGAGGTTCATTTCAAAGCAACCAAAGCAACAATCAAGCAAATGCAAGAAAACTAATTAAGAAAATGAAAAATACATCATTTTCTTTTCAACTTCTAAATGTCAAGAATTTACTAATGCAAAAGATTGTTCTCATTTCCTAATGCAAAATGAATGCGATATTTTGATTTTTCGAATAGATGACAAGCAACCAAATGAAAAACTCAAAACAATGCTAGTTTTAAGTCCTTTCCAAATGAAATCATTCAACAAGTAAAGAGAAACATTCCACTCATAAACTAATCAAAAACTTAAAACAAAGAATATATTTCTTTTTGTAAAAAAAAACTTGAAATATTTCCAACTGATCGGGAAGCAATGTAATCTATGCCAAAGTGATTGAAGGAAACCAAACAATAAGACTTGAAAGTTTCGGTAACCAAACATCACATACCAATCAGGAAGATGAAAGAATAGTCAATAAGGAAAATCATTAAACAAAGTGAGGGATTGTTTCAAACATAGTTCGAAGGTCCAAATGAACAAGTAACACAAGAAAAATCTAATGCCTCAAGAAACCCTAAGGTAAAGGGGTCACATAGGTCAAAAGAAGAAGTTTCAAGGGAATGAAACCCGGAGTCAAATATTCTAGCAATAAGCAATTTGACACATAATAAATAGGCAGAAGACAAGCTCAAAAGGATAGGACAGACTGGCCAATCAACAAACAAAACTTCAAAATTGAAACCTACAGGAATCTTCGCGAGCGTAAAACTGACAACATGCACTGATAATGAAATGTCGCACCTCCCTAACTAGCCACTTTGCGACGTCGTCGTTGAAGTACACCAGCTAACAACACCGATCCAATTTTAGAGCTCTTTGCGAATGTGAGGCGACTTAATTGCTCCAAATAGTAGAAGGCGCAACTAATCAGATAGCATAGGAGGGACTATCTTCACGACTGTCATAAAATAAACTGCAACGACCCTAAATCAAAGGAAAAAAATTCAAAATCCAGCTGAGGGAAGTCCAAACCTATCACTTATGATAGAGGAAAGACTACTAGGAGTAGTCAAACAACCCATAACATGAAGAATTCATCCCAAAAGTAAAGGAGACAATAAACAAGCAAAACAAAATCAAATCAAGAGACAAAAGACAAAGATCCCCAGTATGGTCGCCAACTTGTGATGCAGGCAAGTTCCCTCTATGGATAGAGGCAACCCCTCTAGCCCTAGAGTGGGTCTAGTCATAGCAAAGACAATACCAAAGCAAATTTCCTTAAATAGTTGATGTCATGAAGGCCTACCTTCAAATTGTCATTTGATGAAGTCCCCATTGTGTTGCTCCAGCTCTCGTTCTTCTAATCACTTGTACTAGAACAACCACGAACATAATAGAATACGAAAAAAATGATCTACTTAAAGAGTCAAGGAGCTTCAAGTTATCAATATGCAATTTGACATAAGATAAAGGAAATAAGCCATTGATTTGTATTAATATAAACTAAATTAAAACTTACAACCAAGCCTTGACTTTGTAAGTCTCCTTGAAGGGTCTTGTTAGCATGTCTCTGCAAGCATTCACTCATGAACTATCTCCAAAAAGGATGAATAACTCTCTCTCCTACCCAAAATGTTGATGCTAGAACACTCTTACAATCAAGCCAACTCCAGTCAAAACTATCCCAAGCTAAGTTACATAAGAGGCTACTTCCACACTCTAGAAAAACTCTCTACTTTTACTACTGAACTCTTGAACTCTGAAGCTAGATGATCTTAGCCATGGAGGAATTATTTATAGGAGGAGGAGCTTCCATAAGAGATGGGAGAAAGAGCTTATCACTTTGAGAGGTTGCACAAAAGGTGGAACAACTATCCCAAAGGAGAGAGGTGAGCTCATCTGATCCAACAACTGACCCTAGGACCGCCCATGAGGTTGTTACACTTCGAAGCTTCGACAGTTTGTTTAAAAAACTTGCCAAAATTAGCCCATCGCTAGTACAACACAGAGACAAAGAGAAGATGGTGCTAGGACTAGTTCAATCTTGGCCATCTTCACGGGTGGAACAACTGCTAACCCACGACGACCCAAAAACATAGGTAAAAAAGGGTCTACTCCAGGAGTAGTGAACTGAGGTATTCTTCTTGAGATGAAAAGGAAGAAATTGACACATAATTTGCAACATGACACAAGGCATATGTCAATAACATGGACCGATAGTGTCCAGAATCAGGGAATGCAGGGTCGTTGACAAATTACTATGTAACAATGAGGAATCAAGTGGGAAGAGCAGCCCTGACAAATCTATGATGTCAATATCAGGTGAATATGAATCAATATTATGTGACTATACTATGTCTATGTTATGGCAGGTAATGCTGAGGGGTACATCAACATAATTAAAGTAGTGTGATCTGTGAGATGCTGGGGATAGTATGGATGGCAGAAAGACACTAAAAGCAAGGTTGCCTAGTAGAGACAATGTAGTCTCTGGATGTGCAGTACTACTATTGTGTATACATTATACATATTGTACATGTTGTACCTGTGATGTTGTATACATGGGGTGTTGTGTACATGTCGTTTATGTAGTGTTGTATATTGATGGTGTTGTGCACATGTTGGATGTTGTAGCTCCTAGAGACAACCCCTGGGTTGAAAAGGGACTGGTTCCTAGGACATCTTGATGAGTGATTTAAGGATATGATGATATTTTCTATTACACAGTATTTACCATATTTGAGATGAAATTGATTCAGAACCTTCCTTAAGAGGAGAAATGCAAATCTGAGTGAAAAATATTACTCGCAGAAGAATTAATATCTGACTCTAGAGGCCAACATCACATAAACATGCAATTTTATTAGTCATTTGTAGCATATCAAATAGAAGAATCAATGAGAAAAGAAAACCAATGCACATGGCTTAAACTAAGAATCTAGTGCATCAAATTTCAGCATGAAGTGGATGAGGAAAAACATTTAAATGAAGTGATAAGATACATGGGGCACATTTTTAAGGATAATAATTCATATCACTTATAGGCATCTTTGATCAGCAATAGACATAGATGAATCCATAAATCCATGAAAACATATCCAAAAACTACTATTACATGTAATATGAGAATAAGAGTGAGAATATATGGAACAAACACAAGAAGGAATACATACTACACATTCATATGAGCTGAAATCGCCATAAAATTTCATTAATCTTCCATAGAGCATACATTTTATTGACAACTTGCAGAACTTCTCTCTTGGAAAACCAAAATTACAAACCCTTGGTTCTGTATCATAATTTTTTTTTATAAGGTCTTAAAGGGAGAACCCGTTACAAAATATTATTTTTTGATTTGGCAGTGAATCATCATAACAAAATATCAGCGTGCTCTAGTGGCACAATTGTACTGGCCGGATCCTAACTAACTAGTATTGATTCTTTGAAAATACAATATTTACATGAAAAAGATTTGACACAATCAACAATATATTTTAAGTATAATGGGTAGTTTGAGGAGGTAGTGTCACTGGGTCGATGATCTGGAGCACAGGAGGACTGGTGAACTGTTCACACCTTTTCCATAGTGCTAAGGTTGGTAAAGGAGCATGAAAGAATCACTGATATGAAATTTTGAGATTTGTGAGCCCTATATAGTTCGACCTAGGGTGGAACAGGGTATTCACTGATCCTAAAAGCTAAAATTCCTTTCTAAGATAATTAATCATTGTTTTACCTTTAAGGGTGGCAATATTCTCATGGGAGGAATCCACCTTGCTCTTAGCCTCCACTAAAATATGACTGTATTGTGCCCATGGGACCAAAATTACCACAAGGTCCCAATAGCTAGGAAACCCTGCTCTGACTCTCTCATCAAACTCAGAGTTGAAGGAAGCTACATCCTTCAACACTATGTTTAGAAATTCTTCAGCTTTTTCTCTGGCCTCTTTCTTCTGGACTACTTTGGAGATCTCCATGATAACATACACTCTATCCACCACATATATGGGCCTAAAATTATTGAGTGGCCATTCATTTACAAAATGAATGAACTTCTTGGAAATATGGGAGTTATTTTCACCATCTTCCTTGGTATTTAGGATAAAGAACTCGTAGTCCTTGATCACAATATTCTATTCATCCATCAAAGTTATGCACTCCTAGTTGTTTTTCATTTCTTCTATAATTTCATCCTACACCATTTAATTAGCTTGCATGAGAGACATATTTCCTTTCAGAAGGCCTTTGAGCTCAACAATATCCTAGTTAGCTTCCTATTGGTTCTTATTGATAAGATCTACATTAGCCCTGGATGTCTCAAACTACTTTTCTTTTTGTGAGAGGGCTCAATGGGTTGTGTCTAAGTCCTTATGCACCTTCTTGAGATATCCTTCTGAGAGTTGGAGCTTGGTGAGGGTATTTGTGAGATATTCTATGGGATTATGAGGGTTCTCAGGCAACAACACATTAGAAATGCGAGTGTCTATTCTCAAATGAAGTTATGTGCAATCCTCAAATAGGTATCAATATCCCACCTTGGTGTCCTTGCTCAATTGAAGGATTGCTTTATGCTGAGGGAGAATTCTTGGAGGGGACACATTATGAATAATTTTATAGGCAATGGCCATGTAGGAGGAATTTAACTGTGAATAGCCACCATTCTTTGGTTTCCTTCTAATAATAGCATCCAAGTAAAAAAAACTTCCTTTGTTTGTATGGGGTCACCAGACTAAGGCCTAGGTATTCAAACTCCTCCACATGGGTGTACACACACAGATACAACAAAAAATAATAATACCTAAAGTATGAAGTGGTGCAAAAATGGCATAACTGGAATTTTATGGACTCGACCAATTAAGCAGGTATGTCAAAAGATGACCTGGATGCATCATCTCCCTGAGAAACCATTGGTATGCTTTTTTGGACATATTGGAATTGTCATCTCCAAACATGTGAGAAATCACAAACAAGATAGGACTTACAAACTCAGAAAACATAGTTATTGGGAAACTATTAGTAATGGGCAAAGACTGTAAGCTAGGGGCTAAAACCATTTGTAGAAAATATTTCTGTTCAATTGCTAGAAGGGTAGTGTAGTTATAAACTAGGGCGGTTTCTATGAACTGCTGGGGTTCAAGGGAGCTTGGGTAAACTAGAGCCTTTTGGATTAGCTCTGGGGTAAACTCTAGGATTTTTGATCCAGTGGGGGAAACAAAACAATTCTTCTTCTCTATATGAGTTACAATTAACCAAGACATAGACTTAAGGAAGTGATGTACAAAAGGGGTGATATGATAATACAACCCAGATTCAACTACATGAAATGGGTCCTCTCCTCAGACATGGTCATCATAAAAGTCGAAACAGAAGCCTAAGAGGTGGAAAGAATAAAGGGGTCTGAAATTTGAGCCTCAATGTCCATGGGAGGTTCGACATCAGATGAGGGTTTGGCTTGCCAAGAATTAGAAGTCTTGGGGGCTACTTTCTTCATGTTTTTAACGAGTATTCAAATAATTTTCAGGTGGAGGGGACCAAATGTTTACCTAATTGTCTTGATGACAACTAAAAATGGTCTTGGAGGGGGGTTCCAGACCAGCTGAGTACTTGAAAAACATTACAAATATGATGAATGGGAGGAGGAGGTTGTGCTAGGAAAACAAAACAAATTTGAAAGTTTGGAGTGAGAAGGGATTTTTATAGGTGGAGAGGGAAAAATGGTTTTCTGACGTGGTATGACGTCACAATGGGGGGGGGGGGGGGGGCATGTGGAGGAAGGGGATTGGGTTGTGATAGATGATAGGTGGACGAGAGCGGGGGTGGATAAGTTACCATTTACCTTTTAATTTCATCGCTCACTTGAAAATGGTGCTGGAAGACTTATAACGTGGCAGGTGTTCGCCACCATCCTCTGGTGGGTAAGAGAATAGGAGGTTAGATCTAGAAGTTACCCTCCGAAATCATATGGTCTGTTGGATCGGTGGGCCTACTCCTTTGACTTTTCAACTCTGGGGGGTTGCGCTTGTCTATCGCCCGCACAAGTTACCCCCCCCCCCCCCCAAAAAAAAAAACTTCTTCTGGGGGCTAGTTAGGCGAAGATGGACGTAGATCTACCCCTAAACCTACTCGATATTTAAATGAAGAGGCACACTCATGAAAATTTCCTCTTTTAGCCCTCTCATATCAATTCCCCCATAGGACCGAGTGCCATGACTAATGGTTTGGGTACTTCGGTGCTTAGGTATTTGGGTTCATGTTGGGGGCCTAACTCCCTTTATATTTGTTCTTTCACCCTTGGTTCTTTGAATTTTCATGACCTAGTGCCACATAACATTGGAGCCCCTTCAACAGTGCCTTTTCAAAAACATAATTACAACAACGATATGAAATTTCAGACATACGATATTTAACATAGCGTCTGGGTGATTTTCCTTTTCTATGCCCTAGTCCCTTGAGTCCTCATGGCCACGTGATAACAACATTGGAGCCCCTCCATCGGTACAAATTTTTTTATAAACATTTTTGGACAAGGGGGTTACAAAATATCTTTCCTCCAAAAAGCTAACCTCTGAAATGACATCATGTTGATGTCGTCAACTCCATGTGGAGCCTCCTTGGTGGTGACACATGTCTTCCATATTTTCTCCATTGGGCCCTCACAGATTCCAAAATCAACTTCAACATGTCCTACCTTGAGGGGGGAGAGAGAGTCTCTGGGGTCCTCAAATTTTCAATGATTCCTTTATTTTTTCCCTTTCTCAATAATATTAGGACTTATAAAGAATCATATATTTTAAAAGGTTGGGAGCTCTTGATCTCCAACGTCTTGAAATGACCGACTGTCCGAGGTTTGGGTTCTGATGCACCCTCTACTCCAATGTCCAACCTTTCGATATTAGACCCCGATATACCTTCCTTCCATTCTTTTGATAGCGGGTTCCAATGTGATCACCTCCCAACTTTCGGTGATTTCCTTTTCATTTCAGCCCTCCTCTGAAATTTGGCTCCCAACATTTTGGGTCCCCCATCTAATACAGACCCCCAATATGTTGAGCCTTCTCTGAAATAGTAATTTGATGTGCTGCCTCTCCCTTTTGATTTCCCTTTGAATGACCTCAACTACACCTCTTCATTGTTGTATCATAGATGGAAAACATGACCATTCAACAAAAATGCAAGAAACTATTACAGATGCAATTCTATGCAGTGTTGTGTATTGATGGTCCTATGCACACGTTGAATATGTAGTGATGTGTACAAATGGTGTTATGCACATGTTAGATATGCAATGTTGTGTACATATGGTTCTTTGTGCATGTTGCATATGCGGTGCTGTGTACATATGGTGTTGTATTCATTTTGTATATGTGGTTCTATGTACATGTGGTGTTATGTGCATGATTATACATGTGGTGCTATGTGCATGTGGTTTTGTGTACATGTTGTACATGAGGTGTTGTGTACATGTCGTGCATATGATCCTATGTACATTTGGTGTTGTGTACACATCATGCATGTGGTGCTATGTACAAGTGGTATTGTGTACACATTGTGCAGGTGGTGCTCTGTACATGTGGTGTTGTGTACAAATGGTGTTGTGTACGCGTTGTGCAGGTGGTGCTCTGTACATGCAGTGTTGTGTACACATTTTGTAGGTGGCACTTGTACATGTGGTATTGTGTACACATCATACACTTTGTGTTGGGCACGTGTGGTACCATGTTATTTTGTTACGCGGATTGTGCAACCGGTGTATCGTGAAATGTGTATTCATTGTGGTGTACTATGTGTACATATATGTATTGTGTTTTATGTCGGGTGTAGGTGTATGTACTGTGTTGTGTTGTACACTGGCTGTAAGTGTATTTGTTGTGATGTACATTGTATGTATGTGTACTTGCTTGAAGAGAAGAGAGGCACTAGGTGCTTGTTGGGTGTGGAAACCAATCCAGTGTGTATACGGAAAGGACAACTGGCAAAGGTTGAAGAAAGAACCAATTGAAGGATAAGTATCAGTATTTTATTTCAGTTTTAATTATGCATGTGATTTATGACTCTAATTTATGATGGTTACATGTGATCTATGATTCTAGTTTATGATGATTGCATGTGATTCATGGTTTTTATTTATGATGGTTGAGTTTTGAGCTAACTAGATGTGATAATTTTATACATGATGATTTGATCAAACAACTAGTTTGACTTATTGTGATAAGAAGTGAACAAAATTGAAATTGTGCCTTATTGACAGGCCACCAATGAGGTATGATTTGAATTTATTTCAATTCATTTTGATTCTATTGGAAATTATGTGCTTGATATAGGAAAGCATGGAAGATGCTTTGTTTGGGTGGTTGAAACTGACTGCAAGAATTAGCAACAATGACAAAAGGAATTTGAACATGAGAATATTTTCTAGTAAAGTACTTCAGGGGCAGGGCCATTGTGGAACAATGGTACCCAATAGTGTCCATTGATTTGCATGAGCATGTTATGACCGATATGATGGTTTTGAGGTAGGGATATGCCTTGGTTTTTGGACCTTTTGATGCAAGGAAGCATTTCCAATGGAGGGGTCACCTAAGGGACTGTGTAGCAAAGAAGGGAATGCTGGCCAAACATGGAAGGTGTGTGACTGCATGGAATGGGTTGACCAGATTTCCCGAGGGAATATGTAGAAGAGAAGGGAAGACAAAGGATGGATTTGTTTTGGTCATTAGCATTTCTAGATGGAATCAGATGCACATTAGGAGCGTTTCATGGAACAATAAGCTAGTAACTATTCAATGAGATGACAAGTAGCACAAGATTGTATCACTAAAAATTGGATGCATCTTTGACTTTGGCAGTGGATTCTGGACTTCCTAGGAATGAGGTGAATCCAAATATTATTTTGAAGGTGGAGGTGTGAGCCTCTATATTCCCTTGTTGCTGATACATGCATCGTATCCTTTATTTACTAGTTAAGAAAATGTGCATATGTGTATATTATTGTAAATACTGTATCAAGATGTGTTTATAAAGCTCCATAAACAATATTTTTATTTGTTGGCTTAAGCAAATGTGCATGAGTGTATATGTTGTTATTATTATAAATATCGTAATGAGTTGTCTTACAAAGCTCCAGTAAACGAGATGTTTGTCATGTTTTCAGTAGTGGTCATTGTAAATACTGCAATGAGCTATGCTATAAAGCTCCAAAGGTAGTATGTTTTGTTTTAAGTGGTTTCTCGGTTTATAGGTGTCATTTAACACTAAGGATGATGTTCCCCCAAGGGGAAGGGTTCTATAATAGCCTTGGTTGATTTTCCATGTAAAAAATAAATGTGACCAAGGTCACAGGACACGTATTCCACGTTGAATGATGGGAAACACATCCCAGTGGGTGTCATGTCGGTTTATTATGGCTAAGGAAATTTGCAATGGAACTGGGAAAGGAAAGAGGCATTAATTGGAATTTATTTATGAAAATAAAGGAAAATAGGAGAAAATGAAGGTGAAAGGTCACGGGTTTTCATGAGAGGGAAAATGAAGGAAAAATGAAGGAAAAATGAAGGAAAATGAAGAAAATAGAGGCCTCAATGATAAAACAACTTCTGAGGATTAGTTCAGGGCTTTTGGTTAGTGTTACATTTTTTTGAGTTTTAGCTTGGAGCTCTCTCTTCTATTCTCTCTCTCATACACTTGGACACTTAGAGTTTTCTTGGAGCACTCTTGGAGGAGTGTGGCATACTTTGGATTTGGAGCAAGAAGGCAAAGGAAAAGAAGGAAAGTGCAAGGGAATAGTAGGATCAATGACTACATGTTGTACATGGGGTGTTGTGTACATGTCGTGCATATGATCCTATGTACATTTGGTGTTGTGTATACGTCGTGCATGTGGTGCTATGTACAAGTGGTATTGTGTATACATTGTGCAAGTGGTGCTTTGTACATGTGGTGTTGTGTACAAATGGTGTTGTGTACGCGTTGTGCAGGTGGTGCTCTGTACATGTAGTGTTGTTTACACGTTTTGTAGGTGGAACTTGTACATGTGGTATTGTGTACACATTATACACGTTGTGTTGGGCACGTGTGGTACCATGTTATTTTGTTACACGGATTGTGCAACCGTTGTATCGTGAAATGTGTATTCATTTTGGTGTACTATGTGTACATATATGTATTGTGTTTTATGTCAGGTGTAGGTGTATGTACGATGTTGTGTTGTACACTGGTTGTAAGTGTATTTGTTGTGATGTACATTGTATGTATGTGTACTTGCTTGAAGAGAAGAGAGGCACTAGGTGCTTGTTGGGTGTGGAAACCAATCCAGTGTGTATATGGAAAGGACAACTGACAAAGGTTGAAGAAAGAACCAATTGGAGGATAAGTATCAGTATTTTATTTCAGTTTAATTATGCATGTGATTTATGACTCTAATTTATGATGGTTACATGTGATCTATGATTCTAGTTTATGATGATTGCATGTGATTCATGGTTTTTATTTATGATGGTTGAGTTTTGAGCTAACTAGATGTGATAATTTTATACATGATGATTTGATCAAACAACTAGTTTGACTTATTGTGATAAGAAGTGAACAAAATTGAAATTGTGCCTTATTGACAGGCCACCAATGAGGTATGATTTGAATTTATTTCAATTCATTTTGATTCTAATGGAAATTATGTGCTTGATATAGGAAAGCATGGAAGATGCTCTGCTTGGGTGGCTGAAACTGACTGCAAGAACTAGCAGCAATGACAAAAGGAATTTGAACATGAGAATATTTTCTAGTAAAGTACTTCAGGGGCAGGGCCATTGTGGAACAATGGTACCCAATAGTGTCCATTGATTTACATGAGCATGTTATGACCGATATGATGGTTTTGAGGCAGGGATATGCCTTGGTTTTTGGACCTTTCGATGCAAGGAAGCATTTCCAAGGGAGGGGTCACCTAAGGGACTGTGTAGCAAAGAAGCGAATGCTGGCCAAACTTGGAAGGTGTGTGACTGCATGGAATGGGTTGACTAGATTTCCCGAGGGAATATGTAGAAGAGAAGGGAAGATAAAGGATGGATTTGTTTTGGTCATTAGCATTTCTAGATGGAATCAGATGCACATCAGGAGCGTTTCATGGAACAATAAGTTGGTAACTGTTCAATGAGATGACAAGTAGCACAAGATTGTATCACTAAAAATTGGATGCAGCTTTGACTTTGGTAGTGGATTCTGGACTTCCTAGGAATGAGGTGAATCCAAGTATTATTTTGAAGGTGGAGGTGTGAGCCTCTATATTCCCTTGTTGCTGATACGTGCATCGTATCCTTTATTTACTAGTTAAGAAAATGTGCATATGTGTATATTATTGTAAATACTGTATCAAGCTGTGTTTATAAAGCTCCATAAACAATATTTTTATTTGTTGGCTTAAGCAAATGTGCATGAGTGTATATGTTGTTGTTATTGTAAATATCGTAATGAGTTGTCTTACAAAGCTCCAGTAAACGAGATGTTTGTCATGTTTTCAGTAGTGGTCATTGTAAATACTACAATGAGCTATGTTATAAAGCTCCAAATGTAGTATGTTTTGTTTTAAGTGGTTTCTCGGTTTATAGGTGTCATTGAACACTAAGGATGATGTTCCCCCAAGGGGAAGGGTTCTGTAATAGCCTTGGTTGATTTTCCGTGTAAAAAATAAATGTGACCAAGGTCACAGGACACGTATTCCACGCTGAATGATGGGAAACACATCCCAGTGGGTGCCATGTCGGTTTATTATGGCTAAGGAAATTGGCAACGGAACTCAGAAAGGAAAGAGGCATTAATTGGAATTTATTTATGAAAATAAAGGAAAATAGGAGAAAATGAAGGTGAAAGGTCACGAGTTTTCATGAGAGGGAAAATGAAGGAAAAATGAAGGAAAATGAAGAAAATAGAGGCCTCAATGATAAAACAACTTCTAAGGATCAGTTCAGGGCTTTTGGTCAGTGTTACGTTTTTTCAGCTTTAGCTTGGAGCTCTCTCTTCTATTCTCTCTCTCATACACTTGGACACTTAGATTTTTCTTGGAGCACTCTTGGAGGAGTGTGGAATACTTTGTATTTGGAGCAAGAAGGCAAAGGAAAAGAAGGAAAGTGCAAGGGAATAGTAGGATCAATGGCTACAACTATATTTCTTTGTAGGTATCGAGTTGCATGTATGGTTTCCTTGTTAGTTTTTGCATGCCTCGCACATGAATGTGGTTTCCTGGATAGCCATGGTGTTGTGGGTTTATATTTTTTTTTTCTGGTTGGTGCTGATGTTTCTTATGGTTGTGAGTTGAGTTATTAGTCCTTGGAGCCTTGGTTGGAGAAACGCTCTGGAAACCCTGGAACAACTTGGGTTGAGTTACTAGTCCTGCAAGCCTTTGTTGGAAAAACGCTCTAGAGCCCTTGGTGGGTTGACTTACTAGTCATGGAGCCTTGGTTGGAAAAACACTCTAGAGCCCTACGACAGTTGTGGGTTGAGTTACTAGTCCTGGAGCCAGTTTGCAATAAACACTCTCGATCCTTGGACAACTTGGGTAGAGACTAATCTGGTGATGGTTAGTGATGTCTGACCATTAAGTGGAATCACTGGTTGAGGGTTGAGGAAGTTTGGCCTTTGGAAGCCCTGGTTTCATTTTGTTTTGGATATTCCACTAGGTCCCACATTCATGCTCGACATATGGCACAAGGGTGATTCACTGAAAGATAGATTTGGTTCAACTTAATCTATGGTCGGGTGGTAAATGGAAGTCCCTTACTTGGTTGGAAGTTTCATATTATAATAAGAGGTATTTTCTATTGTGATCTATGATCATATGCATTGATTATGATGGTGATATTATGGTTGAGTTTCCATTTTTTATATGTTGGTTATTGCTAGTTTATATGTTGGTTATATGATGTATTTTTTTTTTATGGATCTTGACATGTTTGATGAATATATGAATGGTCGATGAATGCATGAGATAGTAGATGATAATGCAGCTATTGTGAGAAGGCATCAAACCTTATTGATGTTCCTCAGATAAGTATGAGACCCCTATGTTTAGATGCATAATTATGACCTTTACATTACTTTTTCATGATGTGTTTGAAGAAATGTATGTAATTGTTACATGGAATTTGCATCTACGGATAAACACATTTTCCCTAGGTGGGTGACTACATCTAAAACAACAGAAAGAAAGTAGTTTAACCTTTTATTCTAGAAGATATGTGAGATAGAGGAACTTACTTGTAGTCTTTCGCTTCCTTGATCTCTTTTGAATCGCTCCCGTTGCTCCCACTTGAACTAAATCTTCTCAAAAGGTACCTGTATCAAGAGAAACAGAAACAAGAAATGATCAAAGCATACATGATCTATATACTATAAAACAATGGAATCAAAGAAATTGAAACACATAATCATCACATATATGAATAATAATATGAGAAAAGGAATAAACTCTTTATTATTGTATAAGGAAGAGTATCACCCAATGTAGTTTGATCATGTGCCACTACTCCAGCTTCAGTCCAACCCTCGCCACATCAAAAGCACACCAATCCAACAGCATAACATTGCTTGACATGAACTCAATTCTCAAACCAACACAATTTCCTTACAAACTTTAGATTCTAGCCCCCTGATCACTATGATGAGTGCTCAATTTATAGGAAATGGAGGTGGTTTTGTCATAAATGAGGGTATTGAATCGCCTTCCAAACTTGGAGTTAGTTTCCATGGAGAAAAGGATGAGAGGATAGGAGGTTAATGGATCCTTAGCCTATCCAATTTCGAGCTCATAGGAGGAGATAAGAGATGGGGTCCTTCTAGAATCATCTAGAATCAAGGAATATTCCTAGAACCCTATGCAAATTTCGTTCAATCTCGCCCAATGCAGGTCAAAGAGGGCCTAAGTGCACTGTAATGTAGGCCAGAATAATGTACCCAGTACAATCTAACAAGTGCGAATAAATGAGTTGTAGTTTTCCCGTTGTCGATAGCGAAGGAATCTTCCATTGATAACTACAAACCCTAAGGTACTGCCAAATGGACTGTAGATCCCTTTCCCAGAGCAATGAGCTGAATTTGATGGGAAAAGATCTTCTAGAAGGAAGGCATTAAGGCATCCTTCATCAATCTAGAGTAAGTGTAACCCATAGGCCAATAATGTGGAAGGAATCAGATGAAAAAAGATGTAGTAACCCAACTGAAGCACATTTACGATGTACACAAGATGTGGCTAGTGCACGATAGAAACCCTCTAAACAAACCAATAATGAAAGTTGACATAGAGGTGAGGAATCCACCAATAGGGTCAAATGGAAACCAAGGCACTGCACGAATCCCAATGTGTGATAATGAAAGCTGATGTTGAACACAAGGGAAACCACCCAGTCAAAGACCCATGATATTGATTGATGCTTAGCACAAGGTGACCTATCAATAATGAAAATAGGGCTAGGGTACGGCTCTAGATTTTCCCTTAGAGCAATTTGTCGTAATCAGTAAGGACAAGACTTGCCAACAAGAAGTCAATGTAGACCTTCTCAAACCAGCATGAGCAAAGGACCATTAAAATTGATGTGATAACGAACATGATGCTGACAACCAGAGATGGCCAACTAAAAAATAGGTCAAGAGATACTGCAGAGAGGCCGACTCAGGTTTACTTCCCTTGAACAAAAGCATGAATCAACTGTGACTACATGGCAGCATATGATAACTTTGTATAAGTTTGTCATGTAGGAGGCGTATTAAGAAAACTCTCCATATGATTGGAGGAGGTAACCAATCATAGGAGGACTAACTCAATAATAAGGTTAAGGCTCTCCTAAGTCAAACTAAAGCCCACCCCAATGGAGGAAAGATTTTCTTTTGAGTGCTTTGTTCAAGGGCGACATGACTGACTCTAGTTGCCATCAAAATATGGAAATAATGTCCTGTTCCCACTCTTTTTTTTGGAATATATAATTTTTTGTCTTTTTCTTTTATATGAAGCTTAAAAAAGAATAAAAGAATTCTATAGTACAGTGGGAATAACGAGTGTCGAAAAAGAAGATGCTCTAGTTCCTGGGAGGGGAACATTCCTATGCTCAATGCAAGGTGGCGAAACTGGTCAAGGACACTCAAAGGGATGTTCTTTCCACGGGTATAAGGGTGTGTCAAGTTAGAGAGGCTAAGTGATTGCAAGGTTTATTTTGCATAAGAAATGGTCAAAAAGTGGCTTAAACATGAGTCCAAGTGAAGTCGGCTCAAGGCCAAAAGGTACAAATGGTCAACGTGCAATGCAACAGTACAACTCAACATAGAGGAGCCTCTAGGGTATAAAGCCAGAAAAATTGCAAAGTATAGGAATGAGGCTTCAATGCACAAGTCATGGTAGGACTAAAGAGGACTCCCAAGCCTAAGAACAAAAATTTAGCATGGGTTCCAAGTGACAAGAAGGTACTATCTAGGGCGCCCATGATAAGGTAGGCTCTACCACACAAGTCATGATACTTCCAAGCAATGAGAAGGTTTTGCACCATAACTTGGTGGGGTCGATCCTAAGGCCAAAAATGGGAAAGGAAACTGATAAGTGCACAATGCAGGTGAAAAACCTAACCTATATGCCAGTTTCAAGAACCAATATCTGTCAGAATGGATCAACCATAAAAATGTCCAAAGGAGAAATCTTCCAAGTTTTGTAGACATAAATAGGAACACTAGGCAAGAAGTTAATACGTCCCGCATATAAAATTCAGATAAAATCTTATGTTATAGAATAAAAAAATTGAAAATGTGTACCTTATATATACAATATGGTACAAGGAACCACACAGCCTTACGACTTACGCTTAATAGTTCTTCAGGACAAACCCCTTACAGGGCTCAGGCCAAGGACTCCTTTGGTAGTCAAAAATCATGGCTTCAAAGAGTTCCTCCTATGAAGGAAAATAAAATTCTGAGAAATCACGAGAACTACAAGCATCAAAAGAGGGAATTAAGGGGTCCCATGTCCCTATAGGAAGAATCTCTTAGTCAACTGTCGGGACCAAGCCCCAAGAAGGAGAATAATAGGTCAAAGGATCCTTCTTAGAAGCAATTGAACATTGAGGATTCAACGCCACATAATTCACCTGTGGCGGGGTAGAGTCTGTAGAGCTATAAAAAGGGTCTCTTTCACCTCTAATTACCTCACATTAATATGTCAATCTGGGAGCGTTTTGTTATTTCAAAGAGTGTATCAGTCTGAGGCTATCATTTGCTAGAGTAATGCTAGTAGTACAGTGTTTAGAAATACAAGAGTAAATGGATGCTTGTCTACAGCTTAACTTATTCAAAAGAGTAAATCACACAAAGACTAAGCAACTTATCAGTCAAGGGTTCAGTAGCAATAACCCATCCCTTTGGAAACTGATGGAAAAGGAAATCAGAGAACAGATCGTGGATCTGGGAGCCAGACAGTAAATGCCAATGCTCACTACAGCCTTAGATCATTCCTCACACCAAAATAACAAATGACAGGGAATGGAACGGCAGATAAGAAAATGGAACAGCAAATAAGAAAGTGAACAGCAAGTCTATAATGGAACAACAAATCCAAAATAGGACAACAACTAAGAAATAGAACAGCAACTAAGTCTCACAAGCAGTAACAATCTTAACCTATCAAATCAAATGCATTAATCGTAATCAAACAACAACCTTTCACTCTTAAGGCAGATCGAACAACACACACCAATGGAACAGCACTGATTACTGATGCACTATGGAATAGCGCTTGAAAACCATATACGCACACAGCACACTTAAATAGTAATCTGATCCAAGTATCAATCTTAGTTAGAAGGAATACGACTGTGTTTCAAAATAGAACAACATTGTTAATAAATTCAACAATCGTAAAGAACATAACTCCCAAGATGAATCCCGTAACGTGAATGAACAGGTGCACAGCACAAAAACTCTGTAATGGAATAGTAACAGTATTCTGTTAAGACTAGTAATATTAGATCAACTCTGAAAAGAACAGTAATATGATGCAAAGTCAATACAATAGTTCTGTGTGCGGAAACCTTAATGAATTAAACATAACAGAGCATGTGATGTAAACTTATAAAACACATCAGGTTACCAAATAATGACGATAGACAAACCACGCATAAACCAACGTAATAATATAGGAGCAAGTGTCCTCCAGGGCCAGGCCCTTAGCCTCTAGGGGTACACCGCTTGAAGTTAATCCAGACTCAGAGATGAAGTAATCACCAAGTTTGTATTAATGCATAAAGCAGAATTACAATAAACCAGTTCTTATCGAGACTCGATGATCAAAGTTTTGATCTTAAAAGAAATTACATAAAAGCATAATCATGTCTAACTCTCTCCCCGAGCTAACAATGTTGTCCCTTTTATAAGGGTGACGACGGAGATGTCTAAGTGCAAAAATAGATAAAACAGCGATCCCTCAGGATCAAGGATCCTGAGGGATTCGCCGAACCGTTAGTCCTCAGTCATTTCTTTTCTCTCCTGCGCCGAGCTGATATCTCCACCTCCTTTTCTGGGCCGATTCGCTTTGATTTGCTTTGCCTTGTTTGCATTCGGTCTCCCGTCAAAGGGACAGCGGTTAACCCATCCTTGTCCTTTCCTTTGGAACGACAACTTCTTGTTTTTACTCCTCCCTGCATAAGGAAATGACAATTGTCAGGGTTTTAGTCTTGCATATTAATCTCACATGTTTTTTTATAATTCATTATCATTTTCCGAGTTCATGATGCAAAAAGGTTTGCAAATTCTACTGAAAAGATACTGAAATAACCATCAAAAACATACCTTTTTTAGTACTTCACACACCCCCCTGCTTACCCTGTTTCATGCCCTCCTGAAAACGTTGTAGTTGACATGCAAGTCAGTGAGAGAATAGGCTGGAGATGGAATTTCATGTGGAGGCCTACAACCATGATGAGTAACTAGGTAGTCAAAGAAATGGCCTGTCTGACCCTCGGGCATCTCATATAGGGCTTGGTATCCGGGTGGAGGGTGCCAAATAATTGGACTCCGGAACCTATATCCTGACCAGGATGGCCCTGACCTCAAAATGATTTTTCCATAAAGGTGCAAACGGTTGGCAGCTAATTTAAAATTCTCATACTTAACAGTTCCCTGAGCTAGATATTCGGATTAAATATTTGATACCAAAATCTAGCTGCATCAATGGCAAGGTCTTTGATAGAAAGAAAGTATTCTAATCCCTGTCGAATGAGTGCCTCATGCATGGGTCCTAATGTTTCAATTACACCCAGAGTCTTCATGAGGTTTCTATGTGCTTTCCACAACTGTACTGGGTTCCTAGGCTCAGCCCTTACCCACAAATCTAAGCCGTTTTCTTGCCTCTGGAAAGTATTATAGTCTTTAAGCCATTTAATCTGATTAACCCCAAATGACATGAACGCCTGCGATTAGATGTCTCCAACGAAAGGGCCAGGGTTCAGCTTAGTCTCCTGGTCTACTAATACAAGGTTATGTAAATAGAACTCACACAACAACCTCTGGACTTTTACCTCGTAGTGCTTACAACAGTCTATAAAATCATTAACAGTGTTAATTTGTATGGGAGCACTTGCTTTAACAACTTTTATTTTTAATTGCAAATACCGTTCTAGTAGAAACAAGGCATAATTCTTGGTAGGGGCTCTACATGCTAAGACGTCATTGTATAAAGAACACAAGGTATCCATCTGCTTGATAACGATATCTAGCCTACGAGTTACCTTTGCGACTTTCTCTTGTTCCTTCCGCAAACCTTCAAAAGCCTGGCTTTTGGATTGATTGACGTTCCTAAGCTGCTGTTGTAGCTCTTCATACTTTTCGTGAGGGACCGTTTTCTCTCTAAGCTTTTCTGCTTCTTGCTAAGCTTGCTTCAACCCCTTTTGCAGGGTTACTGTTTTTGGATCTCTTCTCCATGTAGCAGTGGAGGCCGGGAGTTTTACTTGAACATTCCTATTGCGTTGCTTTGAGTTCAGAACCCTTATCACTCCTGAAAGTGGTGCCTCCATCTGAATTTCCTTATCACAGGTCATCATGTTATCCATTTCTATTTTAACGTGAATATCAGACTGTTGTTGTTCCTTTTCAATTGGAACAACAGTCTATTTCTCAGCATCATTTGGAACAGCAGTCTGGTTCTCGACAAGGTTTTGAATAGCAGGATGAATTCTGGTCCTTCGCCCCTTTGCCTTGCGGCGTTTTGCTGGAGTGGTCACCTTTTTCCTTCCTGAAGTCCTTTTTACCCTTTGCCTTGCTTTCAGGATCCTAATCTGCTGGTGGAGCTGGACTATTATATTCAATAATCTCTGCTGTTCCTTTCACAGTTCTTTGATTTCCAAAATTTCCTTAGAAGGAACAGTAGGCTGTTCACTTTGGCCTGGACTGTGACTAGTCCCCGGATCTTCCTTCTGGGGTGTTTCTTCATTGTTCTGCTCCGGATGTTCTGGGACAGGAACCCTAACTGGTTCTGCCATTTCTTGGGCGACTTCTCTTTCTGCCCTTGCTTCCTCCGGAATCTCTTCTGGTGTCTTCTGGTTAGGAACAGATTGTTCCTGTTCAGTATCTCCTATCGTCTCTTTATCATGAACAGGAAGATTCTCTTCTTCTGCCTCCTTTACATGTGATTCTTCAGGTGCATTTTCCTCCTGGAGTTTCTTTTCGTCATGGAGGTCTGATGGACTGGAAGGTTGGCCATATTCGCCCATATTGGCCAAAACTTCAGCCAATTCATCTTCTCCCACTGGGTCCTACAATGGGCTTCCTTCCTACTGTTCCATTTCCTCCTCCTACTTGGATTGCTTGGCTTCTTCTTCAGAATGCTCGGCTCCTTCTTCATTTTCTTCTTCTTCTTTGGATTGCTCAGCCTCTTCTTCCTCTTCTTCGAATTGCTCGGCCTCTTCTTTTTCTTCTTCTTCAGATTGCTCGGCCTCTTCTTTTTCTTCTTCTTCAGATTGCTCAGCCTCCCCTTCTGGCCGTGAGGGTTGCTCATCTTCAATTTCTACCAGACGGCTGGTGTTTTCCTAGAGCTTCTCCAGCCTCCCTCGTATCTGTGCTAGCCAGACCGATTTCCTACATTTTTCTGGCCGTTCGGGTGTACCGGTGGTATGTTTACGCTTTGCCAATTCCTTGCATTTTTCTGGACGCTCGGATGTACTGGTGGCATGTTTCTGTTTTGCTAGTTCCCTGAGTTTTTCTAGATGCTCAGGTGTACTGGTGGCATGCTTACGTTTTGGGGATGGTGCTGTCAACCCCCCATCTATCATGGCAATTAGCTCTTCCCAGCTGCTCTGCTGCTGGGTGAGGCTATGACTGACAATTAACCAAATCAACCCATGATGACTAACAACTGACTCTACATGCTGTGCCTTTTTTATGCTCCGTGCAATGTCATGAAGTAACGAATTCAAAAATGCAGGTAAATTTACAGAGCATTTCTGCTTTAGTACAGCTAAGAGTTTAAAGTTTCGTGGTCTTACCACGTCTTTTCTGCCTTCACAGGTGATGTAGCTTTGAACAGTCCTTGCCAATTATGCCTAGGGATCTCCTAGTGTTGCTGGAAGAACTCCCTTTCCTCTAATTGCCAAGCTCTGGCCTTCGTCCTGGAAGATTTCTATAATCTTCTGCAATCTCTCCTTTTTTAACGTCCATACAGGTCCGATGGCTGGTAGTCCTGAGACTTCTACAATTATGTCATCAGTGACTGCTATATGTCTCCCCCTCACTGTGGAGTAATCCTCTTGCAAATTCTGTAGGAATTCAATTGCCAACGTCTCGTTAGACTCCTGCAAGCGGTTGAGATAAGTCAGCCACCTTACTCTTGCCAAGATTTCCCGGGCAGCAATGGAGACTGTCAACACCTGCGGTTCCCTCTGAACCGATCTTCCTCCCATGGTTTCATTGTAAACTTCTCAATGGAACGGCAACTGTTTGTGTTGTTGAAACACAGAGAGGCTAATAGACGCAAAACTTGTTTAAAAAAAATAGAGTATACAATAGAAATGGCTTATGAACAGCAATTCGTGCAGAAAAAATAAAAATAGTATGTTTTTGAGCCATGCCATACCCTAGTACACAACTTTCCCGAATAGTGAGCTGACACGTAATCCAGGGAATAATGAGGTTAACCTCCCCCCCCGCAATGTGATAGGCTGTCCTAGCCATCAAATAAAGGAGCAGCGCCCGCTCTGAAACAGAGTCATAAAGGAACAACATATGGCAATATGACATGTTTACAAAAACAACGAATTACCGAAATCGAGGTGTAGAGTTAGATCGCTTATTACGTAAGAGGCTACTATGATATGATGCGAGGCTGGGAGGATAGGACATCTGTCGTACTTTCCAAATCTCCTGCGGTCATTGTCAATTACTCCGCCATGATTGGTGATAATAAATTTACATGCGTTATATAATTCGGGGAATGATATACGATTAATTACTAAGGTATAAGAGACAAAAGGGTGTTAATAACTCACCTATTGGTGTAAATAATGTGACTTCAATACCCTTAACAGTGCTCTGCTGCTGACAGGTGTCCATAACCTTGGCAGAGTTGTTTATTTCACCCATGGAACCATGATCCTTTGTGTATACTTAGGGAATGTTGTGTAATGTCAAAATGTAGGCCATTATGCTGGCTTGGTGACCAGTTAACCATAATGCCATTCATGAGGAAGGAGCGAAAAGTGGGCAGGCTGGCTCGTGATGAGACCTCTTGTTCCAAGGGTTGTTTATTTGATATACCTTTTGGACCATATCCCTGGTGTGGTGGCCATAGTGGGAATGCCACTTCGCTTTCGTCCTCATGATCATGGTAGGCTGGTTCTTGATGAGACCCCCTATCCTGCATTTGACAACTTATAAGTCATGTTTACTTTTTTCTTTCTTTTTCATAAAGTACTTTCCCTTATTTATACACAAAGGGTGGTTCAACACTCCTTAAGAGTAGGAATGGTGGAAGAAGTCTTAACATCTCAATAGGAAAATATAAACCCTTTGCTCTTATTCCTAAATAATAATCAAAGAGGATTAAAAAGGGGTCGTCATGATAAAGATGAACAATCATAGCAGAATTAGTAGAATAATGACAACAAAAGATGATAAATAAGTGTGTCCTTCCTTTTGTCCTCTTACCAATGCAGAGCCTTATAAATATAGCGATTTATGATTGGCTGATTTCAGTATGTTGTGATTTTGTATCCATTGCATAAGTGCATCGTTGTATTCTAAAAGACTTGAAAGAATAGGAGCAATAAGCGTCCTCAATTTAGATCAACAAAAGGAACAAGTTGTTTCACAGGGAGAGAAAAAGCATGAAAGTGGTGTTCCTTTTGGAAAAAGGGCCAACAAGAGACCTCAAATAGCAGAAAATGCAAATACCGTTCCTTTGAATAAGGAACAGCAGAACACACAGATGTTGTTCCTTTGAAAAAGGAATAGCATAACACACAGATGTTATTCCTCTGAAAAAGGAACAACAAAACATTCCAATGCCGTTCCTTTGAAAAAGGAACAGCAGAATCAAAAATGTTGTTCCTTTGGAAAAGGAACAGGAAACACACGGAAATGCCGTTCCTTTTGAAAAAGGAACAACAGCAACCAAAAATGTTGTTCCTTTGGAAAAGGAACAAAAAAACATGCAAAAATGTCGTTCCTTTGGAAAAGGAACAACAGAAATTGAAAATGTTGTTCCTTTGGAAAAGGAACATCAAAACACGCAAATATGCCATTCCTTTGAAAAAGGAACAACATAAATCGAAATGTTGTTCCTTTAGAAAAGGAACAACAAAACAAGCAAATGCCGTTCCTTTGGAAAAGGAACAACAAAAACCAAGAATGATGTTCCTTTGGAAAAGGAACAACAAAAACACACAAATGCCATTCCTTTGGAAAAGGAACGACAGAAATCGAAAATGTTGTTCCTTTGGAAAAGGAACAGCAAAACATGCAAAAATAAATAAAACGATCCAAATTACAACGAGATGACGACTGATCCAAAGGGATTTTCTCTTTTGAAAAAGGAACAACTAGAAGAAAATGTTGTTCTTTTGAAAAAGGAATAGCAAAAATGACAGCAAAACATTAATTCAAAAATATGTACAAAAAATGATTCAAAAAAAGAACTTGTGTACAAATTGTAAAAAGAAATGAATTCCTTAATGAATTACAGGTGAGGAAGACTTCTCTTCCTCCCCCAAAATCTCCATATCAGAGTCTCGGCGTAGCTGCTGGCAGAAGGACTCGTGAGTGAGTGGTTTGCGATAGAGACGAACTCGGTGGCCATTTGCCTTGAAGGCATATCCAGAACCATAAATAGTGATTAGAGTAAGGGTCCCATTGTCATGTACCTTCTGGATTTCATATGGTCCCAACCAACGAGTCTGGAGTTTCCCAGGGAAGTCCTGAAACCTGGAGTCGTACAACAGAGCTTAGTCTCCCTCGTGGAAGACTTTATTTTTAATGAGAGCATCATGCCATTTAGCGCACTGTTGTTGGATCATGGTAGTGTTTTGAAGTGCAGAGAGCCTAATTTTGTCCAACTCATTGATCTGCTGCAATCGATTAATCTATGCCTCGGTTAGATCTAAGCCAACTTCTTGCGCTGTCCGTAATGTTTGGATTTCGAATTCTATGGGGAAAATGGGTTGTTTTCCAAACACTAATTGATAAGGTGAGTAACCAGTGGTGCTTCTCCATGTCGTTCTGTAAGCTCAGAGTGCTTCAGGTAGTCTGGCAGCCCAATCACGTCTATGTGACGCAATGGTTTTCGTTAGAATTGCTTCTATTATTTTATTGCTTCTTTCTACTTGTCCATTCGCCTGTGGGTGGTATGGAGTAGTGATTTTATGCTGGACATGATAGTTGTTGAGTGTTGCAGCTATTCTGTTCCTAGCAAACTGTGGTCCACTGTCTGTAATTATTTCTCTTGGAAGGCCATAGCGTACAAATAGATGGGATAGGAAATGTATGACAGAGTCCTCTGTAGCTCTAGACAATGCTTCTGCTTCAACCCACTTGGTGACATATTCTGTTGCAACCAAAATATATGTTTTCTGGTTTGATGATGGGTTAATAGGTCCAACAAAATCAAGAGCCCATCGCTTGAATGGTTCAATGACTAACTGTGGTTTCAGAGGCATCTCATCAGACTGACCAGGGCATCCTGCTCGCTGACAACTGTCATAGGCTTGGACAAATTTCTTTACATCTTTGAAAATCTTGGGCCAATAATACCCTATCTGCAACACGTTATGTCCAGTTCTGTGCTCAGCGAAATTTCCACCACATGGTCCATCATGATAGGCTTTTAAAATGTCAAATATTTCATCTTCTCGAACGCATCTCTTGATATGCATGTCTGCCCCTGTGTGAAACAAATAGCCCCAATCCACGAAAATCAAGCACTTTTCTGAACAATCTGTTTCCGCTCATTAGGGGTTAGATATTTCAGTAGTTTACCTACTGCTAGGTAATTGGCAACATCAGCATACCAGGGTGTTTGAACAGCAACATCAAACAAATGCTCATCCAGAAATTGATCTTCAACTGCTGCTGCATCGATTGGCTTTGGCATTCTTGAGAGAAAATCGGCTACAGGATTTTCTTTGCCAGGTCGATCCTTGATTGTGATATCAAATTCCTACAATAAAATCAGCCATCTAGTTATTCTGCCGTTTGTGATAGGCTTATTTGCTAGATATTTTATGATAGAATGATCTGTATACAAGATAACAAGATATCCAGTAATGTAATGTCTAAACTTATTGACAACATGTATTACAACTAGGAATTCTTTTTTAGTAACAGTGTAAGTTAATTTAGCAGGGGATAAATTTTTGCTGATGTAATAAATTGCATATGGTTTTTTATCCTCTTCCTGCCCAAGGACTGCTCCAATGGCTGTATCTAAGGCATCAGATGATATCTGGAATGGCAAATCCCAATTTGGTCCTCAAAGGACTAGGGCTCTGGACACAAGCTTCTTCAGATCCTTGAAAGCAAATTCACATTTTTCTATCCAAAGAAAGTCAACGTTACTAGTTAGTGCATATAGAGGTGCAACAATGTGCGAATAATGTTCTATAAATCGCCTATAATAACCAGAAAATCCAAGAAAACTGCGTACCTATGTTTGAGTGGTAGGAGTGGGAATAAGCAAAAGTATTTGGATTTTGGTTGGGTCTACCGAATGCCAGTTGCTGAAATATAGTGTCCTAGGATAAGTCCTTCAGTCATCATCATATAACATTTTTCGTGGCTTAAACAAAGCCTGGTAGCAATGCAGCGTTGTAGGACTTTTTCTAGGGTATCCAATGCTGGATCGAAATCATCTCCATATGGTGTAAAGTCATCCATGTATACTTCAAGTCCGTCATTTATTAAATATGCAAAAATGCTAAGGATAGCCCTTTGGAATGTCGCAGGAGCATTGCATAAGCCAAAAGGTAGAACTCGATAGGCAAATGTTCCCCAAGGACAAGTAAAAGTAGTTTTGTCTTGGTCTTCAGCGGAAATCTGAATTTGATTGTATCCACTGAAGCCATCCAGGAAAGAAAAGAATTTCTTTCCTGCTAAAGTATCTAATACTTGGTCGATGAATGGGAGAGGAAAGTGGTCTTTTTGTGTTGCTTTATTTAGCTCCCTGTAGTCCACACAGATTCTCCATTTCCCACTCTTTTTTGGTACCACCACAAGCGGAGAGACCCATTTACTATCAAAGATAGGATAGATAAAATTGACATCTAAAAGTTTTTGAAGTTCAGTTTTTACCACGTCTTTTAGGTGAGGATTAAGTCTCCTTTGAGGTTGACGAACAGGTCTGGCATCCTTTTTTATATAAATGTGGTGTGTACATAATTGGGGGTCAATTCCTTTCATATCAGGGTAATCCCATGCAAGTGCTTCTTTATATTTTCTTAACAAATGGATGAGCTTCATTTCTTGTTCAGGTGTGAGGTTGGCATTAATATTTAAGGTTTTTCTTGGTTCAATTTTCAAAATTTTACTATTTGCAACAGAAGTAGCAGGTATTGTTTGATCATGTGTATCTTTCAGAGGGTCTTCTTCTAATTCATTATCAAATGCTGCTTCTATCATGTGACACTGTGTGCAGGATCTAGATTCAGTTTGACTAATGAAATTATTAATGGCATCATCTTCTGTTTGGTCTTTAAAATCAAGTGCCTCTTGTATAGTTCATGGAGATCTAATGTTATCGGTAAGGTATGATATAGGGTGCTTATTAGTTTTGATTATTGTGACACTTGGCTACACTGGAGGATATAGCACTAAGTTCTTGATATTTGGTCCTCTGGTTATGGTCATATTTCCTTGCCGGCAACAAATATAAACATTGACAGTGGCAAGCCAAGGTCTACCTAAAATCAGTGGATGTCCATCAAGTCGGTTTTTAGGATTTATTATCAAGAAATCGGTTGGATATTCCCAGGAATCAACAGAGACCATGACATCGTGTAGAGTACCCTCCGGCCTAACCACAGATCGGTCAGCCAATTCTAGCAAGGTAGAGGGGAGTTCTACAGATTTAATTCCTAGCTTTTGGAAAGTAGTGGTTGTTAAGATATTAATTGCAGCTCCTAGATCAAATAAGGCATTGGACAGGGTCTGACCATAAATTTGGACAATTACAATTGGATTTCCTGGGTCTTCATATTTAATGGGTGTTTCTTTCCCTGATAGTAAGTCAGATAAAGTGCCGACTACTTGGACTCTTGTATTATTTGTTATATTCCTCCTTGGTTTCTTTATGCACAATTCTTTGATAGTCTTTGCGTATATCGAGATGTCTTGAATGGCTTGGAGGAATGGAATTTTTATGTACAGATTTTGTAATTCTCCCAGAATTTCAAAAACAAGATATTGTATAGGTCGAGGTATGACTAATCGTTTTGGGAACGGAGGAGAGGATGTGGTTGCTTGATTATGAGTTTGATGTTTATTCACATCCTCTTGTTGTGACAGATGTTCTCTGGGTAATTGATCTTCAATCTGAACTGTCTTATCTCCCTCGGTTTTAATAATACGGCCAGATCTTAACTGAAGATCATTACACTCCCTCAGATCAGCTCCTATTTCTGGTGATTCTATAATTTGGAGAGATTGAACCGGTTTGTTATTTGGATTGTGGTTGGGTTGGGCTGGGAGTTGCGGTCTTAGATTAGACTGGGGATTTTGTTGTAAGGCTGGTAGTGTAGGTTGAGGGAGAAAAATAGTTCCTACTGGCTGATGCATCGGTCTCTGCCAGTTTGTTTGCCAGACTAAACTTTGCGAGGTAGGGGGAGTCCATTGTGGTGGATATGAGTTACTTTGCCAATATGGTGGGGTATAAGGAAAATTTGGCCAACCAGATTGGTTTGCCTGATTCAACCATGGGTTTGAAGAAGGAAACGACTGTGGTGACCAGTTTGGAAATGGGGGTTGGGATTGACTTTGCCACATATTATATTGTTGAGCATTATACTGCGGAGACTGAAAGAAAGAAGTTGGGTCTGGAACATACTAGATTGTCTCGGCTGCCACTGACGGCACTGGTTGAGCAAATACACCAATTTTGGTTCTTCTTCCACTTCCTTATATACCACTTTCAATCCAGGAATTGAGGGGCAGCTCCCCGTAAGGTGATATTTTGTACAGATGGCGCATGTTTGGATTGTATCTAGTGGACACTCCTTGTGACTATGCTTTTTCCTGCATCGGGGACAGAAGATCGCCAAATTCTATTCTGCCTCCATTTGCTTCTGTTTGGCCTGCATAATATCAAGTTGTGTAGTCAGTGTCCCTAGTATATCAGTTTTAAAATTTTCCAATAAATTTCCAATTTCTACACGTGTTACTCCTTCTGTCGAAATTTTATTATCTCTTACAAACCGATCATGTTCTTCCGATTTTACTCTTGTGCTGCCTCTCAAGCTCCTAATACATAAATCAATAATGTCAGCAAAATTTTCTTGATAAATATCCCCTTTTCCAATAATGTTTAATGTTTCAATCCATTGTTCCTTCATGCCCCTTATCAATGTTGTTTTTAGCACATTATCAGGTAAATGTAGTGATGCATAAGGAGATCTTTGTAGATTATACTGGAAATGTTCCACATACTCCTCCAATGTTTCGTTTGGTCTAGCTGTAATCTGGAATATTTCGTCCTTCATTTCTCTAGACCTGCAATAATCCTGATATTTTTTTAGAAAAAATTCTTTCATTTGATCCCAGTTATTTATAACCCCGCCACCTAATCCCATAAACCATCTTAAAGCAGCCCCTTTTAATGTAGAGGGAAATAGTTTCAGTTTCTGGGGGTCGGTGGTGTAATCATATCCCTTGCACAACACATCAAATTCAAATAAAAATGCATCCAGATCTTCTGATGTAAGACCGTGAAATGTAGGGATATGTTGAAGAGGGATTGCTTTCATAGGCGTATTTGCTGCAGAATCCACTATAGGGTATTTTAATGTAGAGGTTTGGGTGTTTGGCTGATTTTGAGCCATAGGATCGAATATATGCCAATAACCTTCTGGGATATCTAGGAGGGTATTCCTAGGTTGAGAGGGAATGGCTTTAACAGGGACAATTTTAATAACACTTCCTCTATCTGGGATACTGAGAATGCCTAATGTCTGAGGAGATTGAGTTTCTTCAACAATGATTTTTGTAGCACTTCCATTGTCTGGGTTGTTTAATGGCTGAGTTGTTCCAATAGGAGATCTTGGTTCCTCAGTTTCCCCTGTCTCTCCTTCTCCTTCACAAAGATTGCTGAAATTCCCTTCCTGCAATAGTTCTGGAGTAGAATTTTCAATTTCTTGAAGGTCCTGCTCTTCAGTTTGACTATGCACCTCAGCAAAGGCTACAGATGGTGATCCTATGGCCTGAAGGGAACTAGTAGGCTATTTAGAAATGATTTTCCTGGGTCCTATTGATGGCTGAGATTCTGCTTTCTTGTAGATTTCGTCTATGAAGGTCATTCGGCCAAGGGTCACCGGCCCCTTAGCTTTTTATGGCTTGGGTAGAGGTTTGGTAATTTTTTCTGGTTTTTTCTGCTTAGTCATGCACTCAAATTAACTACTAAATTCTATTCAAACAAAACAACAACAAATCTGTTAGGAAAGTGGACAGAGGAGCAGGGCTTTTACATGCTCCATACATAGGTTCTTACCTTCCATTTTTAAAATCCAACTCTTCCCTAGCAGGTTCGTACACTACTCTGAAGAAAGAACAAATGGCTACACTCTTTCCCCGGCAACGACGCCAAAATGTAGAGCTATAAAAAGGGTCTCTTTCACCTCTAATTACCTCAAATTAATATGTCAATCCGGGAGCGTTTTGTTATTTCAAAGAGTGTCTCAGTCTGAGGCTATCATTTGCCAGAGTAATGCTAGTAGTACAATGTTCAAAAATGCAAGAGTAAACGGATGCTTATCTACAACTTAACTTCTTCAAAAGAGTAAATCACACAAAGACTAAGCAACTTATCAGTCAAGGGTTCAGTAGCAATAACCCATCCCTTTGGAAACTGATGGAAAAGGAAATCAGAGAACAGATCGTGGATCTGGGAGCCAGACAGTAAATTCCAATGCTCACTACAGCCTTAGATCGTTCCTCACACCAAAATAACAAATGATAGGGAATGGAACGACAAATAATAAAATGGAACAACAAATAAGAAATCGAACAACAAGTCTATAATGGAACAACAAATCCAAAATAGGACAGCATCTAAGAAATAGAACAACAACTAAGTCTCACAAGCAGTAACAATCTTAACCTATCAAATCAAATGCATTAATCGTAATCAAACAGCAATCTTTCACTCTTAAGTTAGATCGAACATCACACACCAATGGAACAGCACTGATGCGCTTGAAAACCATATATGCACACATCACACTTAAATAGTAATCTGATCCAAGTATCAATCTCAGTTAGAAGGAATACGACTGTGTTTCAAAATAGAACAACATTGTTTATAAATTCAACAATCGTAAAGAACATAACTCCCAAGATGAATCTCGTAACGTGAATGAACAGGTGCACAGCACATAAACTCTGTAATGGAATAGTAACAATATTCTGTTAAGACTAGTATTATTAGATCAATTCCGAAAAGAACAGTAATATGATGCAGAGTCAATACAATAGTTATGTCTGTGGAAACCTTAATGAATTAAACATAACAGAGCATGTGATGTAAACTTATAAAACACATCAGATTACCAAATAACGACGATAGACAAACCACACATAAACCAACGTAATAATATAGGAGCAAGTGTCCTCCAGGGCCAGGCCCTTAGCCTCTAGGGGTACACCACTTGAAGTTAATCTAGACTCAAAGATGAAGTAATCACCAAGTTTGTATTAATGCATAAAGCAGAATTACAATAAACCAGTTCTTATCGAGACTCGATGATCAAAGTTTTGATCTTAAAAGAAATTACATAAAAGCATAATCATGTCTAACTCTCTCCCCGAGCTAACAGTGCTGTCCCTTTTATAAGGGTGATGGCGGAGATGTCTAAGTGCAAAAATAGATAAAACAGCAATCCCTCAGGATCAAGGATCCTGAGGGATTCGCCGAACCGTTAGTCCTTAGTCATTTCTTTTCTCTCCTGCACCGAGCTGATATCTCGACCTCCTTTTCTGGGCTGATTTGCTTTGATTTTCTTTGCCTTGTTTGCATTCGGTCTCCCGTCAAAGGGACAGTGGTTAACCCGTCCTTGTCCTTTCCTTTGGAACGACAACTTCTCGTTTTTACTCCTCCCTGCATAAGGAAATGACAATTTTCAGCGTTTTAGTCTTGCATATTAATCTCACATGTTTTGTTATAATTCTTTATCATTTTCTGAGTTCATGATGCAAAAAGGTTTGCAAGTTCTACTGAAAAGATACTGAAATAACCATCAAAAACATACCTTTTTTAGTACTCCACAGAGTCTACTTGAACACTTGGAACAAACCAAGGGGTATTCTGCCGTAAATTCAAATTAGGGTGGTGATTATCAGGTGCAAGCTAATCAATAGTGACAATATTCATGTTATGAGGAAAACACGTCACTCAAAAGAGTGCAAACACCACAACATTCATAACATAGACATAAACATGCCCATGTAGCATATTAAATTCTAAAGGGAAATCAACCACCGTCATTCGATAAAAGCAGTCTTCCCACCTAAAGTAATAGGAAATTGAGGAATAACACCCATGGATTCACTAGGTCTTCTATCATAGGCTAACAACTATTTTTAGTTGTCAACAACTTTAGAGAACCCAAATCTTTCCAAGTCAAGGAGGATATAATACTTGCAGAGGATCCTTCATCCACCGTACATCAATAGACATTTGTGGAATTAACTTTAACTTTTATTTGGAAAGGTGCAGCAGAAGGAAGACGAGGCTCGACAAGACTATCCCAATGAATGGAGAGACTCCTAGAACTTTGAGGGGGAACATTCGAATAAACTAGAATTCCCCTATACCAAAAGACTCTGTACTAGAAATAAAACAGACTCTGTTGTTAGGCACTTCACCCCCAAAAAGAGGAGTGTAATTAGCCAGAGATTGCACTGGCTCAACCACATTATCAACCAATAGTTGATGAGACCGTTGAGAAACCATATCAGATCTAGGAGTGGGAGAACCTTCAGACTCAAACCATATCCTTTGTACCTCTGGGATATCAAGGTACAAATGAGTAAGATGGTCTCCCTTACATATCTTACAAGGGAAATTAGGTTTAAGACTTCTACGCTTAGGTTTTTGATCAACATCCATTCTACCAACATGACTAGCAGTGGTTGGTGGAAATTCCCTAACATGACTTGTAGAGGTTAATGACTCTTTGCTAGTATAACTTACAGTGACTAGACTTATGCCCCCAGCATGACTTGCAACAACTGAAGGCTCATCTCCAACATGACTAGCAGAGGTTGATGATGACTTGCTAGTATGACTTGCAGTGACTAGATTGTGCCCCTAACATGACTTGCAGCGCTTGAAGGCTCATCTCCAACATGACTAGAAGAGGTTGATGATGCATTGCTAGTATGACTTCTAGTGACTAGAATTATGCCCCAGCATCACTTGCAATGTCTAAAGGCTCATCTCCAACATGACTTGCAGAGGTTGATGATGATTGGATAGAACTGTTCTTCTTCTTTGTCCTCTTCTTTCTCTTTTTTTTAGATCTCTTATTACAAGAGGGAGGAGAAAAAGGAATACTAGATTTATCTTTGAAATAAGATGAATAATTAACACCCATTTCATGCAATTGAAATAAAGCGTTCATATGAGAAGCTCCAAGAACATATGGAATATTCAGAGTGGACCACAGCCAAACTGGTAGTCCAACATTCAATACAGGAATATTCAAAGTGGCCATCAAGGGGGTACCAACGTTTCCAAAGAAAGGAAAAGCACAAGGATCCCCTTTTGGAAGGGTACCTTGGTTGGTTTCCACAGGAATATTGGCCACATCTAACTTATTCACAAACCCTTCCCTTATGGAAATGTACCAATGAATTTCCAAGGAAGGTAGATGCACAATCAAAACCTCTGCCCTTGAGGAGGCAACTCCACAACTTTCAAAAGAAAGATCAAAATCCTTTCAAGATTGGTGAAGTGGTAGGTTGGTCACTCAGAATCTAAAGTCCAAATGTAACAAGACAAATATACCTAAAGCCAAATAGGGACAAGAAGCAAAGGGCATTCAATTATAAAGTCCCTAAATATGCCACCAATCAAGCAACTTCCAAGTATTTCCGCTCCGGGTGATGAGGACGGGACACCAAAATACAAGAAAGTGAAGTAAGGGACATTTCGAAGATAGTCTGGGATAATGATGGCCTAGGACTACTGGTGAAGGTATCAGAAGCAGCTACGCTGACCTCCAGACAACAGCCTTTGCCGATGCAAGCACCCAAGATTTGCAAGGGTACCCTCTAGAAGTACTGGTGAATGTGATGCAACGTCAACCTCAGGTGCCATGAGATTCCCGTCCACAGCCACCTATGCGATCCCTAGGAAAGGCCACTATGGATACCAACTCGTATCAAAATCCGGGTGGAACAGTCATGAGGCAGGATCCAATAAGTAGAAGAGGGGGTATCTCTCTTCCTTGTCTTCACTCTCCCACGTGATTAACTCCTAGTCACGGAGCTTTCCTGGTCTTTCTAACGATATTGTGTTTCAATCTTTATTCAACTTCTAAGTTTTGTAATTTGAGCAGTCTTGGAGAGTTAACTCTCCTCTCGCCTAATCCAAGGCCCTAATGAACCTAAACTTGTTGGTGTTGATTAATGAAAACAATAAAAGTTCTAGTCCATTTTATTAATCTCTTGATTTTATAAGGTTGTTCTTTAAGTCAGGGGGAATTATGAGAGCGAAACTAATGATGTTTTGATACAACATAATCTAATAGAAACTTAGCTACATGCCAATGCAGTTATTTTCTTCAATGAAAATGGATTTCTACTACGAATAAACTTGTACAAGCAACTTTTTCTTTTTTCCAGAAAACACACTCCACATGCCCAAAAGCTAACAAAAAGACTAAAATTTCTGTAATGCAAACTATCTTAATGAAAGCTATAATGATAGTGCATGGATGCTCATACAAGAAGCAAAAATTTGTTTCTTTATAGAGACAATAAGCTAAATTGAAAATGAAGAGTGCCAAAAAATGAATAACAAATCTCTCCAAAGCAAGCAAAACAAATTGCAAAAGATCACAATTCGCTTCTCAACAATAAAACAAAAGAAATTGTAAACCAAAAGCTTGGAAAAAGAAAAACAAAAAGCAATGTTTTTGTGTTTTTTCTTTTAAGGAAACAAAAGCAACTTTTTGAGGTCACAAAAGTACTACTAAAATTCGAAAGATCAAGAAATAAGTACAAGGAGTCTTTCAATCTCGCAAGTTATAAACTCGAAAATGAATGAAACTTGAACAAGAAAGACTACAAACTTGCACAAACTGATCCAAATAGTAGCAAAATATTCTGACAAACTGACAAAAATGTCAAGAAATAAATACATTCAAACTTGTCAAAAAGACTCTCAAAAAAGCAAGAAAAGCAACAAGGCCATAAAACAAGGAAAAGCAAAGCAAGGGAACTTGAAATCCATGTTGAAAATGAAATTGAAAATAATTTCTTGTTCTCGAAGACCAAAACAACCAAGAACTTCAAAATGAAGCCTTGAACCCAAGATACAAACTACAAACTTGCTTAAGAAGCAATCCTAGGCCAATTATTTTCAGTGAGAAGGAGATTTTGAAAAATAAAGCTTGCAGGAAAAATGAATTCTCCAGATAGTAGATGACCATACAACAACATAAACCACTAGGCAGTAGACTTAACTGAGTAGAATGATTTGAAAAAACAATCCAAAAAATTTCATACGCAACTGTGTAAAGACACAGAAGCGTGCACACGCATTTCTAATACACAAAACTCGCATATACAAGAGTTTGTTTAAAGAAATTTGCGTATATACACTACTGTAATCAAAGAAAACAACGTATACAAAGCTTTATTAGGAAAAACAAAAATCAAAGTTTGATCAAGAAGATTAGACTTGATTCCTAGGACACTAATGGACCAAACAATACTGTAAAAGCAAGCAATCAAGAAACTAAACCCTGATTGGGAACAAACAACCCAAACTAGGAATAACAAGATGGTTATCCTAGTGGAGTTGCCAATTCTATTACAGGTGAAACCACCCTAGGGCTTTGGATTGAGAACCCCAACAGAGTAGAGGAAAAACCTCAATAAAAAATTCTCAAGCAATCATCAAAAATGCTTATTCTACTAAATCGTGTAGGAGTGTCCTTACCCTGATGTCCTTCATTTGGGTAGATACCGCAGGGTGCAAACCATCAGCTTCTCCCGATGTTCTTGAAACCTGAAAATTATTCAAATGGAACATACATGACAGTAGAAACATAAATCATATACATGATTTTAACTTTAAATCATATAAACAAATGACTAATTATACATCAATATAAGATTCATAAATGAATTACAACATAATTTGATGCATAAACACATTTCATATCGGAAATAGAACATCATTCCTTTTATTGAAGTAAGCTATAAATAAGGTGGAGAAATACGACCTGAGTCCTTCTCAGGCTCCAAGCAGAACCGTCCTTCGATCTGTCTTTTCCCGGCCTTTAGCAATCTTCCTCCATCACCAATACAAGGATATCTCAAGAAAGATGGGGGATATCTATAATCAAGGAAACAAGGGTTTCTTGAAGCTTTGGGGAGTGCAGGAGGCACAGGGATCCTTTAAACTCGATCAGGTATAATCTCATTATAGTATCAATATCTCATCCTTTCTCCCTTAAGGCCTTCCCATGGAGGTTTATTTATACCTCTCCAAATTAGTTTTTTCAGTTGGGACACAGTTGGGCCACAGGTAATAGAAGGTGAGTAACAGGTAAAACTCGTGAACTCCTCCCAAAATTAAGGAGCTTTAATATTTTAAAGTGTTTTAACATATGTACGTGGGTTGGATATATGCTGACCCGCGTGTACATGCTTTTATCACAGGGCAAAGTAGTGTATAGGGAATAAAACATTGTTTTTTATATTTTGGACCAAGTTTGGAAGGAAGGGTTGCCCTAGGCCATAATCAGAGCATCAGATATACCAAGAGTGGTAAATGGTCCTATAACAATGCTAACCCCTACAGCTGGGTGTGCAGGGAAGTCTTGAGTCTGTAAGAAGAATTGAAGTATTAATAAAGAAATTATTCCAGCAATTCCTGTGTTTAGGCTATTTATTTTTGTTAGGAATGAATGCACTATTACGTTATGATGAATGATGGGTTTATGAATGGTTACTATATTTATGCACGGTTTTAATTGATTTATATTATCATGTGAATGCAAGTAATAATAACTGCTTATGCAAAGAATATCTTGTTGCATGTTAACTTTATTGAAAACTTAAGCCGATCTGGGTAAATATAGAATTAGGAGTAATTGCAGAGGCGTGTAAGTGGTTGATTCACCTGTTTAGGGGCCATGAAGGACAATCGTAGACCTTCACAAAGGTCTAAGCGTGAGTAAAAGGAAGTTATATCGATAAACATTAAGGGCTTATCGATCTGTACGAAGGCAGGTTTAGGGCATAAAACGACATCACGTTCATCTCTGGGTGCAGAAACTTGGTTCTAGCATCCCCCCATACTCCTTCGGGTGATACCTCAGCCCGCGCTCCGTGGATTGATGCCGAAAGGGCCAATAGTGTAGGGATTTGTTTGGTAAACTTAACTCTGAACCTGAGCCAAGACACACTAAGCCAACATGAAGTAAAACATAAAGGCGAAGACCTTTCACCTAATTTGGAATTTCCTGGATTCTCTTTATTATTGTCATGATTGATATGCATAGGCTGAGTGCTACATTTGAGTTGCTATGATGAAGATTCTTCCTCCCAAAAACATGTCATTGATTGCCTTGTAGAGTCAACCTCTATTTCAACAACATAATCATCATCATACTGATCATACTTGGGTAACTCATCATTATAAGGAATGACATAAAACATACACATTAGATCAAGAGATTGATCCTCCATAGGTTGATCTATAAATCCATCTTCATGACTATCCATAAATGAATACATAAAACAATCACTTTCTGATCTATGGTAACTGAGATTAACGAAAAAATGGTTAGGGTCAGCAACCTCTTATTCTTCTACAATAAGTGGGACATGGTGTTTTTGAACAACAAGTTCATCTCTCATGATGATATTTTGCATCATTTCTTCCATTTTGCTTACCAAAATGTCGAGCTTCACTTCTGAAAATGTTAGATGTTCCTTCTCTATGTTCTCCCTCACTTCTTCTTTCAACTTTGACCTTTTGACCAACATATTAGCTTCCACAACTATTTCATTGTCATTCATTTCTTTGACTGTGGTAGTGTTCCTTTCTCTCAATTGAAATGCCATTTCTGGATCAACGGCATCCGAGTAGTGTAAAAGAGATAAACCAGGAGGTGGTTTTATATCAACAGGGATTGAATGGTATACTTGATTGAATCTAGCTGAAAAGTGTTGCACTATTTCTCTTAGTTGTCGTTCCAAATGGTTATATTCTTATAAAATCAGAAAATGATTCCTCTTGATCACCTATTTATGAAGGAAGACTTTCACAAACTGATGGAAATAAAAAATGCTTTCAATTAACAAGTTTTTGAACTATTTCTTAGCTTCACCTTGCAAAGATAAAGCAAAAATCCTAATATTGACATCATCTTCTTCAACCTCAAAAAGGTCGAGAAAATTTTCAAAATTTTGAATGTGTTTTTCAGCAGTGATGTTACCATATTCTCCATCAAACCTGGGAAGATATTTGTAATAATTTTCAGGGAAATCATGGAGTATAGGAGGTAAGATGAGTGGCTTGTATCTATCTGGAATTTTACAAGGTGTAGGAGTATGTACAAAAGCTGTAGGATTAGTCTTGATGTCTTGAGGCTCATCAAGTTGAAGATGGTCAACATAAGATTCAGAAGAAGGGTCTTGATCAAAATCAAAATTTGTATTCACAATCTTCAAAGGAAAGGAATCAAATGCGGGTCTGGGATCTTTTCTCAAATACAATATACTCTGGAAAACCTTCTTGACATTCTCAGGAAAAGAGAAGAAATAATTTACAATAAAGAACATGAAGTCTTGGATGAAATTCCAACTTGAATACCTGATCTTCCCATATTGTCCTTTCATTTTTCTATTGGTAAGGTTCATCCTCCAATGGAGTCTTTGAATTAAATTTGAAACTGATTTGGAGTCATCAGGTGAATGATTTCAGCCTTCCTATGTCTGACCGCTGTCCACCATCAACAAATCAGATTTTATCCTTGTTGTTCTTTCCCAGGAAAGATATGATCTTGTGTTCCCCAAAAACGACATCAAAATTTGATCCTCCACAATATCCCAAGGATGAGAAGGGAAATCGAAGGAGGTAACCTCAAACCACTTGTGGTTCAACATCTAGCCCTGCTAAACTAGAGAGGGATCTCTCTATAAATTCATAGCCAATGATGACTGGAATGGGAAAGGATTTTAGGCTAGATATGTTAGGCGCGGGTAGGCTTTTGAAAGTTTTAGGTTTTGATGCTGGACAAGGAATGAAAACCAGGTAGCTAGGTCAAAGGATCAAAGGGTTACATCAACAAAGATATAGAGGAGCAAGGTGGCAATAATTTTGTGATGGCTTTAGGGTTTGTTGGTGTAGTGTAGTGTTTGGAAGAAGAAAAATCTCTTAATGAGCATGAGTACATGAATTCTTTAAGTTAGAAGGAAAATTACACAAAATGATATTCCCATAAAAACAAAGCTTTATGTAAAGAATTATGTTTATAAACTTTAAGGAAAACCACTAAGGAAACAATATATGAAAGAAGAGATGTAAATCATTCAAATAAAACTGAAACAGATAAAATACATCATCACAAACTCACTGCACATGAATTCCTAGATAATAGCTGCAAACTGGTCCTTTGATTTCCTGAATAAAATGTATAAGTGCAAGCTACAAGTGTTCTCCTCTCTAATTTCCCACCTATTCTCTGACTGAGCAAATGATACATATAGACAAAAACAACATCTCCCTTCTATCAGGGGTTGAATCCATGAGTATAGGAACTGATACATGAGGTGTTTCAATGAAAACCCTAAAGACTAGGGAGGTTAAAACAACTCCTTCTTTTAAACTTTGACTCAAACTACTCTCATTAATGAAGCCTAAATTTACATTAAAAACATATTAACAATCCTTTTACCCATAATTACATCATAGTAACATCAAGATCAAGTAATTACATCATCAAAAGTTGAATCCACCTAACAAAACTGAAGAAAGGCCATCACAGGAAGAAACATAGCAAAAATAGTCAAAAACGCAGCGAGCGTGGAGAAAACATAGAGAATTTGGGAGAAATGGGTTTTGAAGGCCTTCCTAAAGTCCAAATTATGATCTTGATGGCACATTGGAAAGATGTGGATGTCTGCTACATGATGGATTCTTCAAGAGATGAAAAAGGCCACTTTTATCCCCTAAAAAATGCATTCTCCCATAGGTACTCTAAAAAACACAATGTGGTCTTCAACAGGGTGGGAAAAAGGTGGGTTTTAAGAGGTTTTTGGGCATTTTCACCTATCAAAACCTACTAAAAGTATGCTTCCCTCACGCCAAATGTGATGTATAAACCATGCCAAATCCAGATATGTAAATAAAAAGTGATTTGGATCTCCCTAACAAAAGTGCAACATGGAGCATGTTGCGTTTTTGTCTCCATGACTGTGTCAAAATGTGCAAAAATTCATAAAAAACCAAAATTTCTCCAAAACTCCTCAAAATTGGTTTATGAAGTCCTTAGGTGCTATACTATGCTATGAGGGAGGCATCAGCAAGCAAATCCAACTTTACCTTCCCTTTTTTCTTGATTAGGGTTTCATTGAGTTTCTCTTTCAACTGCTTGACCTTAACCCTAGCAACCTGATTCCTTGTGTAATAATGCATGGCCATGTGTCTTTGTAGCCTGTTGTCTTTGTTAGCCCTCTTGAGAAGCTTCTCCAAATGAAAATTCACCTTTTCAAGCCAAAATTCTCTATTCTCATTGATTTTTGCTGCAATTAGGTCAACTGAAGTCATCTGCTCTTTGTTGTTGAAGTGCTCTTTTGAGGCCTCTAGTCCTTGGCCTTTTCCTTGTCACCTACTCCTGATGTTCATTTGAATCCTCTGCATCCATCACTGCTTTTTCCTTTATATCCTCTTTGCCAACATCAACCTCATACTTTTCCAAAAGTAGTTTCTTTACCTTCAATTGTTGATTCTCCTGCTCTAGGAATGAAATCATGAAGTTTTCCTTTGATAAACTGTCCTTGAGCTTTTCTATCTCAGCATCTTTCTCCATGATGACCTGCTCCATTGTCTTATGCTCCTCATTAACCTTCAAGTCAACCATGATAGTGTCAATATGAAATGGTTCCTCATCTTGCAATGGTGCTTCATGCTGTGATTGTGATCCCTGCTTTGCTGATGTTGCTGATGTAAGCTTGGCCCCTTCCACACAATGTGGAGTAAACACAAGCCTCCTTCCTTTTTGATATGTCTGAGTCACTTCAGGCCTAGGTATCCTCTCAACTGCAGGTCTTCTAGATGAGCCACTCTTCACATGCTTAGGTGGTGCTGATGATGTACTTGGGCTTGTGGATTGACTAACAGAAGACAACAAGACATCCAATTGAATAAATGTTTCCCAAGTGATGTTCTTTTGAGCAAGTTGATGAAATACAATAATCTTGATGAGAGCATGGTGAAAAGATCTTTTTTCATGGTCACTCTATCTATGCTGCACCTTCTCTGCCATCTTAGCGAAAATTTTGTAGAGGTAATAGGCTTGGTTTGGTGGATTTACCCCTATGAAATGCATGAGAAATCTAACATGGTATTTTTGCAATCTTGAGAATATGCCTTCACATATAAAGTATTTCATTATAACCCTTATCAATGGAGAATATTTCTCAAGGAGTTTTGCAAAAGGAAAAACCTTCGTAATGTTGTGTTTATAGTGACCTTTGATGAAAGGTTGATAGTTTTGCAGACCCAAATCTAATTTCTTAAAACATTTCTCTCCAATGTTGGGTATCCCTATGGCTTCTACTATGATTTCAGTTGAAATAGTGAAAGTAACACCTACAATAGTGACCTTATCTCTCCTCAAATGAGTGGCAAACAAACTAGTCAATTTGGCATGGTATTTGACCCTTTGAACTAGCTCACAAAACCCTAAACACTCTACATTCTCAAAGCACTGCTTGGACAGTGGGGAAGACATCAGCTCCTCAGTGTTTAGTGGTTCATATCTCATGATTTGACCTCCTTTGTTAAAATATTTCCTTTCCTCCTCCATTTTGACTATGTGCAAGTGAAAACCCTAATTAGGAAAACAGGGGAAAGGATGAGGGGATAGGATGGAGGGTTTAGGAAAGGGGAAAGAGGGTAGGAAAATTTAGGGAGATAGGTAGGGATGTTAGGGATGTCTGGGAAGTGAAATGGAATGAAATGAGTGTATGATCTGGTCAGGATAATTTCTACATAGTCCACTAAGAAAATAGTGAAAACGCAACGTAGGGAGTAATAGAGGTTTTGCAATATAAAAACAAGGAAAATAAACTTATGGAGGGGTCAATAGACTTGAACTTACTTGTAGAAAGATTTTATAATATTGATTACAATTTGGAAACCCTTTAAAACTAGTGTTATGACTGTAGGAGAGAAAACGCATTGTAAATTATGTGTAGGATAGAAAACACAGTGAGTGCTCTGGAAAACATAGCAAATTCCTGAGAAAATGCAGCAAAATTGTTTTGATTGCTTTTTGGAGTGTTTCTGCTTGTGAAAATGCTAAGGAAATAACTTGTTGGTGAATAAGAGTTCTTTAGGAATGAATACAAGAGAGATAATTGAAATAAGATGATCTTTATAGCTTATTAAAGTCAATTTCATAATGGTAGGGTGGCCCACCATATATTTTCACTTTGCCTTTGGAGACTTTGTAACTTGGAACTTTTCATATGCAGCTTTAGAACATTGAAATTATTACATAATTTTGAATAAATTACACTTGGAACAAAACCTTTTGAGAAGAACCCTATTAGTACTCCTTCATTTGCCGATTTTATGAATAACATGACGATTTTGATGACTCTAACCCTAATGACCTAATGGTGACACTGAGATGAATGAGGACCATGATGATATAACTGAGATGATAATAATGAACTTTTAGTGATGGAAATGACTGGAACATGAAAATTTTGGAAGGAGTAGTAATAGACCTAGACACACTAGCCAATGACCAAATTTTTATTCTGAAAACCTAATGAAATGATAAAAATTTGACTTGAGACCCTAACAAAAACCTTGTAAGAGCATATTTGATCACTGGTGACTGGTAGGACTAAAATACGCTAACATCATGCATGAGTTGAGAGATCGTATAGGTGAACCAAACACAAGGTATAATTTTTTTTTAATAAATTTATAACAATGGGTTGAGGGGATTACTATTAGACTTATCCCCGTTCTTTTCAACATGGCTAGGGTTATTGTAATGCTCCCTCCCACCCCCTTGAACTTCCCAAGCCTAATGGAAGGTGTTACTTTTAATTAACCTGACTTGCATGGTCTATTGAGATGGGATCACAAAATTCCTCAATCCCAAAATTTATTGAAAGAAACTTTAGATAACACCATTGGATCATTATTGCTGATAGATTTCTAGGGATATAAGTTTTATCTTGAACATATACCTAAATCAAAAGTTATGCCCATTTAAAGCTTAGGCCTTGTAACCCTTACCATAATGGAAAGGCTCTGCCATGTGTGAGCTATACTTATACAAGAATGCAATAGAATACAAATACAAACATAAACACCGAGATGTAGCAGAAATAAAACTTTATTTCATTAATATCCAAGAACTGAAATATTCTTACGAAATGGAAATAAACTAGATTGGGTGATGGTATCTTATCTTTGAGAAGAGATGTGGTAGCTACATCCCTATGAACTGTGTTATAATGAGGCTCAAGGGAATTTTTATTATTGAACAATAAGGGAAAACTCTAAACAACCAAAACCCCAACCCCAGGAGATGGAACTCCAATAATTTGTAGCCCTCATTGGGGTTAGATGGGTAGCCAACTTCCTGGGGCCGTAACTTGGTCATATGATCTCTGTTTGGCACATAAAATACCTTGTTGGAAAGATATTCTAGGTACTACAAGATTTTCCACAGGCCCATGCACGTGGTGCCCACCACGTCATAACACCATATCACCATTTCACTTGTGCCATTTTTTTAGAATGGTATCTCATTCAAACCTCTGCAACGTGTAACACATTTTCATGTTAAATGATGAGGACAATCTCCATCTCACAACTTCTAGCAACTTGCATTCAGCATATAAAATGGAATTACAAATACCTTCATAAAATTGAGCTCCATGGTGATGTGGCTTTGGGCCTTGTCAACTCCACGTAAACACCATGTGGAAACCCCACACTAGGTTCCACCCCAAAAACACCGCCACATGTCATCTAGGTGCCATGTTAGTGTCATCCTTCACGTCACCCACTTCCACTACGTCTTAGTGACATCACACTAATGTCACCCTATCATGTGGAATCCTCTCATGATGGCATGTCTCACCTAAGAAATAACCACTTGGCTATTCAAAAAGGACATTCTTCCTTCCACATGTCATGATGTTAGTGTGCCAGATCAAGATGCCTACCATGTCACTAATCCACATCAACTAGATTCTCTTATTGCATACCACATACCAATATATTTCCTATGTGGCCTCTGCCACCTCTTCCTATGCCAAGGGGTCCCAACGGACAAGCCCTTGACATAAATCAATGATTACACTTTATATATTTTATAGTCAATTGAATACCTTCCTTGTAAACCCCCATACCTCAAAACGATTATTTTTCATTAAATGACATTAAGGCTTTCCTTTCTTGCAAAGACCTATTTCAATCCTTAGAAACATATATTTGCCTGTCAACCATCATTAATTATTTCATGTCTCACAGAGACATATCCCCCTCCCTCAAAACATGTATTTACCCATTTGATAATGGGGATACTTCCCTTTGATCCCCCCTACCTCCTATTAGTAGAGTGACACTTGACTAGTACTAAGCCAGTCATTATGCGGCCTATTAAATAAGAAAATAAGGTTATGTACAAGGTTTAATAGAGCTATCCACCATTTTAAAATTATCGATTCTATTCAAGTTTACGAGGCTTATTTGGCCAAGATCAAGTTATAATTCCTATGACACTTCGAAACTTTTGTGAGTTCAAATACTTAGCCCAAACTTCCATTACTACACAATTCCATAGGAATGGAACCTTGATTCAACCTCCAATATTTCAAGCATTTATCCACGCTAGGAATATAAGAAAAGAATTCAAACACATGCCTACCATAAGGCATCAACACATAGCTAAAACATAACTAGTATTACTTTGCAACTTCAACACTATAGCACATAACGACCTTATAGAGGGTCCCAACCAAACTCTATAATATCTACCAATTTTCCATATCATGCACTACATTATTGACAAACCTTTAATAGTCCACTGGTACTTTAAAACATCAAGACTATATCATGACAACTAATAGAATTTCCTACATTGTAATCATTCATATGATCATATTAAACATTCATACATAATCATACAGATGGATCCATACTCAAGTTAGTACAAACACATCTATGCAAAAACTTCCAACCACTCATATCTATGAGAGTCATTCACATAACCATCTCATTACACAACTAATAATAATACATTCCCTTACAGTCAATGATGATATAAAAACAATGTTATAACACATAAAAGCATCATCCACTATTCACAGTGCAACATAAGTATAAGTAAATACACTTATATGTATAACTTGAAATACTGGAAATTGAGGGAGGCACTTCAACCCTCTGCCCAAACATAGGCCAACTCCACTGCAAAATTTCTTGTAGCTGGCCACCTCGAGATGGATTCAAATTCTGAGGGATAAGTGCTCAAGGGAATTTACACTAATGCCAAAAATCTAGTTCACAAAGGAATCCATATGCTACCCCACCTCCACTTTCTTAGCATAGGATTATATCCCATAATGTCTCCATCTATTCAACTAGGAATTTAGATCACACTAAATCTCCATCTTCTAACTCCGTAGTTATCATAAACACATAAAGTTTACCCTCTACTAACTAGGAATCCATAATACATTTTTTTCTAGTTGCCCCACCTCACAAGACTCCAGAATTCACAATGTCTCCACCTGCTTCTTCTCTTATATGCATTGTAGGGATCCATAAGACATAATGATTCTAACCCATTAAACTAGTAGATATCTAGACTACATTGTGCCTCCACCTATGTGCTCCTGATCTTGTGCCAATCTTGCTCCTTGTATTTCCTCTTGCGATTTCGCCTCACACACCCCATATTCCTATACTGACATATGCATGTTCGTGACCTTCGCTCTTGCTTGAACCTCCTTTGTTGTGCATGTGACTCTCCTCTTCACATTTAATTCTCTCTTGATGTTCGAATGATGAATCTCCCTTATTCCATTTTCTCTCGGGCTCATTTTATTTTTTCGACCCCTAGTTTTCCCTCTTGCTTGTTGACAGTGTTGGAAATACACCAACAAAGGGGGCCTCCTCAGTATGAAGTACCAAATAGACCTAACACTATTTGGAGTGGGATCCCCATTCAGATAATAGGCCCAACCACTATTATTCTTAGGGATTTCCTTGGCTGCAATTATTAACATAAGATATTATGTAAACAATGTTTGAAATAAGCAATTTGACACTATGATGCATACAGTTGCAATGCATATAAGGTACTTTCATGGAAGGGAAAGAGAGATTGAGCCTCTAGAAGAAAAGTAGTATTACTATCCTAAAAGAGACATACAAGAGCATGGAAATAATTGTTAGTTAACATGCAAAGTAGTTCATAAGATAACAATAATCATAAAAGATATTAACAATGCACATTCAACAAGATGCATACCAAAGGCAATGAAATAATTCATTTGAATTAGTATGTGTGAACATAAACGTACACCACAAACAATGAATGAATAGTCTTACAATCATTCATGACATATGCATGAAAGTGCATCGACTCTAAGAGATTCATATATTAAGTGAAATTCCAAAGATACATGATTACAACGATGCAACACTAACCCCAATAGTGGAAGATTAAGTCACCACTTGCTCCTCTAAAGAAATATCTTCTTTCCTATGCCAAGCTAGAGAAGCCAAAGTGAAAAGTCCTTTTGCTTGAGCTATGAGGGTGTATTTATAACAAATGAGGTGACTCTCCACATCCCTTGTGACTCTTGACCTTCCCTTATGAATCTTGAGCTCCCATGTGACTTTTCGAATTTCTGTGTGACCTTTGAGATTCTACATGACTTTCAAACTTTCTAGTGACTCTTCATGTTCCATGTGTGACCCTTGGGCTTCTACACATTTACATTTTCTCATTTTTTGCAAAATACAATATTACATTCCACAAATAACGCGGAAAAAATACATGGAATCAAACAAAATTGTTGTGTTTACACTTTGAATTACCATGGTTTATTGACTATGACATTAGTCTTGATGACAACATATTGGTATGAGGTTCCTTGCTCCACTTCCATTTCTTCAACTCTTGATGATTGATCTATGATGTGCTTCATCTTCACCCTCCAAATGGTCTAGATAAGTGTTGGAAACATCTAAATGAACACAATTTTTCATCTCTCCATCCTGGTCCATAATTCCTTTACTCTCGCATGATAGCATCTTTGTGTCTTCTCTCCATGAGTATCCTTCTTGTAACCTATTCTTTCTAACCTCCTTGAGAATCATCTTGTCATGATACAATGATATCACCTATGAATTAAAACCACTCATGACAAGACAACATCACTCCTGTAATCACCTATTCTATTTGTGTTTGTTCATGTGAGGTTGATTGTTATGGGACAATGCACAAGAGTTAAGAGAGGAGCCCAAGGATGCATAGTGCACTGAGTTAGGAGGCACGAAGTGAGGGATTGTGTACTATGATTACATACTGTGTAGTGGCTAGAAATGAAATTTTAATTGGGAAATTCTAGGAGGCAAGGATAGGAATATTAGGAACTATGATTTCACAATGTGCAGTGCTTGAGGGAGAGGATCCATGCATTTTGCATTTGAGCACTACAAGGGATGAAGGATGGCCTTAATGTTCACTGAGAAGTGAAGTGCACAATGCATGGTAAAGGGAAGGTTCATCAAGATATGGTGCAGTGGGAAAGTGCAGAGGATAAGATCGATAGGCTTTCTCATTGAGAATGTGTAGTGCATAGTGCTCAAGGAAGGGAAGCTAGGGATATGACTGCATAGTTGAGAAATTTAGGGAGGAAAAGATGACAAGTCTGCTCATTGTGAATGTGAAATGTGTAGTGCTTGAAGGAGAGGAATAATGGATTACATAGTTTAGCACTATAGGGATTGAGGGACGACCTCACTATCCACTAGAAATGTGCAATGCATAGGGAAGGCAGGGCTGGTGAAGGGGAATACATAGTTGATAGTTGCAGGTAGTTGGAGGTTGAGTCATTGTGCTCTAGGCGATTTCACAGTGTGTAGTTGAAGGATATTATCCTCTAGGATAGCACAGTGAAAAATTCCTAGAGGTAAGAACTTCATCATTGTAGCTTAGGAATGCATAGTGTGCATTAGACTTAGGGTTGAGGATTGTTCATTGATTGCAAGTTGTGAGGACAAACATAACTCCAAATTTGACTAAGTGTGGGATCAATGAAACATGAGAGTGATGAAAGACATCCAAAAGAGTACTAAACAAAGATCACACACATGTATACCATCAAATAAAAGGTAAAAAGACGTGCGATAGCCAACATCGACACATATAAATTGAAATGACAACAAAGTGACACTTGTTTCTGAGTGCAAAAATTGAAACATAAGATTGTGACACTTAAATACAAATTTTCAATACAAGTGTGGATTGTAGTTGAAAGATGTATTGTGCCATAGGAAAGTGTCCAACGCACATTATAATGACAAGTAGCATCAACCAGTGTGAGAGAGTGTGCTAGAATCACCTATACAAGGCATGTCGTGGTGCTCTTAAAATATGCGAGAAAAAGTGAAAGAAACACATGCAAGGGTGAGGGTGACACATGCAAACTCAAAGAAAACACAAGAAACACATGAAATAATGAAATCATGCCAAAAGCGATAGTTGCAAAACATAAAGAAATAAAAAAACACATTTAAGATAAAAACAAAGTGAAAGCAACACTTTCAAAAGAAAAAGAAACAATTATGTAACTCACCTGAATGTTGACGCATTTATAACCACGAGCAAGTGAATACTCCTTATATTCCAGCAATGCATAGAGCTCAAAAGCGAAAGATGAATGTGAATATGAGCTCTGGACTGGATTCTAAATAAGTACACTATCATTGTCAACATAGAATGTGTAATCATGATTAGCAAAGGATGCCCTCACACTATCACTGTTTTTAAGGATTGTGTAGTCTCTGTCTCTAGGGACTCTGCAAGCATTTTCATGAATAACTGTGCAGGCACTGTCCACAAAGATTGTGCAGCCTCTATCACCAGGAGCTATGTAGTCACTGTCATCTAACAATGTGCATTCGTTGTGATTAGGCATTGAAAAATTACTATGATTAGGAACTCACTATCATCAAGGACTCTGCAACGCTTAACGTGTAAGAATACATATTAACCACTAGGCTTGCATGTAAAAGCATGTCTCTTCAACACTTAGAATTCTTAATGGAAGACTTGAATACTTGAGCAACATGACTAATCATGACATTGATGGATTGAAACAATGGTCACATGGTCATAAGGAAGATCCAAAATTTGAATGTAGGAAAAAGTTTTGGAGGGTGTTTGTTGTAGTGACAACAACACTCCTTGAGGGCAGAGGTGGTATGGGCTTGTCCTTCAATCAGGAAGCCCATACTCAACCTCCCTTCTTGCCATGTAAGACATTAAACCTAGCAATAAAAATGGTGGCAATTAAATGAATAGTCCTAAGTTAACCAATTCCCAGGAAACTCCTCCTCAGACCTCTGAATCCATGTCCACTCCTCTCATCTCAGTTAGTGTGTTTACATTTACAATAATTACATGAATTATAATTAATGGTGAGAATTACAAGAGGGATAGAAAAAGGGTTGTCTCAAACCCCACCCACTTGAGAACCAACATTCTTAGTTTTCTATATCCAAACACAAAATCTAGTAGTGCTCTATTCCCAAACACAAAATTCAATAATGCTTTATACTTGAGTACAAAATTCAACAATGATACTTATGTATACACAAATATTTTTCATTCATTTACATAATGAATAGAAATGGGTGGGATTTCCTCATTCAATTAGGCATTTTCCAAGTGGCATCATTTGGTTCACATTGCTTCCAATGCACCTTGTCCTGCTTGATTACTTTATTCCAGGGTGTTATCTGCCTCCAATGTCCAACCACACCATCTATTTTTCTCAATGCTCCTTTAGGAATCAAGTTTAGCTCATTGCTTCACAGGACACACCCAATCAATACACTCATGATTCTTTAAAGCTAGCTCACTTTCCAATTCTAACATTCCCTTATTTACTTACTCTGTCTCTTAAGTCATCTATTTTCTCTTTTGTGCAGTCACCCACCTTCCAAGTTCAAGAATTCCCTTCTCTTCTTCCTCAGTCCCTCTGGTGATCCATCCCTTGGAAATTATTCCTCACATAGGAAGAATGTTTTCAGCCAAGGAATCCCTCTACTTTGCATTAATAACACAACACATGTGTCATGGCATACCTCACGGAAATCAACATATATCACAAGGTTCCATTATCACCACAATGGCCTAGTTCCTCAAGTCTTCAACTCCATCATGGTTGCTGGACACTATAATATCATTGAGATGATGTTGTTTGCCTTATAGTCAACCTCTTATATTTGTGTTGGAAATTTCAACAATTCTTATACATCACAAGAAAATGAGTCTTATGAGTTCCATAATTAGAATTTTAAATCAATATCAACATATTTAATTATGATGTTAACTATTATCACCCTATTTTTTTTTAAACTTTGGAAAGTTTGCCTTGTTTCTAGTCATGGTGTTAAAGGGTTAGGTCATAGGGTTAAAAGTCTTTAAGGTCATATTTCATTTCCAAAGAAAGGTTGACAACCTTATTCCATGTCTTAGAAGTCTCACCTTGTGTTTAGAAGTCATATCTCAAGTCATTTTGAAAAAACTATGTTGAAAAAAGAACATACACAGGAATCCACCATTTCATAGCACAAAGCCCTGAAATTACACTACGTGTGCTACGAAATTGGGGATTCGTAGCCACGCGCTACGAAACTGCTGTAGGTGCAGTTTTGGTGTTTTGATCACTCTTCAAAGGAAAGAAGCAGCTATTTTTGGAGAATGATGCTGTTGGAGAATGTGAGGAGGTCACTTGTGAATGTTTAAAGCTCAAGTAAGGGAAAAATTCAAAGAATAAAGGAGATATGTAAAAACAAAGTTTTGCGCTACAATAACAACAGTTTTTTTCGTAGCACATTCAGATTGACCTACTTCATGCACCTTCCAGGAGTTTAATTTTTGCACAAAGTGTAAGAGAAAGGTTCCAGGTATGATAGAATACATGTCACATGTCTTAAAGGGTCACTTTGTTAGTAGAAGGATTCGAAGACAAGCATAAGGATGAAACCCTAAAAAGGAGGAACTCTATCTCCTTGTTTTAGCAGTCAACTTACAAGGGGATTCCTGAGAAATTTAAACCTCATTTATGAAAATTGAAAGAGTTTTTCATTCCTAACATACTAAAATACAAAAACCTCTTTCAGTTTCTTCAAATTCAGTACGAGGTGGGAGAAATTGATGGTTTAACTTGAGCTATGAAACTGCTGAGAGGAACTCTGTTTTCGGGTTTTAGCAGTATTTTTAAAGATCTGTTTCTGGCCACATGAAAAAGTGTCTTGGAATTGTTAGCGCTTGAAATTTCACCTCAGGCTGAGAAAGGTAAACCTCAAGGCAACATCAAACCACTTAGCCTCGTAGCTAGCCCTACGGGGCAGGAGAGGGCTCTCTCCGGTTTATCTCAGCAAAAAGTTTTCTAAATGGGGCTGAGATGACTTTAAAAGAAACTGATTTTAGGCTAGTAAATTGATATAAAGGGGTTTTTAAAAAAATGATGGGGTTTTTCTCGGCTGCATGGGCAAAGTAACAGTTTGAGCAGAGAAATGTAATCAAGAACACAGATTATCCCCTGAGGCAAGGTAGGCAAGAAATTTAACATCAAATTGAGATTAAATGGAATGGCAAGACTGGTGAGGAGCTGACAAGGGCATAGAAGATGAATCCTTTTCAAACAGAAGAAAACATTAAATATTGAACAAACTTAAAGGCAGAGCATACAAACGATGAATTCTACCTTAACACTTCATTTGTTCAATTAGAAATGATCATGAAGTGAAATGAAAACATAACAGGTTACATATGAAACAGAAGAAAAACTTATGATAAATTGTCATACCACAGGAATCTCAGGGGTCAGAGCTGCATTTTTTGATTAAAATCTCTGTCAAAGACTGTACAATAAAAGCTCTCTGTTCTCCACCAGCTCTCAGCACTCAGAATTCTCTCCTCTCTCTCTCTAACTTTTTCAAATGATTTTTTTAATAGATTAAATAAGACTCTGTTGTAGGAGAAAACAAATCAACCCAAAAACCTCTGCGCTGTTTCACCTGAAATTACATAAATAGAACATGTAATAACTTTCTCCTCGAAAATATCTAACCAAAAAGCCTAACAATTGGAGCGCAGACCCCATCGTATGACTAACTGAGGTCATAGATAAGAACGAATCCTATTCATCTGGTAACAGGTGTCTTTGTTTATTTTTGGCTGAAGTGAAGGGCAGGTGTCAAGGACGTGCGCCAAATTTTTCTAGTTGACAACGGATTAAAACTTATGCGATCAATGCCAGCAAGCTCTGTTTGACACATAAGGGCCTTATCTTGTCTAGACGCACAATAATCGCAGAAAAGATTGGCCTGACACATGGGTTTCTATCCCAACATTCCTCAATCAACTCTTTCAGATCACTTGGATAATGCTTTGGCTTGAGTTTGAATGCTGGTCTCTTATCCTCCAAAGCCATCGGTCTGGAGACTTCTTCTGGTGATTTCGGGTGGAAAGGTGGGATACCTTCAATCATCTCATAAAGAATAAGACCAAACGAGAAAACGTCCACACTTCTATCAAATGCTTCATTTTTGTAAACCTCCGGCGCCATATATAACCTTAAGGTATCATCCAAGGGACGTCGATGCCATTCTCGAACATTATCTGATTATAACTTCAACAATTGACTCAATCCAAAATCTGTCACTTTCCAATGCCCCCAGTTCTAATTGCGATTTGATTGAATATGCTAATTAAAACACTTGTAATTTAATTTAATCAATGGAATTTGCTCAATTGATGGTTGTAAGAGGGCTTCTGGTATCCCGCACTGGTATAGAGCAGCTGCTTTACCTCTCCATTTACATGTTTTGATCGCTTTTCAGATTTTGTATCCCAAAATGTTTGCAACAGCTCTTCAAAGCATGGAGTTTGTAAATTTTGAATGCATTCAAGACTTGGGACACTGATAGGTCGCCTCTTTGTTGTTGAACAGTTTGGATGATCTTCCATATATTCCTCATGAAGATATTTATCTGCTTGCTTGGTTATGTCTACCACTGTGCTATAGCGGTTTGTTTGCAGCTCAGCTATAGTATCGGTGCTGAGGGCAATAGTGGGTTGTATACCTTGGTAAGTAACATGGTCCATTTTCAATGAATCATTGATTGTGGACAACAGACTTCCCATTCCATTCTTAATTTCTGTATCAGCTGACGATGTGGCCCGTGTTAAATCAGCGATAAGAACTTGATTTGCCTCCTTGGCACTCTTGACAACATTATCCACTTCTTCACATTGCCCTTCTCAAGCTGCTGCAGACCAACTTGCACATTTTTCCAGTGCGTCCCCAAAGAGCTTGTTTAATGGTGCAATCATTGAGAATTTGTCCTGTAATATGTTGATTCGCTTCTGCTGAGGCTGTATCCTCAACATATTTGTCTTCAGCTTGCTGCAAATACATCTTCCACTGATTCTGGGCAATGGATGTAAGATGCTGCATATTTACCATTCCTTGATGCAACTCATTGTGACAATGTCTACAATCAAAGACCTCATTGCAACATGGCGCTCTAATACGGCATCTCCATTTATAATGTGAGCAACCATACTGTAAATATCCTTTGTTTAGCTTTTCCAAGCTTTCGGCATTTCCTGATTGACTTCTGCCTTGACATCCTGGTGCTCTTCGTCGTGCATCAAGATGACTTATCAATTCTGCTCGAAATTTCATTTCTTTTGACACTCCACTTGTCACAATTAACATGCAAACACATCCTATAACAAGAATACAGATGGATGCTGATACAAGGATAATTAGAGTTGCATGACCTCGCTGGTCAACTTCACCCATGACAAATGATCTTGGAATGATGATGACTCCCACCAGAGGAAGTCTTTTTAAGTTCAACATAAAGGAGTCAATGTAATAGCGATGACGTCCAAGCAAGACATTTTCCACATGAACCCCTTTGTTGAAACATAACCTATTTCCATACTTCTTTTGCAACCATATTGAACCAGCCCTAATGATAGGGTGACTTGATTCCACAGCAGTCATAAGCTTTGGGCTACCGGATGTATTTGTTATCAATAGAGCATCAGTAGAGGTGGAAATCGGATGGCCTTCTTGAGAAGTTATGTACATATAGCCACTATGTAGTTCCACCAAGTCTTTCATCAGCTGGTCGACACTGGAAAGAGCCGATCTCACTCCAACTACTCCCTGCAGAAGCCATAGAAGTAACATAGGATCCCTCTCTCCACTTTTTGTTTATCCATTTAAATGGAAAAGAATCGCTGACCTTGTAAGACTGCTGCGCGTACTGTGTGCCTTTAGACAGGGAACTCCCACTGTTGGCACCCGCAATTACACTTATGTAATAGTTTTTCTCCCATTGTTCCATGATCCATTCCTTGTGAAAAAAGCACTGAGAAAGCTCATAAACTTGTGCAGTGAATCCACTTCCCGCATCCATAATAAGAGCCCACAAATTTGAGCAAGAAGCTCACTACTGATAAAAAGGACATCTTCATTTCCTTTCTCAACATGCTGTGTAAGTCTTGCATCAGCCACATTATAGTGGTATCTCTGTTTTCATTGGCCGACGAGCATTATAAACACTGATCCATTGTGTAGCAGGCATACCAAGCCGAACCTTCAGATCAAGAACTGCTTCAGGAACTCCCTACATAATGTAAATCCATGTGCCAAGAAGTCTGCAGCAGAGGTTAAGTAACAAGGCCGCAGGCATATGTTTGTCAAGAGATTAAAGTATGCCTTTCATTCCAGCAATTCCTTGGCTAAGTAACCAGATCTGAGCAACCAAATGTATGGAGAGCTGTATAACCAAATGACAACTGTGACAAGACAGCTTCTAGACCAGATCAAACAAATAGACATGATTGCTGATGATATTTTGTTTTCTTTTGTTTGTGTTTTTGCAGAGATAGGAGCTGATGAAACTGCTGCCATTTGAAGAGCGGGAGAATAAATTACATATTCTAAAACAACACATTTAATGATTTCTTCTTCAAAACAAGGTTTTGAAGAAGAATCAATCTCACACTGACATAAGACGGAGTCTAACTACTCCCTGCAGAAGCCATAGAAGTAACATAGGATCCCTCTCTCCACTTTTTGTTTATCCATTTAAATGGAAAAGAATCGCTGACCTTGTAAGACTGCTGCGCGTACTGTGTGCCTTTAGACAGGGAACTCCCACTGTTGGCACCCGCAATTACACTTATGTAATAGTTTTTCTCCCATTGTTCCATGATCCATTCCTTGTGAAAAAAGCACTGAGAAAGCTCATAAACTTGTGCAGTGAATCCACTTCCCGATATGTTAGCGCTTGAAATTTCACCTCAGGCTGAGAAAGGTAAACCTCAAGGCAACATCAAACCACTTAGCCTCGTAGCTAGCCCTACGGGGCAGGAGAGGGCTCTCTCCGGTTTATCTCAGCAAAACGTTTTCTAAATGGGGCTGAGATGACTTTAAAAGAAACTGATTTTAGGCTAGTAAATTGATATAAAGGGGTTTTTAAAAAAATGACGGGGTTTTTCTGGGCTGCATGGGCAAAGTAACAGTTTGAGCAGAGAAATGTAATCAAGAACACAGATTATCCCCTGAGGCAAGGTAGGCAAGAAATTTAACATCAAATTGAGATTAAATGGAATGGTAAGACTGGTGAGGAGCTGACAAGGGCATAGAAGATGAATCCTTTTCAAACAGAAGAAAACATTAAATATTGAACAAACTTAAAGGCAGAGCATACAAATGATGAATTCTACCTTAACACTTCATTTGTTCAATTAGAAATGATCATGAAGTGAAATGAAAACATAACAGGTTACATATGAAACAGAAGAAAAACTTATGCTAAATTTTCATACCACAGGAATCTCAGGGGTCAGAGCTGCATTTTTTGATTAAAATCTCTGTCAAAGACTGTACAATAAAAGCTCTCTGTTCTCCACCAGCTCTCAGCACTCAGAATTCTCTCCTCTCTCTCTCTAACTTTTTCAAATGATTTTTTTAATAGATTAAATAAGACTCTGTTGTAGGAGAAAACAAATCAACCCAAAAACCTCTGCGCTGTTTCACCTGAAATTACATAAATAGAACATGTAATAACTTTCTCCTCGAAAATATCTAACCAAAAAGCCTAACAGGAATTATGAAGGAGGTTTCTCTTCATAAAATCTCTAGATACAATAACCTTTCTTGCTTTTTTCAGAAGTGTCACCAATTGGGAGATACAAGGCTTTATTTAAAGTCATAATTGCAGGAAACAGGTTCCTAGTTTTCAGGACAGATAAAAGAGAAGTGATTGAAGGCCCACAAGTGGGTTATTGATATCATCAAGGTCGAAGTTAAGGAGGAGCAGCTGTCAAGTATCGAATTTAATTCTTATTTAGGTTGTTACTATCATAATAAGGAGTTGTACTCCTAATTGTATTAGGACTCTAAGACTGTTAGTTAACTGCCACTTGTAATTAATAGTCTGTTGTAGGTATGAATAGGTGTCAAGCTAGGAAATTCGAATTCCCCTCATGTTGGATCAGGGAATCCAAGATTGTAATGATAACTCTATAAAGGACAAGAGGTGGAATGCCTCACGGTTGGCAATTTTCAAAAGAAACAAGAACACTGTGTAATTGTAGCAGACTGTATGTTTTCATGTTAATACCGAGATATTGGCTTTACCACTTAGGATTCAGAGAGGGTTTTAATGTTTGATTTTCTCATGGCTTTCTTCATTCACTTTCTTGCAGTGGTATAGACACATGTTACTTAGAATTCATTGATAATGCTCTAACTTCCTTCATGTGTTTATAAACTGTGTTCCTTGCACTATGTCTTTGTTTTACTAATATATTAAGACTCTTTATGCCCTGACTTCCATGTTAAGCTAATATTGCTATTGTACTGAAACATATTTTGACTCCATAGCCCAATGGATGTTTGTTGATTGACATTTCAACCATTTATACCTTTTTGTTTGATTTATCCATAGAGTTAGCCATCTAATCCTTAAATAAAAATCTTTAACCTAGTGAGAGAGCCCTCTCAGGTTGAGGAGGCTAAGCCTTAGCCAAAATTTTGGTTTGAAATAGTTACTCAAAGTCTTCCTAATCAGCAGCCTATCAGGGTTTGGTTTTGTGATAACATTAACCATAAAATTTTAAATCAATTTCAAATCACAACTTAAAGAAATATTTCTTCAAAATGTAATTAATATTTATATTTGGTTATTCTTTTCTTTCTTGGACTCACAAGATTTGAGTGGTTTTTCATCCCAAAGGAAAGAAATCAGTGGTATATATGCTCCATAGCTATACGTAATATTTAAATCCAATTCACTGAGTGTTTCTCAGCCTTAAGGAAGTCACTTAATGGCACCTATACTGCTCTACATGGTATTTTCATAGAGGTCCCTCCTCAACTCCAACTCATTGAGTTGTTTATCAACCCCAAGGAAAGTACTTAATGGTGGTCATACTACTTCATGTACTATTTTCGTATAGGTCCAACAAGCCCCCCCTCTCACTCACCTCCTAGTGAGTGTGGGTACTTCCATGTAGGTAGTCTTTTGTCAACTGGAATATTATTTACCACCACAATTCCCATATCATCACAACTCCATTATCATCATAACTCCCATATTGTCACACCTCCAACAAGGTAGGTGTTATCATTTGGAAAGTATATGAGTCACTATCTAGCACTTTGATGGTGGTAATGGTCAAACTATATGCATTGAGTGATTTCTCAACCCTAAGGCACGCATTCAATGAACTGTCAATATTGAGTGGTTTTCTCAGCCCATGCTAGCACTTAGCAAACTGTAAGAACTGAGTGGTTTTATAAACCCAAGATAACACTCAATGGTGCATGTGCTTCATGATTTGACCAAGGAATCCAGTTAGTTGTTAGTATACTTACTAATACAACATTCAACATTCCAACATTTCCTTGTCATAAATGTAATATAAACATGGCACATAATTGCCATAAGCATAGTAATGGTTAACAACAAGAGTTCACACTTGCTCGATGGATCCCTTACATGATAGGGGATCTTAATGGATAACCTCATGATGTTATCCCGAACATTCCATTCACACAATCATCAGATTTTGAGAACATTAATCAATCATCCTTGCGCTAGGATGATTCTTAACAATGACTTGTCAAATGGAATGAGATCATATACATTCATCCTGACAAACTAATAACACAAAACTAATAAATTCATATCTCTAAACTCATTAACTTTTTAAATCTCCATTTCACCTAACAGACATTGTAATGTTTCATAGCAAAGGCTCCCTCCCTTCAACCTACTACTTCTTGGTATCCATGCAAACATGCATTAATTTAAAAAAAGCAATTTTCAAACTCAATTAAAGGAATTCTCATCCAATTCCTTTCCTTTACCCCTTTACCTAGTCTTACTGGCTACCTTATTTTAATGGTTGTCACTACTAACACTTTCAGATGAATTCTTTTAAATGCATAATCATTTGGAAACATTTTTGTTGTCGTAATCTTCAATAGTTCATCAACTCAACCACTCACAAATTTCAATGAAAATAGAGGCATCTTCATTTGTATTTGGTTCTAGCATCTCCTCATCCATGTGAAGCATATGTTGTCAATTTTTAGGCTTGATCATTTTCATTCATACTCATAACAAATATAAAGATCATAAAAATTAAATACTAATAATGGTAATTATCAATAATGGGTAATTCCTTCCCACTTTCCCAACTGTGTTCCATACAAAATGGAATTAATTAAGTAACCTCAATGTGTTACCCAAACCATAGTGAGTACCACTTCTATTTTCATATCATTCACACAAAGATCATATTTGATAGATGAATCACTTATCTGATTACTACAATGGTTCTCAACTAATGGCCTTTCAGACTGATTAACGTCCTCATACCTTTATTTCACTTCCCTATATTGCTCACATTTAATATATATATATATATATATATATATATATATATATATATATATATATATATATATATATATATATCTATATATTAGAAATTCATAGTTTCAGTTAAGGAAAATCCTTTATTATGTTATTTTCATGGCTATCATGTCACTATCCATTTTATTCATGTGGCCTGGCCAGTCCACCTGGTTATTCTATCATCTTATTTTGGCTTCCACTACCATTTATCTTATGGGCAAGGATTAATCAAGATATTGTACTTCAAGTTGGGTTTTATTCAAGTCTTCCCTAGAGGTCCTCTTCTTTCCTTCCCACACCCAATGAACCAACCAAGACCAAACCAAAAAAGGAAAAAAGAATGAAGAAATGAGAAACAATGAAAATCCCACAATAAAAATACATAATTTCAACACAAGGTAGCATGGACATGCTCAAATTCAATAGTAAACAAAAAAAAAGAAAATATGAAGCCAACAATAATAACAAAAATGTAAAACAATACCATCATTCATTAGCCCATAACAACTCAATCCCTTGAGCTCTGGTGTTTGATGTATCCTTCACCAATCCATATATATATATATATATATATATATATATATATATATATATATATATATATATATAATTTTAGACAATATTTTCCAAGGTTTATATCAAACTCAAAATTCCAACATCCCTCGAAATAGTTCAAGATGTGAATTTTCATTATCTCAGACGCAGATTGAGTGGATGTTCCCTCATCTCCTTTTGTATTATAGATTGTTGGTTCATGTGCTTGGAATTCATGTGAACTACTCTTCTTATTCTTTCATTGTCTATTGGGATAGTCTCTTTTAAGGTGTTCCTTTCCATAGTGCCAACATGAAACTTTCTTTCTAGCCTCATGCGGTTTCTCTTTGACCTTGTTAGCATGGAGTTCTTCTATGTCCTCAGAGGATGATGCTTATTGCAAAAAATATTGCATGTATGGCAGGTGTTTTTGCAAAATTGTATTCAACCTTTCCTGTTCTTTTTGCTTCGTAATTAGCCCTTTATTTTATACCTTGCAACTCTTCAACTCAACTTTCAAACTCCTAAAGTTTTCTCCTCTCTCAAGAGAACCTTCCCTTTCCTACTCATGATGGACTTGGTCCATGCTATGATGCTCCATAATGTTTTCCATGCTTTTATTTCTTATTGCCAATGGATCTTCTTATGTGTTGTCACACACACACATAACTATTAGTTACATTAGCATAAAAAAATTGACTTGTTACCTTGACATGCTGACACCAAGCATGTTGATATGAAGCATGTTGATTTGCTATTGTTCACACATAAAACATTAATGTCAGCTACATATTCTAGGAATCCAAAGTGAATATTATTATGATTATATTCATTTCATCACTAAGTCTGAAATCAACATTTTACCAAGCCTAGTAGTCAAAATAGCCACAGGCTTAAAAGTCAATTAGCAAACAAAATAGCATAGCAAAATCTGCCATTCCTATCCTTTCACAATTATGATATCACCATTGATATGCATACAACACATGTTTTGTAATAAACACATAATCATTAGTCAAAGTGCTACAACCAACACCCACTTGAACATAACAAACAATCATTCTTTAAATAACACAGTGTGGTATTCCACATTGTAACAGAGGTCTTAAATGTATTCTCCTAGGCCCATTTAGTGCAAGTGTTGAACGTGGGCACTTTGATATTATGTATCAAAAATCCAGATATTATCTTCAAGGGTCCAATGTAGAACCATATTTTTTTCATTTCATCTATCCTTAGCCCATCTAGTCCAAGTGTTAAATGTGGATGCTCTGACACCACTCTGTAATGCTTCCTCCCACCTCCTTGGACTTCCTGAGCCTAGTGGGAGGTGTTGCTTTTAATTAACCCAACCTCCATGATTTCATTATGAATATGGGGTTACAAAATTCCTTAATCCTAAAAGGTCTCAAAATTAGCTTTAAATACCACTACTAGATTGGGCTCATCGAGAACTTTTCGACGGTATGAATTTTATCTCAAATTAATACCTAGATCAAAAGTTATGCCCATTTAAAGCTTGGGCCTCACAACTCTTGCTACATCAGGAAGGAATTTCCACACGTACCCATGTGTAATCACCACCTTTCATGAGGACAAACATGGTATTCACCATGTCATAGTGCCATAGCACCACTGGACCCTCGCCATTTCTTTAGAATGTTATCCCATTCAAACCTCTATGACACTTCACACATTTTCATGTTAAATGATGGGGACAATATCCATCCCATGGTTTCTGTCAACTCACACCCCTCTTATAAAAATAAATTACAAACACCTCCGTAAGCCTAAGATTCATGGTGATGTGGTTTTGGGCAATGTCAATTCCACGTCAAAACCACATGGCATGCCCACATTAGGTGGCACACTAAAACCATCGCTACATGTCACATAGGTGCCATGTTAGCATAATCCTCCACATCACTTGCTTCCAATACATCCAAATGATGTTAACTTTATGTCACCCTTCCATGTGGCATCCTCTCATGATCCCATAGGTCACCCAAAAATTAGCCACCTAGACATATAAAAAGTCCATTCTTCGTACCATGTGTCATGATGTCAGCATGCCACGTCAACGTGCCTACCACATCACAAATACACATCCTCTAAATTATATCATGGAGTACCACACAACCTTACCCATCCTTCGTGGCCTTTTCCACCTCAACCTATGCTAAGGGCTTTCACAGGGCCAATCCCTTTGCGTAAATAAATGATTCCACGTTATAGTGTTTTATGGTTGATTGGAAGTTTCATCATAAACCCACATACCTTAGAACAATTATTTTCCCATTAATCGACATATCCCCATCCCATGGAACATCTATTTACCCATTTAATAATGGGAATACTTCCCTTGGTGTCCTCCCCACCTTTTGTTAATATCATGGTGCTTAATTAGTACTAAGATGGTAATTACACAACTGATTAACCAAGTAATGAGGGGTAATCCATGAGGATTAATAAAGCTCTCCACCATTATAAAATTCTTTATTCTATTAAATTTTATGAGTCTTATTCGGCTGAGCTCAAGTTATACTTCCTACGACACTTGGAATATTTTATGAGTTCATAGAGTTACCCCAGACTTCCATCACCACATAGTGATACTCAAAAGACTAAGTTATAAGGGAATGAAACCTTTGTTCCAACTCCAACAATAATCATTAATATATACAAGCTAGTAATACAATGAATGGATTCAAAGACATGCCTACAATCATGCATCAACACTCAACTAAAACATAGCTAGAAGTTCTCTATAACTTCAACACTACAATAGCATAATGGGTCCCAACTAGACTTTATCATATCTACTGGTTTGTCATACCATGCACAACATCATTCACAAACCCTCCACAATATACTAGTACTTTAATCTGTCAAGACTATATCATGAAAATCGATAGAATTTCACACTTTTTAATCATTCATAGAGCTTATTAAACATTCATACTTAATCATACAAATTCCTCCATACTCAAGTTAGTATCAATGCATCTACACAAAGACCTCCAACCTCTCATAGTTATGAGAGTCATTCACATAACCATCTTATTACACACAATCATGAATAATACAGTCCCTTACAGTCAATGATGATATATAGACAATGTTATAACACATAACAACATCATCCACTATTCATAGTGCAAGATAAGTATAGGTAAATACACATATAAGTATAACTTGAAAGACTGGAAACTAAGGGATGGACTTTAACTCTCTGCCCAACCATGGGCCAACTACAGTACATCCTTTCTTGTAGCTAACCACCCCCAAGCTAGATTTAGAGTTGAGGAGTAAGTTTTCAAGGGAATTCATGTTGATGTCGATCATACAGTTCACACAAGAATATAGAGACCACCCCATCTCCACCTGCTTAATACAAGAACATATCCCACAATGTCTTCATTTTATTAATAAATGAACATATCCCATAATGTATCCACCTAATTAATAAAAGAACATATCCCACAATGTCTCTACCTATTCAATGAGGAATCTAGAGCACATTGAATATCCATATGCTAATCCCACAAATATCATAAACACACATAGTTTTCCCTCTTCTAACTAGGAAACTAGAGTACATTGCATTTCGTCTACTACACCTAACATGACTCCAAAATGCACAATGTTTCCATGTGCTTCTTCTCTTCTCTGCTATGTAGGGATCCATAGCACAAAGTGGTTCCAACCCATTAAACTAACTGATATCTAGACTACACAGTGCCTCTATCTGTGTGCTCTCGATCTTGTGCCAATGTTGCTCCGTGAATTTACTTTCTCAATTTCACCTCATATACCTCGTATGCCTATTTCAATATACTCTTGCATGTGAACTTCACTCCTACTCGAATCTTTGTTGTTGTGCCTATGACTCTCCTCTTTGAAACCACCACTCTCTCAATGTCCAAATGATGAATCTCCCTTCTTCCCTTTTCTTGTCAGCCACTTTTATTCTACTCATCCCTTGTTTCCTCTCTTACATGTTGACCACCCAAGATGTCCCTCGAGGCAGAGGTGGTAAGGGATTTTCCTTTAATTAAGAATCCCATACTCAACCTCCCTACCTACCATGTAGGCCAATAAACCTAGCCAGATAACTGGTGGAAATTAATTGAATAATTGTGAGTTAACCAATTCGCAAGCAAGTAATCCTCAAACATTTGAATTCATGTCCAATCCTCTAAACCTAGTCATTGAGTTTACATTTACACAATTTTTACATGAATTACAATTCATGGTGACAATTTAAAGAGGGATAGAAAAAGAATTATAACAGTTATTCGTGCCTCATATGAGAAAAATAAAAGACCCACATGGTTAAAAAACCCTTGTAGCTTAGCAGATACTTTGCCGAGATGGCAAGGCATAGAAAACACGAATTATGGAATGTACAAGGACAGAAATACCTTACATATAATTGCGTGAGGCAATATTTAGCTAAGGGGAGAATACAAATTTATGAAGTTTACATTGTATGGTTTTTTCCATGATTTGGGCTTGTCATTTGCACACAAGATTAAGCTATGGTTACAGGCTATGCACATTAAAAATAAAATCCATGAGTCGAAAAATGTATCTATAGGGTGAGATTCCCTTGAAAGGATATGAAATATTCATAAAATATTAAGCACATAACAAACCAAAATACTTAGAAAATAGAAAATGATGTGGTGGGTAATAAGCATGCCCATAATTTTCATTGCTACTTACATGAAAAGACTCATCCAAATCATTTTGTGTCATGAGACATGGCACAGACGCCCCTATTGTATGAATTTATTGAAACCACATAAATTAGTGACAAGTCATGCAATATGATTTTGAGTGTTGGGTTACTTGGAAGCCAAGTGAAAAGCAACTTGAATATGTGAGTGAACGGGCCACTACATTTTCCCTTGCATGCATGTCAATCAGAAAATAACAGAGGGTAAAATCATGAAGGGGATTAACTCCATGCACCACATTTAAAAGACTAAAACAAGCCCATTAGTTTACAAATAAAACTATTAACCAAAGAGAAAATGGAAACTTCTTATCATACCTGTGGCCATGCATTTTATTTTCCTTTCAATTTGTTGTCAGTGGTTCCTCTCGACTGTTGTGGGAGTAACGTTGATATTTTAGTGAGTCACAAAACTTAGCCTTCACAGGAGTAAGGGATTATAATGGTAGGTTGATGGGTTCAACTGCCTACTTCTGTTGTGAACTTCGATGTGATCCTTGAGGTGGGGAAAAGTAAATGTAGGTCATGTCTCATTACATTGTGTTGAGAAAAGTGTTGCCATTGATTTCAAGTCTAGTCATTGATGTTAATCATTGATGTTAAGTAAATAAGTGAATACAAGTTTAGGGGGAGCTTATTGATGATTATTTTTGATGAGATGTAGCCTATCTTTGAAGGAATTTTGGCTACAGGTAAATTTTTCAAAAGTTCATGGAAAGTGTTTTGTTGGATATCTCTCTTATAGACATTTCCAATAGTATATGGAACTTAGTCAAACTCTCTACTAGGATTGATGAGAAAACACATTTTGAAGAGAAAGAAGTTTTGAAAGAGAAGGTATCCAGGATATTCGGGCACATCCAACATTGTATTATTTTTTTTCAAGAGCCAGATTCATTGGGACTTATCTAGGACATTCAGATGCATTAAGACATCTGAATAGGTGAGAAAATTTGGGGCATTTGTACTTTTGAAGAAATATGAGACATCTATACTTTTGAATAAATTTTAGACACAAGGAGGCATTTGGGAATATATGGGAATATCGACAACATATTTTTCAAGGGTCCAATGTTTTTCGTTCCACAAGGAGGAATATATATCCATGTATCCAAGGGTTGCACAAGGAAACCACTTTAAGAATTTACCTGGATCTAGATAATAATTGAACACAGTCAAGTCACAACTACATTGTTTCCAAGCTTCCTTAGTAAACCATTACATCCAAAAATTTTGAGATATAATGAAGAAACACATAAAATCATCAAATTTTCTCAATCCAATGATGACATGGAATCCATGTGACAAATATGTCAAATGGTAGAATGTGATTGGTTGATGTAATGACTTGGTTTTCCAAAAGGCCAATGATCCAAAAGGTTGTGTGGGTAGGTGTTTGCATAATAGGGAGTTGGAGCTTCCTTTAGGTTGGTTACTATAAATATTATGGAGTTGGAGTTTCCTTCAGGTTGGTGCCTATAAAATGAAAAGTTGGTACTTAGAAAAGGAGGAGGTTGAATCTTTCTGCAAGTTGTAGCATACAAAAATTGATGTAATTTGGAGTTGGAGCTTTACTTTGCATCATAATAAAAAATAAATTATGGTTTTTCTTAATTGGGTTTCCACGTTAATATATTGTATCCATATTTTATGAGATTGGTGTGTTGTTATTTATTATTGTGTTGTTGATTATTTTTACTTTGAGCAAGTAATTTTTTAAATTGTTAAAATAATGATTCACCCATCATTATTTTCCTATTTTATAACACTTTGGACAATAACCAAATCCTTCCTCGTATAATTCCAATGATGCTACCACCGGAACATTATTTACGACTTCACCAAAATAAGTTTGGTATTTATGTTGTGGTCATAATAAAATTAATCTCTGTGATGTCGACACCATCTATCAATCTTATATTCGTGTCATAAAGTTAATCAAATTTTGGTAATGTATGGCATGGGCTTTGTAGACATTTTGTGCCACATGCATGTTTCATATGGTTACAAGGCAATCTTATTTATGTTGTTAGCAAAACTACATATGAGCAGGGAATGTCAGAGAATAATACTTAATAGTTTGAACAACCTTCCATCATACTCTCATGCTTGTGAGAGCTATATTCCTTATGAGGTGTCATGTCTAACATATTGAATGATAAATGTTTCACAATCATGCTTTCACGATACTCTATATTGTGATGACTTTGTATATGTGTTGATTGTGCTAGTGGTATGCATTAGTTTTGACAAGTTTTCTAACCACCTTAAGACCATGTGACCATCTCTATATGGCTATATTAAGTTCATTATATTTAAACATTTAAAATGATATACTTTTATTCATATGTTCATGCTATCACGACTGTGATTCTCTTTGTAATGCCAAAGACTTGTCCTAATGTTCCATATTTGAAATAAAAAGAATTTTATTTAACTGTATATATTATTCATGACTTGTTGTAGGTTTTTCAAATAAGCACATTTTAACTTTCACTTTCACAACGTCTTGTGTATTTATAGGTGTAATGATATTATAAAGAGTAATTGCTCAGTGAGAAAAATGTTTGTTTTTTCTCTATTTGGCGTCGGATTGAGCATGGAAGAACATGCTAGTAGTAACTTTATAACTATCAATCTCATGGATATATCAATGTAGTTAATAAGATTAAAACCTTCAAATCATGTATGAGATGTAGATATGAGCATGTATACAACAATGTGTAACTCCCTATAACACCATATGCTGACATAAAAATATAAACTACATGATAATGTCATGTAAGTGCTCCTTATTTCTCTAGGGGACCCCACCTACTAAGAATTTAAGATTTTTAGTTAATTTGGGGGAATTATGTTTAGGTATTATAGGAGGAGGAATCATGATAAAGTGCAATAACTTGTGTATTTTTTTAATAAAAGTGGCTCAAAAAGTAGTATATCTAGAACTAGCAATAGACGATATACCTTGTATCCCCATAGTCTTGATCATGGTTTCATCAATTGAATATTTTACAAGACCATGTTGGATTGTAGCAGTTGATTTCTTATCACCCTTCTTCTTCCCAAACCTCTTTGGTCTTAGTCTTGCATAAGGCTTCCAACAACTAGCATCATCATGTTTTTCCATTTTGCAATGTGAAGATGTAGGATTCTCACCTTCTTTCTTCACTATAGTTGTTATTTTTGCCTTACCATTTCCTTTTTTCTTTCATGCAACTAGCTAAGCTAGTTTCTTTGAGAAGTTCTCAGGAACATTCCTTTCCCTTGACTTGATGTGAGTATCTTAAACAAAATATTAATCAAGATTGGTTAGGATAAAAATAAGAATAATATGTCTCAAATAAATATACAACCCACCAATATGATCCAATATAGTGTCTTGTGTATAAATAGGAATTCCCAATTTTGATGCCCTCTTTTAGAATTCTAGTAAAATTTTACATGTTTTGTCATCTACCTTGTCTTAGAGTTTTCCAATCCATTGATGGTTATTGCACATACCGTAATAGATATAATCACTTCTTTAATGCATATGTACAATCATACTAAGAAGATATCATTTTACCTTTCATACGAATATATTCTTTAACCTTACTCCCCCGCCATATCAATGTTGTTACTTTTTGTCCATAATTCTTTGAACTTTACAATAGAATTCAATGTACTTGAACCTTAGCTTCTTTGTCCATAATTATTTGAACTTTGTAGTATAATTTGATCTACTTGATCTAGTTATCTAGCTTCTCTACATCAAGTTTGTCATTATACTTTGGAAAATAAAATTTCACATCCAATTTAAGCCAAGGTAAGTTAGAATTGGCCTTATTTGGTTGCCATTTATGAAATGAATATGGAGGTGAAGAAGGGGAAGGAGGATGAGGAGGAGAAATTTGAGGATTACCACCTTTAGCTCCCTCATCTTTAACTTGACTTGGGCCTTCTACATTTTTTCTTTGTTATTTGTACACCTCTTCCACCATGGATGTAACATCCCTGGTCAAAAATCCATGTAATAAAGTTAATAATTTTAATAAAGGAAAAATGATAACCTTGGTTATGGGACACATATTCCAAGCTAAATGTTGGGATAGTGATGGGGATCACTTGTGATTAATTAATGGTTATGGAAATTGGTAAAGGAAATGGCAAAGGCTTTGGAAAGGAAAAGTGGCATTAATTGACATTTGATTTATGAAAAAATGGAAATTAGGAGAAAAGGAAGGTGAAAGGTCATAGGTTGCATGTGAGGAGAAAAATCAAGGAAAATAATGGAAAATTTAAGAAAATAGAGGCCTCAATGATAAAAAGGCTTCTAAGGACCAGTTAGTATATTTTTTTCAAAGTTATCTTTTGTCAGTTTAGTTTTGGAACTCTCATTCTATTCTCTCTCTCTCATACTCTTGGACACTTAGAGTTTTCTTGGAGCACACTTGGAGGAGTGTGGCATACTTGGGATTTGGAGAAACAAGGCAAAGGAAGAGCATGAAAGAGCAAGAAAGAGAAAGAGGACATAGAGATCATTAGCTATATTGGGTTTTTCTTGTAGGTAATGAGTTGCATGTATGACTTCCCTACTAGTTTTGGCATGCATGACACATGCATGTGGTTTCTTGGTTATGATATGTCATTGACATGGAGGATTTAATGGATTTAAAGTGGTTTTTCCTAGCCTTGGCATTTCCTAGATAGCCATGGTGATGTGGGTTTATTTCCTTTTGTTTTCTGGTTAGTTCTCATGTTCCTTGGTTGTGGGTTGAGTTACTAGTTCCTGGAAGCCTTGGTTGGAAAACGCTATGGAACCCCTGTAACAACCTGGGATGAGTTACTAGTCCTGCAACCATTGGTTGGAAAAACAATCTGGAAATCTTTGGTGGTTTGAGTTACTAGTCTTGGAATCCCTGGTTGGAAAAACGCTCTGGAAGCCCTAAAACAACTGTGTGTTGAGTTACTAGTCTTGGAAGCCCTAGTTGGAAAAAACGCTCTGAATCCCTGGAAATCTTGGGTGGAGACCAATCTAGTGATGGTTAGTGATGTTTGACCATGAGGTGGAATTACTGGTTGAGGGTAGAGGGGGTTTTTCCTCTAGAAGCCCTGGTTTGGTTTTGTTGGATTTGTTCCATGCGATCTGTTGAAGACCCTAAAATCGTTGCTTCAACATGGGGAAAAACCACTTAGTCTGGACCTTGGTCGACATCTCCTTTTCCGTTTGGAGTAGTGGCTCCAACTAGGGATAATGGGACCAATTTGCCAAACTATTTAATGCTTGTGCTAATGGGGTGATATGTCAGGTTTTAAAGTAATGTCTAAGCTAAAAGTAATCTAATATTAACTAACAATCACATGCATTTTATCCTAATTTAAGCACTATATAATTATAAATATATCCAGGATTTAAATTGATGTATGTGATCTACAATAATATCTTAAAGCAATTGGTAATAAAGATCATTCAATTGTGACAAGAAGTGAATCTGTTTTAACAATAATCGTTTCGTATAAAAAGTTAGCCAAAACGATTGCGAAAGATATATTGCATACGGAATTATTCATATATTCAGCATAAAATATAGATCATCATCATACAGAAGTGCAATAATGGTAATCAAGATTCATACTTTCATACATAAACAATTCAAGAAGAAATCATTGCTTAATACATCAGTAAAAAGGATTACAAGATAAAAGTACCATTTATAATACATCCTACTCATGGGTTTCAGTAATATTGATCTATCTTCAGTCCATTCAACACTATCTGAGAGTACAAAAGTACAATTTTAGTAGAAGATGGTAAATCAGATAGAAAATGAATCATGTTCCATTAATTTCACCAGAACTTCCTAAAAGGGACAAAAGTGCATGTTTTGTAGACTGTTCCTGATAAAATTCTAAACCCCTCTCTATATTCTTGAGAGGGGTTTAAATACTAAAACTATAAAACTAAAAATAGATTATTAAAAAAATATTTGAGGAGGTTTAAACTACCTGCCTCAATTTGTGCAAAAATGAAATCAAAATGGAAATAAACAAGGTGACTAACTATTCTGCATTTGATCCTTCAGATTGCAAATATCCATCATGGGCTTGAGCTGTGTTGGTTGGTCGATTTCAGCTTTCAACTATCCAGTGAATACAACATCGGTCAGTGCTAGCTCCATTTTCTCTGTAGAAGTGGTTAGGCATCGCAGGGTCATCCATTGGTTGTGAAGCTTTACCAAATGTTGCCAATATGCCTCCCAGTTTAACCTCGTTGTTTTCCTTATCACTTCTGCTTTTTCTGCCACTGCCTGTTTCCATTGTTGTTCAAGTTGTTTCACATTAGGAAGGAAACCTGGAATGGACTCTACCACAAGGTTAACACTATGTAAATTCTCATTGATGTTTTTTATGACACTGTTTGTTGCTGCCACTGTGTCTGCTATTGCCTTTTCTGCTTCTTTAAGTCAATAATCCTAGCTTGAAAATAGGATTTCCTTATGAAATTCTTCTAGCTTGGGAAGGTCGGCCTTTCTCCCATCTTCTGTATTTTGCCAGGCGATAAAATCATAGACCTTTTTAAATATCTCATCGTATTCAAGTCTCATTTCGATGACTTGACCTGTCTGTTTATCACTTGTTTTGTAATAAGATTTCCACTGTGAAATCTTCTGGCAGAATAATTATTTCTAGTGCATCAGCTGGGAGTTAAGACTAAGTGCTTTGGTAAAAAACTGATCAATTTTTGGATCATCTTTGTGTAGATCAATTATTGCTCGCATCTATTCTTCCTTCTCGGCTAAGATGGTTCAATGTTCTATTTCCATCTATTTAAATACCTATTGAATCTTGGCCAACTGTATCTCTGCCTGTTGGTCAAATTTTACTTGTTGTAATTGTTGCTCAAGCGGCGTTATTTTATCTTCCTTTTCTCTAAGCAACATTTGTATTTCTGCTGCTTTTTCCTTGGTTGCTATAGCATAAGCACCTGCAAACTACGAGAGTCTAGTAATGTTGGTGGATGGGTCAATGGGTGAGTCTTTCCATAGAACATCCATTGGTTCATTTTCAGGGGTAGTAACAGCTGTAGAGTCCAATTTACTTTTCTTTCTTTGTATTTTCACCATGGCCTTATGCTGTGGGCTATATAACACATCTAGAGGGGGAATTTCTTCAATTCTCAAAATTATTTCGGAAGTGGGGGTGGCCAAGATGTGCTCTGTCTCTTGTGTATTTGCAGTCTCTTCCACTGTAATTTCCAGAGTTATTTTCTGTTATGGAGTTTGAAATTCTGGCACCCGTTCCTCTGTGTTGAGACTTTTATTAAAATTATCCCTCTTCCTCTAAATCAATTACCGGGGGTTTTATTGGTTGTATGGAGGTAGTAGGGATTTCAGTCTACTTGCTAGCTGAAGTTTCTTCAGCTATCTTCTGTGTAGATTTGGTTGTATCCTTTACTGACTACATGCTTCTGCTTTTTCCCTTTTGCGATGACTGTTGTGATTAGCTGGTAGATTTCTCTTGAGATTCTGCTCCAGAATCAGTCTTGGAATTTTCTTTGGAGTCACCTTCTATATTCACACTGGGAGTAGGCTCCCTTATTGGTTCAATCAATAATTGGTCCAATGGGACCTTTGCTAACCTCATTTCTCTATAACTGTAAAAGTTTTCCAGATCTTCACGGTCAAAAAGTAGTTGTGCCATATGCTTCACTTCTGTGAAGGTGTTTTTTTGCAAACGATATCATCAAAGGCATCTACATCATTGCTAAATACTTTTATTTTCACTAGAGCGATGAAATTTTTGACAGTGCCGAACATATCATATTTCCTTACAGGTAATTTAGGTAATCGCAGAGATAGCATGTTCTCTGTTTGTTTGAATGCATGCCCTAAGTTGTGTAATGAAAATGCACCACACTATACAGCGAATGTAGGCCATATGGATTTCTTTGAATCCTTCAATGTCTTGCTCATTCCTCCATCACTAGCTATTTGATAGGCTATCTCTCTAGCCATCAATTTATCTGGAACATAGTATCGGAGGACATGGGGGGAGGTGATGCTGCCAAAAACCATGATATATGTAAATGTTTCCTCCCCAAACCATCTGGCCACCAAGAGGATTTCTATTTTAGCTTCTTGAGAAAACCTGGGGGCATCTTGATTATAAAGCCACTTGTGAATATGGAGCATAACTCCATGACAAATCTTGAAAAAATGTGGTTGAAAATTGGATTCCCATATGTCCTTGTGGTATATGTGAATAGGAAGTGGATTTCAAACAGTCCATTTCCATCCCATGATAGGAAATTTCGAACTAAAAAAAATTGCGTCCATGACATAGGCGCTCATACAAAATGGAGGGTAAACCCTCGAAGAAACACTTCTTTTCCTTCTATACTCGATAATTGTTTTTTGCTAAATTGTCAGACAAAATTTGTGCCCAATTCATTACAGTTGCGTTAACATCTGCATCTATTAATGGCAACCATTCTGCGGAGAACTTAGTACTATTGGGTATTTCAAATAGTCTACATAACATAGCCGCTGTAAAACTATGAGGGGGACAAATAGAGGAAGTAGTGTACATATCGTTTTTGTCTTTCTTGATTTTTTCCTCATTATTCGACCAGGTCTGCGTGCAGTTTGTTGGATTGTCATTCTCTTTGGAAAAATTCTCCATGAACTTCCTGTTGTAGATGACTTGTGGCTCTGGAAGGTGGTACATAAGCTATAGGTTGTCTGGGGTAAAAGATCCCATAGCCCCCTGGCTTCTTGTCTTGAGTTCTCTGTCTGAGGTGTCGGCTTCATCAATAACCCATTTAACCATGTCAGTATAAGATATTATCTTCGGTCGCATGGCTATGCGGTGAGAAAATAGTCATGTCGTCTCTAGCATGGAAGCGTCTGAGGAATCAAGTCCGTCAACTGTAATTTTTGTTTCCATAATCCTCGGTTTCTCCTCCTTCAGTATATTATACATAGCCTCCCATGTAGAGGTTCCTCCCTCTCTGTTGCATGTAGTATCTGTAAACAAAGGAGTCATTTTTGACCTCTTAGAGGTGACTTCCTTGCCTTTCTTCACCATTGTTCTCAACGCTTTGCTTTGCATACTTTTCCAAAAAGTGAATAACAACAGCTATTGGATAAATGAAGATGAGCGTAAAACGAAATAATTAACTTGTAAAGGTGATAAAAGGAGTTTTATTTTAACACACGTAAGAAGATATCATATCATGCTAAATGGACTTTCACACATAAATATAGTTATCTCTTACTAAATGTCCACTAATGATTCGTTATCCATTAGCTTTAACACTAATAAACGTTTGCATCATAAAACAGGAAGAAAGCTTCTATGGTGACAAGCCTTTGAACTGCAATGATAGCGATTGTGTGATTTACGAAGCAATATCACAGATTGTAATATTGCAATATGCCCTTCCGCTTTTCTTACGTCCCACTGTGTAGCTAATTTCCAGGTCTATCCTATGTAAAAGACCCTTTTTACTAAGTGGCGGACCTAAAACATTTTCTTATGATATTTAAGGAGTGGGTCCAAGTCTTAATCGCATTTCGCAATATCGGCTAGTGGTAAGTACACGGTGTTCGTTTAAACGCCCGAAATGTGATGCGATAAGAGTTACAATGCCATCGTAGTTTCACATCTCGCATGTTTCACAATGACCTTTTTAAAGCGGGCCCTTTATGAATGGTGATATGTGATGTGAGACTTAAGCCTAAAAAGCTTAAGGACTTAGTTTATGTTGGATTTTATGATAGTTTCGAGCATAGAGTCCTTACTTAATCAATTTTCTTGATTTTGGAGGGTTTAGAAAGGTCTTTTGGTGGGTTTAAATCATGCTATATGTGTGAAGGTAAGTTTCTAGTAGTTTTTCTAAAAAAAGGGTTTTGATTGTTATCTTTGCTTTATTCCAAAAAATAAAAGAAATGCCTAAATGCTAAGTTTTGTTTTTTGGATAGATTTTTTTGAAGGGTCCCCATTTATTAACGTAATATTAACTACTATCATTAATAAATGGGGGGTTGTTGAATACCACAACAATTGGTGATTCACTTAGAAGAACCATTTATCTCTGAGAGTTTTTGAAATTTGTAAAACTTCCAATAAATTTAGTTTTGAAAATAGAATAGTTACATGGAATATAAGGTAAGAAACACTGCTCTTTATTAAAAAAACAACATCTACTTAACTACCGTTCTTTTGATTATTCTTTTCTCATAAAAAGTTACTTTGTCTACATGAGTCTTTACTTGGTTTTTTGAAGATAAATGCAAGAAGTCTCTCCTCATATTAGTTTTTGGTATACTCAATTGCCGTACGTAGAGCCTCTGCTACCAGCAGGCATTCATAGCCTCGACAGGGTTACCTTTTAACCAACAATGATCTAGTATCCCACTTAAATTAGAATGCAATTTTAAAGATAAGCTCGTAAGAGTACTTATTGCTTTCTTTCTTTTCTTAAGTAATTCATTGCTGCTTTAACTCTTCATCTTTTGTTTCTTAAAGGACAATGTCTTGGTTTGGTGACCAATATTGAAAATGCCATTCACTTGATTTGTAACTTAACTGAACAAGCTGGCTCATGCTGAGACCCCTTGTCTTTTGATTAATACAATCTTAAGCCATTACCCTGTTTTGATATGCAGTGTTGGTAATGTCAATTAGTTATAATATTATGATCATGGTAAGCCAACTCTTGATGAGACCTCTTATCCTTTAAGTTTAAGTATATTTTAGAATTACACTCTAAAAATAAAAAATGATTAAGTGGGGAGAATCATTGTTTCTTTAAGAATTTATGGATGACAATTGTGGAGTTTTAAAGATTCATTTCTAGAGAGGGACTTTGCTTTGTTATAGATACTTTTCTGGACTGATGTAAAGGAGAAGTTTCTTTATTAAAGCTAAGTTTCATCAAAAATTCGATAATTGAGGTAGAAAACAGGAAGTTTAAGAGAAATAGAACTTAACTGTATATTTCATATGTGAAGATTACTTTCATAACAATCTTTACTTATACAAGTGAAAAGTCAAAATTAAAAAGAGACTATTATTTGTAAAACCAAAAGTAAATGCTTTTCAATTGGTATTATTCTTTCTAAAATAAAATTTTAACTAAAGGAAATAATATACAGTGAACGGAAGAGATCATCTTCTATGGAAAGTATTTCTTTAGGACCTGTCCATTAACAGGTAGACATTCTCTCTTACCTGATAAATCTTGTAGCAGAAAATTTGATGGGCCTAATTTTTCCACAATCTGAAATAGGCCAAGCCACATTTGTTGGAACCTGGTATGCTTATCTCTTTCTTCATGGGCTTTGTCCCATTTTAGTACTAGGTCTTCGAGTTGAAAAGACTTTGAAGTTACGAAATTTGAATCAAAAGAGGCTTTGACTAACTGCTGATGATGTGGATGCGTGGTCCTAGTTCTTTCCCTTTCCTCTTCAATCTTAAGAATTTGTAATTGTCTAACCTGCATAGATGAGGAAGGAGTTTCTTCAATGAATTGAACTAAGGCTAAGGATGGAATAGCTACGTTTGTTGGTAAGATTGCTTCTTTCCCATAGACCAAATTAAAAGGAGAAGTGCCAATGGAGGCTTTCTGAGTTATTCGACCTGCCCACAGAGCAAACACTAAAGACTTATGCCAGTTCTTTTGACCTTGGTCAACAATTCGTTTAATAATCCTAATGAGATTTTTATTTGTGGATTCGGCTAATGCATTTCCTTGTGGATAGTAATTGGCCGAATACTTAATCTTGAAACCTCTTTTAAGAGCAAATTCTGTCATAGCATTGTCTGAAAAATAAGATGCATTATCAAACATAAAAGCAGATGGTAAGCCAAACCTGGTAATGATAAATTGATCTATAAATTCAATAATATTTTCTGAATTGGATACCTTGAGTGGAATTTCTTCTACCCATTTGGTGAAATAATCAGTGGTTGTAAGGATGTGTCTATGCTGCTTAGAAGAATGAGGAACAATTTCACCTATTATGTCCAATCCCCATGTAGTATAACCTCCAAAGTGACCACCAGCTAGTCCATCATGAAGTTCGTGAAACACCTTTTCTGCCTCAGATTTTTCAAGACATATAAGAAAACAGAATCATAGTTCATTCTAAATAGCATGTCCTTGACAATTTGATATTGCCTATCTTTTAATCTCAAGGTTCTTTCTTTGTATAATCTAATTGGGTTGGTGCATATCCATTTTTCAAATAAAATATGATATCAACATACCTTGATTCTATGTCATTTAGGCTTTTGTCATAGATTTGTACATCGCCACCTAAATGCTGCAATTCTGATAGATTCGATGCTCCTGCCAACATCCTGCAAAAACCTTGACCTTTAACAAATTTAGCTGGTTTAATTTCTATGTCATATTATTGCAAGGTTGTCACCCAATCTACTCTCTTTTCTTCTACGTCCCTTTGTATTAAAAGATTTCTCATTGCTAAGAATGGTACTATGAATTTAGTGTGGGTTTTGAGGAGAAAAGGTCTGAAGTGTTTTATAGATTTGAAAACAGCCAAAGCTTGTTTTTCAACATCTGAGTAATTTAATTAATCTCCTTGCAAACTGGAGCTAAAGAAAGAGATTGGGGCTTCAGCCTTATCTTGATTCACTTGTGTCAATATGCCTGCATATGATTTCTCGGAAGTGAAAGTATATAGAATGAAATGATTGGAAAAATTTGGGGTTGCTAAAGATGGGGCATTTATAATTACTTGTTTTATCAAGCTAAAAGCTTCATGTTTAGAATGTCCCCATTTAAACAGAGAATTTTCTTTATCATAAATTGAAGAGGTAAAACAATTCTCGAGAAGTCAGGGACAAATCTTTTAACAAAATTTATTTGACCCAAGAAAGATTGCATTGATTTTTTGTATGAGGCAAAGGTATTTCAGAAATTTCTCTAATTCTGTCAGGGTCAATATGAATTCTTGCTTTGGACACAATGTATCCAAGGAGCTTTCCTTCACTTAATGTGAAACAAGACTTCATGGGGTTCAGAGAAATTCCATACCTTTGGCAATGTTCAAAGATTTGTTTTAAATCTGTTAGATGGTTACTGCATTTTTTAGAGTATACTGTTATATCATCCAAGTAGATCACTACTGATTTTCGTACTAAACCCTTGAAGGCTATATCCATAGCTCTCTAGAAAGTGGCACCAATATTGATCAGTGCAAATGGAATTTTCTGATAAGCATAAGTGCCCCACTTTGTCCTGAATGTAGTTTTCAACTGGTCATCTGGGTGTACTAAGATTTGATTATAACCTGAGAATCCATCCAAGAAAGACATTAATTCTGAGCCTGCTACTGATTGAAAAATCTATTCCATAGGGGGCAATGGGAAATTGTCCTTTTGGAAAGCTTTATTAAGGTTGCAGAAATCTATACATATCCGAATATCTCCGTTCTTTTTGCTGACTGGGACAAGATTGGGAACCCACTGGGAGTGTCTGGCAGGAAAAGTGATTTTGGCTTTCAACAGTTTATTCAAATCAGATTTAATTTGACTTTCTAAATTAGGATGGATCTTACTCAATTTCTATTGAATAGGTCTTTCGTCAGATATCATGGGAATAATATGTTGAATAATAGAGGTGTCGTATGTCTTGAGATCTTCATAGTTCCATGCAAATACATTCTTGTATCTTTTCAACAAGCCTATAAAAGCTTCTTTTTCTTCTGATGAAAGACCGAGACCTAAGTTAATGTTTTGAGGTTTTAAATCGGTCCCAAGGTTGATCAATTCAAACCTCAAATTTGAACTTTGAAGTTTTGAATTGGTGGATCGTTTAAATCTGTCTTTAAGGTCATATAAATCTTCCAACCTAACTACATATTTTGGTATAGCATTAATGGTTGTTTCTTGTTTAAGTTGGTTATCATGTTGGTCCTCATCAACTATTTGGTCATTGTATGAAACTTCGGAGGTCAGGAAGCTTATGATATCTGGATTTTTATTAAAGACTCTCCAGTTAGTGATATTGTCTGGAATAAAAGGCCTGAAAATTAATTCAATGGAAAATCGATCTAGGTTGTAATCTTCTGGTGGGATAAGCTTGGAAATGACATTGGCTAGAAGATCAACATTGTCATTCTGAAGTCTTGGATTAGGGGAAATATTAAACGCTGTAAAGTGGAGAGTTGGGTCTTGGACTAATGACTGATAATGTTTCAAATGTCGTGACAAACAGTGTATAGTATTTCTCACCTATTTTATGACAATCTCTGAATCTCCAAATACTTGGAGGTATTTAACGTTAAGGCCTGTTGCCTTATACAAACCTTGAACTAATGCTTCATATTCAGTGGTGTTATTTGTGCAATCGAATTCAAGTCTGCATGCTAACATTGTTTTTTCCCCCTCTGGTCTGACTAAGATGCAACTTTCTCCTGCTCCATCATTGGATTTAGATCCATCAAAAATAATTTCTAAAATAAAGATCTAAGTATAGGTTTATCTACAAAATCTACACATTTAGAAGTGTCTGTTTGAGAAAAAATTTCAACTTGAGAGACAACAAAGTTTTCTAAGAAAGGTGAAGTATGAGCATTGAAATCCCCTAGAAATGATTCCACAAAATAATTTCCAATGATATTGTTGTTATACGCAACTCATTCATTTTCTCCTTGTAATTCTGTCACTATGAACTTTTGATGCTTCTCGCAATCAAACCTTATTTCATTTGGTTTGTCATTATATGGAAGCCACATGTGAGACCAGTCAGTTGAAAAATAACCATGAAATTTTTCTGACCAGTCCCTAATAAGGATTAAGCGATAGAACTCAGGAATGTCAGTTACAAGTATGTCAATGACTTGGCAAACGTTAGGATTTGATGAAAGTTTGATGGTTACTTGGCTAAGTTCCCCAACAACTTCGACTTGAGAGCGATTTAATTGAACTATTCGTACAAAAGATTTCTGAGGATGAACATCCAACTTTGCACAAACCATTCTGGATAAGATGTTAGATGAGGCTCCAGAATCAACTAAATAGTTGTGTAAGTTTTTGTTAAATAATTCAAAAGTAAGGAGAAATGGTGGAGTGTGGGATTTTGATCTTCCCCCAATTAAATCTATATTAGTTGGATTAATCTTGTTTAAAGAAGCACTAGGGGATCTTCCCATTTCTTGGGCAACTTGTGAGATCACGGTAGTAGGAAGCGACGCAGTAGGTACTACTTTAAGTTCTTTGAGAAGTAACTTCTGCTGATGTTTCAATTTACTAAGCTCATGAAATGTGATGTTTTCCCTAGTCTTCTTCATATCATCAATAATATTATATTCCATTTCGTCAGAAACTATCAAAGTTTTAGATGAAGGAGAAGGATCCAACTGGGTAGGTGTAGTTTGAGTGGATTTTGGTACAAATTTCTTCCTATTGCTTTATCCCTAGGGGGTGGCATTGAAGCCTTCTGTTTTGGATTTCTTTGTGACAATTCAACAGGATTTTACTTCGCGTAGCGACAGGTAATGCTTCTTGAGTTTCTTCATTAGGAAGTATAAAATCCTACATCCCTTGTAACTCTGCCACTTCCTCATCATCCGTTTGTTCTTCGTTTGTTGAAACTTCGTCCTCCTCTCCATTTGAGTTAGAATTTAATATGAATTTGGGGGTTTAGGATCAGTAGTGGGATTCCTTTTAAATGGTATAAAAGGCTTTTTAGAGGAAGTCTCTACTACCTGCTTTTTAATATCAACCATTTCGCTAGACATGGTCTTGAGGACTTTCTGTAACCCTTCAAGATCAAAAGGATGTTTTGGTGGTTTCTTCTTAGAGTCATCTCTGAAGGTTAATTTCTTAGATTTCTGTTATTTTAATGCGTTTTTATTTTCCACAGCTAGATTTCGTTTTTCCACAGCTATTGCCTCTTTCATTTTTTTTTTACCAAAGTTGGTTTGGTAGCTCTATCAACGAAGATAGTTGTGTTTGATGGTAAAGCAGAGATGTACAACTCATTTTGGACCTCATCGCTAGGCTTGGATGTTATTGGTATTTTATTCAATAATTTGTTGAAGCGAGAGTTGAAGTCCTTAATGGGTTCTTTCAGTTCAGCTTTTAAATTGGAGAGATCATTGATTAGGGTAGATGTAGATCTATCATCTCCAAATTTAGTTAAAAATTTCTCTTGAAAATCATCCCAACTGTTAATAGAACCTGATGGTAATGAAAAGTACCATGATCCTACTGCTCCCTATAAAGTATATGGAAATAATCTTACAACTGTGTCTTCTTCCTCTACTTCATTCAAGTTAATGGACAACATAAAATTATTTATATGTTCCTCAGCTAATAGGCCATTATCATGATTGAATTTGGGAAACCATTTCTCTCGGTGTGCTGGTAATTGATGTAAAGGTCCAGCCATCCTAACAACCCTTGGATTTGTCCATGGCCTTGGAGGATTTTATGCCATTGCTAGTATGTGGGTAGGGTAAGGTGTAGCAGTAGTGTTCGAAGGTGATTGGGTAGAAGAAGATGTAGCTTTTGTACCTGTGTGAATCACGATCTGGAGTGGTGAGGTGGATGATTGATCTTGTGAGGGTATAGATGGAATGAATGAAGATGATGATAGAACCTCGTTGTGAGATTCGGATGGTGTTTTCTTAGCTCTCTTTCGGCTTGGTAGAGGAAATTCGAACAAGGGAATTCCAAACTTCTCACTCTGTGCTCTAGTCAACTATTGAGATGGAGTGAACTAAGAGGTAATAATATCCTAGGATAACTCAAATTCTTCTTGAGATAGTGAAATCCCCTGTAATTTGTGAATCAAAGATTGAACTTCAGGGGATTTGGTAAAAGAAGAATGATCTGGCTTGTTTGGGATTTCAGCAACGAGTTGTATAATATTCTGTGCAACTTCTCTCTTAGGATCAAGGTATTTGAAAGAGTTTCGAGAAGTTGGAGGTGAGGGTGAGGGAGTTTTACTCTTAGAATGGCTTGTTAATTTATATTTACTTGTTATTCATAGTCAAGCCCTCCTTATAGCACTGAAATGTTGAAGCCCCTAAAATCGTTGTTTCAACATGGGGGAAAACCACTCGGTCCAGACCTTGGTTGGAAACTCCTTTTCCATTTGGAGTAGTGGCTCCGATTGGGGATAATGGGACCAGTTTCCCAATCTATTTAATGCTTGTGCTAATGGGGTGATATGTGAGGTTTTAAAGTAATGTCTAAGCTAAAAGTAATCTAATCTTAACTAACAATCACATGCATTTTATCCTAATTTAAGCACTATCTAATTATAAATATACTCGGGATTTAAATTGATGTATGCAATCTACAATAATATCTGAAAGCAATTGGTAATAAAGATCATTCAATTGCGATGAGAAGTGAATCCATTTTAACAATAATCATTTCGTATAAAAATTTAGTCGAAATGATTGTGAAAGATATATCACATAAGGAATTATTCATATATTCAGCATAAAATATAGATCATCATCATACAGAAGTGCAATAATGGTAACCAAGATTCAGACTTTCATACATAAACAATTCGAGAAGGAATCATAAGTAAAAAGGATAACGAGATAAAAGTACCATCTATAATAAGTCCTACTCATGTGTTTCAACAATATTGATCTATCTTCAGTCCATTCAACATCATCTAAGAGTAAGAAAGTGCAATTTCAGTAGAAGATGCTAAATTAGATAGAAAATAAATCATGTTCCATTAATTTCACTAGAAATTCCTCAAAGGGACAAAAGTGCATGTTTTGAAGACTGTTTATGATAAAATTATGGACCCCTCTCTAAATGCATGAGAGGGGTTTAAATACTAAAACTATAAAACTAAAAATAGATTATTACAAAAATAGTTGAGGAGGTTTAAACGACCTAACTCAATTTGTGCAAAAACAAAATCAAAATGGAAATAAACAAGGTGACTAACTATTCTGCATTTGATCCTTCAGATCACAAATTTTCAACCACGGGCTTGAGCTGTGTTGGTTGGCCGACTTCAGCTTTCAACTGTCCATCGAATACGGTGTCAGTCAGTGCTAGCGCCATTTTCTCTGTAGAAGTGGTTAGGCATCGCAGGGTCATCAATTGGTTGTGAGGCTTTACCAAATGTTGCCAATATACTCCCAGTTTAACTTGGTCATTTTCCTTATCACTTCTGCTTTTTCTGCAGCTGCTTGTTTCCATTATTGTTCAAGTTGTTTTGCATTAGGAAGGAAACCCTGAATGGAATTTTCCACAAGGTTGCCACTATGTAAATTCTCATTGATGTTTTTTATGACACTGTTTGCTGCTGTCATGACGTCCGTTGTTGCCTTTTCTGCTTCTTTAAGCCGAGAGTCCCAGCTTGCAAATAGGATTTCCTTATGCGATTCTTCTAGCTTGGGCAGGTCGTCTTTTCTCCCATCTTCTGTATTTTTCCAGGCGATAAAATCAGAGACCTTTTTAAATATATCATTGTATTCAAGTCTCATTTCCACGACTTGACTTGTTAGTTTATCTCTTGTTTTGCAATAATATTTCCACTATGAAATCTTTTGGCAAAATAATTCTTTCTGGTGCATCAACTCGGAGTTAAGAACAAGTACTTCGGCAAAAAACTGATTAATTTTTGGATCATCTTTGTGTAGATTAGTTATTTCACACATTTGTGCTTCCTTCTCAGCTAAGCTAGTTTGAGTTCTATTTGCATATGTTCAAATACCTGTTGAAGCTTGGCCAACTGTATCTATGCCTGCTGGTCAAATTTTACTTGTTGTAATTGATGCTCAAGTGACATTATTTTATATTCCTTTTCTCTAAGTAACATTTGTATTTCTGTTTCTTTGTCCATGGTCTCTGTAGCATAATCACCTGCAAACTGCGAGAGTCTAGTAAGGTTGGTGGATGGGTCAACGGGTGAGTCTTTCCATAGAACATCCATTGGGTCATTTTCAAGGGTAGTAGCAGCTATAGAGTCCAATTTCCTTTTATTTCTTTGTCTTTTCACCACAGACTTATGCTGTGGGCTATAGAACACATCTATAGGGGGAATTTATTCAATCCTCAAAATTATTTCGAAAGTGGGGCTGGCAGGGATGTGCTCTATCTATTGTGTATTTGCAGTATCTTCCACTGTAATTTCCAGAGTTTTTTTTCTGTTATGGAGTTTGCAATTCTGGCTCCCGTTCCCCTGTGTTGAGACTTTTATTAAAATTATCCCACTCTTCCTCTAAATCAATTACCAGGGGTTTTATTGGCTATGTGGAGGTAGTATGGATTTCAACATGCTTGCTGGCTAAAGTTTCTTCAGTTATCTTCTATGTAGATTCATTTGTATCCTTTATTGACTCCATGCTTCTGCTTTTTCCATTTTGCGATGACCGTTGTGGTTCCCTGGTAGATTTCTCTTGAGATTCTGCTCCAAAATCGGTCTTGGAATTTTCTTTGGAATCACCTTCTATAGTCACACTGGGAGTAGGATCCCTTATTGGTTCAATCAATAATTGGTCCAATGGGACCTTTGCTAACCTCCTTTCTCTGCAACCGTAAAAATTTTCCAGATCTTCACGGTCAAAAAGTAGTTATACGATATGTTTTACTTTTGTAAAGGTGTTTTTCTGCAAAAAGATATCATCAAAGGCATCTGCCTCATTGCTAAATGCTTTTATTTTCACCAGAGTGGTGAAATTTTCGACAATGTCGAACGGGTCATATTGCCTTCCAGGGAATTTAGGTAATCGTAGAGATAACATGTTCTCTACTTCTTTGAATGCATGCCCTAGGTCATGTAATGAAATTTCTCTACACTATACAGGGAATGTAGGCCAGATGGCTTTCTTTTAATCCTTTAATATCTTGCACATTCCTCCCTCACTAGCTGTTTGATAGGCTATCTCTGTAGCCATCAATGTATCTGGAACATAGTATGGGAGGACATGGGGGGAGGTGACGCTGCCAAAAACCCTATATGTAAATGTTTCCTCCCCAAACCATCTGGCCATTGGGAGGATCTCTACTTCAGCTTCTTGGGAAAACCTGGGGGCATCTCGATTATAAATCTGCTTGTGAATAGGGAGCATAATTCCATGGCAAATCTTGAAAAAGTGTGGTTGAAAATTGGATTCCCACATGTCCTTGTGGTTTATGTTAATGGAAAGTGGATTTTGAATGGTGCATTTCCATCCCATGATATGGAATTTTGAACTAAAACAAATTGCGTCCATGACATAAGCGCTCATAAAAAATGGAGGGTAAACCCTCGAAGCAACACTTCTTTTCCTTCTATAATTGATAATTATTTTTGCTAAATTGTCAGACAAAATTTGTGCCCAATTCATTACAGTTGCATTAACAGCTACATCTATTAATGGCAACCATTCTGGAGAGAACTTAGTACTATCAGGTCTGCCAAATAGTCGACATAACATAGCCACTGTAAAACTATGAGGGGGACAAATAGACGAAGTAGTGTACATACCGTTTTTGTCTTTCTTGATTTTTTCCTCATTATTCGACCAGGTCCAGGTGCAGTCTGCTGGGTCGTCGTTCTCTTTGGAAAACTTCTCCATGAACTGCGTGTTGTAGATGACATGTGGCTCTGGAAGGTGGTACATAAGCTGTAGGTTGTCTGGGGTAAAAGATCCCATAGCCCCTTGGATTCTTGTCTTGAATTCTCTGTCTGAGATGTCAAATTCATCAATAACCCATTTAACCATGTTGGTATAAGGGATTATCTTCGGTCACATGGCTATGACATGCAAAAATTAGTATGCCCTCTCTAGCATGGAAGTGTCTAAGGAATCACGTCCATCAACTATAATTTTTGTTTCCATAATCCTTGGTTGCTCCTCCTCCAACATATTATACATAGCCTCCCATGTAGAGGTTCTTCCCTCTCTGTTGCATGTAGTATCTATAAACAGAGGAGTCATTTCTGACTTCTCAGAGGAAACTACCTTGCCTTTCTTCACTATTGTTCTCAATGCTTTGCTCTGCGGACTTTTGCTGAAAGTGAAGGACAACAACTATCGGATACACAAAGATGAACGTAAAATGAAATAATGCAGATAGCTTGTAAAGGTGATAAAAGGAGTTTTATTTGAACACACGTAAGAAGATATCATATCACGCTAAATGGATTTTCACACATAAATGCAGTTATCTCTTACTAAGTTCCCACTAATGATTCGTTATCCCTTAGCTTTAATGGTCATAAATGTTTGCATTGATATTGTGATTTGTGAAGAAATATCACAAATCGTAATATCGCAATATGCCCTTTCACTTTTCTTACCTCCCGCTGTGTTTCTGTGGGATATGAGATGTGAGCCGCTCATTAGTTGTTTCAAAGCGTAGCTAATTTCTAGGTCTATCCTATATAAAAGACCCTTTTTACTAAGTAGCGGACCTAAAACATTTGCTTATGATATTTAAGGAGTGGGTCCAGGTCTTAATCACATTTCACAATATTGACTGGTGGTAAGTATACGGTGTTCGTTTAAATGCCTGAAATGCGATGCGATAAGAGTTACAATGCCATCATAGTTTCACATCTCGAATGTTTCACAGTGACCTTTTTAAAGCGGGCCCTTTATTAATGGTGATATGCAATGTGCGACTTAAGCCTAAAAAGCTTAAGGACTTATTTTATGTCAGATTTTATGATAGTTTCAAGCATAGAGTCCTTACTTAATCAATTTTCTTGATTTTGGAGGGCTTAGAAAGGTCTTTTGGTGGGTTTAAATCATGCTATATGTGTGAAGGTAAGTTTCTAGTAGTTTTTATAAAAAAAGGGTTTTGATTGTTATCTTTTCTTTATTTCAAAAAATAAAAGAAATGCCTAAATGCTAAGTTTTGTTTTTTGTATAGATTTTTTTGAAGGGTCCCCATTTATTAACATAATATTAACTACTATCATTAATAAATGGGGGGTTGTTGAATACCACAACACGATCCATCATTTATGCTTGGAATATGGTGTGGAGCTATTTCCCTAAAAGAAATATTTGGTTAATCGAATCTATGGTTGGGTGGCATGTGGAAGTCCCAAACCTAGTTTTGTTTTGCATATGTTAATGAGAGCTTCTTTCCTCTTGTATTTCATGGGTAAATATACTTTTCCTTATGTTGTTTTTAAGGCTGTTATATCCTTGTTATGTTTGTTGATATGTTGCTTATGAGTATGTTTTATGACAATGATGATGTATGTCTCACCATGTTTTGATTTGCAAATGAAATGAATAATGAATATATGACCTAATAGATGACAATGCAGCTATTGTGATAAGGCATCAGTGCTTCTTTATGATTCTCAGATAAGTATGAGACCCCTATGCTTAGATATGTTGTTATGAGTTTTAGAATTCATATTTGTGACATCTTTGACGAAATTCCCTTCATGGCTAGTAGGGGTCAGATAAACTATTTTTACAAGTATTTGCATTAGTATCATTCTTTTGATATTATTTCTCATTCCTGGAAGTTTCATGAAGTTATGGGTAGTGGCTTGAGACCTAGCCTTGAAAAAGTGGTACAAATTCTAGGGTCATTGACTCAAAAATAGCTGAAAAAGTCCCCAGTCGTTGGCATGCCCTTGCTGTGGGAGTGAATGGAGGGTACCAGTCGCATGCATGTCCATTTCATGGAAGCAAATGAGGCTCTAGGGCAGTAAAATGTCAAGTTGTCTCAGGGGTTGGTAACCTGGAATGGTCGGTTGGCTCATGAAGGTTTTGTAGCATGTTTAGAAGGTTAGATTGGTTGTGTTTTGTCGATTCCTCTTCCTTAACTATACATGGGGAGTTGAATCATATCATAGTAGCCTCTCGTCACATGTTTGCCCCAAGAGACTAGTTAACTTAGGTAAATGTGGTAGGAGGGTGGTTGCAAAGTTGTATCAGAGCATGGTTCACCCCTTGGACTGGATGGGCAGTGTGTTGGTCATGCATTAATGTCTGTTGCATATATGTGTTCTCTATGCTTGTGGTCTATGTACTTGTTGTGTATACATGATGGTGGTCATAGTTGTAGTGGTGTCATCATGTGAAGGTTGATGGTGTGTTGTTAGATGTGGTTGTCATGAGAGTATGCTTCTTATGCGTTGGTTATGCATGTCAATGCTTATATATTGTTATGCATACATGGATATGGTTGTAGTTTTCATGCATGAGGTCATGTATGTGGATGGTATGGTCATGCATTGATGACTAGATAATGATTGGAATGATGATTAAATGTAGATATAATTGTTTATATATGTATTGCGCTAATCTGGTTGGTCTTGCAGACGAGATATCCTCCCCTGAAATACACTGAGGTACATTGGTTTGTTTATATTTTGGTTTATCTGACATGATATACCTTGTAGGAAGAGAAGACCAAATATGACTAGCAAGATGGTAAACTGCAGTTCATGAGATTCTTCTTATAGATCAGATGATCAACATGATGAGGGATACTCTCCTGACATAAAAAACACTTTGAGAAGTTTGAAGGAAAAAATAAGGAGTTGCAAAGAAGATAATGACCGAATCATTCAATCACAAGAGATACTTGTGAGGTGGGAAAAATTTTAGAGGCTAATATTCGCAGGTGGGCTAATTTTCCATGCTTTTTCCAAAAAAAGGATTTGCCAATTTCCATATTTTTTCTAAAATGATTAGCCAAAATTTTATAGGACACCATTATTTTACCTTAAAAATCGCCAAAATATTATATAGACTAATATAAAACCATTGGAAATCAAAATATTTCTACAAAAATATCCCCAATTTTTTTACAATTTGCATATTAGGGACTAGTAAGATTCACCAAGGTTTATAAACTTTAAGATAAACTCCCATCCTTAAAATTTTCCCTGTTGCTAGGGCACAGGAGAAACAAGTAGAAGTCAATGTAGTGATTCTTCAGAGCTTGTCATACTTTCAAAGACAAGGACCACTTAGAATTAGTCATGGACAGGAGGATAGGATTAATGAAGCATATGGTAGAAGGTCACATGGTGGGCATAGGTTGGATAGAGATGACATAGTCAAAGAAGAAAAATTCTTCGATACACCTAATAAATGAGGCAATGGACATGGGATTCACTCTAGTTCTGGTTCAGATAGGTATCATGGTCATCATCGTTATCATCCTTAGAGGAGGAGTGATAGGGGATATTTGCTAGATGAGTCCAAGAAAGGAAAGCCACCTATATTTGATGGGGAAATGAAGAAGTCACATGATGTAGAAGCATGGTTTCTTCGTATGAATAAGTAATTCATATTGCATGATTACTCAGAAAACATGAAGGTCAAAATAACTACATTCAGTCTTAGAGGTAAAGAGGATATTTGGTGGGAAGATGTAAAGAATGTCAAAGATATTCATGAAGAGGAGTTGAACTCGAGTGAGTTTGAGAGACTATTTAGGAAGAAGTACATATCAGAGAGATACTATTATGATAGGGAAAAATAATTCTATGAGTTGAAGATGGGATATATGAAAAGTGAGGAGTACACTAGTAGATTCTTGGAGTTATTGAGGTGTGTGCCTTATGTCAAGGAGGAAAAGGCCAAAATTCAAAGATTCATTCGTGGGTTGGCGATAACATTCAAGAAAAAGATTGAGTTTGATGAGACTAGAGCATTGAAGGAGGCCATATGGAAGCTAAAGCATTGTTATGAACAATCAAAGTGGAGATTTAAGACTAAGTCGGACTAGAAAGGTAATGCAAAGAATAAAGGAAAATAGGACCAGAAGCAAACAAGACCTCAAAACACAAGTAACAAAGATAATTTAACCATGCATAAGAAGTTCAATGTATTTGATATAGGACAAGGAGTTCGGTCTGAGGAGCAGAACAAGGGTGATGGTTGGAAGCCTTTGCAGTGTTGGTCTTTTGGAGGAGAGCATCATAGGAGAGATTGTCCACAACATCAGGGTGGTAGAACACATATATACAATGTGCAGGAGGCACATATAGTGCGGGATGTTGGACAAAGTTTTCCGCAGATCAATGCAATATTGGAGAACAAGCAGGCAAATCACCAGGCGTCTATTATCGAGATGGACGGTAAGGCCTGTGATCAAGTTGTTTCTATTTTGGATGAAACTGGATCTAATTATAGTTATGTTAATCCTGAACTGGTGGATAAGTGTGTTTTGAATAAAGAAGAGAATTAAAAATCTTGGGTAGTGTAGTTGGCTATAGGTACAAAGAAGAGAGTTCATCACTAGGTAAGAGCTTGTGCATTTGAGTCAAATGGTATGCCTACATCAAGACATTTAAACGTATTTTCGTTGGGATCATATAATATGTTGTTGGGCATGGATTGGTTGTATCTTCATAGGACCAAGTGGATTGTTATGACAAGGATATTGAGTGGCTGGGTGACAATGGGGAACAAGTAGTCTTGTAGGGTAAGAAGAAGGCAACATAAATTAGAAAGGTGACAACTATGCAGGCAAAGCGCAGTCACAGGAAAGGGTGTGTGTTACTGACAATGCATATTTATAGTTACAAAGATAAGGAGGTTGAGGATGAAAATTTCTTGAGTAGGTACCCCATTCTAAAATAGTTTTAGGATGTGTTTCCGGCAAAGATTTCAGAATTACCACCTCACAAGGAAGTAGAATTTTCTATTGAGTTTGTGTTACACTAAAAAATGTCACCATGACTATTTGCAGTTAGTATGGCTCCATCCACTGTCATACTATCCTCCTTGGCAAGTCTCATGCCTCTGCTCTTCATGTCAAACTTCAAGAAAAAGAGAAAAGTCATTTAAAGTCAATTATCTCTGCTACGCAGTTTCTCTTAGCCTTACCTGCGTGTACGCAACCCAAGTTCACAATACTTGCGTACTTGTATGCTCTGTATGTAAAGGGGTGGGTGCGTACCCCTGTAAAGGTCAAAAGGCGTGAGTTTCATCTTAAAAACGTTACTTGTGGTCATTTCTAGAGTCTTCTAGAAGCTTGTTTGACGTGTATGAAGCGCCTCCAGATGGTTCATGTATCCCTACCAAAGAGGAACTTATCCCATCAAGAGGGGAGCTATCCCATCCAAAGAGGGGCTTATCCCATTGATGGTGGACCTGAATAGCTTCCTCTAGAGCACTATAAATACATGCATTGGGCCAAAGGGAGGAGAGGTTGAAATCTGAACATTCCTAAGGGTAGATGCTGCTGGAATTAGGACTTCCTTATAGAAGCTTGTGAGGAGAGATTACCATCTTTGCTTGTTCTATTTGGAAGTGGGTGAGTTGATCAGAGTAAAGGAGAACTCTTGTGGACCCTGGGAGGGACTTGCACAACACCAAGGCTCAGGTTGTAATGGTTCCTTTTGTTACCTTTTAATACAAATTAGTGCATTCTTCTCAACAATTTGTTATTTATGAGTTGTTTCATATAATCCTTGGTCTATATGTTAAATATGTTTTATTTTATGTGATATTCAGGTGCTATTTAATCGTTTGATTGTTAGTGAATGCAGGTTTCAAAGGGAAGGAGGAGCTCATCCGGATCGACGAAGCTAGACTACTACAACAGCGTTGGGTTACAAGTAGGATCTAAACACATGATTTCTCATATTGTAAAAGCATATTTAGAGAAGGATTGCTCTTATTTGTCTTGTTTGTCACTAGAAAGTCTTAGGCTTCTAGGGAGGTCGGTTGTGTCCGCACTAACGACCCATTTCGTGTGAAAAAATGGCGACTCCGCTGGGGACTACATGAATGTGTTTGAGTTCTTTTTGATTTGATATTTTGGTCTGAGAAAAATCGCTTGTTTTCTAATTTTTGGCTGTCTAACTGTGTATTTGGGTGGGTTAGCTTAGAGTCAAATTAGATTTTTATTTTTCTTAGCTTTGCCAGCAGTACGCATTCTCTGAGTTAGGCACAGTGCGTACTTGTACGCACCGCGTCTTTGTGCACAGGGCGTACCCGCGCCTGTGTCAATAGATCACCTGCGTACCCCTGTCAAATTTGAGAAAATTTCATTTTTCCTCTTTTTGCTCTTTAGATTTTGTTTTTATTTTTTTTTTACTGCCCAGATCCATTAGTTTACTGTCAGAGATCTTCACCTGAACTTGTCCCGTTAGTGTCGAGGGTTTTGGTGGAATTCATAGGCATTTTGCCTTAGGGTTTGATTTTTAACTGGTCCTGTAGTGACTTTGGCGTTAGAGGTTGTCAAACTTTGGATCTCCTTGGTTTTGGTCAGTCCTCTTAGGAGTCGGGCCTGTCATAGAAGTCACCCTTGTGAGAGACCTACCTTTGTGTCTTCTCTTTGCGAATCTCGAAAAGTTTGTTTGTTAAAACCTTGAATTTCATTCTTGAGAAAAAGAACAAAAAGATTTCGATTTTGTTTTTTGATTAGTTTATGATTCTGCATGAACTGATCCTTAGTTGCATTTTGATTGAGTAAAACATCCGGGAATTATCCTTGTAGGATTTTGTCCTCATTATTTTTTGCTTCTAGGTAAATTTCCTTTTAATTTGCTTTTGAGTGAATTTGATTTGATTGTCTTAGATTTGTTAAATTTCATTTGATAAATATTTTTTACATGCTTTATTAATATAGAAAAAACACAAAAAATTCTTTTGGAAAAAGTTTGCTTTGGTAGCATTTGTAGTCTTTTGGGAGAAAAAGGAAATTTCGTAGAGTAATTAGTGGTCATGAGTTGTATGTTTTGAAAAGATAAAGAAATTGTTTCTTTGATTGTCTTTGCCAAGAAAGTTGTTTTCTATAAAATTTGAATTTTCCAACTCTCTTAGCTAGGAGATTCATTGAAAAAGAAAAGTAGTGTAAATCATCTTAGGTGCATCTTTGTAGTGGTTGCGAGTCGAGTCTACACACCACCAGTTTTATCTCCACTACCCTTTTTGTCTTTAGGAAAAACCATAAAATTAACGCTTAAAGTAAAATTAACTTAGTAACTTTTATTTACTAGGGCTCTGAAACACCAATTTAGATCAGGCTAGTGTCTTGGAGTAGGAGAGTAATTAACTCTCCAAGACAACAAAACCAAACAAGTAGCTTATCTTGTGATAGAATAAATCCAATTGTTTCATTTGTACTCTGGGAAAGCTCCTCTTAAAGGAGAAGCACGAGCTCGTGTCCGAACCAGTGAGGGGATCAATCCTCCCTCGTTGGGAACGATGCCAGACACGCACGTATTACAAATGGTAAACCTCGGATTAACCATTGTCGAGGAGCCAGGGGTCACTTGTCGGTAAACCTTGAATTATTGTCAAGGAGCCGGCAAGGGGATTGAGCTTGATACTCTGCCCTTGCGTGCTGTCGGAGTGTAGACTATTCCCCCAGGCGCATTTGTTGTTGTTGGTAACCTTAGTGACCATTATCTTTAGGATTCTACTGAGGTGACGGTGGAGGGAAGATCCCACTGTACCTGGAGCAGACGTCAGCTAGACTCACTTGGATTTTCCGGGGGGTTCACTTCACTCGAGACGGTTAAAGTGGAGGAACTTGTGCTGGTCTACTCATTAAGCAGGTTGCCGGGGTAACTGTTCCACCCGCCACTTCTGTACTGAATCCGGCGATGTTGGGTTTCATCTCCAACTAGCGTTTTTGGTTCGGAAGGTTACTGTTTGTGCTTGGTTTGATGCCCTAGATTCTTTAGGTGTGTGATTCAAATTTGTTTGGTTCTTTAGAGACTTTAGGTGGTTTGCTTTGAGATTTTACTTTGTTTGCGTGTGCAGTAGTTAAAAGTTTTTAACTGTGGCGGAATTACCGAGACAGTCCCGTCGACTTCGGGGCAAGTCTCCTGAGGTTGTTTCTGTGGCCGAATTGTTGAGGAAATCCCGTAGACTTTGGGGTGAGCCTCCTCAAGACGTCCCAAGTCATTACGAAGGTTTAAAGGTACTTGTTACTCCTAGTGGTAGTAAAGTAGGTTCACCTGAAGAAGGAGAGTCGTCATTGGTAGTCCATCCAGATTACCAAGGTCTAGAAACAGGTTATAATCTTGAAGCTGTTGCAGTTTCTGAGCTTGCTGGTAGTTTTTCATCTACTAGTGATATAGGCGAAGAACCTGAAGTATCTGAACCTGTTACTCCAACTTCTAGTGCACCAGATTCACCTAGGGTAGAAAGAGTCATCACCGAAAATCTTCCTGCTGGTTTGGTAGCTATTGAAGAACTTGCTCCGGAGGAAGAATTAGGCGTATCTATCCTTGAAGATCAACCTACTATTGATCTAAGGGAGCGTGAATCTATCTTTTATAGTCCTCCTAGAAGTACTACTTGGTACCTTTCGTTAACCAATTATTTAGACAACTCAGGGATAAGTTTTTCTCCACCTCGTACTCCTTTTCCACCTGGAGGTATTTATACTCCTGTAAATATGTCTGGTCAGTCGTCCGTGTTCACTCAATCTCCTGAATCTTTCTTTCACGGTGGTCCTTCTGTTCCCGCCGGGTATCAGTCACTTTCTGGTACCTTTGCGAGGGCATCTCCTCAACCCATTGATCATGGGTTATTAGCTGGAAACAATGGAAATAAACCGTTGGGTGTAGGGGACATTTACATGATGTCAGGTTCAGTTCCCGTTTCTCAACCTCAAGGTGGCCAATTACCGCCTGGGGGGAAGCCTCAATTAACGCCTGGGGGACAACCTCAAGGTACACAAATCGTGTTTGGGGGGCAACCTCAAGGACAGTATGTACCCATAGTACAATACATGCCTCAAGGTCAACCCCAGCCTCAATATGTACCCTAGGGTCAACCTCAATATCAATATTTACCTCAAGGGTATCAACCTCAAGGTCAAGGTCAACCCCAGTATCAGTATTTACCCCAAGGTTATCAACCTCAAGGTCAATACTCGAGTCAAGGTTATCAACCACCTCAAGGTCAGTCATATGTTCAAGGTATGGGAACTGTGCCTTTCAGTTATCAAACCTATCCTCAATCCGGTTATGGATCTCAGTATCCTCAACCAGTTATGGGTCAATACCCCGGAATGATAGTGTGGGATCCATCACAAGGTCAACAGGTGTTGCAGCCAAGTATACAGTTGCTGAATGGTTTGTAAAATCATTATTACCGAAGATTACTGAAGACGTAGCTAAGGCCGGAGTAGTTACTGAGGAGCAAGTCATTGCTCAAGCCCAGTACCTTGACTTAGTTTACACTCAGTTAGGTATGTTACACGAGAAGATCCCAGATCTTCCTAAGTCGAATCAAATCGCTGCTGCTCCTTCGGGGTCTCATGCTGCTGATGGCATGATTGGTACGGTGAATACTAAAAGTAAGAAGAAATCCTCAAAGAATTCTTCTCCAATAATAACCTTACCAGACTCCCCGACAGGAGAGTCTTCTCCTGAAATTACCGCCGACATTCACACTGTAGAGTCATCTACGGCTAAATCAAAAAACGGTGGTAAGAAGAAAGGCGAGAAGAAGGATAAAGCAGACAAGACTCCAAAGGAGACAAAAGAGAAGTCAGAATCTAACGACGAAAAGCGCAAACCTCGCTATCCTTGTTTAAATTGTGAAGAAGATCATTTCACAAGAGATTGCCCTCATCGGGCAGAGGTTGTGAAAATCGTTAAAGGTTCCCCAACTCCTGTTGTTTTGAAAGATCCATTTCCAAAGCAGGAGAGTAAAATGATAGGTTCTTCCTCGAGTGCCAGTGAAGAACCCATATTGATGATGTCTCATGTACGGATTGCGACTCGATCACAAGATTATGGTAGTAAAAGTCTTGTTGATGGATCGAAAGAAGCAGAATCTTCTCGTTCAAATCCATCAACCTCAGCTCCCGGTTCCGATCCACTACAGATCGAGAAACCTAACCCTGACTTAGTAATAAAACCGCCCGCCAAGGGTGTACTTCGAAGGTCTGCTTTCAATCCACATGCGAGAGCGACCCAAAATTACAACATTGTTGAGGATTTAGCTGTTTCACCCTCAGCAATGTCGGCTTTGGAAGTGCTGCAATCATACCCAGCACAGAGAAAATTACTTTTGTCGGCTATAGGAGCTGTTGATGTTCAGGACCCGAACCTGATAATCTTTGATCTAGAAAATAGTACACCGTGTCTCCCTCATCAGATGGCTTTCCAGATTCCAGTGATAGTCAAAAACAGGCCAATTCATCAGACTGTAATTGATGAAGGAGCTTCTATGTGTATTATGTCGATTCAGTGTTGGAGATCGCTTGGCTCTCCTTCACTGAACCAATCCCCGACGATTCTTAAGGCCTTTGATGGCCTTGGGTTCCATCCGTTTGGCATTCTACAGGATTTGCCTATAGGGGTTGAAGGAAAAACCGTTAGTTTGGATGTGGAGGTGGTTGATGCCCCTCTAGACTACAACCTTCTTTTGGGTCGCAGTTGGTCTTACGCTATGACAACGGTCGTGTCATCGGTTTTCAGAGTTATAAAGTTTCCACACAATGGTAAGATCATGACGATAGACCATCTGGCTTACTTTTCATCTGACCCAGCCTCTTCAGAGAGTATCCAGCATGTCAGTAAAATGACTATCCCGTACAAGGATGTTGGTGTAGGATTAGTTAAAGATTCTGGTTTACTGGGAACTTTTCCTTTCCCTCCAATCAACGCAGACCCTTCATTCGCAACCATTCATATGATTACTTCAGACACTATTATCTATGATGATCCTTGGATTGTCCCATCAGAATCTGAGATAGACTCATTCGGTAATGCAATGCCTTTGAGTCCATATGAAATTGCTTATGAGGCCGTGCAGTCTTTTTCCGACTCAATTTCAACCCAAATCGACCAAATGAATGTGGTCCGTGAGGAATCACTTTTCACATGAACCTCAGAACGGATAACGTTTCCTGAAGTTGTGTCATCTGACGAACAACTTCGCGAAATCCTAAGTGTAGATGATCTACCATGGGAAGATCTTCATCATCGATCTTCGTTTTTACCTGAGGCTGATGACTTTGAAAATGATTTTTCATCAATTTTTACAGCTGAATATGTCAAGGACGCTCAGAATCCCATGAAACATCCTGATTCAGAGTTGAATCTGGGAAACATTTCCCAAACTATTGCCATTGACATTTCAGTCAAAACCGGAATTATTGAGAACATTCATATAGGTGCCTCGTGTACAAATGACGAAATTCAAACATACAAGGTCCTATTTCAAGAATTCCGCGACGTGTTTGCATGGTCCTATGAGGAAATGCCAGGAATTGATCCCTCCATTGTTGTTCATGAAATCAAGACTTACCCGGATGCTAAACCCGTTCGGCAACATCTGCGTCAGATACACCCTAGGAAAGCGGCTGCGATTAAAGCAGAAGTCGAGAAGCTGTTGAAAGCAGGTTTCATTTATCCGATCCCGTTAACGGATTGGGTATCGAATATTGTTCCGGTTAACAAGAAACAAGGAACAATAAGAATATGCATCGACTATAGGGATATAAATCGTGCTTGTCCAAAGACAACTATCCCACGCCCTATATCGATCAAATAATTGATGATTGTGCCGGCAGTGAAATATTTTCCTTTATGGATGGTTTTTTCGGTTACAACCAAATCAATATTCTACCTGCCGATCAACCAAAAACGGCTTTCATTTGTCCTTGGGGGACATTTGCTTACTGCAAATTACCTTTTGGACTTAAGAATGCCGGAGCCACTTTCCAACGGGCAATGTCTTACGCGTTTCATGACATCAAACACATTGTGCAACCGTATCTCGATGATTTGCCTGCTCATTCTTTACATCGAGCTGATCAACTTGTTCACTTACACGCTATCTTTATGAGGTGTCGGCATTATCGAATTCGTTTGAACCCACACAAATGTGACTTCTGCATAGAAGTGGGACGATTGCTAGGATTTGTCGTTTCAAAAGCCGGTATCCGCGTCGATCCCTCGAAGGTCGAAGCTATCATCAAATTGCCTCCTCCTTCGAGTTTGCGCCAACTCCAAAGTTTGCAGGGGAAAGCAAACTTTTTACGTCGATTCATTCCTAACTACGTCGAGATTACAAAGGGTTTCACCTGGTTGTTGAAACAAAATGCACAATTCTCTTGGGATGAGATAGCTCAGAAGTCTTTTGATGCACTTAAGCACGCGTTGACCCATGCACCATTGCTGCATCCTCCCAACTACAACCAGGACTACTTTTTGTATCTCGCCACCTCCCACTCCACCATTGGAATGGTCTTAGTTCAGGAAGACGAATTCAGAATGGAACATGTGATATATTATCTTAGTAGGACGTTAAATCCCACTGAGCTAAAATATTCGCATGTGGAGAAATTGGCCCTGGCAACTGTTCAGGCTGTCCTATAATTGCTGTTGGTCCTTTTGCTAAATGGGGTATCGATTTTATTACATGTAACCCTCACTCGGTCGGGGGGCATGCGTATATCATCCTTGCGGTTGATTATTTTACTAAGTGGGCCGAGGCAATGCCTACATTCGAGGCAGATGGCAAGACAGCTACGATTTTCGTATTCAATCATATTATTGCTAGGTTTGGTGTCCCACAAGCGATAATCACTGACCATCGGCGCCATTTTCGAAACATTATGATGACAGAACTTACAAGCCAGCTTGGTTTACGCCATGATAGTTCTACTCCTTATTATCCTCAAGCAAACGGTTTGGTTGAATCCATCAAGAAAGTTCTAGTTATCATGATCCGACGAATCATTGGTATTGATCGGTCGAATTGGCATAACATGTTATTTTCAGCGCTTTGGGCATACCGAACCTCAGTAAAAACATCAACAGGGTTCACTCCTTTCCAACTAGTTTATGGTTTGGAAGCAGTGTTGCCCATTGAATGCGAAATCCCATCACTTCAAATGGCTATCGAATTACTCCCAGCTACTTCCGAAGAGGAGAAGCGTCTGTTATACTTAGCTAAATTAGATGAGTCTCGACGTGACGCTGCTTTGGCAATCGAGACTCACGCAAAAAGGATGAAAGCTCAGTATGATCGTTACGTGACCCCTCGTAATTTTTCGGAAGGAGACCTAGTGCTATTATATGATCAAGCTAACGATAAATTAGGTGCTGGAAAATTCGTTCCCATGTGGCATGGGCCCTACATTGTCAAGCGAAAGCTAGCAAAAGGGGCCTATGAGCTGGTAGATTTTGATGGGGACTCTTTGGGTAAGCCCAGAAATGGACTTTACCTAAAGAGGTATTATGCTTAAATGGTGGGTATGGAGATTTAGTTAGTTTAGTTAGGTTAATTTTTCTTTCTAGCTGGTATGTTTGCTTAGTTTAGACAGTGTGCTTAGCTTAGAGAGTGTGTTTTTCATCGTTATTCTGGCTTATCTTGGTTTTACTCTTGATATTGCAGATGTCGACGCCTCTCCAAACGTACATTGGATTTGCTGATGGTGCTTGTCGTAGTACACGGAATATCTCTTCCGCAGCTTGGGTTATCTATTCGCCCTCTGACGAGTTAGTTTCTATGCATGGGGTGAGCCTCGGTCAAACAACAAACAACATTGCAGAATAGAGTGCAGTGATTGAACTATTATCTGAATCTATTTCATTTGGGATTCAAAGTTTGATAGTGAGGTTAGATTCTGAACTCGTTGTATTACAGCTTAATAGAGTCTATGCCATTAGAAATCCAGTGTTATTAAGATTGTTTTTGAGGGTGCGTCTCTTGGAACGTGAATTTGATTACATTGAATATCAGCATATTCCAAGGTCTTTAAATACATTAGCAGATGCAATGGCGTCTCGAATGTTAAATAGACATTTGTAATAATCATAAATGTAAATTTATAAACATTTCATCACATGTGTTTAACAAAATAAGCCAGTAATAATGATATATATATAGATAGGAGTGTGTCAAAAAATATACATCGTCTTCGACCATAGGTTGAAAAACACCTTATGATCGACAAAAATGATAAGTACAAAAAACCAAAAATGTCACATGTGTCTACAAAAAGTGACTAGCCAATCACTGGTGGTGCTCTCTATATGAGACCACTGCCCGCGCTACTCTACACAGGAACCTCCTGAAAGGTCCTGGGACTGCGACCACATAGCGTTGAAGTCGGATAGGAATATCATCTATAGTCGTCTCTGGTATGTCCGCCGTGAGACGCTCTAGGTCCTGTTCCAGCTCGGCGAAGGTCTCTGCGGCCGCATCTTGTGGGGCTGGTGCTGGTGCAACTGGTACTCTTCTCTCAAAAGCCCGGAGATTGGCCGGACGCCGTGGGCCTACATTTGCATTTTGAAAATTTTTTGCTGTCAGTTTTGAGATGATATATAAAAAACAAAAAAATAGATATTTTAAAAACTTGTGAAAAGTGAAGTACCTCTGTCGTCCCATTGTTCTCCCTGTGGAAGAACCATGTCCGAATCATTGCGAAAATCTACTCCGGCATAAGGAAAATCCTGAATCGCAAAGACCTGGCTCTCCAACCAGTGAAAGTAACCCGCAGGAAATCGAACAACTCCCGCTCCCTCATCAGGATGCCGGGCCATTACCGAAACCCACCGCGTCAACTTAGGCTCCCGAGGAGGCCCAACTGTAACAGTAAGATGCTGGGGGATCAGCATTGGAACTCTCTCTAGGGCAAAGCTCACAACTAAAGGCCCATATCCAAAGGTTTTCAATTGTCTGTTCTTTGCCCTAGTCAGTTGGCCTTTCATATTGGCCAGCACAGCATCGCACCAGTTGAAAATGGTGCCTCGGAAGCAATCTATAGCCATCCGCATTTGGGAACCAGTGGCTATGTGCAAAGTGGCAGCACCGCAAAGTCTGGTAACTGTAAAGGCAATTACCATAAGTTCAGGTCGGGATATGTATTTGATTTCTATGCCCTTATCCTGGTTTTGATTGTTGCACCACTCTAGCCGGAGACTAGCAAGGGATTGGCCACCCGGCCTAGTCCTGAATAGAGAGAGTTGCTCGCCCCTGTTAGGCAAGCCAGTGAGAAAATATATGAAGGAGGACTCTATCTCGAGCTGGTGTTCTCCGATGTAAAAACATTGATCCTGAATGTTACACCTTTCAACCAGCCACTCTAAGAATGGCACCTGGGCCCTCATGCCAGGTATGGCCCAGTACTTGTAGAGACCGCATGCCTTTAAAGCATCAATGGAAGGTTGATGACCTATTGCAGCCAAATCGACATCTTCGTGTTCTCTTTCACGCCAATCTAGCATGGTGGGCAATCTACACACCAAAAAACATTGATTAGAATTTATTAAATCAAATTTTGATGGTTAGGTTTTGAGTTTGGGTTTTGAAAATCCGCTTTGCGCGGAGTACGCACCCCGCGTTCAGAAAACAGAGCGTGGGTACCCAGCTGTTCTGAAGGTGGGCTGCGTACTCCAACCATTTTCCCATATACCAAAATGTCGGGGTACGCAGGTCACCCATGGGGCACCTGCATCCCCCGAAAAGCGAACCCTAAAACCCCAAACCCTCCAAAAAATCAAACTAAAACTTAAAATGGAATTCTAAACAGATGAAATTGAAGAGGAGGATGTTGTGAAATACCTGAAAGAGACGACACTCGATTCCGACGGTCGGATTCTTCGCAAAGTCCACGGGAAGTTTCTTGTCAAAAGCCCTTTTCTCACCCTCAACAGTAAAATGGTAAAAATGACATGGTAAAAAGTCTTTTTATAGGTTTTTTGGATAAATGAATGCTAAGCTTGTTTATTTTTCACCATGAAGGGATATTTTTCAATATATTTTTGCCCATCTTAAACAGGTATGAGTAATGTGTTGTTTTTGTGCAGGACAAAAGGACTTTAGGGTAAAATCATCATTTTTCACGAACCAAGACATCAGAGTCATCTTTTAAGCCCTTTTCTGACTCCTAAAACATGAAAAGATTGCCGAGCGTTTCTTTTACACTCGTTAAAACGGAATTAAAAGATGGTCCTTTTACAGCCCTTTTCTGACCGTAAAAACAAGAAAAGATTGCCAGATTTTTGTCGTTTCAAATTCGATACTGGAAATAAAATGACATGCCTCTTATCGCTTTTTACTTTTCAGGTCAAAGACATTAATCATGAAAGTACTCCTTGGTCGCAAGATCAAGCAGTTCTCTCAGGTATTATTTTATACTTTTTCGGGCTTGGGAGACACAAATTTACGAAAAATTTCACCTTGGAGTCTTCTTTAGTTTTTTCAGACTCTCTAAAATTGAAAAACGCCGAGTTTCTCCTATACTGGACTCATTAAAATTTCACAGTAAAGTACCTGTTTGATTACAAACAGGAACAGACCACTCCTTCTTAGGGTCCGAATCTAAACTAAGTTGGACTCATCCGAAGGATGAGCTTATAATCAAGCATATGTTATCCTCCTCAAGCTTGTAAAAAATAAATAGGTACTTGCCAGAAATGGTGGGGGAAAAGAGAGAAGAATGAACCTATTTGTTATCCTTTGTTACAGAAGAACCTTATCACCGCTCTTGAACACGACACGTTTCATTCACCTGTGTTGGGAAATCCTTTGCCTTAAAGCTGATAAAACCACTTTGAAAGTCTTCAACCGTTTCTGGGTATTAACTTTGGGTCAATCGTCACCAAGCCATCTGTCGTGTCGTTATGTGTTCAAGAGGTCTCTACAAATAAACCATTCATATGCAAAATACTTGTCATCCATTTGACCATCCCTGAGTCAGTCCTTACAACAACATTTCTTCAACTTGAACAATGATTTCATGTTGTGGGCTTGCCGGCAACGGGTCACTTTCTATCGACATCAGCACATTATCTAGAAAGATGACTTAGAAATCGTCAGTACTTCGAAGTCTGCATGCATCAATGGCAGGTTTCTCGCCTTTGACGACAGTTTACATCATTGACTTTCGATCAAAGGATTCCATGACGTGTTCGACATCAACCCTTTCATTCACATTTCATGGATTGTACTAGGTACTTTGAGAACCATTGACATCACTGGTGGTCTCTCTCACACTTGTTAATAGTTTACATCATCGACTGGTAATCAAGTGGTTTCTACCATGTTCGACATCAACTCATTTATTCGCATGGATAGAATCGTACCAATTCAGGAAGTAGAGATGAAGACCCTGGATCTAGTTTCCACCATCCAGGCTACGAGGAGTTTTGTATTCATCATATAGTAGACTAACCATAAACAGATGGCTGCGTCCATACTGTGTCTACAAAAGTCTACGATTGTGATGTACTGCAAAATCATTCTTGTATCAGAGTAGTAGTTAGATTGTTAGTTAAAGTTTTCAATCTGAGTATGGGAATGCCTACCTTAGCGATGATAGCATCTTATATATGTATTTTGTGTTGAATATTTGCAGGTTCTGACTGGGTTCTCCGCAAGATACGCCTTGAAATGATAAAGTACTTCACCCTTCCTAGATCATAAAAAACCCTAATCTACTACAGGCTTCGCACTTTAGGGGGCAATCTGTTACACTAAAAAATGTCACCATGACTATTTTCAGTTAGTATGGCTCCATCCATTGTCATACTATCCTCCTTGGCAAGTCTCATGCCTCTGCTCTTCATGTCAAACTTCAAGAAAAAGAGAAAAGTCATTTAAAGTCAATTATCTCTGGTACGCAGTTTCTCTTAGCCTTACCTGCGTGTACGCAACCCAAGTTCACAATACCTGCGTACTTGTACGCTCTGTATGTAAAGGGGTGGATGCGTACCCCTGTAAAGGTCAAAAGGCGCGAGTTTCATCTTAAAAAAGTTACTTGTGGTCATTTCTAGAGTCTTCTAGAAGCTTGTTTGACGTGTATGAAGCGCCTCCAGATGGTTCATGTATCCCTACCAAAGAGGAACTTATCCCATCAAGAGGGGAGCTATCCCATCCAAAGAGGGGCTTATCCCATTGATGGTGGACCTGAATAACTTCCTCTAGAGCACTATAAATACAGGCATTGGGCCAAAGGGAGGAGAGGTTGAAAGCTGAACATTCCTAAGGGTAGATGCTACTGGAATTAGGAATTCCTTGTAGAAGCTTGTGAGGAGAGATTACCATCTTTGCTTGTTCTATTTGGAAGTGGGTGAGCTGATCAGAGTAAAGGAGAACTCTTATGGACCCTGGGAGGGACTTGCACAACACCAAGGCTCAGGTTGTAATGGTTCCTTTTGTTACCTTTTAATACAAATTAGTCCATTCTTCTCAACAATTTGTTATTTATGAGTTGTTTCATATACTCCTTGGTCTATATGTTAAATATGTTTTATTTTATGTGATATTCAGGTGTTATTTAATCGTTTGATTGTTAGTGAATGCAGGTTTCGAAGGGAAGGAGGAGCTCATCCGGATCAATGAAGCTGGACTACTACAACAGCGTTGGGTTACATGTAGGATCTAAACACTTGATTTCTCATATTGTAAAAGCATATTTAGAGAAGGATTGCTCTTATTTGTCATGTTTGTCACTAGAAAGTCTTAGGCTTCTAGGGAGGTCGGTTGTGTCCGCACTAACGACCCATTCTGTGTGACAAAATGGCGACTCCGCTGGGGACTCCATGAATGTGTTTGAGTTCTTTTTGATTTGATATTTTGGTCTGAGAAAAATCGTTTGTTTTCTGATTTTTGGCTGTCTAACTGTGTATTTGGGTGGGTTAGCTTAGAGTCAAATTAGATTTTTATTTTTCTTAGCTTTGCCAGCAGTACGCAGTCTCTGAGTTAGGCACAGTGCATACTTGTACGCACCGCGTCTTTGTGCACAGTGCGTACCCGCGCCTGTGTCAACAGATCACCTGCGTACCCCTGTCAAATTTGAGAAAATTTCATTTTTCCTCTTTTTTCTCTTTAGATTTTGTTTTTATTTTGTTTTTACTGCCCAGATCCATTAGTTTACTATCAGAGATATTCACCTGAACTTGTCCCGTTAGTGTCGAGGGTTTTGGTGGAATTCATAGGGATTTTGCCTTAGGGTTTGATTTTTAACTGGTCCTGTAGTGACTTTGGCGTTAGAGGTTGTCAAACTTTGGATCTCCTTGGTTTTGGTCAGTCCTCTTAGGAGTCGGGCCTGTCATAGAAGTCACCCTTGTGAGAGACCTACCTTTGTGTCTTCTCTTTGCGAATCTCGAAAAGTTTGTTTGTTAAAACCTTGAATTTCATTCTTGAGAAAAAGAACAAAAAGATTTCGATTTTGTTTTTTGATTAGTTTATGATTCTGCATGAACTAATCCTTAGTTGCATTTTGACTGAGTAAAACATACGAGAATTATCCTTGTAGGCTTTTGTCCTCATTATTTTTTGCTTCTAGGTAAATTTCCTTTTAATTTGCTTTTGAGTGAATTTGATTTGATTGTCTTAGATTTGTTAAATTTCATTTGATAAATAGTTTTTACATGCTTTATTAATATAGAAAAAACACAAAAAAATCTTTTGGAAAAAGTTTGCTTTGGTAGCATTCGTAGTCTTTTGGGAGAAAAAGGAAATTTCGTAGAGTAATTAGTGGTCATGAGTTGTATGTTTTGAAAAGATAAAGAAATTGTTTCTTTGATTGTCTTTGCCAAGAAAGTTGTTTTCTATAAAATTTGAATTTTCCAACTCTCTTAGCTAGGAGATTCATTGAAAAAGAAAAGTAGTGTAAATCATCTTAGGTGCATCTTTGTAGTGGTTGCGAGTCGAGTCTACACACCACCAGTTTCATCTCCACTACCTTTTTTGTCTTTAAGAAAAACCATAAAATTAACGCTTAAAGTAAAATTAACTTAGTAACTTTTATTTACTAGGGCTCTGAAACACCAATTTAGATCAGGCTAGTGTCTTGGAGTAGGAGAGTAATTAACTCTCCAAGACAACAAAACCAAACAAGTAGCTTATCTTGTGATAGAATAAATCCAATTGTTTCATCTGTACTCTGGGAAAGCTCCTCTTAAAGGAGAAGCACGAGCTCGTGTCCGAACCAGTGAGGGGATCAATCCTCCCTTGTTGGGAACGATGCCAGACACGCACGTATTACAAACGGTAAACCTCGGATTAACCATTGTCGAGGAGCCAGGGGTCACTTGTCGGTAAACCTTTAATTATTGTCAAGGAGCCGGCAAGGGGATTGAGCTTGATACTCTGCCCTTGCGTGCCGTCGGAGTGTAGATTGTTCCCCCAGGTGCATTTGTTGCTGTTGGTAACCTTAGTGACCATTATCTTTAGGATTCTACCGAGGTGACGGTGGAGGGAAGATCCCACTGTACCTGGAGCAGACGTCGGTTAGACTCACTTGGATTTTCCGGGGGGTTCACTTCTCTCGAGACGGTTAAAGTGGAGGAACTTGTGCCGGTCTATTCATTAAGCAGGTTGCCGGGGTAACTGTTCCACCCGCCACTTCTGTACTGAATCCGGTGATGTTGGGTTTCATCTCCAACTAGCGTTTTTGGTTCGGAAGGCTACTGTTTGTGCTTGGTTTGACGCCCTAGATTCTTTAGGCGTGTGATTCAAATTTGTTTGGTTCTTTAGAGACTTTAGGTGGTTTGCTTTGAGATTTTACTTTGTTTGCGTGTGCAGTAGTTAAAAGTTTTTAACTGTGGCGGAATTACCGAGACAGTCTTGTCGACTTCAGGGCAAGTCTCCTGAGGTTGTTTTTGTGGCCGAATTGTTGAGGAAATCCCGTAGACTTCGGGGTGAGCCTCCTCAAGACGTCCCAAGTCATTACGAAGGTTTAAAGGTACATGTTACTCCTAGTGGCAGTAAAGTAGGTTCACCTGAAGAAGGAGAGTCGTCATTGGTAGTCCATCCAGATTACCAAGGTCTAGAAACAGGTTATAATCCTGAAGCTGTTGCAGTTTCTGAGCTTGCTAGTAGTTTTTCATCTACTAGTGATATAGGCGAAGAACCTGAAGTATTTGAACCTGTTACTCCAACTTCTAGTGCACCAGATTCACCTAGGGTAGAAAGAGTCATCACCGAAAATCTTCCTGCTGGTTTGGTAGCTATTGAAGAACTTGCTCCGGAGGAAGAAATAGGCGTATCTATCCTTGAAGATCAACCTACTATTGATCTAAGGGAGCGTGAATCTATCTTTTATAGTCCTCCTAGAAGTACTACTTGGTACCTTTCGTTAACCAATTATTTAGACAACTCAAGGATAAGTTTTTCTCCACCTCGTACTCCTTTTCCACCTGGAGGTATTTATACTCCTGTAAATATGTCTGGTCAGTCGTCCGTGTTCACTCAATCTCCTGAATCTTTCTTGCACGGTGGTCCTTCTGTTCCCGCCGGGTATCAGTCACTTTCTGGTACCTTTGCGGGGGCATCTCCTCAACCCATTGATCATGGGTTATTAGCTGGAAACAATGGAAATAAACCGTTGGGTGTAGGGGACATTTACATGATGTCAGGTTCAGTTCCCGTTTCTCAACCTCAAGGTGGCCAATTACCGCCTGGGGGGCAGCCTCAATTAACGCCTGGGGGACAACCTCAAGGTACACAAATCGTGTCTGGGGGGCAACCTCAAGGACAGTATGTACCCATAGTACAATACATGCCTCAAGGTCAACCCCAACCTCAATATGTACCCCAGGGTCAACCTCAGTATCAATATTTACCTCAAGGGTATCAACCTCAAGGGTATCAGCTTCAAGGTCAAGGTCAACCCCAGTATCAGTATTTACCCCAAGGTTATCAACCTCAAGGTCAATACTCGAGTCAAGGTTATCAACCACCTCAAGGTCAGTCATATGTTCAAGGTATGGGAACTGTGCCTTTCAGTTATCAAACCTATCCTCAATCCGGTTATGGATCTCAGTATCCTCAACCAGTTACAGGTCAATACCCCAGAATGATAGTGTGGGATCCATCACAAGGTCAACAGGTGTTGCAGCCAAGTATACAGTTGCTGAATGGTTTGTAAAATCATTATTACCGAAGATTACTAAAGATGTAGCTAAGGCCGAAGTAGTTACTGAGGAGCAAGTCATTGCTTAAGCCCAGTACCTTGACTTAGTTTACACTCAATCGGGTACGTTACACGAGAAGATCCCAGATCTTCCTAAGTCGAATCAAATCGCTGCTGCTCCTTCGGGGTCTCATGCTGCTGATGGCATGATTGGTACGGTGAATACTAAAAGTAAGAAGAAATCCTCAAAGAATTCTTCTCCATAAATGTAATGCTTCCATTGTCGGCAGGCCTGTATAATGGAATACATCTCTTTATCATAAGTGGGGTACTTCCGGACTATGTCTGAAAGTGTTTCACTGTGATATGCCACTAGATGTCCATGTTGAGTAAGGACTGCCCCAATAGCATAGTCAGAGGCATCTGTCTCGACCTCAAATGGTTGTTGTAAATCTGGTAACGCGAGCACTGGTGCCGTGCAGAGGCGATCCTTCAACTCCCTGAATGCCTTCTGTTGAGATTCAGACCAAAAGAATTTTGCTTTCGCCCCGCCCTTGGTGACTTGACTCAAGGGCTAAGAAATATGAGAAAACCCCAACACAAACCTGCGGTAGAAGTTGGCAAGACCTAGAAAGCTGCGGAGCTCTGTTAGAGAGGTTGGAGAGGGCCAATCTCGAATGACTTGGATCTTGGCTGGATCGACATGAACCCCCTGTTCATCAATGATGTATCCCAGATACTGAACCTGGGTCATGCCAAAAGTTCATTTCTCCAAATTGGCACATAGCTTGTGTTGCCGCAGTGTTTGGAGAACCTGTCGGATGTGGTGGAGGTGCTCTTCCCAACTCTGGCTGAAGATCAGAATGTCATCCAAGTATACTACTACAAAGGAGTTGGTGAATGGCCGCAAGATGTCATCCATTAGCCTCATAAAAGTTGCAGGAGCATTCGTCAATCCGAAAGGCATGACCAACCATTCGAGGAGGCCCTCCTTGGATTTGAAGGTAGTCTTCCACACATCGGAGGGTTCGATTGGTACCTGGTGATATCCTAACTTCAGATCGATCTTGCTGAAATATTTCGCCCCCTTTAGTTGGTCTAGGAGGTCATCAATCCGCGGGATCGGGTACCTATTACGGACAGTGATCTTGTTCAGCGCCCGATAGTCAATACAGAGTCTCCACATCCCATCCTTCTTCTGTACCAACACGATCGGGCTCCCACAGGGCGATGAACTTGGACGGATGTGACCTTTCTGCAGGAGCTCCTGAATCTGCCTCTTGATTTCATCGTTCTCCAGAACGGAGTGCCGATAAATTGGTCCATTGGGTAGCGGTGCACCTGGGGTCAGATCGATGGAGTGCTTGACTTGACAGTGCAGAGGAACCCCTGCCGGGGAGGTGAAGATGTCCTCGTACTCCTCCACAACCTTGTCCATCTGTAGTTGTCATGCAGAGGGACCCCGTTTGGAGGCCGCGACCACTGTATTCTTCTTTCCTTGAGGGCGTATCATCAGGAAAACAAATTTCCTGGTTTTGGAAATGATCTTACTGCATTGTTTTGCAGTAATCAAAGAGATGGCGGCAGGTGGTGCTACCTCTGGTATCCTGAACAACTTATTTCCCAATGTAATAATAACAGCACGGGGCCTTGATTCATACACAACATGTCGCTTCCACGAGTATGGTTGTCCTAGTAATACATCACAAACTTCAAGGGGAGCAATGTCACACAATACCTCATCCGTGAAGGGCTTGATGTTGTATGGAAGGCGACAATGCTGGCTCACGCGAAGATCTTGTCCTTGGTGAAGCCACCTAATGGTGTATGGTTGTGGATGTGCTGTGGTCGGTAAGCCCAACCGCTTCACGACCTCTGCCGAAATGAGGTTCTTTTGACTCCCGCTATCAACAATGAACTGTATCGGGGAGCCCTTTACCCACATCTGGGAGTCGAAGAGACGCTCCTCCTCCTCTGGATCTTCAGGTTCATTTTTCTGGATCTTTGCGGTAGCAACAGTGGTGCTGGGATCTGCATCAATGATCTGCTTCCCTTTTTCATACCCCTTATCAGGTTCTGACTTAGAGTCGGAACATGCATCTGATTCTAAAACCTTTAGCTCAGCCACCAGTGACTTCTTGGCCCGACACTCACTTGTGTTGTGAGTGGAGCTCTTATGGAACTCGCACCATTTTCCAGTGTCCTTTCTCGGCTTCGCGACGCTGTTCTTTGCTTGCAGCTTCGGCTGGTTGTCTTGGGCTGTCCCGCCTTGGCTTTGTCCTTTGTTCTGTGGTTTAGGGGCACCTTTCCCCTGCTTTGGATTCGCAGATCCAAAGTCTCGCTTCTTTTGTTTAAACTTTTGCTCGACCTTGACGGCATATCGGTATGTTGCGCCGAGCGAGGGGATGTTTAGGAATTGTATTTCTTCCTGGATGTACTTGTGCAGGCAGCCACGGTATTTGAGTATCAAATGTTGCTCCGAATCCTTGATACCCAACTTTGTGCGAAGGGTATGGAAAAGATTGGTGAACTCCGGCACGTCTTGGTCCCTTCCCTGCCGCAGCGTGGTCCACTTTATGTATTCATCCTCATAGCTTCCGACAGGGTAATACTGCTCCTTGATGGCATCCCGGAACGAATCCCAGGTGGGTGCGGCTGAAAATAGTGAGCCAGTACTTTCATCCTTCTGCTCGCAGTAGGTTTCCCACTAGTCCTTGACATGGGGGGCTGCTTTGAGAAGAGCAAAAACAATCTTTTCCCGACTCGAAAATTCATGAATAGAAAAATAACCCTCTATTAGATTTAACCATTTATCCATGGCATCTGCGTCTATCTGACCCTCGAATATGGGGATTTCAAAATTAACTTGTACCTTAAAGGGTGTGGTGTTTCCAAAGTAGCTGCTGGAAGCCGATGCGTTGCTTCTGGGTAGCCGCTGAAGGATCTAGGCGAAGCTGTCCATCATCACGTTCTGTTGTCGCTCGAGGGCTTCTTCGAGCAAGATTTTGATGGGATCTCCTGCCCCCTCGTCTTTCTTCTCGTCCGCCATGGGAGGCCGTCGGGATTTGCGAGGCTGGTCTTGCAAAGGTTCAACCAGTTCAAGCCCTAACTCCTTATATCCTGACCTTGTTGGGGACATGCAAAGAAAAACAGAGAAAAAGCAGACTGCTCTGATACCACTGATCCGGATTTAAACAGGAACGCAACAAATTACAGAGATAACCATATACACAAAGATGCAGCGGAAATAATACTTCATTTCATTACTGTAAAATACTGAAATATGCTTACAAACAGAAATGGAAATAACCCAGCTAGGGCGATGGTAGCTGATCTCTGAGAAGAGATGTGGTGGCTACATGCCTCTGAACTGTTTTACAATGAGGCTCGAAGGCCTATTTATTGTTGAGAAACAATGGAAAACCCTTAACATTCCAAAACCTAACCCTAGGAGATGAAACGCCAAATTGTGGGCCCTGTTTGGGGTAAATTGGTACATCAACTTCCCAGGGTCGTAACTTTGGCATATGATCTTCGTTTGACGCGTACAATAGCTCATTAGAAAGATCAATCCAAGCACTATCATTGTTGGAACAGGCAACATCGGTCCATTTCATGGACCCATGTTGCCCCCGGATTCCCCAAAAAACGTCGTTTAGGGCCTCAAAACGGCTCCGGAAGTTCAGGACCCGAAAAACTGCTAAAAATAGTAAGTTGTGCTACAATTAAGGAAACTGAAAATGCTGAGAAAGACAATGGTGGGGGTCCAGGTGGACTTGGCAGGTGGCCACCAATCTCCACCTGGATCAAGAATTCTAGGCAGAGGCAATGGAGACTGCATGTTACCTGGTCAACAGATCACCTTCATCAGCGTTGGAGGATAAGACTCCACAAGATGTATGGACTAGTAAGAAACACTCTCTTTCACATTTGAGGGTATTTGGTTGTGATGCATATGAACATGCTCCAAAGGAGAAAAGAACCAAGTGATAGTAAATCTGAAAGGTGAATCTTTATTGGGTATAAAGATGGTTTAAAAGGTTATAAGCTTTGGAACCCAAAAACAATGAAGTTTGTGTAAAGCTGCGATGTGGTGTTTAGAGAGGTGAAAGATGATATTAGACATGAAGTCCTACCAAAGGAACCTGAGAAGATAGAGTTTGAGCTAAAGGAGGAGGAATCCGACTCTACAGTAGAAGATGAATCAAAAGATGAAGAGCCACAAACTCCAGTTGTGAGAAGATCAGTTTAAGGAAGAAGGGAGCCAGAAAGGTATAGTCTAGCTACTTTCTATTCAGATTTTTCTTTATCTATTACTGATGATGATCCCAAAAATGTTAGGGAACAAGTAGATTCAAAGGATGGAAAACTCTGGAAAGAGGCCATGGTTGATGAAATGGAATCTTTTCACAAAAATGAGGCTTGGGATATTGCGGAGTTTTCAGCTAGAAGGAAACCCATTGGAAGCAAATGGGTGTTTAAGAAGAAGATGAATGCAGAAGGAAAGGTGGAGAAATACAAATCTCAGTTGGTAGAAAAAGGTTATTCCCAGGTGTCAGGAATTGATTTTGGTGATATTGGTTCTCATCTTGCTAAGGTAGCTTCTATTAGATAAATTTTATCTGTTGTTGGTGCTTTTGATTTTGAGGTAGAATAGATGGATGTGAAGACAACATTTCTTCACGGGGATATGGAAGAAGAAATCTACATGAAGCAACCTAAAGGCTTTGTGATGAAGGGTATGAAAGAACTGGTATCTAGGTTAAAAAAGTCTCCGTATGGTTTAAAACAGTCACCAAGGATGTGGTATCATAAATTTGATACATATATATGGGGACTAAGCTTCAACAAATCGCTATGTTTATTTTCAATTATTTGGTGACCTTGTAATTTATTTAATCTTTTATGTGGATGATATGTTGTTGATTGGAAATAACAAAGAAATTATCCAAGAATTCAAGACCCAATTGTCCTCCAAGTTTGACATGAAATATCTTGGTGTTGCAAACTATATTTTAGGCATGGACATTAAACGAGATTGGGAAGGAATCTCTGGTTAAACCAGAGGAAGTATGTTGAGACAATATTGCAAAGGTTTAATATGAAGGATAGTAAACTGGTGAAGGTTCCTATTCCTGTTGGTGTAAATTTATCTATTGAACAGTGTCCCAAGACACGAGAAGAGGAAGAGGACATGTCCCATGTTCCATACGCAAGTGCAGTCGGTAGCCTAATGTATGCAATGGTTTGTACTAGACTAGACTTTGCACATGCAGTGGGAGTATTGAGAAGGTTTATCTCAAAAATGGGGAAGGATAATTGGACAACAGTGAAGCAGGTTTTCTGTTATTTTCATGACACTAGTGATTATGGTCTGTGCTACCAAGGAATACCAGGATTGGATAGAGTTTCAGACATCCATGGCTTTGTTGGCGTAGACTAGGATGGAGATCTGGATCACAGAAGATCTACAACTGGGTATGTGTTTAACCTATTTGGAGGTGCAGTAAGTTAGATGAGAAAGAGATACTCTCTAGTGACACTTTCAACTGCAAAGGCAGAATACAGGTAGCCACTCATGTAAAAAAGGAAGCAATTTGGTAGCAGAGATTGTGTTCAAGTATGGGGTTAGTAAAATGAGCTATAAGGATAGACTGTCATAGCCAAAGTGCAATTTTCTTGACAAAGAAATTTTCTTATCATTCAAATAAAAAGAACATTTATGTTTAGTATCAATTTGTAAGGGATATGGTTAAGGACAAAAAGGTGTTTCTAGAAAAGGTGGACACTTTCAAGAATAATGCAGATGCATTGACAAAGTCTGTGAGCACTCAGAAGTTCTCTTGGTTTAGAGAAACAGTGGGTGTTGCAGGGCTAGACCAATGAATAATCTCTCCTATGGACCCCTGTGGAAAGAAAACAAGAAGTTGGAGAACCCTATATTAGGTGGGCGAACCTACCTATGGTTTTGTGCATGGTTTTCGCACATGGTTTTAGGCATGATGGTTTTCTGTCCATGGTATTTTTGTAGATCCAATCAAGGGAACTACCATTATGATATAATCCAAGGTTTATGGATTGGGTTTTATGGATGATTTGGCATGTATATATATGTATTGTAACATTGAAAGGAATATAATGAAAAATCAATATGGTAGTCCCAGTTTTGGGATCCTGGGGAAAATCTCTGTGTATACATGTTTTATGTTTTATGCTCTTTCCATTGTTTATTTTATATTTTTAGAATTTGTATGAAGGTAATTTATGTATGGGATTAAAACCTACAAGTTTTTTATTATATTCATTGATAATTAGAACATAATCGTAGTTCCGTTGACCAATTTCAATGTAGGTTTCCAAGGAAGGCATAGCAGTGGATCCAGAAAAGATAAGGGCCATCATGGAGTGGGTAGCTCCTAGGAGTGTGGATGAAGTAAGATCATTCATGGGGCTAGCAACTTATTATAGGAGGTTCATCAGGAAATTATAATATATTTTTTATCCTATTACATCATTGCAAAGAAAAGGTAAGAAATTTGAATGGACAGAGGAATGTGCAGCCAGTTTTAAGCAGTTGAAGAAACTATCAACAAATGCTCCAATTTTAAAGACTGTAGATCCAGATAAAGAGTTTGTGGTATGTACTGATGCTTTCAAGAGAGGGCTTGGTGGATTCCTTATGCAGGAAGGACAAGTAGTATGCTATGAATCAAAGAAATTGAATGAGCACGAGAAGAATTATCCAACACATGATCTTGAGTTGTCAACGATCATTCAAGATTTGAAGATGTGGAGACACTATAATTTTTGCAAGCGGTTCATCTTGATGAGTGATCACAGTGGATTGACATATCGATTTGACCAACTAAATCTAAATTCTAGACAAGCTAGATGGTTGGACACGATCAATGAGTTTGACTTCGAGATCAAATACATTAAAGGTAAAGAGAACAAGGTTGTAGATGCTCTTAGCAGGAGCATTCATGTGAATCATATAACAACTATGAGATCCTATGGGACAAATTTATAGGATTGGATCTTGCAGGTAGGTCTACAGGATGACAAGTATATGGAGCTTTTGCATAGGTTACAATAGAGTACAGGTGATCAGGATGTGGACTATCATCTAGCAACAGATGGCTTAAGGACAGGATATATGTGCTAGACAAAAGTGAGCTCAAGAAGCTTATCTTGAGCGAATTTCATGCTAAGCAGTATTCAGGTCACCCAAGATATCGAAAGACATTGATAACGGTGAATAAATTTTATTGTTGGCTGAATCTGAAGAAGGAAATGGTAGATTTTTTGGCTAGGTGCTTGGATTTTCAACAGGTAAAATCAAAGTGTAAGCATCTAGGTGGCCTAATATAGCCGATTCCAATTCTAGAGTGGAAATGGGAGGTTATTTCCATGGACTTCATTACAAGTTTGCCAAGGACATCTAGACAACATGATTTTATTATGGTCGTGGTTGACATGTTGACAAAGGTAGCACACTTCATTCCAGTAAAGTCTACATATTTAGATAATGATGTAGCACCGATATTCATCAGAGATGTAGTGAGATTGCATGGTGTATCGAAGAAAATTGTGTCAGACAGGGATGCCAAGTTCACTTCTATATTATGGAAAGAGTTATTTTCATGTTTGGGTACAAAGTTGGCCTTTAGCACAACTTATCATCTGTAGAAAGATGGATAGATAGAGAGGGTCAATATGATATTATAGGATATTTTGAGGATGTATGTGATGCATCAACAACAGAAGTGGGAAGAGTACCTTCCACTGGTTGAGTTTTCTTACAACAATGGGTACCAAGAATCTTTGAGGATGAGTCTGTTTAAGGCATTATATGGGAGGAATTATAATACTCCCATCAATTGGAGTGATCCAATGAACAGGGTGTTGATTGGACCATACATGTTGGCAGAGATGGAACAAGAAATGCAAGTAATCAAGAAGCATATGAAGGCAATAAAATATAGACACAAGAGTTATGTAGATAAGAACAAAATGTTTGAGTTTCAGGTTGGGGAACATGTGTACTTGCGCATCAAGCCCACAAAGAGTTCCTTGAGGATTAGATCATGTGCCAAGATGGAACCTCGGCTTTGCAGACCTTTAAAGATCCTTGAGAGGATTGGACCAGTAGCTTATTGAATTGCATTGGCACCGATAGTGAAAGTCCAAGATGTTTTCCATGTGTCATTTCTTAAGAAGTATGTTAAATATGTTGATCATGTGATAGACTGGTTTGTATTGCAGGTGGCACTAGAAGGAGAATTCCAGCTAGAACCTTAGTGCATTTTGCAGAAAAATATGCTCATGCTCCAGAACCAAGAAATCAAGCAGGTTAAAGTGCAATGGAAGAACTTTGGGCCCAATTAAGCTACATGGGAGATGACATATTAGATGTGGGCTCGGTATCCTTCTCTATTCGCTAGTTAAGTGAATGTTTTTGGCATATGTTTTGATTTGATGTTCGGTCTATGTATATACATATATGAATGTAAATACCACCATGATCTGTGTTATAAACATCTAATAAAAGGTATGGGTCTCATGTCATTTGGTTGTCATGTTATTATGTTTCTGATGTTGGTTTGCTTCTTAGCATGATGGTCATTGTAAATACTTTAATGAGCTAAGTTATAAAGCTCCATCGGAAGCATGTTTTTCTTTTCAAAAGTATTGTTGGTTTTAGGCGTCATTGAAGACCGAGGATGGTGTTCCCCCAAGGGGGAGGGTTTTGTAACAACCCTGGGCAAAAATCCATGTAATAAAGTTAATAAAGTCAAAATAATAACCTTGGTCATGGGATACGTATTCCAAGATGAATGTTGGGAAAAAGCATAGTGATGGGGATCACTTGTGAGTAATTAATGGCTATGGAAATTGGAAAAGGCAGTGGAAAAGGCTTTGGAAAGGAAAAGTGGCATTAATTAGCATTTTGTTTATGAAAAAAATGGAAATTAGGAGAAAAGGAAGGTGAATGGTCACAGGTTGCATGTGAGGAGGAAAATGAAGGAAAATGAAGGAAAATAATGGAAAATTGAAGAAAAATAGAGGCCTCAATGATAAAAAGACTTATGAGGATCAATTGGTAGCTTTTTGTCAAAGTTATCTTTTGTCAATTCAGGTTTTGAGCTCTCATTCCATTCTCTCTCTCTATCTCATACTCTTGGACACTTAGAGTGTCACAACCCTTGTGAAAATTCCATGTAAAAATATATAAATACCATGGATGATGGGACACGTATTCCAAGCTAAATGGAGGGCAAGACATCCTACGGGGTGTTCATTTGGTTGTTTATGGCTAAGGAAATTGGCAAAGGAAATGGCTAAGCCATTAAAGAGGCAAAGAGGTATTTTGGCACATTTATTTATGAAAATAATGGAAATTAGGAGAAAAGGAAGGTAAAAGGTCACAGGTTGCATGTGAGGAGGAAAATGAAGGAAAATAATGGAAATTAGGAGAAAAATGAGGTGAAAGGTCATAGGTTGCATGTGAGGAGGAAAATGAAGGAAACTAATGGAAAATGAAGAAAATAAAGGCCTCATTAATAAAATGGCTTCTGAGGATCAGTGGGCAAGACTTGGTCAGTTTAGATTTGGAGCTCTCTCATTATTCTCTCTCTCTCTCATACTCTTGGTCACTTAGAGTTTTCTTGGAGCACTTTGGCATTGGAGCAAGAAAGAAAAAGAAGGAAAGAGGAAGCAAAGATCAAGCAGGGAAAGGTAGGATCAAGCAGCTACAACAAGCTTCATTGTCGGTATCAACTTGCATGTGTATTTTCTTTGCTAGATTTGGCATGCATGGGATTGCATGTGTTTCTTTTTCTACCATGGCATGGGTTTTTCCAGGTGTGACAATATTTTCAGCCTAGCATTACCATTTCCTAATAGCTTTGATGAGATGGGTTTTCTCATGCGTTTTGTGGGGGATGGCCGGATTTGATTCGAAGCTAAGTGGGGTGGATCTCTGAATTGAAAAACACATGGTGGTAGTGGTCAATTAACCGGATTGAGGATGCATGAAGCCACTGGCCTAGTAACCCCTGAACCAGACTATGGGTTGCGGTAAAGCTAGATTGTGTGCCTTGGTGGGCCTAGGAATCCTTGCCGGTGAATGGGGGATATACGGTAAAGCCAAGAGGTGGAATTTCTCTCCATTGGGCATAGTGATTCCGGGATGGAATGAATGGTAAAGCCTGGAGAGTGTGTCTTGGTGTAGGGCCTAGTGATCTTTGGATCAGACTGTAGATGCACGATAAAGCTTGAGAGACTAGGAGGCTCTCAAATTCCTCACAATGTAGGCGGAGAACTCCAGTGGCATCCACATTGATTAGTGTTTTTTGATGTGTTCTATGAGTCCCACATTCATGCTTGGAATATGGCATGGGGGTGATTGGATGAAGAGATACTTGGCTCAGCCAATCTATGGTCAAGTGGAATGTGGTAGTCCCAACACTAGTTGGTTCATTGCATTATTAATGAAAAGAATTCATTCCCTTGATTTCCATGTGAAATGTAATGATGTATATATGGATTTTTATGGATGATATTTTTATTGTATTTGTGTTGCTATTATGTTTTTATATGCATATTTACCCCAAAGGGTGTTACAAGTGGTATTCGGAGCATGGTTCAAACACTTGGACTGGATGGGCTCTATCATAAATAAAATGGAGAACAAAGGTTAAATTTTAAACCTTCCTGTCATATCTGTTATAACTTTTCTTCTGTGGCATATTATAAGTTGAAAATTTTTCCATATTGAAGGTCAATCCCACTGATAATGTGGTAAAAATTTCATATATAGGTTCATAACACTTTAGGAATTATGATCTAAGGAAGATGACCTTCCTGAATGCACCTTTAAACAAGTCATGTTGGCATTTCTGCAATAACTTTTCTTCTGCAAGCTTTCAAAAGATGAAAAATCGTCCACATTGATGGGAAATACCAATGATTATGTGGTAGAAATTTCAAATATTGGGTTGCAATATTTTAGGAGATATGAGCAGAGGGAGTCGAGCCTGGTGAATGCTCCTAAAATCATGTCTCAAACATATCACACTGACATTTTTGTTATAACTTTTAGTATGGGCACTCTCAAGATCTGAAATGTTTTCCACAATTAGAGGAAATCCCACTTATATTGTGACAAAAATTTCAGACATTTGTTCGCTATATTTTAGGTGATATGACCAGTGGAATTTGAACTTTCTTGATACTCCTAGAATTGTGCACCAAATATGATTGTGTTGGTATTTTGTTATAACTTTTCATCTATGAAATCTCAGAAGTTGAAACTTGAACCATAGTGAGGGAAAATACCACTGATCATATGGTTTAGGTTCCATAACTTGTACTACTACAGTTTAGGATATATGCATTGAATCATTTGCTATATTAGTTTGCATGCAAAGTGTTTGATGAAATGCTTAAATGGTCCAATGATTAATTGCGTACAAACTGTTTGATAAAATACCCCAATGAGTATGTTGTTTGTGGTTGGGGATAGTATTGATGTGTAATAGTATTGTTGTAGTTGATATATGCTTACTTGTATGCAAATAGTTTGCTATATTAGTTTGCATGTAAAGTGTTTGAAGAAATGCTTACATGAAAATGTAATAGTATAGTAGTTGTTTGAAGAAAAATGTAAAAGTATGGTAATTGTTTGAAGAAAATGTTATTTTTCTTGCATGGGATAGTATTGTAGTATGATAATATGAATGTAGCTGATCTATGCATATTTTCATGCAAATAATTTGAAGAGTTTCATGTAGGGAATTTGAAAGGTTGCATGCAAGGAATTTGAAAAGTTGCATGTAAGGGAATGGAAAAGTGGCATATTTTTAGTTATTATGTTACGAGTGGAATAAGTGCAATGTTTTGACTTAATCTCATACAAATGTATGAGAAATAAAAATCAATTTCTTTTCAAGTATGGTTAAATTTAATAGAGATTTAGAGATCCCATTTCCATACTTAGACATTGGAGATCGGGTCATTATAGTAGCTTCCTCCTTCTACCTTAGTGTGAACCATGGATAGTAAGGGGGTATACTTATAGGTTGTTAGCATTGGTGAATACTGATTTCAAATTAATATACATGATGTATTGATTTTTGGAACATGTGACTGATTGTGTATGAATTATATGTCGCTTACATGTTGATTTCATGATACCTAACATCCTTGTATGTTAGGTTACATTTTTGAATATTTTGATTACATGTATCAGTCTTGTAGGTTGATTACAATAATTGATCGCTTATGTTCAACTACATGCGTTTATGCATAGGTGTAGTTGATTTGGCGTTGCTTATGCATATTTTTTGTTGCATGTGGCAATGTGTACAATGGAGTAATGGTTGTTGTTATGCATGTATGGTCGTGGATATGATTATACAGGTATAGTAGGTAAAACATGCCTTCTGAAGTCATTGTATGCAATTTAGGGCATCATGATGCTATTGGTTGTTATGATGCTAATGTGTTGGCTAAGATAGAGCAGGAGATGCAGATCATCATAACAAGGTTGCACCATTGGACTTTGGGGTAAGAGCAGATCGTCATACATGTATTGTATGTTCAACATGCAGGTATGTAAGTTAAGGATTTTTATATGCATTAGGTTTATGTACATGTCTTTGATGTTATGGTTACATTCATGATATATGTTAGATGGTTATTGTAGTTATATGCACGTGTCAAATAGTCAAGAATGATAATAACTTGTAGTTGTCTGCATTGCTATTGTTGTTTTATATTAGATAACATGATTATTGTGCTATATGTTGCTGATGAGTATGTTATAGGTTAACTTGCTGATTGTTATATGATAGTTAGCTTGATGATTTGGTTTTATGTTGTTGATGAGCATGATATATAGCTTATTGTTGTTATATGTTATTAACTTGATGATTAGGGTTATTTCATTGAAATATTGATGTTATAATTTGGATTGGTCATATGCGTGATGGTTATGTTCATTGCCTTGAAGATCTTGAAGTTATATGTATTGTGTTAACCTGGTTTGACCTATGCAGATGGTTATGGTTGTGATAGTCAAGTATGAACTGACATATTTGTGAGATGGTGTCATACTAATCTAGATTGATTTTGCATATGTATATGAGTTTACAATGTGAACATGTTAGTTAGATATTGTTATGGATATCACGACCTTATGAGTGCTTGAGCTGATGTGTTATAAAGTTGTATCATGCTAACCTAGCTTTATTGTATAGACAAGATAGCCTCCACTGATATACATTAAGGTATGAGTTTTCTTATGTCATATATTGGTTCTTGGTTGTTTGATTATGACGTTTATTTGGTGTTTGAGTGTTTAGTGCTTAGTTGATTTATTTAACATGGTATCTTTGCAATTGGTTGAATGATTGATGAATTGCTTAATATGAGTATGTGTTCAAATTATTTTGTTTTAAGATGATTGTACTAACATGTATGTGTTGAGACAGTTGATATGTACTTGAATGTAGTTGATAGTCGTAGCATTATATCTAATGACTATGGATTATGACATGATTGTTTGTAAAAGTTGAATTCAAATTGATAAATATGATTGTCTTGATATTTGGAACATATGGTTTACATGTGTGGGCAGTTGCAAGAAACGTGCTTGGCACAATAAGATGAGGTAACTGGTGTATTTTTATTTATGCACTGACAATTATGTGTTTATGGTAGTATGATGCAGGGGATTGCATGGCAAGAGACTACCATGAAATCTTGAAGAAGGCTCTGGTTGAGTTTTCCCTAGGAACCATGGGGATTGAGTCATGGTGTTTTTTGTTAGTCTTGTGCTTTTGGTCTTTTTTGTTTTTCATGTGATTGATTTGCAGATCTATTTATGTCTAGAGTATGGCCATACCACTTTTTTTGTGGAGTTGTGTTGTTATTGGTTTTCTTCTTGTCGTTGTTTCTATTCTTTCTTTTTGTGTTTTAAGTCTGGGGAATTGGTTGGGAAAGAGGAAAGTTGATGGAAATCAAGAGAGAATTGTGGCACCCAACCAATGATATAAGACCCAGATGAATCTCTGTGCATGAGTAAGCGCAACGGAAGGTAAGACTATGACAGTTGGTTGGACTGGTTGGGTCCATTGTAGTAAATGGACAGTAGCAGTGCAGACACAAGAAATGTAACCAAAAAAGGTAAAGTAAATGGATCAGAGGTGTCATATGATTATCTATGTTCGGAACTATTTGTCTCAATGCTTGTGCATAAATAAGGAAGTTCTCTTAACCTAGACCTTATGTTATATGGTAATTATTTTATGATCATGATTATGTTGAGGCTTATATATGTATACATGTATTTATGTATTTCATTGTTTGATAGGATCATGATTGTTTTATGCTAACGTTTATATATGTATGTATGTATGTATCCATGTATCTATGTTACTGTCTGACAGGGTTGTAAGGGATCATTCTTGTGGAGGAATGATTGCTTATGAAGGAGAACGAAATGAAGAGGTTCCTGGTCTTACAAGGAATCAATTGGGAAGAGTAGTCATGACAAACATACGAGGTTGGTATCATGTGGATATGAATTGATATTGTATACTTGTATTATGCCCATATTTATGTTATGATAGGTAACGATGAAGGATACACCAACGGAGTGAAATCAGTGTGGTTTGCGACATGCTAGGATAAGCATAAATGAGATATCAGAAGAAAGGTTTCTTGGTAAGGAAAATGTGGTTTTGGATGTGTTCTACTATTGTTGCACATATGTTGTATATGTTGTACATGTTGCATATATGATGTGTGCACTTGTGTTGTTGTGTATACATAGCATATGTACATGTTATTCATGCAATGTTATATACAGGATGGTACAAATAGGGTTGTGTGAATATTACATATGGGGTGATGTATACATATTGTACTGTCTTCATGATGTATATGCAGTGAGTGTGCATATGGTGCTTTGTGCATGTTGGATATGCAGTGCTGTGTAGATATGATGTTATGTACATGTTGGATGTGTAGTGCTATGTGCATATGGTGTTGTGTGCATGATTGTACAAGTGGTTTTGTGAGCATGTGGTGCCATGTACATGTTGTACATAAGGTGTTATGAGAATGCAGTGCTGTGTACATGTGGTGCATGTGATGTTATGTACATATGGTGTCGCGTACACATCATGCGTGTGGTACTATGTACATGTGGTATTGTGTATGCATTGTATAGTGGTGTAGTATACATGTGGCATTGTATACATGTTGTGCAGGTGGTGTCATGCACATGTGATGTTGTACGCATGTTGTGCAGGCAGTGCAGTGTATTGTGGTATTGTGTACATGTTGTACATATGGTACTGGTGTACGTGTGGTATTGTGTGCATGTCATCCAAGCTGTGTTATGGGCATGCAGTATTATGTATGTGCATAATGTAGTCATGGTATTGCAGCGTGTGTAATCGTTGTGTTGTACTTTGTGTAGGTACATGTATTGGGTGGTATTGCACATCGGGTATAGATGGATGCACTGTGTTGTACACTGGTTGTAGGTGTACAAATTGTACGTCAGGTGTAGGTGCATGTATTGCAAGGTGATGTGTGTTAGGTGTGGTTGTATGTGTGTGGTGCACACTATGTGTCTATGCACATGGTTGAGGAGAAGGCACTAGGTGTTTGTCAGGTGTAGAAACCAAGCCAGAGTGCGTATGGAATAAAGACAAAGGTAGAAGCTAAGGATTGATGAAAGGATAAGTATCAACATTTTATTTCAGTTTTATTATGCATGTGATTTATGACTATGGTATATGATGATTATATCTGATCTATGATTTTGATCTATTATGGTTATGTTTGAGCTAACCTATTGTGATATATTTATATATGTTTATTTGGTCAAATATGCTAGTTTGACTTGTTGTGACAGGAAGCGAACAGGATTGCAAATGTACCTTATTGACGAGCTACCAATGAGGTATGATGTGAATTTATTTCAATTTATTTTAAATCTAATGGAAGTTATGTTCTTGGTACAGGAATGCATGAAATGCTTGGTTGAGTGGTTGAAATCGACTACAAGAATTAGCAGCAACAGCAAAGGAATTGAAACATGCAGTAGTGTGTTGGTAAAGCAAGTCAGGAGCGGGGCCATTGTGGGACACTGGTACCCAATAGTGTCAATTGATTGCCATGAGCATGATATGACCGGTGTGGTAATTTTGAGGCAGTTATATGCCTTAGTATTTGAATTTTCTGATGCGAGGAAGCCTTGCCAATGGATGGACTACTCAGGATGGGAGTGCCAGCAAAACTTGGAAGGTGAGTGACTGCATGGAAGGGGTGACCAGATTCCCGAGGGACTATGTAGCAAAGAAGGGAAGGTCACAAATGGATTTGTTTTGGCCATTAGCATTGCCAGATGGAATCAGATGCACATTGGGAGTGTGCGCTCGAATGATGAGCCAGTAACTGTTCACTGAGAGGACAAGTGGCGGGATTATAGCATTGGACATTGGATGAAAATTTGAATTTGCAGTGGATTCTAGACTTCTTGGGAAGGAGGTGGATCCTAGTATTATTTTTAGGGTGGAGGTGTGAGCCTCTAGATTCCCTTGTTGCAGATTCATATTATTTTATTGTTGGTTGAGAAAATGTGCATATGTGAATATGTGTATATGTGGTTATTGTAAATACCATAATGAGCTATGTTATAAAGCTCCATTATGCGGTATGTTGTCATGTTTTCATGATGTTTTGATTTTGAGTAGATCTTTCATTATAAATACTGCAACAAGCTGTGTTATAAAGCTCCATGGGCAGTATGTTTTTATTTCAGCAGTCATGTTGGTTATAGGTGTTAGTGAACATCGAGGATGGTGTTCCCCCAAGGGGGAGGGTTCTGTAACAACCCTTGTGAAAATTCCATGTAAAAATATAAAAATACCATGGATGATGGGACATGTATTCCAAGCTGAGTGGTGGGCAAGACATCCTAGGGGGTCTTCATTTGGTTATTTATGGCTAGGGAAATTGGCAAAGGAAATGGCTAAGGCATTAAAGAGGCAAAGAGGTATTTTGGCACATTTATTTATGAAAATAATGGAAATTAGGAGAAAAGGATGATAAAAGGTCACAAGTTTCATGTGAGGAGGAAAATGAAGGAAAGTAATGGAAATTAGGAGAAAAAGGAGGTGAAAGGCCATAGGTTACATGTGAGGAGGAAAATGAAGAAAATAAAGGCCTCATTAATAGAAAGGCTTTTGAGGATCAGTGAGCAAGACTTGGTCAGTTTAGCTTTGGATCTCTCTCATTATTCTCTCTCTCTCATAGTCTTTGTCACTTAGAGTTTTCTTGGAGCACTTTAGCATTGCATCAAGACAGGCAAAGAAGGCAAGAGGAAGCAAATATCAAGCAGGGAAAGGCAGGATCAAGTAGCTACAACAGGCTTCATTGCAGGTATCAACTTGCATGTGTATTTTCCTTGCTAGATTTGGCATGCATGGGATTGCATTTGTTTCTTTTTCTACCACGGCATGGGTTTTTCCAGGTGTGACAATACTCTCAGTCTAGCCTTGCCATTTCCTGATAGCTTTGATGAGATGGGTTCTCTCATGCATTTTGTGGGGGATGGCCGGATTGGAATCAAAGCTGAGTGGGGTGGATCTCCGAATTGAAAAACACATGGTGGTAGCGGTCCCTGAACTAGACTGAGGATGCATGAAGCCACTGGCCTAGTAACCCCTGAACTAGACTATGGGTTGTGGTAAAGCTAGATTGTGTGCCTTGGTGGGCCTAGGAATCCTTGTCGGTGAATGGTGGGATATATGGTAAAGCCAAGAGGTGGAATTTCTCTTCGTTGGGCCTAGTGACTCCAAGATGGAATACACGGTAAAGCCTGGAGAGTATGTCTCAATGTAGGGCCTAGTGATCCCTGGATCAGGCTACGGATGCACGGTAAATCCTGAGAGACTAAGAGGCACTCAAATTCCTCATGGTGTAGGCAGAGAACTCTGGTGGCATCCACATTGATTAGTGTTTTTTGATGTGTTCTATGAGTCCCACATTCATGCTTGGAATATGGCATGGGTGTGCTTGGTTGAAGAGATACTTGGCTCAGCCAATCTATGGTCGGGTGGAACATGGTAGTCACATCACCAGTTTGTTCATTGCATTATTAATGAAAAGAATTCATTCCCTTGATTTCCATGTGAAAATGTAATGACGTATATATGGATTCTGATGGCTGATATTTTTATTGTATTTATGTTCCTATTATGTTTTTATATGCACATTTACCCCGAAGGGTGTTACATAGAGTTTTCTTCGAGCACCCTTGGAGGAGTGTGGCATACTTGGGATTTGGAGCAAGAAGGAAAATGAAGAGTAGGAAAGTGAAAGAGGACATCGGGTTCAACAGCTACAACAGGTTTTTCTTGTAGGTAATGAGTTGCAAGTATGATTTCCTTGCTAGTTTTGACATGCATGTGGTTTCTTGGTTATGATATGTCATTGGAATGGAGGATTTCTTGAATTGACAATGGTTTTACCTAGAAAACCATGGTGTTGTGGATTTGTTTCCTTTTTTTTCTAGTTGGTTCTCATGTTCCTTTGGTTGTGGGTTGTGTTACGAGTTCTTGGAAGCCTTGGTTGGAAAAACGCTATGGAAGCCCTATAACAGCTTGGGTTGAGTTACTAGTCCTAGAAGCCATGGTTAGACAAACGATCTGGAAGCCTGACAATAGCCATGGAATGAGTTACTAGACCTAGAATCCCTGGTTGGAACAAACACTTTGGAGCCCTGAACAACTTGGGTAGAGACCAATCTAGTGATGGTTAGTGATGTATGATCATGAGGTGGAATCACTATTTGAGGGTAGAGGCAGTTTGGACTCTGGAAGCCCTAGTTTTGATTTGTTGGATTTGTTTCATGAGATCCCACATTCATGCTTGGAATATGGCATGAGGGAAATTGGCTGAAAGAAATACTTGGTTCAACTAATCTATTTTCGGGTGGTACGTGGAACTCCCAAACCTAGTTTCATTTTGCATATGTTAATAAGAGCTTCTTTACTCTTGTATTTGATGGGTAAATATACTTGTTCATATGTGTTTTTAAGGTCTGTTATATCCTTGTTATTTTTGTTATTTATATTTTGGTTATGAGTATGTTTTATGACAGTGATGATGTATGTCTCTCATCATGTTTTGATTTGCAAATGAAATTAAAAATGAATATATGACATAATAGATGATAATGCAACTATTGTGACAAGGCATCAGTGCTTCCTTATGATTCTCAAATAGGTATGATACCCTTATGCTCAAATATGTTGTTATGACATGTAGAATGCATATTTGTGACATGTTTGACAAAATGTCAGTCATGGCTAGTAGGGTTCATACTAAGTATTTGTTCAAGTATTTTCATTAGTATAATTGTTTCAATGTTATTTCTTATTTCTTGAAGTTTCATGAAGTTTTGGGCAGTGGCCTAAGACCTACCCCTTAAAAGGTGGCACAGAATCTGGGATTGCTAACTCAGAACTAACTGAAAAAGCCACTAGTTTTTGGAAGGCCCTTGTTGGAGGAGTGATTGGAGGGTCCCAATCGCATGCATGCCCATGCCATGGGAGCTACTGAGGCTCTAGGGAAGCAAATGTCAAGTTGTCTCAATGGTCGGTCACTTGGAAGGGTTGGTTGGCTCTTGGAGGTTCTGTAGCATGTGTAGAAGGTTATATTGGTTGTGTTTTGTTGGTTCTACTTCCTTCTAATCTTTCTCCCACACAAACAACCTATCCTTGCATGGTTGCAATCTACTTGCACTAGCGCAGGTACAATATTTCTATGTAAGAGTATATTCAATCTTCCTTACTGAAGACTTATGTCTGAGTGAAGGTGCTCTAAGCCTTAGGGCTTGGAGCACTCTGTTCCTTTGTCAAGAGACTTGCTCTTGCACCAAAGTAGAGTCCCCTTTACTCAGTTTCCGAATTACTTTTGAAAGCTGAAAGACGTGTTGAAAAGGAATTGCAACTGTAAATGAAATTCTGAAGATAACTAGCTGCGAAAAATAAAATGCTTCAACCCATTAAACTTCATAAGGGAAATAAACTTCATGAGATAAAAACACTTACAAAAGAATCAATCAATAGCTTAAGTACTTTACATGTGTCAACCAGTTTTGGTACTTCACCCACAATAATGACATTATTTGGAAGTATAATATGGTAATTTAATATAACTACTTCCAGATCTTTTAGAGATGAACTTTTAATACCAAAAATAGTTACTTGATTAATCGTTCCATTCACTTGCGAAATAATGGGAAATAAGATGTAGGTAAGTGATTCATTGTTTGCTACAACAAATGACTAAGCCAGGGTGCAAGCAACAACATCCACTGGTGCAGGAAAGAATTCCTTGCACGATCGACTTCAAAAATGAATTAAGACAGAAAACAAGAGTAAAGTAAATGTGTGAAAGATATCTTATAAACAAAAGTAAACACAACTACTTTGCAAACCACGGATCCATTCCACACATAGACTACATAAGATAATTTAATCCAGAACTTAAAGATTAGTGATTAAACTATTACATCACACAGCTATAAAGAAATAACCACACCATCTTTCTCAAATAACAAAAGAGAGAGGGGTCAACTAGCTGGGTTGGCTAGGCCCTGGCCAACCAACTCGTTCCCCTTGTAAGGAATGAAAGCGATCAATGCTTCAAATAATACATCAAAGACAAAATTAAACACTGCGTGTTAAAACCATAACGATTCTCTTGTATTTACTCGATTCGGCAAATTACATTACAGAGCAGTCCAGCCTCAGAGTGTGTCCATAACCAGATTACATAAATCAATATAATAATCAATGGTTCACTAGCTTCCTATCTACGATCTACATCATATATATCCTTCGGCTCTAGGCCGTTTACACTAATTACAAATAATTTTTGGTCAGGCCTCTCAAGCGAACAGACATAGAAACCGAATTACAAACTTGGCCAATGGTTATAACACACATGAGCTTCATTGGGCCATAATCTATATTTGGAGAAAAATCCCTAGATGCAAGCCACCTGCTTCAGTTCATTATCAATTAGACTCAAAGTCGAAGATCGAGATCCGTCCTCGTGGAAGATAGCTCTTGGAAATCTCAGACAGTGGCGGTGCAAGAATCTTCCTGCACTAGTCAACTCATACATTATTAACACTACGTTCCATGATTACTTTTGGGAAATCAATATGAGTTTCAAGAAATATGTAAATAATATGAAATCTATATAAAAAGATTAATAAAGTGTTGTAACAAATCTTAATATAAACTATGAGCATGTGCAGGAAAAGGGTAACCATCTTGTACTAGTGCAGGAAAGAAGGGTCTTATATTAAGGTAAAATAGAGGTTGATATTGATGGAAATGGGGTAAAAAATAGGGCAATTTAGGATGCCAACACCATGTGTCATCCTAGAGTATGCCATGTGTTAGCTTGAGTGCGTGATATGTCAGCCCTACCCTTGTTTTTCCTTCAAATTGTGAATGCCATAACTTTTGCATATGGTGTCTGTTTGAGCCCATTCAAATTGTGTTTGAAATATCTTAATGAGCTCTTCGACAAGGAAACCTTTTCATGAAAATTTGAAACTATCATTTTGGATTAGTTATGGGAATCCTCATGAATATAATAGATTGATATTATTTTGTTGTAAGACTTATTATTTAGGCATACATGTAATATGTGAGTTGGTTGATGAACCATGTTTGAGAAAAAGTATCCTAGAAATTTGGTAGGTACAAAAACAAGTTACCCATGTATTATGGTGGATGGTAACTTAATTATATGGAATTCAACAATGTTATTGGAACCAAGTTAATCTCCCCAAGTTAAGTTTAAAGGGGGGATTGTTAGTGTAGTTAAATTACACCTAACTTAGAGTCAATTTACCTTGGTAGGTCATTGGATCGAGGTATTATTAACCCATGATTTTTCCCATGGTGTTCTCATGTTATATATCCTATTTAAAGGCATGATGAATTCATTGTAAAAGGCCTTTGTTCCATTGTGTGAGCATGGTAAAAAGGAGGAGACTATAGATTTTTTGAAGAATTTGCTGGTGAAATAATAAAAGGTCTCGTGACATAATAAAAGGCTTGGGAATTTCTTTGTGGACATAACCCATATTGGGCGAACCATATAATTTTTGGTAAGTTGTCAAGATCTGTGTTTATTTTTGTACCTATTATATTTTTATATTTCATTCCTTTTTATGAAAATTTATAATAATTAACTTGATGCGAGAAGGAAATAATTAAAAATGATTCCATAGATAACAACAATACACATAATTTACCCTAAAAAAACCCAATAGGGAAAAAACCCAATCAACAATAAATTTATTATTATGTAATGGATTGAAAGAAACTATTCCTTGACTTAAACATAACCAAGCATTTAAACACCCTAGTCCTGGCCAAGTGAGCATTCTACTCAACTGTGATACATCAAAATGGAGAAGCGCTAAGCCTTTTGAAGGCTTTATAATGCATACTCGAAACCACCAATGTTGAATTAACAATCTTGACTCATTCAATGAAGTCAAATTTACCTAATAAACATAAAGACACAGCCTGATTAATAAACAAAATGATTTTTTTGGTTGGGATCCAATAATACAATTTCTACCGATAATGTGGATTCTTGTTATTTAAAATGCACTTTTGAATGCATAATTCGATTCAACACCCTAAAATTTGCATATTAAACAACTTAAGCTTATGATTATTAAACATTCCTATTTTGGGTAGAATAAACTAGAAAAAATGTCCTGCAAAGGGACATTTTGTCTATTAGTTATACCACGTGTAAACAGAATTACTCTCTATGAGTAAGAGTGACATAACTTACAAAATAAATAACATTTACAATTATATGTAAAACATTTTTACGTTTCAACAATCCATAGCCTTTATTGCCTTGTATGTAAATTTGAAGTTATTTTACTTGGATTGCATTTGTTGCTAATATTATCATTGTTCTAACTATTTGACAATGAACTACTTACCACTTTATAAAAATGATAAAATAGTAAATAGTAAATAGTAATGTCAAAAAAACTTGAAGGAACTTTTATATTAACATTGTTAATTGAAATCAAAAAAATATTGATTGAAATATTTCTATTCAAACCACTTCATTATTTTGATTTCCTTGTACAATCATTCTCAAATCAATAATATTACATTGTGCTTTGTACAAAACTTCTCAAATAAATGATATTACGTTGTGCTTTAACTTATTTATAGATACTAGTGTATATTTTGGAATAAGTCTTCCATAATTTTAATTTGATTTTTAGTAATTATTAGGTGGATAGTAGAGGTTTAACCTCTGTAGGTTTTAACCCTGTACAAAAATTACCTGCATACAAATTCTAAAACACATAAAATAAAAATACGAGAGCATAACACATAAAACGCATATACACAGAGATTTTCCCCTGGATCACAAAACCGGGACTACCAGCTTGATCTTTCATTATGTTCCTTTCAATGTTATAATACATATTTATACATGCCGAAGCATCCAATACCATGGACCGAAAACCATTGCGTCCAAAACCATGGACCAAAAACCATCGCGTCTAGAAACATGTGTGAAAATCATACACAAAACCAAAGGTGGGTCCGCCCAACCTAACATAGGTTCCAAAACCAAAATTTTCCAGGGCGCTGCCCCGAACACCATAGAGTGGGGTTACCCACACCCTCAAACCCCCTATGACCCCCCCGCTACGCAATCAGCACAATGAAGGGGGGGCTCTGCCCCCCTTCTAACCCCTCTGCCCCCCTTCTAACCCCCCAGTTAACTATGTGGGCTGTTCGTGGAAAGAATATAGCACAACTCAACATTCTCCCATTTTTTGTTTTCTTTCCACAGGGGGCCACAAGAGAGCTTAGTCATTTATCCATCCCTGCAATTCCGGTTGTTTCTCTACACCAAGAGAACTTCTCAGAGCTCACAGGTTTTGTCAATGCATCTGCAGTATTCTTCAAAGTGTCCATCTTTTTGTCTTCTATCATATCCCTCACAAAGTGATATTGAACATCAATGTGCTTTGTCTATGAATGATATGCAAGGTTTTTTGCCAAGAAAATTTCACTTTGGCTATCACAGTCTATCCTTATAGCTCCTTGTACTAACCCCATATTTGAACACAATCTCTGTGACCAAACTACTTCCTTGCTTGCATGAGTGGCTACCATGTATTCTGTCTCTGTAGTTGATAGTGCCACTATAGATTGTTTCTTACTCATCCAACTGATTGCACCTCCAAATAGGTTAAACACATACCCACTTGTAGATATTCTTTGATCCAGATCTCCAGCCCAGTCTGCATCAACAAAGCCACAAATATCCAATACTCTGTCCAATCCTGGTCTTCCTTGGTAGCACAAACCATAATCACTAGTGCGATGCAAATACTTGAAAACCCGCTTCACTGTCATCTAGTGCTCCTTCCCTGGTTTTGAAATAAATGTACTTTATACTCCCACTACATGTGCAATGTATGGTCTAGTATAGACCATCGCATACATCAGGCTATCGGCTGCACTTTCATATGGAACACAGGACATGTCCTCTTCCTCTTCTTGTGTCTTGGGACACTGTTCAGCAAATAAATTTACACCTACAGGAATAGGAACCTTCATCAGTTTACTATCCTACATATTAAACCTCTGCAATATTGTCTCCACATACTTCCTCTGGTTTATCTAGAGCTTCCTCTTTATCTAATCTCTTTTAATTTCCATGCCCAAAATATAGTTTTCAGCACTAAGATCTTTCATGTCGAATTTGGAGGACAAATGGGTCTTCAAATCTTGGATAATTTCTTTGTCGTTTCCAAATAGCAACATATCATCCACATACAACACCAGATAAATAACATGGTCACCATTTAATTTAAAATACACACAGTGATCTGCTTTGCTTCTGGTGAAGCCAAGTCCCCGTATAAATGTATCAAATTTCTGATACCACATCCTTGGTGACTGTTTTAACCCATACAGAGACTTCTTTAACTTGCATACCAGTTCTTTCTTACCCTTCACCGCAAAGCCTTCAGGTTGCTTCATGTAGATTTCCTCTTCCAGATCCCTGTGAAGAAATGTTGTCTTCACATCCATCTGTTCTACCTCAAAATAAAAAGCAACAACAACATATAAAAGTAATCTAATAGAAGTTACCTTGGCAACAGGAAAAAAAATATCACCAAAATCAATTCCCAGCACCTAGGAATAACCTTTTGCTACCAACCGAGCCTTGTATTTCTCCACCTTTCCTTCTGCATTTGTCTTCTTCTTAAACACCCATTTGCTGCCAATGGGTTTCCTTCCAGCCGGCAACTCCACTGATCCCAAGCCTCATTTTTGTGCAAAGATGCCATTTCATCAACCATGGCCTCTTTCCAGAGTTTTCCATCCTCTAAATCTACTGCTTCCTTCATAGTTCTGGGATCATCATCAGTAATAGATAAAGCAAAATTTGAACAGAAAGCAAATGGACTATACCTTTCTGGCTACCTTATTTCTCAAACTAATCTTCTCACACTCGGAGTTTGTGGCTCTTCATCTTCTGATTCCTCCTTTGCTGTAGAGTCTGATTCTTCCTCCTTTAACTCAAACTCTATCTTCTCAGGTTCCTTTGGTTGGACTTCATTTTTAATAACATCTTTCACCTCTCTGAACACCACATCTCGGTTGTACACAACCTTCCTTGTTACTGGGTTCCAAAGCTTATAACGCTTTAAACCATCCTTATACCCAATAAAGATGCACTTTTCAGATTTACTATCCAACTTGGTTCGTTTCTCCTTTGGAACATGTACATATGCATCACATCCAAATACCCTTAAATGTGAAAGAGAGGGTTTCTTACCAGTCCATACCTCTTATGGGGTCCTATCCTCCAACGCTGATGAAGGTGATCTATTGACCAGGTAACATGTTGTCTCCACCACCTCTGTCCAAAATTCATGTCCTAACCCGACACTACTGAGCATGCTTCTTGCCCTTTCCATCAACGTCTTGTTCATTCTCTCTTCAACTCCATTTTGCTGAGGAGTATATGGAGTAGTCTTCTGCCGTGCTATACCAAACTTGTTACAGAATTCTTCAAATTCCTTACTGCAAAATTCTCCACCACTATCTGTCCTTAGCACCTTTATCTTCTTCTCTATCTGGTTTTCCACTAGAGCCTTAAATTCTTTAAACCTGTCATAGATTTATTCTTAAGGAAATATATCCATGTACTCCTTGAGAAGTCATCTATAAATGATACATAGTACATAGACTTACCTAGTGATGGAACCTTCAAAGGTCTAAACAAATCACTATGCACAAGCTCTAATATATGTTTCGCCCTCTTACCACCAGAGGGGAAACTTACCCAATTCTGCTTCCCATATACACAATTTTCATAGAAATCAAAATCCAGAGAGCTATTACTCATACCTTTACCATGAAGTATTCGAAGGCCCTTCTCTCCAATATGTTCAAGCCTTTGATGCCACATCATGGTCTTCTCTCCAGAGACCACTAAATTTTCTGCTCCACTTTCAGGAACCACAGAACTGTTCCACCCATCAACAACCGTGCTACCTTGCAGCTTGTACAGAGTTCCAATTCGAACTCCCCGCATCAATACCAGTGCTCCCCGAACCATCTTACAGGTATCCTTCTCGAACATTGTTTTTACACTTGCATCATCCAACTTGCTTACATAAATCAAATTTCTAGCCAATGCAGGAATATGCAGAACACCTAGAAGTGTTCTAACCCTTCCACCTTGCAACTTCAACTTTACTTTTCCATGACCAATGAATCATTCTAGCCTTCCTATCATCCCCTAAGAAGACATCACCACCATCATATTTCTCATACTCGCAGAACCACTCTCTATGGGGAGTGAAGTGAAAGGATGCACCTGAGTCAATCAACCATGCCTCATGATCTACATGTGTACTTGAAGAAGCCAAGTACACATCCCCACCTTTATCTGAGGTGATTTTCGCCTCTGTAGAAGGAGCATCATCAGATCCCTTTCCTTTATCATGAGATTTATATTTATAGTCCCTTTTTTAGTGCCCTTCCTTTCCGCATTTCCAACACATCATCTTTACAAGTTTTCCTAGAGATTTAGATCTTCCTCTAGATTTATATCTCCCACTAGATGACTTATTTTTGTTTCTGTTTTGGGACCGTCCTCGTACGAACAAGGCATCACCATTCTGACTCTCCATATTTTTCCTTCTCATTTCCTCTATCATCAAGGATGAGACTATTTCATCAAACTGCAAGGAAGTTGCGTTTCTACCTATTGCAATAACCATTCTATCCCACGAATTCGGTAGAGAACACAACAAACTAATGCACTTATCTTCATCTGAAATTTTAATATCAACAAATGATAACTGACTTACCATAGTATTAAATGCATTCATATGCTCTTTCATCGAGTCTCCATCTTTCATCCTCAGGTTATACAACTTTTTTTGTAGGAACAGTTTATTCACCAGAGACTTAGATTGGTACAAAGTCCCTAAATTGTCCCACAAAGCTTTCGCCGTAGCTTCCCCTGATACATTCAACAATATTGAATTTGAGACACACAATTGTATTGTTCTCCTTTCCTTCCAATACAACTTCTTCCATTCTTCATCGGACACTCCCGTTGGTTTAGTACCTGGATGTACCATGATCCATTGATCTTTATCCATGAACAGATCCTCCATCTTGAGTTTCCACAACTCAAAACTATGACCATTAAATTTCTCGATCTCTATCTTTCCACTGCTTTCCATCTTCTTTCACCACCAAAATCGATCTCGCGGATCTCCTACTGAACAGGGTATACCATAGGCCCGAGCGAAACCCCTCAACAACAAAGGCATCACCTTGAAGCCAAAATAGCTCTAATACCAAATGTAGGTTTTAACGCTGTACATAAATTACCAACATACAAATTTTAAAACACATAAAATAAAAAATGCGAGAGCATAACACATAAAACACATATACACAGAGATTTTCCCCTGGATCCCAAAACTGGGACTACCAGATTGATTTTTCATTATGTTACTTTCAATGTTATAATACATATTTATACATGCTGAAGCATCCAATACCATGGACCGAAAACCATTGCGTCCAAAGCCATGGACCGAAAACCATCGCATCCAAAAACATGTACGAAAATCATGCACAAAACCATAGGTGGGTCCACCCAACCTAACATAGGTTCCAAAACCAAAATTTTTTGGGGCGCTGCCTCGAACCCCATAGAGTGGGGTTACCTGCACCCCTCAAACCCCTTGTGACCCCGCCACTATGCAATGAGCGCAATGAAGCGGGGGGCTCTGCCCCCCTTCTAACCCCCCGGTTAACTATGTGGGCTAGTCATGGAACGAATATAACACAACCCAACAACCTCCACAAAATATTCTAGAATATTATTATAATAGTCACAAATCAAATATTATGTCCATAGGTGTGTCTATTTTGGAATCTGTCTTCCATAATTTTAATTTAATTATCATCTAGTGCATCCATGTAAATTAAATGGATGATAAATATTTATAGGTATCAATCCATAATAAGAATCAAAACACTTCATCATATATCTAAATTATAACTTTATTCAAAATAACAATTATTATTATTATTAAAAATAATTAATATATAAGTTAAACATATATACATTTAAAAACAACATGTAACAATATTCCCAACCATGGAGATTTACGCCCACTTTATCATGGAGATTTTTAATTTTTAAATAGCCTCTGTTACAATACCATGGGCCAATACCACGACTTAATAATACCACATGCCCATAACTCATTTCGTATGACACTTATTCATATGACATTTTTTTAATAGTGAATTTAATTAAAAGGGAAAATATGCATAACTACATTGGAAATAAACCTCATCCTTTGATTTCTATATATTAGTAAGAATATTCTATGGAGATTAAATATATACCATCCACGAAATGTTCTAGGATATTCTTATTCTTAGTAGTATACATAAATCAAATTTTGATATTTATTAAATTGATTAACTAGTGAAACCATATAAATTAAATGGCTAGTAAATACCGATAGGCATTATTAATCCATAATAAGAATAAAAACACTTCATTATTCATCTAAAGTTGCTAAAATTTAAAAAACATAAGAGTTAACTAAATTGTAACTCTATTTAAAATAATTATAATAATTATTATTAATGATAAAAATAATTAGAATATAAGTTAAATATATATGCATTCTAAAACATATGTTACAAGACTCTTAACCATGAATATTCACACCACATTATCATAGAGATTCTTAATGCGTAAATAGGCTTTACAATATCTTGGGAAAATAACATGGTTTATCAAGTACCCAAAAAACCACAACCCATTGTTGGAATATTCACCAATACTAAGGTGGGGGGGCGGGTGGAGGGTGAATCCATCATTCATCTAAAGTTGCTAAAATTAAAAAAAATAAGAGTTAACTAAATTATAACTCAATTTAAAATAATTATAATAATTATTATTAATGATAAAAAGAATTAGAATATAAGTTAAACATATATACATTATAAAACATATGTAACAAGACTCTTAACCATGAATATTCACACCACATTATCATAAAGATTCTTAATGCTTAAATAGGCCTTACAATATCTTAGGAAAATACCATGGTTTATAATGCCACCACGAGCCCAAAAAACCATAACTCATTGTTGGAATATTCACCAATACTAAGGGGGGGGGGGGGGGGGGGGGGGGGGGGGGGGGGGGGGGGGGGGGGGGGAGGGTTAATCCATATTTGACACTTTTAACAATTTTAATCATATCATGCAAACATTAACAACTAACAACAACATTCAACAATGCATAACATTACACACAATACACAAGATATTTTTACGTGGAAACTTAAATGGGAGAAAACCACTTAATACTTTTAATATATATCTTGAATATTACATCAACATGAAACACCAACAAGAAGGAGACACTGACCCCTTAATTTTATTAGCTCTGAATGAATGGATACACCAACACCTTGCAACCACCAACTAACCCTAGCACCACCGTACCACCCTTAAGTATTCTTAGGCTACCAACCTAAAGGAGACTTCAATATTCACTTTGCACCACCATACCACCCTTGAGAATAAATGATAAATGAATATTATATCACTCTATTTTCCCTTCTCAGTCACTACACCTGGTCACTACATTTCATAGCCGTTACTCTCATCATTGTCCAACGATTGTTGTAAAAAGTCCTGGTATAAAAAGTGAATGCATCCTCAAATAACAAGCTCAATAATACTCTACCAAAATCATGCCTCATTGTCAAGAAGAAATTACATTACCAGTCTCAAACCTATCATCAATAGGAATAGACAAATGTCAACACTTCATATTGATCCATGGTTCTACATTCCATCAAAATCAACTGAAACATTCCACAATCAATTACTTTACACACTATATTAGATCCAAATATTCCCTCTACTCCAAGGGATCACAATTTGAGGTTACATGCACATAATATTTTCCCACACATAAGCTTCCAATGATCTCTACAAGATGTATTATTCTACACGCATTCCAGATTACATTTTTTACTTTGAGATTAAGTCAATCTGCCATCGCATCAACACTCAGCCAATATGTCACTCTTTATTACACTACACGAGTCTATCATTTAAAATCTAACAACACTTCAATGTGGCATCTAGTCACATTTCAATGTCTACTCATTCCTTAAATCACACCACCAAACACACATGTTTCTAACCCATGCATATCAGAATTCAACCTACTTTTAAATATATCTTATCAATCAGACGACAAAATAATCAACCCACATAATAGTTCCATTCACACTTCCATAATACCCATCACACTTGATCCACATTGTTTCTCAATCACATCACTCTTACACATATGATACAACAAGTCGATCTTGTCATGATTCTATCATAGCATGCATGGTTGATCTAGCTTTCAACAACTCATGATTACGACATATAGAAAACTCGAGTTCCAACCATTATTGAAGCTCAAGTGTAATGCATATATTTGGATTCATCACTATTTAGGAGCCAATTATTTATTTCCCATCAGTACATTATGAACAAAACTATCACCTGTGCTAGTCAAAGGAATGAAAACTTTCACATGGTTTTAAACCAGAACTAACAACACTGCAAACCATTGTCTGTGAGACTGCTACAAGACTTTGACTGGGTTTGAACTATCATTTTTAATGATAATCTAAGAATCAATGAATCTGAAGGAACTCATAATGAACTAATAGTTATTCTACAATCTAGATGTTGAAGCAATATAATTATAAGCACAAGACCACATACCATAGTTCTTCATCACATACACTTTCCATAACAATGGCACAATCATGCTCGCAAAGAAACCATGCTCAACCTCCACCATCATATTCAAACTCTGATTTCACTATCAAATTCTCCAAAATTGAACCATGAAAAAAAACATCAAACTCAGAAGACATGATTTGTATTGTTACTTGTTCTGTCCAGAAACATCATTTTTCATATATTCAAAACAAGAGCACATATATGTTCATTCATAGTAGCATGAGTTGATTATAATGGAGACAATATCTATATTTATATCAAATATATGATCCATAGGTCAACCATAGAGCTTGTTTAATGCCTTCAAACAAGGATTTCTATTTTTTATTTTATTTAAAATTCACCAACCATATATATCGATATGACTAAGTCATTAAGATTTTTGTCTTTATTGTTTTACTAACTTTGAGTGAAATGGCCCATGTATTGGGGCAAAAAAACTTCAAATAAACAAATCTCCTCAATCGAGAGGAACCATGTGGCATGCAACCTACTATTGGAAACATCTTGATAAGGACTACATGATGGTGATGGTATAGTACAAAAATTCTCATCCATATGATGTAAGGTCCCACCTTACCAATCATCAATAATATAGAGAAGTCGATGTCACATTAATCACTAATACTCATTTTTCTTTTTTTAGCATTACGAACTTAGTTTTCATGTAATCATGTCCTTTCATCTATTTCAATATAACAATATCACATAAGAAGTCAGGGAATTCCAAAACACATTCCCTCTCAAGTTTAAAATATGATAGCATGTGCTCTTTTCATACTTGTACATGAGCTCTACGTAAGACTAGAAATAAATTCCACCATAATGCCATGTGTGAACATTAAGCTAGATCAACCTATTTGATTTCCTATAGTATGCTAAATAATATCCACCTATTGAATCTTGATATCACAACTACAAGAATATCATGTTTCTATTACAAAAATCACATATAAGTGTATGAGTATTAACCTATCTATAGCAAGGTAACTGAAGGAAGAATATGTCTCTATTCATCATTGAATCTAATAAATATGATATGTTTATGAAATGTAATCACAAAATATATTAACCCAATAACATTTCCAAATTCATCATTTAAAAATTCTCAATCACAATTATTAAGGCAATACTTCAACCATGATTTGTATAATGAATGTTGCAGCAAGTGAACCTATTGTTACCAATCCAGAAGCATATTATACTTCAAAAAGTGTCAAGTAAAACAATGAAATTACATAAATTAGGCACAAATAGTTGTTTTCTACAGTCATTGAAGCACAAGAATGCACCCATGAATGCATGAAACTCAGATGAAACTTATTATGCTCACTTGCACAAAATCCTACAAAATTAGTCACTGTAAAATTGTTTCCAAAAACAACCCCTTTTTTTAATGAAAGCTTTAGAAAATAAAATAAACAACTATCCTATTCTCTATTCACACTTCAACAAATTATTAAATTAATTTTCATATTCATACCAAAAACTTGCGGACATATGAAGCTACATCCATCAGATAATCTATTCATAAATTTCTAGTACATAAAAACTATGGTAAGTAAGAGCTTTACTCTAACAATTTATATGCACAAAGGCTACAACCATTTAAGCCTTTTGACAAACACTTTGCAAACATGCAATCTACAACCATTGAGGCCTTTTGACAAACACTTTGCAAGCATGCAATCTACAACCATTGAGGCATTTTGTCAAACACTTGGAAACAATGAATTTGAGATTCTTCTTCAACCTATTTAGCTCATAAAATTTAGAAATTGAAACTTCAAATGTTGGCATCTTAAAACAGGGACTAAATAATCTTAGTTTTTCATCAAAAAATCAACAACGACGCACATAATTGACAACAACAATCTGCAAAATCGCCCAGATTTACGATATGAGTTCTAAAATGTATTTGTTTGTAATGAAATCAGGGAATAAATGGCCAAAAGGCATGAATACCCCCTAATTTTGAGTTGAATCTCAATAAAACATCCGAGAGATTCAATTCTTTAAAACAAGAAAACTTTGGATCTCATTTACCACTTTTGTCAAACACATAGCATGTAAACTTTCATCTACAACTCTACATAAAGAAAAATAACCCAAAATTATGCTACTATGAGTTGTTCATTGAATTTATGAATTTCTATGTTCATTATATGAATTCTTGATACAATTGGTTAATCAAACATTTTACAAGATGCAAAGCTACTTCCCTTTACATGAGTTGACAAACTTATTGCAACCACTGCTACAATTTGGAAAATACATGGAAGCCCTGAATGCTACAACCATTAATGTTTTATGTCAATTAATTTGCAACAAAACAACAATAAAAACTTACATACAATAAACTACATCCATTGAGGAGTTTCTTCAAACATTTAGTGTGCAACCCTTTTTTTTGAGATCTAAGTTTCAACCAACAACCCAATTCAAAGGAAGCAATAACCATATTAAATTGCTAAAAGGGAAAATGAAATGCTATCAAACATATAATATTAGTGTTAGATAATAGACATGACTGGCTATGGACAAAATTTCGTTATAAGCAAAATTTGAAATCATTGGCAACACATTCTTCTTTTCATTCCCTACATGTAAATTCTCATACATAGCTGCCAAGAAATTGTTAGCTCATAAATAAATAGCTTCCAAGAAACTGTTTGAAATAACTTTCTAAATATTCATAATTTTTTAATAATTTAAAGTAGCAATAATAAATTTAAAATCTCCACACTTTAAAACTAATAAGAAACCAAAATTTTAGGAGTATTTATAGATATACCTCACAATGTATCTATATATATATATATATATATATATATATATATATATATATCTACAACTTGAAAAAGATGAAAGTATGCTCCAACTCTAATGCCATTACCAACTCATTGTGAACCATCTGGTTTTCCACCCAACCATATCTAGGGATAACTTCTCCCCCTAGAACCCCCGATTTGTAAGAGATCAGAAGTAGTACCAAAATATAACAGTAGAGAGATATACAAGGCAAGATGAGAAAGATAAGTTTTACTTCCTCTCAATACCACTCATGTTCAACTCCATTGGGTAGAGCTACTTAGTAATTTAGATTAGAATTTAGCTACTCTCTAAATCTCTCCCTCTCACAATCTTCTTCAAATCTCTCAAACTCTTGGTATCACCATGCACCTCTCCCAAGAATACATGAGACACATATATAGGATGAGAAACAAATTATTTTCATAAAGGAGGAGTAATATGCATGCCTTGTATTCCATTTAGAGGAGTGTAACTCATGTAATTAAGGAGAGGTATGCATGCCTTAGTTAAGGAGAGTGTAAGATATGCATTAAAGAGAGCATAAGAGGAATATTTTATGACATGTATTTAATGAGTGTAAGAGGAATATACCATTCTTTTATGAGTGCATAGAAGAGAGCGTAAGAGGAATATTTTATGACATGTCTTTAATGAGTGTAAGAGGAATATGCCATTCTTTGATGAGTGCATAAAAGAGAGTGTAATGTATTATTAAAAGAGAGAGATATTTACATAGAGCCACGAGAGTCATAAAGGAGAGAGGTGTGAAGTGATTGAGGAGATGAAGGTGACTTGTAATTACCTTTTAATAATAATATGATAGTCACATAATAATAATAATAATAATAATAAATAATATAGAGGATTAAGTTGAGATTGAATTATTAGGATTAAGAAATGATATGTTAAGTGATTTTCCTTCAACTATACTTGATTACCCATTGATTGAAGGTGACTTACTATTTTTGGAAAGTCATACTTGAGATTCTAGACATGACTTTATATTTTTATAAAGTCACTCCAGAATTGTCAGAAATGAGATTTTATTAATAAAATTCATCACTAAGCTACCCATGAGTGGTATTTTTCTTCGAGAGAATATGGATTCCACATCTCTATTGCATGCATCTCCGTGCCTTAGTAGATTGAGGACTTCGCACCTTGATCTATTGCAAGGATTTAAGATTCCACACCTTGATCTTTTAAATATATAGGGCTCTGCACCCCAATCATTTTATTATAGATCCAAGACTCCACATCTTTATCTTTCATGGATTTAGGACTCTGCACCCTAATCCTTTTATTATAGATCCAATACTCCACGTATTTATCTTTCATGGATTTAGGAATTCGCGCCCTAAATTTCATGGTTTATCATCTACTCTACTTTGAAACTCTGTGCTTCACCTTAAGGTACTGTTTGTGATGAAAAGAAATCTTGGGGTAAGCTCAAAATCCCTTTTCATATATAAATCTTGATCCCGGGCCTGTGGGTTATGGCCCATTAAGCCTCATCGGAAGCGTTTGAAAACTTTTAAAACACAGATCTTCATTAAATATCGAACCATCCCTTTATTACATAAAACAACGTTTGAATGCTTTTTAAAATAACCACCACAATATTACAAAATACGTGCTAAGATCCCACGATAGTTCTAACAATTCCGATCCAAGTAATTGAAAGTCACATATTGCAATGACTTGAATGCCAAAGCTTGATGTAATCACAATTCCGATCCATACAATCAGCGATCGACATGATTACAATGTCAATTATCACAAGTTCATGGCTCCTATCCGACTGATTGGCAATCACAAATCGGCTATTTCAACACCGCCCTCTCTTTTCCACGATCCAAAGTTCCAATCTGACTGATCGGAGATCGGAACTCGACAGGATTGAATGGTATTTTAATTATGGTCGATTCTACAGTGCCAATTCACCTTTAAAACCATTATATAACATTTCTCATTCGGATCCATCGTTGTATGGAACGCCTTCTTTATTTCGATCGATTCCAATCACTTGATCTTCCTTCGCGCTGCATGTTGTCTTCAACAAACAATCATATATCACATATACACGTTAGTTAGATCGCCATCGATCCTCAAGTGATCGATGGTCGATCAACAAGCTCATGACACGGAATTAGCTCAATTATAAAACACTCATTGCATATACAATTCACACTCGAACAGGCTTTTATATATTATACAAAACAGTTACAAATTAAGGCCTTTCAGCCTTAGAAACGAGCTCACGCTCGACTACATCTTGCTCACTCACAATTTTCCTCACAGAACAGATATCTATCACACCCCTATCACATTTATATAAGAAGCCTTAGATAGGAAGGATCGATCCGATCCTCTCCTGATTTTTCTCCAACGAAAACTCTCCAAAATATATGCACGCAGATAACATATCCATCAAATCCTCTTTAAATCTGTTTTAGAGCATATTTTCCTCCCTTCGTTCAGCTCGACTGTCCACGTCTTCCTCACTCTGCTTGGATTCCTCTTTAATTTAGAAGGGGTTTAGATGCTCCTGCATCAGACTCCCGAGGTAAAAAAAAATTTATGACCTCCTAGTCATATTCTACTCCTGGTCCTTAGCAATTCTATCCACTGCATTTCCTTCAGTAGAATTGCTTTCATGATCTTCTGTGAGCTGCAACCAACCTATGCAGTAACAGTCTCCTCTGTTACACGATACCTCACCAAGCCCTCTGCACTCGGTCTTTTGGCATCCTTCTGGTTCTCTTCTCTAGAACCAATTGAGCACACCTTGCTCTAGGTTGTTGCAAATCTTCTCACCTTCTGCTCCCGCCATCTACATGATGGTAAGATCATAAACGCTCCAGCTTTAACACAACTCTACCTCTTTCCCCTTCCGCTTGCATTCTTCTTCCTTCTCGCAGGAAATCCTTTCCCTGCTCTGATACCACTTGATGAAAAGAAATCTTGGGGTAAGCCCAAAATCCCTTTTCATATATAAATCTCGATCCTGGGCCTGTGGGTTATGGCCCATTAAGCCTTATCGGAAGCATTTTAAAACTTTTAAAACACAGATCTTCATTAAATATCGAACCATCCCTTTATTACCTAAGACAATGTTTGAATGATTTTTAAAATAACCACCACAATATTACAAAATACGTGCTAAGATCCCACGACAGTTCTAACAATTCCGATCCAAGTAATCGGAAGTCACATATTGCAACGACTTGAATGCCAAAGCCCGATGTAATCACAATTCTGATCCATACAATCGGCGATCGACACGATTACAATGTCAATTATCACAAGTTCGTGGCTCCTATCCGACTGATTGGCAATCACAAATCGGCTATTTCAACACCGCCCTCTCTTTTCCACGATCCAAAGTTCCAATCTAACTGATCGGAGATCGGAACTCGACAGGATTGATTGGTATTTTAATTACGGTCGATTCTACAGCGCCAATTCACCTTTAAAACCATTATATAACATTTCTCGTTCGGATCCATTGTTGTATGGAATGCCTTCTTTATTTCGATCGATTCCAATCACTTGATCTTCCTTCGCGCTACATGTTGTCTTCAACAAACAATCATATATCACATATACACGTTAGTTAGATCGCCATCGATCCTCAAGTGATCGATGGTTGATCAACAAGCTCATGACACGGAATTAGCTCAATTATAAAACACTCATTGCATATACAATTCACACTCGAACAGGCTTTTATATATTATACAAAACAGTTACAAATTAATACCTTTCAGCCTTAGAAATGAGCTCACACTCGACTACATCTTGCTCACTCATAATTTTCCTCACAGAACAGATATCTATCACACCCCTATCACATTTATATAAGAAGCCTTAGATAGGAGGGATCGATCCGATCCCCTCCTGATTTTTCTCCAACGAAAACTCTCCAAAATATATGCACGCAGATAACATATCCATCAAATCCTCTTTAAATCTGTTTTAGAGCAGATTTTCCTCCCTTCGTTCAGCTCGACTGTCCACGTCTTCCTCGCTCTTCTTGGATTCCTCTTTAATTTAGAAGGAGTTTAGATGCTCCTGCATCAGTTTGTGAGCTCAGACTCATTTGATGGTTCATTGGTAAGACCTTGTTCCAAGACCTACACACATCACAATCTCATAGATCAAAGGAATCAAATGAATTTCATAATTAATTTATTCACATTTTTCCAAAGATTGTGCATGACTTCCACATGCATTTTGGTTTTGGAGAAATTACTTCCACGACCATTTATAATTTGAACATCCTTGTTTACAAATAACCACATCCCTTGTCACATACTACGCAGTACAAGATTAAGCATATATAATCCTAAAAATCATGTATCATGACTTCCACATTCATTTATAATTTGAGCATCCTTGTTTTCAAATAACCATGTCCCCTACCACACTTTACTCAATACAAGATTAAGCATATATAATCATACAAATCATGTATCATCCATAAAACATAATTAACCATATGTTCCACATAACCATGATCATCCATGGATCTATGTGGCTCAATCATGGATCACCATCCATGACATACCCCTATGTCCATACTAAGATACCAAAAGAGAAAACATCGATAATATGCTCTTAACCAAAATCAGTGCTTATACACAACCATAGATATTATCATAAGCACATAGCAATTGTGTGACCTAAACTAGGTCTATATTGTACACACATATACATAAGTTTAACATGCATAATCTTTATATCACTGCATCAAAATCACCCTCTCCAAGTGTCATCAAAGTTATCTCACCAAGAAGGGATACTACATAATCCCCCTCTTGGGCTAATTTTGGCCCGAAGTTTTTCCTACAGTCATAAGATACATAGTTCTTTTCGATTCTCCTATCAATAAGGTGTTAACCTTGTGTATATTTATTTGATTTTTTTTCTTCTTCATGTTATTCCATAGTATAATGTTTTCTAAATTGGAAGCAACTCCATGAAAACCAAAACATACCATTCTTAATTAGGTAGAGAATATATCCATGCCATATTAGGCATGTTTTGATATAAAATGCCAAATATTTCTATATCAAAACCAGCCATACAATTTATAATACCATATCAAAATACTATTTTATGTAATTGATATGACATCTACTTAAGTTATCTATAATAATTTGATATTCTACATGTTTTTCTTTCTCATAGTCTGCATGAATCCTACATGTGTCATCTTCTTGGTTCTATAGTATGTTGAGCTTGCCAAGCTATAAATAGCTCACACATTGGTTGTATAAACAACAATTATGGTCCATCCCATCTCACAATAAAATTTGCATACAAGAAGCATAAAATCATCCACATACAATTGCCAATGAAACTACACAACAAAACCTGATGTCATATATAAAACCCACTCTTACATCCCACTTGATTTATGTCTTCTCAATCCAAGTTTCCCCTTCTCATTCCATAAGACATCCTTGCAATCAAAATATTTAGGATCTACCTATAGTTTTTACTAAATGTTTACTCTTTAGGAAAAATCACAATTTGAGGTTCAAGACACCATTTTTTTCTTTTTTCTTTTTAACTAACAAGCTAAGGTTCTATACAATCCTCATTGACCCACTTATGTATTATAAACCATTCCTTTGTTCCCATAATATTCATTATTATTGAGAATAAACTATGAATGACTCTGTTAGAAGATCTTCATTCTGAAAGAAAATTAATGATATCTTTTCGAAAGCGGTTTCTAATAAAGAACAATTCTCATAATTATGCAATTACAGTATCTATATTATTGAATCTACCTTGATAACTATAAGTCAATTTGTTTTCCAACTATAAAATTGCTCATGATTTCTATTCAATAATTAATCAATTCATTTGGTTTCAGGTCTTATTCCTTACTATTAATACATACGCAAAAACAATCTATGAAAACCATACATTTCTCAAAATATGAAGAATATTGTTGAATTTAAATAATATTTAGACTATCACAAGGGAATTTCTAGCCTAAAGCTAAGCCTTTTTTTTGTTGTTTTAAGGAGAATTACCACCCTCTCAAAATATTACAACCTTTTGTAGGACTAATAACTACTCATACAACTATACATCCAAGCACAAATTACTAATTCCAACAATCTCTTCCATTCCACATAAAGTACAATCATCTTAGGCTTCTAAATCATGCAAAAATTGCAATTCATCAAAATTCAATCTCACTCTCCTTAAAAAAAAAATATCACAAGAACATATTCTTGTAAAACAAGAACTCAAATAAGATTTTCGTTAATCACATACATTTTCAAATAAAACAAAGTTCTCACCATAAAAAATGTTTATCTTCTAGACATGTTATTCTCTTAACAATTTACAAGTTAATCAAATTCCAAGAAAGCACTTCATTGAGTGTATAAACAATATGAATTTTGACTCAATTGCCTAACTAACAATAGTTTAGAGTAGTTCATGAGTTCAATCCTCATAATTTCTCTTGTTAATTTAGTTAAATATAATTTCACCAATATGCAATTGATAAATCATTAAGGAGCTTGTTATGGGATTTCCTAGACCCAATTTGTCTTAAGCCAATAGAAAAGATATTTCATCTACTTATCACAATAATATTTTTCTACATTTCAATAATTTGAAAATCAATTTAATTCCAACAAAAGAATTACAATACTAGAGGATAGATACCTAGTTAACAATTGACTCCATATGTCAAAATCATTTATTCCAAACATTATAAACCACCTAATGGTGTTCAATATACCAATCTTAGTATCTTCATTTGCAATAAAATGAAAATAATGGATTTAAATCTCATGCAAATTCATCTTATGAACCTCTATCCATTTAACTTCAATTACGCATAATCAATCCTCCTTAATCATGTCTATGAGATTTCATCAAAATAATTTGTTCATTCTAACTAGAAGAATTACTTAGCTCATAGATATATGTTAGTATGGATTCCACAACCATACCTTAATTGATATATATATATGCTAGTATGGATTCCACACCCATACATTAGTTCATGGATATATGATAATATGGATTCTGCACCCATACATAACTTGAGGAAAACATAATCTTCAAGTGTTACTTAAAATGGCTTCCACAACCAATCATGCACAAGCCATTTAAGCCTCTTGTTTCTTAGGAAGGCCATGCCACAACTTGGTATCTGATTAATTTCAAGTTATATAATGTCAAACCAAACTACAGAAAAACATGTCAAATAAATCATAGGAATTTCATTCTTACTCATTAAGAATGTTTTCCCAAATCATATTTTAACACATAAAATTAATGTGCATACATTACTCGTGAATCTACACTCACAATTAAAAGTGACATCCTTTAAGGTAGCTTATATTAAGTTTCCATTAGTGTAGATAATAAAAGAGTCAAAATTAACATGATGAACTCAATCATCATGTTAATTGAGTCTAAATCTTACACTTGTTACACATTCCCAAAGCGTACACACCAAGGTCATCATACTATAGTCCATATTAAGCCAATATTTTTCTTGGTAGATACAATTTCACCTAGTAAAGATGGCTACTATTGATAATGATGCATTAAACATATATGAAACCATGCATGCACTCCACCTATCTCACTCATTTATTGACAATCAAGCCATTTACATGCTTGAGTTTAATGCCAACTTTCTCAAGCACATCCTTTCCCAGCATGTTGTTAATTCTTTTAACATAATTCTAATAATTTGTATTAACAAAAATAAAAGGGAATATAAGAAAGCCTTATTTTTCTTTCAGAGTTTCGAAATGACATAATAATAATAATAATAATAATAATAATAATATCTCTTATTTAACCAATATGCTTCCAAGTCAACATACACAATAATTCAACATGCATGCAAAATCAACATTCATACATCATCAATCTACAAGAAAACATGTTGGCCCATTGGGCCCCAGTGTTGTAGCTAGATTTGATACCATATGTAAGGTCCCACCTTACCAACCATCAATAATATAGAGAAGTAGAGGTCACATTAATCACTAATACTCATTTTTTTTAGCATTACGAACTTAGTTATCATGTAATCATGTCCCTTCATCTATTTCAATATAAGAATATCACATAAGAAGTCAGGGAATTCCAAAACACATTTCCTCTCAAGTTTAAAATATGATAGCATGTGCTCTTTTCATACTTGTACATGAGCTCTATGTAAGACTGGAAATAAATTCCACCATAATGCCATGTGTGAACATTAAGCTAGATCAACCTATTTGATTTCCTAGATTATGCTAAATAAGATCCACCTATTGACTCTTGATATCACAACTACAAAAATATCATGCTTCTATTACAAAAATCACATATAAGTGTATGAGTATTAACCTACCTATAGCAAGGTAACCGAGGGAAGAATATGTCTCTCTTCATCAATGAATCTAATAAATATGATATGTTTATGAAATGGAATCACAAAATATATTAACCCAACAACACTTCCAAATTCATCATTTAAAAATTCTCAATCTCAATTATTAAGGAAATGCTTCAATCATTATTTGTATAATGAATGTTACACCAAAAGAAACTACTCTTACCAATCCAGAAGCATATTATTCTTCAAAATGTGTCAAGTAAAACAATGGAATTGCATAAATTAGGCACAATTAGTTACTTTCTACAATCATTGAAGCACAAGAATGCACACATTAATGCATGCAGCTCAGACAAAACTTATTATGCTCACTTGCACAAAATCCTATCAAATTAGTCACTGTAAAATTGTTTCCAACAACAACCACTTTTTTAAATGAAATATTTAGATAATAAAAGTAAAAACTATCCTATTATCTATTCACACTTCAACAAATTATTAAATTAATTTTCACATTCAAACCAAAAATTTGCTAACATAGGAAGCTACAACCATCAAATAGTCTATTCATAAATTTCTAGTACATAAAAACTATGGTAAGTAAGACTTTTACTCTAACAATTTATATGCACAAAAGCTACAACCATTTAGGCCTTTTGAAAAACACTTTGCAAACATGCAATATATAGCCATTGAGGCCTTTTGACAAACACTTTGCAAGCATGCAATCTACAACCATTGAGGCATTTTGTCAAACACTTGAAAACAATAAATTTGAGATTCTTCTTCAGCCTATTTAGCTCATAAAATTCAGAAATTGAAACTTCAAATGTTGGCATCTTAAAACAAGGACTAAACAATCTTATTTTTTCTTCAAAACCTTGACAACGAAGCACATAATTGATAGCAACATTCTGCAAAATCGCTTAGATTTATGATCTAGGTTCTAAAAACTATTTTTTTGGAATGAAATCAGGGGTTACATGGTCATTAGGCATGAATGCCCCTTGATGTTGAGTTGAATCGCAATAAAAAAAAGTCCGAGAGATTCAATTATTTAAAACAAGAAAACCTTGGATCTAATTTACCACTTTTGTCGAACACATAGCATGCAAACTTTCAGCTACAACTCTACATGAAGAAAAATAACCCAAAATTATGATACTATGAATCATTGAATTTATGAATTTCTATGTTCACTATATAAATTTTTGATATAAGTAATTAATCAAACATTTTACATGTTGCAAAGCTACTTCCCTTTACGTAAGTTGATAAACTTATTGCAGCCGCTAATACAATTTGGAAAACACATGGTAGCCTTGAATGCTACAAACATTAATACTTTCTGTCAATTAATTTGCAACATAACAACAATAAAATCTTACATACAATAAACTACATCCATTGAGGAGTTTCTTCAAACATTTAGTGTGCAACCATTTTTTTTTGAGATCTAAGTTTTAACCAACAACCCAATTCAAAGGAAGCAAGAAACATATTAAATTACTAAAAGGACAATGAAATGATATCAAGCATAGAATATTAGTTTTAGATAATAGAAATGACCTGCTATGGACAAAATTTCATTATAAGGAGAATATGAAATTGTTAGCAACACATTCTTCTTTTCATTCCCTGCATGTAAATTCTCATACATAGTTGCTAAGAAACTGTTAGCTCAGAAACACATATCTGCCAAGAAATTGTTAGCTCAAAAATAAATTTCTAAATATTCCATAAATATTCATAATTTTGTAATAATTTAAAGTAGCAATAATAAATTTAAAATATCCACACTTTAAAACTAATAAGAAACCAAAATTTCAAGAGCATTTATAGATATACCTGATAATGTGTATATATATAACTCGAAAAAGATGAGAGTATGCTCCAGCTTCAATTCCCTTACCAACTCATTGTGAACCATCCAGTTTTACACCCAACCATATCCAGGGAGAACTTCTCCCTTAGGACCTCGAGTTGTAAGAGTTCACAAGCAGTACCAAAATATAGCAAAAGAGAGATATACAAGGCAAGCTGAGGAAGATAAGTTTTACTTCCTCTCAATACCACTCATGTTCAACTCCACTGGGTAGAGCTACTTATTAATTTAGATTAGCATTTGGCTACTCTGTAAATATCTCCCTCTCACAATCTTATTCAAATCTCTCAAACTCTTGGTATCACCATGCACCTCTCCCAAGTAAGAATACATGAGACACATATATAGGAGGAGAAACAAATTCTTGTCATACAGGAGGAGTAACATGCATGCCTTGTATTCCATTTAGAGGAGTGTAACTCATGCCATTAAGGAGAGGTATGCATGCCTTAGTTAAGGAGACTGTAACATATGCATTAAAGAGAGCGTAAGAGGAATATTTTATCACATGGCTTTAACGAGTGTAAGAGGAATATGCCATTCTTTGATGAGTGCATAAAAGAGAGTGTAAGAGGAATATTTTATGACATGTCTTTAATGAGTGTAAGAGGAATATGCCATTCTTTGATGAGTGCATAAAAGAGAGTGTAATGTTGTTATGAAACCAGCTCACAAAAATATAGAAAAGAGAGATCAACACCTTAGAATTCAGCCTCTTCGAGGGGCAACCTCCTTTACATTACACAAATGGACAATTCTTGGATGACTCAAATGACAAAACCTCCTTTCTATATATAGGAGTCTAAGGAGTCACAATATAACCTAGCCAACCTAACAATAATAATATAAAGCAACAAAAATAACAATAGAGGGATTCTATGGGGCACAGTGATAACAATATTGGGACAATAGGGGCACAACAATATTAATAAGGGATACAACTACAATAGTAATGGGGTAATCACTAGTATTATAGGGACCCAACATGTCCCTCTCCTTCAAAAAAGTGTTGTCCTCAATGCTTGATTATTTCTGGATGCTTCTGTATAAAATTCTCATCCTCCCATGTGGAATCTTCAGCGGATAAGTTCTTCCACTTGATAAGATACTCCGAAATTGATTGATTTCGTAACTGTCGAGTTCTTGTTTCTATGACTGCTTCTGGTTCCAATATAATTTTTCCTTCCTCGTCAACTTTTGGCAATATTGTTTGAACTGGGAGCTTGTTGCCTATATCCTTCTTTAAACATGAAACATAGAAAACTGGGTGTAATCAAGAAGCTGCAAGAAGATCCAATTTGTATGACATAGTACCAATCTTTTGCAACACCTTATGCGGACCATAATACTTTGGTGATAATTTATTATCCTTCTTAGCTTGCTTGAGGGACATTTGCTTATATGGTTGTAGCCATAGGAATACCCAATCACCTACATCAAAACTTCTTTCACTGTGATGTTGATCTGCTTATTGTTTCATTCTATTCTGTGCCAACACGAGGTTATCCTTTAAGAGTTGGAGGACTTGTTGTTGATGTTCCACTTCTTGAACCTTAGAATTTTCCCTTAAATATGATGTGATGGATGGTGGCTGATATCCATAAAGTGCCATAAATGGGGTCATTTTTGTTGTTGTATGGAAGGAATTGTTATACCACCATTCAACCAGAGGCAACCATTTGACCCATTGTGTTTGTTTATCAGATACAAAATCAAAAAAGATATCGTTCCAAACATTTGTTTACTATCTCAGTTTGCCCATCAGATTGAGGATGATAAGATGAGCTATGAGCTAACTAAGTACCAAGACAAGAAAATAATTCTGTCCAAAAATTTCCAGTGAAAATGGGATCTCTGTCACTTACAATAATCTTTGGGTTTCCATGTAGCTTTTGAATTGTTTCCATAAATGCAGTAGAAAGTGTACTGGCTTTAAATGGATGTGATAATGCACAAAAGTGTGCATACTTGGTAAGTCTGTCCACTACCACCATGATGACACTCTTTCCCTCAAACTTGGGTAAACCTGTGATAAAATCCATTGAAACCTCCTCCCAACGTTGGCTTGGAATGGATAAAGGTTGTAATAGACCTGATGTGTTAATTGTTTCAAATTTATTTTGTTGGCAAACCAAACATTCTGCCAAAAAATTTTGAATATCTGATTTAAGGCCCTCCCAAAAAAATTCCTTCTTAACCCTATGGTAAGTTTTTAAAAATCCTGAGTTCCCTTCTAAGGGAGAAGTGTGCAATTCAATAAGAATCTTTTGTTTTAGCTGGGAATTCTTACAGAGGTATAAGTGATCTTTGTACCATAACGAATCATTTTGCTAGCTAAATGTATCAGACATACTGGAGTCTTATTGTAACTTTCGAATAAGTTCCCACACTTCTTCGTCATTCTTCCATTCCTCCCTTTCTTCGTTTATCCAATCTGGTTGGATAATAGAAATGGCACACAACAATGCTTCCACATCCTCATCCTTTCTTGAGAGTGCATCTGCCATCACATTTTTCTTCCCCTTTTTGTAGATGATTTCAAAGTTATAACCCAACATCTTTGTGACCCACTTTTGTTGCTCTTCAGAGGATAATCTTTGTTCTAAAAAGTATTTAAGGCTATCATGATCCGTTTTTACCTTGAAGTGTCTTCCCATTAGGTAGGGTCACCATTTCTTAAGTGCATGGAGTATTGCCAACATTTCCTTCTCATAAATAGCTTTGTGTAAAAACTTTCCCTTGATTGGACGACTTTCAAAAGAAATGGGTCTTTCATATTGCATTAAAACAGCACCAATTCCATTTCCTGAAGAATCACATTCCACAATAAAGGTTTTTATGAAGTCTGGTGTAGCTAAGATCGGTGCTTGGCACATTGCCTCTTTAAGATGCTCGAAGGCCTTTGTTGCTTCTGGAGTCCATGAAAATGCATATTTCTTCAATAATGTTGTTAGAGGTGCTGCTATTCTCCCATAATTCTTAACAAACTTACAATAATACCCTGTCAACCTGAGAAATCCTCACAGATGCTTTATGGATGTGGGGATTTTCCATTCCTTAATGGCTTTAATTTTGCTAGGGTCTACCTTAACTCCTTCATGAGATACAATATGACCCAAATATTCCACCTCCTGGACTCCAAAGAAACATTTGGATCTTTTTGCATATAATTGTTTCTCCTCCAATAGTTGTAGCACCCTGTCAACATGTTCAACATGATCCTTCCAAGACTTGCTGTAGATTAGTATATCATCAAAAAATACTAACATAAATTTTCTAAGGAATGGTTTGAAAATGGAATTCATCAAACCTTGAAATGTTGAAGGTGCATTGGTAAGCCAAAAGGCATGACCAAAAATTCATAATGACCCTCATGAGTTCTAAATGTTGTTTTCGAAATGTCTTCAATCTTCATTTTGATTTGATGATATCCTGAATGAAGATGCAACTTGGTGAAGTAAATTGATCCATGCAATTCATCAATGACAGGAATGGGAAACTTATCTTTAATAGTGAGCTTGTTGAGCTCCCTATAATCCAGACACATGCGCCATGATCCATCCTTCTTGTGCACCAATACTACTGGAGTAGAGAAAGAACTTTGACTCGGTTGAATTATACCAGCCTCTAGCATTTCTGCAACCATACGTTCAATTTCACTCTTTTGGGCATAGGGATATCTATACGGCCTGATGTTTGGAGGAACACTTCTTGGAATCAGATGAATAGCATGATCATGATCATGAATAGGTGGGAGACCTTTGGGAGTCTCAAATACCTTGGAATGATTGTCCAATACTTTTTGGAGATCTGGAGAAATAGATGATTCCAACGTGGAAACATCTAGTGAACATAATTGTGCAATTACACCTCTTTGTTCCTTTTTTAGAAGCTTTGTCATACCGTTAGAGATAATTATCTTTCCCGGTTTCCCTGCAATACCCCTTAATTCAAGTTCCTTTCCTTCCATAGAAAATTTCATGAAAAGTTCTTGAAAATTAAAAGCTATTGTACCCAAGGATTGTAGCCATTGGACTCCTAGTACAACATCAACACCTCCTATTGGAATGGAAAGCATTGGACTAGTTAATACATATTCTCCAATGGATAGCTTGATATTATGGCACTTTCCAGAGCAATTTATTGTTCGTCCATTTGCAACCATCACTTGACACTCTAGTGCTGGATATAAGAAGCAATTCAATTCTTTTGCTACCTTACAATGAGTAAAATTATGGGTACTTCCTGAATCAATCAAGACTATTACCTTTTTCTTCTTGATTTGTCCTTCTAGCTTGATGGTTTGAGGAGTGGTAATTCACGCCAATGCATTACAAGATATGGTCGGATTCATTTCTTCTTTATCTAGGATTTTTTCTTGGAGTATATCCTCTTATTTTGACCTTTCTTGCCCCTTTTCTTCTTCCTCTTCATAATCTATGTAGAATAATTTCTTCTCAACACACTTATGACCTTTAGTGTATTTGCTATCACAACTGTAACAAAGCCCGTTTTCTCTTTTTTCTTCCAATTTTTGTGGTGTCAACCTTATAGGTTGTGGAAGACTAGGAGCAACAACACTTCCATCTTTATAGTTGTGAGTGGTATGCTTCCTGGTTGCCATAATTTTGCTTTCCATTTTTCTTGCTAACCTGAATGCCTTTTCTAATGAATCAAGTTCCCAAAGGCGAATATCATGTTGGATATTATCCTTTAAAGTCCCTATGAACACATCAATCCTATGCTCTTCTGGAATATTTTTTACCCTTATGTTCAATTTTTGGAACTCCTCAATGTGCCCCATTATTGAACCCTTTTGTTTGAGACTTATCAATTGGCTAAAAAAAGTGTTGCTTTTTGTATCCTCATAATATGCTGTCAATTCTTCTATAAAAATTGCCCAAGTAATAATTTGTTTATGATAGCAAAGCTATTGATACCATACAAACTGATTTGGTTCCAAATATAAAGTTGCAATACGTACCTTTTTTGTGTTTTGCACATTATTGAGATCGAAAAATTGCTCCATCTGTAATATCCATGTTGTGGGATCCTTGCCATCAAACTTCCTCATATCGATTTTTGGAATATGGTGGGTCTTCGATCAAACATTAGAGTCTATGGAATCATAATTAACATTTCTTTTATTCTCATCATGAGTTTCCTTTACTACCCTTTCACCATTAGTGACCATTTCTTGTAGCAACTTATTCATATTTATCTTCAATTCTTCCATCTTATCATCCATGCCATCAATTTTAGCGTCCATGCCATTCATCTTAGCTTCTACACCTTTCTTTAAACAATCCATCTTAGTTTCTACACCTTTCTTTAAACCATCCATCTTAGCTTCTACATCTTTTCTCAAACCATCCAACTTAGATTCTGTTGCTTTTTGTGCAAGTGACACTTGTTGCACTTGGTCTCATAATTTTGATATATCATGTTGCATTTCTTCCTCTTCCTCATGAGTCATGCTATAGATTTCAGGTTACTTACTATGTGTTTGCATTTTCTTTCCTCGGGGCATCAATTACCGATTCAAACTAATTTTTCAAACCAAGCTTGTGCAAAAATTTAAAAAAAACTACACACCTTTTTTCACTTTGTAGAAGCTTGATATTGAATCTGATGTATCTCTGTAATTTTGGATCATCTAGTTCTAAAATTGCAATATGTAGTAGCCCTTTGTGTCCTCTTTCCAATGCCACCAGTCTGATCCAAATTGGATTCTCCAAGGAAGAGTTATGCACAATCGCCCAAGATGACTTGATTATAGACTAGTTCAGTAGAGCGAACTTGTACGACGTGCCACGAGTCACTGTTTTGACCTTTGGCTCTAAAAAATATACACAAGAAACTAAAATCCATCCTCTTTCTTTACCTTCTAACGAAATTTCAATCTGATTCTTAGAGAGAAAGTTATGACGATTTTCCCCAAGTCACCTGTTTGGAATGTAATTCAGGAGTCTGCAAAAAGACCAACTTCCTCAAATCATATCTCCGCAAATATAGTGTGAAAAGCTCTGAAATTTAGACCCGATATTCAGCACGATTTCTTCTCAAATGGGTTTTTATTTTAGTTTCTGAAACGCCGCAGAAAAAAATTATAGTGAAAATTCCACGATGACCTGTTTGGAGCAGCGAAACCCTAGAATCCAAAGCTCTGATACCAAATGTTTTGAAACTAGCTCACAAAAATATAGTAAAGAGAGACCAATGCCTTAGAATTCAGCCTCTTCGAGGGGGAAACCTCCTTTACATTACACAAATGAACAATTTTTGGATGACTCAAAGGACAAAACCTCCTTTGTATATATAGGAGACTAAGGAGTCACAATATAACCCAGCCCACCTAACAATAATAATATAAAGCCATAAAAATAACAATAGAGGGATTCTATGGGGCACAGTAATAACACTATGGGGACAATAGGGGCACAATAATATTAATAAGGGATACAACTACAATAGTAATGGGGTAAGCACTAGTATTATAGGGGCCCAACAAATGTATTATTAAAAGAGAGAGAGGTTTACATAGAGCCATGAGAGTCATCAAGGAGAGAGGTGTGAATTGATTGAGGAGCTGAAGGTGACTTGTAATTCCCTTTTTTGAAATAATAATTTCATAGTCTCATAAAAGATAATAATAATATTATTATTAATAATATTGAGGATTAATTCTAGATTAAATTATTAGGATTGAGAAATGATAATTTAAGTGATTTTCCTTCAACTATACTTGATTACCCATTGATTGAAGGTGACCTACTATTTTTGAAAAGTCATACTTGAGATGCTAAACATGACTTTCTATTTTTACAAAGTCACTCCAGAATTCCCAGAAATGAGATTTTATTAATAAAATTCATCACTGAGCTGCCCATGAGTGGTATTTTTCTTCGGGAGAATAGGGATTCCACATCCATATTGCATACCTCTTCGTGCCTTAGTAGATTGGGGACTCTGCGCTCTTATCTACTCCAAGGATCCAATATTCCACACCTTGATCTTTTACATATTTAGGACTCCACATCCCAATCATTTTATTATAGATCCAAGACTCCAAGTCTTTAACTTTCATGGATTTAGGACTTTGCACCCTAATTTCCATGGCTTATCATCTACTCTACTTTGAAACTCTGCGCTTCAACTTAAGGTACTGATTGTGAGCTCATACCCATTTGATGGTTCATTGGTAAGGCCTTGTTCCAAGACCTACACACACCACAATCTCATGGATCAAACGAATCAAATGAATTTCATAATTAATTTATTCACATTTTACCAAAGATTGTGCATGACTTTCACAACCATTTATAATTTGAACATCCTTGTTTGAAAATAACCACATCCCCTGTCACGTCCTTCTCAATACAATATTAAGCATATATAATCATAAAAATGATGTATCATCACTTCCACTATCATTTACAATTTGAGCATCCTTGTTTGAAAATAACCATGTCCCCTGCCACATCTTTCTCAATATGAGATTAAGCATATATAATCAAACAAATCATGTATCATCCATAAAACATAATTAACCATATGTTCCACATAACCATGATAATCCATGGATCTATGTGTATCAATCGTGGATCACCATCCATGTCATACACCTATGTCCAGACTAAGATACCGAAAGATAAAACATCGATAATATGCCCTTAACCAAAATCATTTCTTATACACACAACCATAGATATTATCATAAGCACATAGCAAGTGTGTGACCTATACTAGGTCTATAGCATACAAGCATATACATAAGTCTAACATGTATAATATTTATATCACTGCATCAAAATCACCCTCCCTAAGTGTCATCAAAGCTATCTCACCAATAAGGAACAAAGCATAGACAAGAGTGAGGAAAGAAATGGTGAAGCATTTCCTTAATAATTGAGATCGAGAATTTTTAAATGATGAATTTGGAAATGTTGTTGGGTTAATATATTTTGTGATTCCATTTCATAAACATATCATATTTATTAGATCCACTGATGAAGATAGACATATTCTTACCTTAGTTACCTTGCTATAGGTAGGTTAATACTCATACACTTATATGTGATTTTTGTAATAGAAGCATGATATTTTTGTAGTTGTGATATTAAGAGTCAATAGGTGGATCTTATTTAGCATAATCTAGGAAATCAAATAGGTTGATCTGGCTTAATGTTCACACATGACATTATGGTGGAATTTATTTCCAGTCCTACGTATAGCTCATGTACAAGTATGAAAAGAGCACCTGCTATCATATTTTAAACTTGAGAGGAAATGTGTTTTGGAATTCCCTCACTTCTTATGTGATATTCTTATATTGAAATAGATGAAGGGACATGATTACATGATAAGTAAGTTTGTAATGCTAAAACTAAAATAAAATTGAGTATTAGTGATTAATGTGACCTCTACTTCTCTATAATATTGATGGTTGGTAAGGTGGGACCTTGCATATGGTATATTTCATGACAAGAGTGAGGAAAGAGTAGGGATTCTTGGGTTCTCATGCACAACTTAGGTTTTCTTCATCAAGCCATCAAAACCTTTTGGATCATGTTTGATTATCTCTTTTACCATTGACCATGGATTCATCTTGACATTAATAGAAACCTTAATAATGGCATATGATCTTGACCATTAGTAGGAAGTCAAAACTTCCTCTTATTTCATTCTACTAACATATCTTAAAAGAATTAAAGTTAAGGTGTTCATGTCAAAACTTTCCTTATTTCCTTCACTACTTTAAAAAAGGATGCACTCTTTATGTTGATCACTAATGGATGACTTTGAAATCAATGAAAACATCACTCAACAATCTCCCCCTTTGTCATTGATGGCAATTCTCATACTTCCCCTACGATTTTTTCTCCCCCCTTATCCATGCTTATGATTTTTCTCTCCTGATTTCTCTCCCCCTTTGACATCAATTGCAAAGGGTAACTCCCCGTAATGAAACATATTCCTATTTCTTCTTGCAATTTTCCTTTCTCCCCCTAAAAATTTCTCTCCCCTTGTCTTTTTGTGCCTCTCACAGCATGCCATTCTAATTCCACCAATTGATATTCTTTATTGATAATGACAACAAGTCCTTATGTAATTATTCCAAGCTCGATCTTGAAGTTCTACACAATTTTACATGACTCTGCATTTCAAATATACTACTTCAATGTACATAATGTTGATTAATCTGCGCATAATGTTGATTGCTATTCTGACAACTTCTTCATGTCTGCCATCAAACCATTATGAGTATGCCATTCCAAATCAAATTTCCCGAAGGATAGATCTCCAGATTTGTAATTTATTTCTACTTAGATGCCCCTCTTCAACATTCACAATAATGGGAGTATCCAAGCTAGATTCCTTATAATGATATATGAAATTGTTCTATTTCAAGATCATCATCCTTAATCTTGAGATTTTTCTTTTCATCTATGGATTCATCATGGTCCCATGATTTTACAAATACTATGAGAATGACCTCTCATATTTTTTCATTTACTTGTTCTTCTTGTTTTTGTTTTCTTCTCCAATCCTTCTTGTAACTAATACCAATGTTTTCCCTCATGGAATACTTCATCATGCTTCTACAATTAGGAGCTATGTGCCCATAGTTATGGCATTTGAATAATTCTATATGATACTTGAATGATGAAGTAAATAACACATACTCTATGCTAATGAGGCCATTTGCACATTTTCTTTGTGTTCCTACAACCTAGATTCTAGGGTTTTGATAATGACCTTGATAGTAATCGATGTCATAAGATTTTCAACCCCTAGCATTATTCCCAAAATCTTTGCATGAATAAAAATAACTAGGAAATATTAAATTGTACTTGGATGAGATGGCTTGCATTGATGATGTTGATATTTTGAAGACATTCTTCCTTGGACAAGGTACACAACTTTTTTTATCCTTGTCCTTGGTTACATAAACATAACTCCTTCGATGTAACAACCCTGGTGAAAATTCCATGTAATAAAAGTTAATAAAGGAAAAATAATAACCACGGTTTATGGGACACTTATTCTAAGATGAATGTTGGGCAAGACATCCTAGTGTGGGTGTTCATATGGTTATTAATGGCTAAGGAAATTGGCAAAGGAAATGACTAAGTCTTTGGAAAGGAAAAATGGCATTATCGGCACTTTTATTTATGAAAATAATGGAAATTAGGAGAAAAGGAAGGTGAAAGGTCATAGGTTTCATGTGAGGAGGAAAATGAAGGAAAATAATGGAAATTGAAGAAAATAGATGCCTCATTCATAAAAAGGCTTTTGAGGATCAGTACATAGACTTTTTCCAGTTTAGTTTTGGAGCTCTCTCATTATTCTCTCTCTCTCTCTCATACTCTTTGATACTTAGAGTTTTGTTGGAGCACTCTTCGATGGTGTGGCACACTGGGATCTTTGGAGCAAGAAGGCAAAGGAAGAGCAGGAAGGCACAAGAGGACATTGGTATCAGTAACTACAATGGGTTTTTCTTATAGGTACTGAGTTGCATGTATGTTTTCCTCACTAGTTTTGGCATGCATTGCATATGCATGCGATTTATTGGTCATGATTTTTCATTGTCATGGAGGATGGTCAAGATTGACAATGGATTTTGCTAGTCTTAACATTTCCTGGATAGCCATGGTGATTGTGGATTTATTTTCTTGTTTTGTTTTGGTTGCTTCTCATGTTTCCTTAGCTTGGGTTGAGTTACTAGTCTTGGAAGCCCTGGTTGAACAAACTGTTGGGTCCCTATAATACTAGTGATTACCCCATTATTATTATAGTTATACCCCTTATTTATATTGGTGTGCCCCTATTACCTCCATATTGTTATTTCTGTCCCCATAGAATCCCTCTATTGTTATTTTTGTGGCTTTATATTATTATTGTTAGGTCGGCTGGATTATATTGTGACTCCTTAGACTCCTATATATAGAAAGGAGGTTTTGTCATTTGAATCATCCAAGAATTGTTCATTTATGTATTGTAAAGGAGGTTTCCCCCAAGAAGAGGTTGAATTTTAAGGCGTTGATCTATCTTTTCTATCTTTTCTTGAGCTGGTTTCATAACATTTGGTATCAAAGCTTTGGATTCTAGGGTTTCGCTGCTCCAAATAGGTCATCGTGGCATTTTTGCTATTAGAGCTTTTCGCACGATATTTGTGGAGATATGATCTGAGGAAGTTGGCCTTTTTGCAGACTCCTGAATTACATTCAAAACAGGTGACCTAGGGAAAATCGTCATAACTTTCTCTCTGGGGATCGGATTGAAATTTCATAAGAAGGTATAGAAATAGGACGAAATTTAGTTTCGTGTATGCATTTTTCAGATCCAAAGATCGAAACAGTGACTCGTGGCACGTTGTACAAGTTCGCTCTACTGAACTAGTCTATAATCAAGTCACTGTGGGAGATTTCACATAACTCTTCCTTGGAGAATCCAATTTGGGTCAGACTTATGGCATTGGAAAGAGGACACATAGGGCTACTACAGGTCACAAATTCAGAACTAGATGATCGAAAAGTACAGAGATACATCAGAGGCAATATAGAGCTCCTACAAAGTGAAAAAAGGTGTGTATATTTTCTTAAATTTTTGCTTAAGCTTGGTTTGAAAATTTATTTTGAAGGAATTCAAAGGAAATAATAGAGCATTATTATCGGTAACTAATGCCCTGAGGAAAGAAAATGCAGACACCTAGTAGGGAAACTGAAAGCTCTAGCATGACTCATGAAGAAGCAGAAGAAATGCTATATGATATATCAAAATTACAAGAACAAGTGCAACGAGTGTCACTTGCACAAAAAGCAACAGAATCTAAAATGGATGGTTTAAGGAAAGATGTAGAAGCTAAGATGGATGGTTTAAGAAAGGTGTAGAAGCTAATATGGATGGTATGGAAGCTAAGGTGAATGGCATGGACGCTAAAATTGATGGCATGGATGATAAGATGGAAGAATTGAAGATAAATATGAATAAGTTGCTACAAGAAATGGTCACTAAGGGTGAAAGGGTACTAAAGGAAACTCTTGATGAGAACAAAAGAAATGCTAATCATGATTCCATAGACTCTAATGTTGGATCAAAGACTCACCATGTTCCAAAAATCGATATGCGGAAGTTTGATGGCAAGGATCCCGCCACATGGATATTACAGATGGAGCAATTCTTCGATCTCAATAATGTGCAAAATGCACAAAAGGTACGTATGGCAACTATATATTTGGAACCAAATCAGTTTGTATGGTATCAATGGCTTTTTTCTCGTAAACAATTTATCACTTGGGCAATTTTTACGGAAGAATTGATAGCACATTATGAGGATACAAAAAGCAACACTTTTTTTAGCCAATTGATAAGTCTCAAACAAAAGGGTTCAATAATGGAGCACATTGAGGAGTTCCAGAAATTGAACATAAGGGTAAAAGATATTCCAGAGGAGCATAGGATTGATGTGTTCATAGGGTCTTTAAAGGATAATATCCAACATGATGTTCGCCTTTGGGAACCTGATTCATTAGAGAAGGCATTCAGGTTAGCAAGAAAAATGGAAAGCAAAATTATGGCAACTAGGAAGCATACCACTCACAACTATAAAGACGGAAGTGTTGTTGCCCCTAGTCTTCCACAACCTACAAGATTGACACCACAAAAATTGGAAGAAAAAAGAGCAAAAGGGCTTTGTTACAGTTGTGATAGCAAATACACAAAAGTTCATAAGTGTACTGAGAAGAAATTATTCTACATAGATTGTGAAGAGGAAGAAGAAAAGGAGCAAGAAAGGTCAAAAGAAGAGGATATGCTCCAGGAACAAAGCCTAGATGAAGAACAAATAAATCCGACCATATCTTGTAATGCATTGGCAGGAATTACCACTCCTCAAACCATCAAGATAGAAGGACAAATCAAGAAGAAAAAGGTAACAGTGTTGATTGATTCAGGAAGCACCCACAATTTTTTTCATTGTAGGGTAGCAAAAGAATTGAATTGCTTCCTATATCCAGCACCAGAGTGTCAAGTGATGATTGCAAATGCAGGAACAATAAATTGCTCTGGAAAGTGCCATAATATCAAGCTATCCATGGGAGAATATGTATTGACTAGCCCAATGCTTTCCATTCCAATGGGAGGTGCTGATGTTGTACTAGGAGTCCAATGGCTACAATCCTTGGGTAGAATAGCTTTTAATTTTCAAGAACTTTGCATCAAATTTTCTACGGAAGGAAAGGAAGTTGAATTAAGGGGTATTGGAGGGAAACCAGGAAAGATAATCAGCTCTAATGGCATGACTAAGCTTCTAAAAAAGGAGAAAAGAGGTGTAATTGCACAATTATGTTCGCTAGATGTTTCCACATTGGAATCATCTATTTCTCCAGATCTCCAAAAAGTCTTGGACAATCATTCCAAGGTATTTGAGACTCCCAAAGGTCTCCCACCTATGCGTGATCATGATCATGCTATTCATCTGATTCCAGGAAGTGTTCCTCCAAACATCAAGCCGTACAGATATCCCTATGTCCAAAAACGTGAAATTGAACGTATGGTTGCAGAAATGCTAGAGGCTGGTATAATTCAACCGAGTCAAAGTTCTTTCTCAGCCCCAGTAGTATTGGTGCACAAGAAGGATGGATCATGGCACATGTGTTCAGATTATAGGGAGCTCAACAAGCTCACTATTAAAGATAAGTTCCCCATTCCTGTCATTGATGAATTGCATGGATCAATTTACTTCACCAAGTTGGATCTTCGTTCGGGATATCATCAAATCAGAATGAAGATTGAAGACATTCCGAAAACAACATTTAGAACTCATGAGGGTCATTATGAATTTTTGGTCATGCCTTTTGGCCTTACCAATGCACCTTCAACATTTCAAGGTTTGATGAATTCAATTTTCAAACCATTCCTTAGAAAATTTGTGTTAGTATTTTTTGATGATATACTAATCTACAACAAGTCTTGGAAGGATCATGTTGAACATGTTGACAGGGTGCTACAACTATTGGAGGAGAAACAATTATATGCAAAAAGATCCAAATGTTTCTTTGGAGTCCAGGAGGTGGAATATTTGGGTCATATTGTATCTCATGAAGGAGTTAAGGTAGACCCTAGCAAAATTAAAGCCATTAAGGAATGGAAAATTCCCACATCCATAAAGCATCTGTGAGGATTTCTTGGGTTGACAGGGTATTATCGCAAGTTTGTTAAGAATTATGGGAGAATAGCAGCACCTCTAACAACATTATTGAAGAAAGATTCATTTTCATGGACTCTGGAAGCAACAAAGGCCTTTGAACATCTTAAAGAGGCAATGTGCCAAGCACCGGTCTTAGCCACACCGAACTTCACAAAAACCTTTATTGTGGAATGTGATGCTTCAGGAAAATTGGTGCTGTTCTAATGCAAGATGAAAGACCCATTACTTTTGAAAGTCGTCCAATCAAGGGAAAGTTTTTAAGAAAAGCTATTTATGAGAAGGAAATGTTGGCAATACTCCATGCACTTAAGAAATGGCGACCCTACCTAATGGGAAGGAACTTCAAGGTAAAAATGGATCATGATAGCCTTAAATACTTTTTAGAACAAAGATTATCCTCTGAAGAGCAACAAAAGTGGGTCACAAAGATGTTGGGTTATGACTTTGAAATCATCTTCAAAAAAGGGAAGCAAAATGTGGTGGTAGATGCACTCTCAAGAAATGATGAGGATGTGGAAGCATTTTTGTGTGCCATTTCTATTATCCAACCAGATTGGATAAACGAAGCAAGGGAGGAATGGAAGAATGACGAAGAAGTGTGGGAACTTATTCAAAAGCTACAACAAGATTCCAGTACTTCTGATATATTTAGCTGGAAAAATGATTCGTTATGGTACAAAGATCGCTTATACCTCTGTAAGAATTCCCAGCTAAGACAAAATATTCTTATGGAATTGCACACTTCTCCCTTAGGAGGGCACTCAGGATTTTTAAAAACTTACCACAGGGTTAAGAAGGAATTTTTTTGGATGGCCTTAAATCAGATATTCAAAAGTTTGTGGCGGAATGTTTGGTTTGCCAACAAAATAAAGTTGAAACAATTAAGACACCGGGTCTATTACAACCTTTATCCATTCCAAGCCAACGTTGGGAGGAGGTTTCAATGGATTTTATCACAGGTTTACCCAAGTCTGAGGGAAAGAGTGTCATCATGGTGGTAGTTGACAGACTTACCAAGTATGCACACTTTTGTGCATTATCACATCCATTTAAAGCCAATACAGTTTCTACTGCATTTATGGAATCAGTTCAAAAACTACATGGAAACCCAAAGATTATTGTAAGTGACAGAGATCCCATTTTCACTGGAAATTTTTGGACAGAATTATTTTCTTGTCTTGGTACTCAATTAGCTCATAGCTCATCTTATCATCCTCAATCTGATGGGCAAACTGAGATAGTAAACAAATGTTTGGAAGGATATCTTCGTTGCTTTGTATCTGATAAACAGACACAATGGGTCAAATGGTTGCCTCTGGCTGAATGGTGGTATAACACTTCCTTCCATACAACAACAAAAATGACCCCATTTATGGCACTTTATGGGTATCAACCACCATCCATCACATCATATTTAAAAGAAAATTCTAAGGTTCAGGCAGTGGAACATCACATCGAACATCAACAACAAGTCCTACAACTCTTAAAGGATAACCTCGTGTTGGCACAAAATAGAATGAAACAACAGGCAGATCAACATCGCAGTGAAAGAAGTTTTGATGTAGGTGATTAGGTATTCCTACGGCTACAACCATATAGGCAAATGTCCCTAAAGCAAGCTAAGAAGGATAATAAATTATCACCAAAGTATTATGGTCTGTACAAGGTGTTGCAAAAGATTGGTATTATGGCATACAAATTGGAGCTTCCTGCAACTTCTCAATTGCACCCAGTTTTCCATGTTTCATGTTTAAAGAAGATTATAGGCGACAAGCTCCCAATTCAAACAATATTGCCAGAACTTGACGAGGAAGGAAAAATTATATTGGAACCGAAAGTAGTCACAGAAACAAGAACTCGACAGCTACGAAATCGATCAATTTCAGAGTATCTTATCAAGTGGAAGAACTTATCCGCTGAAGATTCCACATGGGAGGATGAGAATTTTATGCAGAAGTATCCAGAACTACTCAAGCGTTGAGGACAACACTTTTTTGAAGGAGAGGGGCATGTTGGGTCCCTATAATACTAGTGATTACCCCATTACTATTGTAGTTATACCCCTTATTTATATTGTTGTGCCCCTATTACCCCCATATTGTTATTTCTGTGCCCCATAGAATCCCTCTATTGTTATTTTTGTGGCTTTATATTATTATTGTTAGGTCGGCTAGATTATATTGTGACTCCTTAGACTCCTATATATAGAAAGGAGGTTTTGTCATTTGAATCATCCAAGAATTATTCATTTATGTAATGTAAAGGAGGTTTCCCCCTCGAAGAGGCTGAATTCTAAGGCGTTGATCTATCTTTTCTATCTTTTCTTGAGCTGGTTTCATAACACAAACACTCTAGAAGCCCTATAAAAACTTGGGTTGAGTTACTAGTCCTCGAAACCTTGATTGGAAAAACACTCTAGAAGCCCTTGGTGGATTGAGTCACTAGTCCTGGAAACCCTGGTTGGACAAATGCTCTAGAATCCCAAAATATAATGTGGATTGAGTTACTAGTCCTGGAAACCTTGGTTGGATAAATGCTATAGAGCCCTGGAAGGATTGGATAGAGACCAATATGATGATGTTTTTGTGATGCCTAGCTATGAGGTTGAATCACTGTTTGATGGGTTGAGGTGGATGGCCTCTGGAAGCCCTGGATGGTTTTGGATTAATGTGTTCTATGAGATCCCACATTCATGCTTGGAATATGGCACGGGGGTGAATGGCTAAAGAGAGACTTGGCTAAGCCATTCTATAGTTAGGTGGAACATGGAAGTCCCATCCTAAGTTTGGATTTTGTGTCATCAATAATATGAGGTTATTTCTCCTTGTATTCCTATGAGTATGATAATAGTTTATATATGGTTGTGATTTCCTTGGTATTTCTGTTGCTATTATGTTGGTTATGTATATGTTTTGTGATAGTAGTTATGTATGGTTCTCATCATGTTTTTACTTGTAAATGGATGAAAAATGTACCTATGACCTAATGGATGAAATGGAAGCTAATGTGTTGAGGCATGAATGCTTCGTAGCAATTCCTAGCTAAGTATGACACCCCTATGCTTGGATATGTTATTTACACCTGTAGATTACATATTCATGATATGTTTGAAGAAATTCTTGTCATGGCTAGAAAGGGTGCAATCAAGAGCTTGTTCAAATATTGGCTTTTTCCTCATTGTCTCCTTGTTATCTTTATGTTCTGAAGGTGTCATTCAATTTCGGGAAGTGACCTATGCTTTGGGCCTGAAAAAGTGGCTAAAATCTTCGGGATGTTGGCATAACACTGTGTAATTTAGTCCCTAGATGCTGGCTTTCCCTATCATGAGAGAAATAGAGCCTCCTGGATGCTGGAAAGCATGGAAAATTTTAGGGGCTAATCTTTGCCCAGTGGGCTAATTTTCCATGATTTTTCCACAAAAAAGATTCGCCAATTTCCAATTTTATAAAAGATGATTCGCCCAAATTTTAGAATATAAAATTATTTTACCTTAAAAATCGCCAACATTATAGAGAGACTATATATAAAATAATTATAAATTTGATTAATTTTACAAATATATCAATAGACATTTATAATTTGCATATTAGGGATTAGTGAGATTCGCCAATATTTTAAACTTCAAGAAAATTTTCCATCCTTAAAATTTTCCTTGCTGGAAAGCCTATAGCATGGGAACATCCTGAGGTCAAATGGTCCAAAATCTTAGTGGGACCAAGGGGCTGGTTGGTAGAAAGGTTGGGATGGTTCTTGAGGGTCCTAATACTAATGTTGAAGGTATATATGGTGTGTTTTTGTTGGTTCCACTTCCTTAAAATACCTTAGTAGGTCAAATAATATCATAGTGGCCTCTTGTCGCATGTTTACCATGACTAGCCGGTTACTTTAGTAGATGTGGGAGGAGGGTGTTATGGAGTGGTATTAGAGCAGGTTGCGTTCTCTTCGGATCGTATCTGATACCAAAAAGTGGTATCAGAGCATGGTTCATCCCTTAAACTGGATGGAATGGGTGTGTTTTTCATGCATTCATGTCGATTCCATGTGTGTCTCTTATGCTTATATTTCATGTACTTGTTGCATTTGCATGGTGTTGATCATGGTTGTAGTGATGTCGCCATATGGAAGTTGATAGTTTTTTGTGGAATGCATCGTTATGAGTGTATGAATGGTTACATGTTGCTATATGTTGCTTACATGTATCATCCTTGTATGCTTGGTTACATGTTTCTACTTGTTGTTACAAGTATTATTTGTTTATTGTTGATTATATGTGTTTATGCATGTGAGTGGACCACGATTATGGTTGTGTGTTGCATGCATAGGTGCTAGTGTATCATCTACATTTATGGTTGTGCATTGTCCATGTACATTGGTATGGTTGATGTTGTCATGCATGAGGTCATAGTATGTGTGGTTAACATGGTCATGCATCGGTGACTGCACTCTATCTAGAATGATGGTTGCATGGTTATATGGTTATGTGTTATGTTTCTATATGCTGTCATGATTACGTTATACAAATATCACACTAATTTGTTGATATTGCAGATGAGGTGTCCTCCCGGAACTATACTAAGGTATGTCGGTTTATTGTGATTTGGTTTAACTGACATGATATACCTTGCAGGAAGAAATATCAAATGGCTAGCAAGATGGTAGACTACAAAGACTCTCCCTATGATCAGATGAGCAATATGGTGTTGGGAATTCTCCTGATTTGGAAGGACTGAGGAGCTTAAAGGAATAAATAAGGAGTTGTAAGGTAGATAATGACATAATTGTATAGGCACAAGAGAAGCTAGCGGAGGTAAATGCTGTGATACTTCATAGTTTGTCAAATTTGTAGTGATAGGGACCACTACGGATCAGCCATGAGAAGGAGGAAAAAACTAATGGGGCATATGGAATTAGTTCGCATGGTGGTCATAGGCCAAATAGAGATGACATGATCCGAGATGGTAGATTTTTGGACACAAGTACCATTCTAGTTCTGGTTTTGACAAGCATGATGATTGATATCATTATCATCCTCATAGGAGAAGCGATAAGGGGTATTTTCCGGATGAATTTAAGAAAGTAAAGACACCTATATTTGATGGAGACATGAAGAAATCGCACGATGCAGAGGCATGGTTTCTTGGTATGAGGAAGTTCTTCAGGTTGCATGACTATTCAGAGAACATGAAAGAAAGAGTAGATACACTCGGTCTCAAAGGTAAAGAAGACATTTGGTGGTACGATGTGAAGAATGTTAGAGGTATACATGAGGAAGACTTGACTTCAAGTGAGTTTGAGTGGCTATTCAAGAAGAAGTATTTATCAAAGAGATACTTTGATGACAGAGCAAAATAATTCTATGAGCTAAAGATGGGATCTATGACAGATGATGAGTACACTAGCAAGTTCTTGGAGCTAATGAGGTATGTGCCTTAACTCAAGGAGGATAAGAAAAAGATTCAAAGATTCACTAGTGGGTTACCGATGGCATTCAAATACAAAATTGAGTTCGATGAGCCTAGATCATTGGAGGAGGACACCCGAAATATAAAGCAATGTTATGAACAATCAAAGTACATTTTTGAGACTAAGACAGACTCAAAAGCTAATGCAAATAACAAAGAAAAATGGGACAGAAAGAAGCACAACCTCAGGGTATAGGTAATAAAGAGAATGTAATGCCATCTAATAAGTTTAATGCATCAGACATAGGACAGGGATTTTGATCTAAGGAGAAGAATAGGGATGCATACTAGAATCCTATAGGGTGTTGGACTTGTGGCAAAGATCATTGCAGGAGAGATTTTCCATAGAATCAGGGTGGTAGGCCTCAGATATATAGTGCACAGCAGGCACAAAATTTTATGGATGTTGGTCAGAGAATTCCCTATATTTATGTAGCATTGGATAACAAACAGGAATAACATCATACATATATCATTGAGATGGACAATAAGCTTTGTGTTCATGTTATTTCTATTTTGATTAACCCTGGAACTATTTATATCTATGTTAGTTTTGACTTGGTGGATAAGTGTGGTTTGCGTAAGGAATTGCATGCAGAATCTTGGTTAGTGCAATTGCCTACATGTACAAATAAGTGAGTTCACCATTGGGTAAGAGCTTGTTCATTTGATTTGAATGGTATGCCTACTGCAACACATTTGAATTTATTACCATTGGGATCATACAATATGCTATTGGGCATGGATTGGTTGCACCTTCATAGAACCAAAGTGGATTGTTATGAAAAATCTATTGACTGCTTGGATGAAAATGGAGAACCAAGAGTCTTATAGGGAAAGAAGAAATCCACATTAGTTAGGATGGTAACAACTATGCAGGCTAAGCACAGTCGCAGGAAAGGGTGTATGTTATTCTCAGTGCACATTTCTAGTCACAAAGGTAATGAAGTTGAGGATGCATATGTTTTGAGCACGTACCTAGTTCTAAAACAGTTTCAGGATGTATTTCCTGAGGACATTTCAGAGTTTCCACCTCACATGGAGGTAGACTTTTCTATTGAGTTGGTGCTAGGTGAAACTCTGACATCAAAGGGACCTCACAGGATGAGCATGCCTGAGTTGGTAGAGTTGAAGATTCAGTTGAAGAAAATGTTGGACAAGGGATACATTAGGTCAAGTGTATCACCATGGGGCGCACCATTATTTTTTGTGAATAAGAAAGATGGTACTCTCACATTATGCATTGACTACAAGAAGTTGAACAAAGGTACTATCAAGAACATGTATTTGTTGTTGAGGATTGATGACTTGTTTGATCAATGAAGGGAGAAACATTGTTCTCAAAGATTGATATGAGATTCGATATCATCAGGTATGCATCAAAGAGGAGGACATTTACAAAACAGCATTCCAGACCAGGTATGGGCATTATGAGTTTGTTGTAGTTCCATTTAGTTTGACTAAAGCTCCAACTACATTTATGGGCTTGATGAATAGTGTGTTGCATCTGTATTTGGATAAGTTTGTTATTATGTTCATTGATGACATATTGGTATTTTCTAAAAATGAGGAAGAACATGTCGAGAATTTAGTAGAAATGTTGAGGTTGTTGAGAGATCATCAGTTGTATTCTAAGCTCAGCAAGTGTCGTTTATTTCATACTGAGTTACATTACTTGGGGAATGTTATCTCCAAGGAGGGCATTGCAATAGATCCAAAAAAGATAAGGGCCATCATGGAGTGGGTAGATCCCAAGAATGTGGATGAGGTGAGATATTTCATGGGGTTAGCAAGCTATTATAGGAGGTTCATTAGGAACTTCTCATAGATTTCTTATCCTATTACATCATTGCAGAAGAAAGGTAAGAAGTTCGAGTGGATAGAGGAGCGTGAGGCCAGTTTTGAGCAGATTAAGTAGTTGTTGACACATGCACCAGTGTTAAAGATTGTAGATCAGACCAAAGAGTTTGTATTATGTACACATTCTTGCAAGAAAAGACTTGGATTCCTTATCAAGGATAGACAGGTGGTATGTTATGAGTCACAAAAATTGAATGAGAATGAGTAGAACTACCCCACACATGATCTTGAGTTGGAAGCAATCATACATGCATTGAAGATGTGCAGACGTTATCTTCTGGGCACGAGATTTGTGTTGATGAGTGATCACAGTGGGTTACGGTATCTATTTGACCAACCGAACCTAAATGGTAGACAGACTCGGTGGTTAGCCACGATCATTGAGTTCGATTTCAAGATAAAATATATCAAAGGTAAAGAACAGGGTGGAAGATGCTCTTTGCAGGTGAATACAGGTAAATCACTTAGCAACTATGAGCTCCTATGGGAGAGACTTACATGATAGGATTTTGTAGGAAATTCAACAGGATGTCAGGTATATGGAGATTATGCAAAAATTGTAATGGAGTTCGGATGGTAGTACAGGTACAAGTACATATGGTGGTACATGTATATGTACAGGTAGTAGTACATGTATAGGTACAAGTAGTAGTACATGCATAGGTATAGGTAGTAGTACATGTAAAGGTACAGGTGTAGGTGCACAAGATGTGGACTATTTCCTTACAACAGATGGATTGGTTTGATTCAGAGACATGATATATGTGCTAGATAGAAGTGAGCTTAGGAAGGTGATATTGAGAGAGTTTCATGTGAAACCATATTTAGGTCACGCAGGTTATCAAAAGACACTAACAATAGTAAGAAATTTTATTATTGGATGAATCTGAAGAAGGATGTAGCGAAGTTTGTGGATAGGTTTTTTGATTGTCACCATGTGAAGGACAAATGTAAGCATTCAGGTGGACTACTATAGCTGATTGTGATTCTAGAATGGAAACGGGAAGTCATTTACATGGAATTAATCACATGTTTGTCGAGGACAGTGAAACACCATGATTCCATCATGGTTGTTGTGTGCTTCTATTCTTTTCCAACACTTAGAAAATGTATGTTATGTAATCCATAAAAGGTACATGTTTTTTGATTCCATGATTTACGTTCATCTTCAACAACATGATTATAATCAAAATGACCATTTGAATATCAAAATTGGTTATACCTTTCTTTGCTGTCTCTGATGTAAGTATGGCGATGAGAGCTTGCCTCAGTTCTTTCCCTACAATGGGCACTGGCATGGGATGATGGGGATGTGTTCCCATCATTCTCTTTCCTTGACAATTTTGACGATGTCTTGAATGCATCTAACACCTTCAAGCATTCTCCCTCGGTGTATCTCAAGCCTGCAAATTGAGGTCTTTGCACAAACTCAAATGGTTGAGTTATGCCTTGGTTATTAACACCAAGTTGTTCTTCCTCCTCGTGCCTCATCCTTGTAAGGAGCCTCATGTTTTTCCCTGTAATTGGGATCTCCACATCTCCAACAAAAATCATACTATGTGAAGATGAAACTGAAAGGAAATCAACATCTTTTACCTCCTTTGTTGATTTGGAAAGAACTGATGAGGGCTTCTCATCATCTGTTGTTGGTGGTTTTCTAGATGTCTTGGCGCATTCCCCAACTTCCTTTCTGACATACCCAAGTCCTATCTGACGGGGTAATTCCTCCACTTTGATGGGGTTGAGAATTCCTTGGCCATTAATGCCCAAGCCTTTTCCTTCATACCCCATTATCTTCAAGAGTTTGGAGCCAATTCCTGTGGTATGATTTTCAAAAATATCAAAATCATCATCAAGACTCATACATGAATTCAAAGAATTACTTTTTACCTCACATGGGTCACGCTGCAGCTTTTCCAAGGCCTTGTCCTTTGCTTGCAGCTATCACAACAAACTATGTTTCTCCTCTTTCTCTTCTTGTAGACACATCTTCAATTCAACGTTCTTTGTTTGAAGATTTTGTTTGTTGTGCTTCATTTCTTCCAGGGCCTCTTCCATGGGTCGCAACTGAAGTTGCAATCACTTCTTTTCTTTTGTCTCTTTCTATAGAGTTTCATACATTATTTCCACCCTTTTGGAAATTTTGAACATGGTCTCGTACATTAATTTTTCATCCTCTATCACTACACGTTCCATTGTTCTTGCTTGAAATTCACATCCACGCAAAGACCACTCTAATACCACTTGATCTGGGTCCGGGTGTGACAAAGGACCCTTCCAAGACCTTTTACTTTCGTGATGTGTTAAATTGCATTTTTAAAAGAACATAAATGAATACATCTGCATGTTGTAATGAAGAGGAACATGACAATCATTAGCACATGAAAACATAAGCCGTTGATAACGGAGTTCGTCCAGGAGGGACTACGTCTCCAAGCTCCAGTGTCATGATGGAGTAGGTCGCTGCATTAAGTGTTGTCAATAGTGATGATGTACATAAGAGGTGGTGTCGCTATCATACAAGGAAAATTCCCTCATGCAGGAGTGGCTCCAAGAGATGTTCCGCTACAGGAACTCTCAGTCAAAAGGACTCCTCTCAATATGACCTAAACTCATTCATGATAATAACGAACATCCTACCAACATGGCATAAAAGGGATTTCATTGCAATCATACATGGCGACACATGAGTATCCCATAAACTAACGACAAAGGGATCTTAAAAAAAACATGACGAATCATGACAACAAGTACATCTCACAAATGATTCTGCATCACATCAAACAAGTATCATGAGACAAGTAAGAAAACAAGATCCCAGATCAAACATCAAACAGGGATTTGTGCAACACAATGCATAGAAAAATGAAGTACATGAACACATTGCATATACCTCACATCCAGGGACCATCTGTAAGAAAAGTATGTCAAACTATTGAAGCTAGCTGTACCATCAATCTCATGGCGTCGAATCTCATGGAATCACTGCTCGCACGTCGAATGCTGACACCTACACTCCACTTAGAAAAGTGGCCGAAAAATGAAATGAGAAAATGGAAAATCTGAATGCACCATTAGATTTGTGGCATCGAATAGTTAAAAATCAACTATCAATTTTTTGAATTCTGAGAAAGTGAAAATCTAGGGCTTAAGGAATCTTTTAGATTCCCTAGATTCCTTAAAGATTCCCTCCTCCAGGTCCTCTGCAATTCTGTTGCTTAGATCAGGAAACTAACTACACCATCAGGTTTGTGTCACTGAGAGGTGTAATATTGACATAAAATTTGTCCAATTTGGACACTGCAAAAATTTCGCCCTCCTCGAAATTTTGCTCCATCATGGTTCCACCTGCAAATAAATTAATTAAAAAATTGGCATCTCAGTTTCTGTGCATGCTTCTGGTTCCTCCATTCCCCTGGGCGCACTGATGAAATGACAAGTTTATATCAATTTTCCATTGGATTCGTCATGAAAATTGTTTAGGTGGATTGGTAATAATCTGTTTGATGTGGAGGAAGTAGGGCGGTCAAACCGCGCCCCCACCCATTCTACATAACCGCATTACTCGTTTTGGGGGTTGGGTCCACGTTGGGTAGCCCACCCCATACCTTCTGTAGCACATGCAGTTGGCACTTTTTTTATGAATGGATGGCGTATTAAATGGATATGAGGTTGGTGATATTAAATGGTGTATGGGCGCATGATTTTTGGTGGTTGGTACATCATATGAGGTTGCCCGGTGGGGGCTGGCCGATGTGATCCAGGCGGGTTCGATCCTCGCTGGCCTTGCACATTATCAGGCATGTGGATACATATGGTGGGGCGTGGGCTAGGTCCACTGGAGGTGACCTGCCCACATCCCTTTAATATATATATATATGCTCCAATATAGTTGCGGTGGGTTTGGTTGGAGGGTCTGGTGGGGTGATGGCTACCAGCCCAATTAATAAATAATTTTTGTTAAAGCAGTTGGGCCAATGGGGTTCATGGCCCATCGACCCTTTTTTTAAATAATTTTGTTTTGTAATCTGTTTTGGGGGTGGTGCGGGTAGTGGCCCGCCACCTCTCTATATATATATATATATATATATATATATATATATATATATATATATATATATATATATATAATAGACCTTTTTTTTAATTTTGTCTAACATAAGGGTTATTAGACAAATTAAATAGGCAACAATTTCGCCTGCTTTAGGGAGCTAGGTTTCATGTCTTGTGATCGGAAAAATTGTAGGACACTTAAACCTGGGCCACAGTCCAACTTTGACCAGAACTTTGACTATCTCGTTCTCCCTCATACGAGCTCGGATTGACGAATTTTTCACACTACTATGATCAGGACAGTGAGATCTACGCTTTGGTCCTGGTTCAAAATCATTCTAATCACTTTGATTTTCAAGCTTCCATAAGCCCTCTTTGTCTCGTGTGTCTCTAGAGCCACCTGGATCAATGCTCCCCACTAAGGAGATTTTGGTCCTCCAAAAGAATGAAAATTAATCTGCAACTTCTTTGTACCTTGTCTGCGTCACAAGTGTCCTGAAAATGTCTTACTTCCATCTCCTTCACCTTTGTTCTTGTGAGCCTGAAGCGATGAGCCAACACCTGCAACCTATAGTACATTGTTTTTGCAAATTACATGCTTGACTTACATGACCAACTAATGACCCAAGCATCCCATACTTTCCACGAGTTTATAACACATACTCAGTGGTCAAGTTTACATCGAAATGGAAACAATCCCTCAACTATGAAAACAAGGCCACATATCATTGTTTCTTCAAGTGATGGTCAAACACATCATCACTGCAACACACGATTAACAAAGATAAGGCCAAAACTATTTTTTATTTGACAAGTGATGGAAACACAACATCACTTTCACAGTTTATCATGCAAATTAGAATAAGACCAGACATCATTGTTGCCTAACAAGTGATAGACAACACATCATCACTTTTACATTTTAAAATGCAACAAATGATTTACAAAAGCACGACCATGATAAGCTAACATATCTAGAAACCATTTTTCACTTATCTCTATGAATGGATCATCCCCCTGTGGTGGTTTTTCTTGTCGAACAATTGTCTCATCTGGTTCATGCATTGACACTTTGTCTTTAAGGCGCTGCTCTGGATGGAGCCTCCAACAAGTGACTCTTTGGTGGCCGCTACTGTCGCAATGACTGCAATAGGTCTTCTTCCTCCAGATATTCTTAACATGTTTCTTTACCTGTTGTTGAGACGGGCTTTCATGCCTCCTCCTATTGTGTGCTTCTATTCTTTTCCAACACTTAGAAAATGTATGGTTATGTAATCCACAAAAGGTACATGTTTTTCAATTCCATGATTTACGTTCATCTTTAACAACATGATTATAATTAATGACCATTTGAATATCGAAACTAGTTATAAATTTCCTTACTATCTCTGGTGTAAGTATGGTGATGAGAGCTTGCCTAAGCTCTTTCCCTACAATGTGCACTGCAATGGGATGATGGGGATGTGTTCCCATCATTCTCTTTCCTCGACGATTTCAACGATGTCTCAGAAGCATCTGACACCTTCGAGCATTCTCCCTCGGTGTATCTCAAGCCTGCAAATTGAGGTCTCTACACAACCTCTAATGGTTGAGTTTGCCTTGGTTATTAACACCAAGTTGTTCTTCCTCCTCGTGCCTCATCCTTGTAAGGAGCCTCATGTTTTTCCCTGTAATTGGGATCTCCACATCTCCAATAGAAATCATACTATGTGAAGACGAAACTGAAAGGAAATCAACATCTTTTACCTCCTCTATTGATTTGGAAAGAACTGATGATGTCTTCTCGTCATTTGTTGTTGGTGGTTCGCTAGCTATATTGGCGCATTCCCGAACCTCCTTTTTGACATACCCAAGTCCTATCTGACGGGGCAATTCCTCCACTTTGATGGGGTTGACAATGCCTTGGCCATTAATGCCCAAGCCGTTTCCTTCATACCCCATTCTCTTCAATAGTTTGGAGCCAATTCCTACGGTATGATTTTCAAAAACAACGAAATCATCATCAGGAAACATACATGAATTTATAGAATTACTTTTTACCTCACATGGGTCATGTTGCAACTTTTCGAAGGCTTCATCCTTTACTTGCTGCTGTCGTAGCAAACTACGTTTCTCCTCTTTCTCTTCTTGTAGACGCATATTCAATTAAGCATTCTTTGTTTGAAGATTTTGTTTGTTGTGCTTCAGTTCTTCAAGGGCCTCTTCTGTGGCTCGCAACTAAAGGTGCAATCGCTCCTTTTCCTCTGTCAACCTTTTGGAAATTTTGAGAATGGTCTCGTACATCAATTTTTCATCATCTGTTGCTGCATGTTTTATTGTTTCCGCTTGCAATTCACATCCACACAAAGACCTCTCTGATACCACTTGATTGGGTCCGGGTGTCTTATCGGGAAAACTTGTGTCCATTCAGAGCTACTAGTCCCACTAAGACAGGTAGCTATCTTAGAAACAAACAAACTAAAGTCACTTGTGTTTTCCTTTATGAGAGATAGATGAGAAAGAAGCAGAGAGTACCAACCTCAGTCTTTCGCTAGTCTCCTTGCTTGTTTTCTCTCTCCTTTGACAAAGCTTTCGCCACTCCTTTCTCACTTGTCCCACTTCAAAGAACACTTATAGAGTCAAGGCAACAAAATACCATCAAAGCATAGAGATCTATAACCATAAATAATGTAGGATTAGATGTACATTAACCATATAAATGCATATACAAATACAAGATTCAGAGATATACAAGCATATGGAGGAAAACTCAAAGAGATTTATTGATTGAAGTAGTAGAAGAGAGGATTACAACCAGGTTTTCTGATCCAGCATCATCCTCCCGGCATGAAAGCCCTCTTCACCTCATACAAAGCAAGATCACCCAACAATGTCTTCAAAGAGAAACCAACAACACTTCCTTGCAAATTACAAAATTCCAGCCTTTGGATCTCTAGGATGAGGGATCCATATATAGATGTTTACAGGAGAGTGAGTCAGCTTCTGGTATTTTTATTAGTGTCATTTCACTGATAGTTCTTGGTTCCACTTGGAGATTTCAGATCTCTTACTCATCCCTGGGCAAATTCAGAGAGGCAAGTGTCATATGAGCAGTTTCTAGAAGATTCTCTGGGCTTCCACCTAGCAAACTGCTTCTGCCATTTGTCTGCTCTTGCTTATCGCACCCTATAGAAGGGCTTTCTAGTATGAATCGGACCCCCCATGTGTAATAGGTGAGATGCATCGTACCCTATGCATGGAGCAGTCTATATGGTCATGTTTTGACCAGTTCTGAGTATTTTTTCATGGAGAACTTTTGGGAGATGATGTAATCAATTGACCTTGTTCCTTTAGGGTATGAAACAACACTTTTAGGGGTTTAGAAGCCCTTGGTTTATGGACATATGTGATTGGGGTTGCAGTGCCCAAATATGTCTATAATAGTTGCCCCCTAAAGCATGAGGTCATAAATCTTTTGATGTCGGGTGAAATGCTTTATAATGAGGATCCGAGGTTTTTTGAACTGGAAGGTGAGCTGTAATAAGATACAATACAATACATTAATTTCATAACATTTTCATGATCTAGCTGAGGCGAGCATTCCCATGCTCAGCTTTATAAATTCATATTCATGTACATAAGACAGATAATCATCTATGTGGCAGACTGATGATTCTGGTAGAGCCATCATCCTTTAGTTTGGATGATTATCTTTGCAGCTGTGATGTACATTTGATGTCTTTATTTTCTTGAGTATATCGCAGCCCAAATGGATGAAACTAGATCCGGGGTCTTCAAACTCGTTCAATATTCGCCCGAAGTACAAGTCGATCCATGTGAAAAGATGTTCTGATGTCGAACATGGAAAGACATCTCCTGATTAGCAGCCAATGATGTGAGCTATTAACAGGCGCGAGAGGAATCACCAATAATGATGATGACCCTCAAGGTACTACAATATAATTCACGTGGTGTGAATACATGAGTTGACATCAAACACCACGTAAAATCTTTCGGTCAAAGGCCATTGATGTAAACCTGTCGTCAGAAGTGAGAAACTTGCCATTGAGGCATGCAAACTTCAAAGTACTGAAAGGGTTGTTCCTAAGTCAACTTCTTGGATAATGAGCTGATGTCGACAAGAAGTGACCAATCGTAGGAGGGCCTTAATGAATCCCACATCTACAACACGGAATGGAGCAAATGATTTTGTGGAGGTGAAAACGATCCGATGATATAAGGTTCACGGTGGTGGTCATGAAAAATGGAGAGTGAAGGTATTGCAGTGGATGAGGCGTTAGCTAGATTGGTGAATTCTCTGAGTGACTTCTCTTGAACATACCAGCGACACTTGATGGATTGGTAGCATTAACCCCAAGGTGGATGGTACAATGAACCAATGGTGATATGACTGGTGAACGAAATAACCCAACCCGACTCAATCATGGTGACAGAGTGAAAGTGTCATGTTCAAAAGCGACCTGCTACCAATGAAGCTATTCAAGTTTTCTTCCCTTTTTCCACAGTCATTGCTAACCAGTACCTCTTTATTTTTGTCAAGCTTGAGGAGGACAAAATATGCTTGTTCTATAATTTTCTCTTCGGGCAAACTTGTCGCTATGTCTTAACGAGCCTAGCAACAGTGAAACTCGCTCTTGTCTGCATCGACAAGTTTGTCACTATTGTTTTAACGAGTTTAACGACAAAGATAACTCGATCCTTTTCAATTTTAGAGAGTCTAAAAAGGGACCGAAAGGCAACTCCAGTGGTCCTTTTTCGCAATGTTATCCCTTAAGTCCAAAAAAGTATAAAATAATATGAAAGGGATGAATTTTCGATAGTTTTAACGGGCTAAACAAGAAAAGCGCTCGATCTTTTTGTGTAATAATCCCTCGGGTCCAAAAAGATTAAAATCTAGAGGAGGGATGGCACTTCTGATTGCTTTAACGAGCTGGAGAGGCCAATTGCTCGACAATATTTTCATATTTTACGAGTCAGTTGAAAAGAGCTTCAAGGAGACTCGTTTTTTGAGGAACGAATGATGTTTTTGGATAGCAACTGGTTCCAGATAAGGTTTGGAACTTTTCAATCATGGCAGTGTAAAGAAGGTGGCTAATAGAATCACTTGTCGCAGCTGTTCGTGAAAAGGGTAAACAATCAAATGGAGGCGTATGATTGGCTAAAAAAGAGTGGAGGTGATGGTAAGAACACGACCAAGGTTCAAAAGCTTATAATTATGCGATCGCAAAGATTATTTACTGAAGGTGGGGTTCATTTTTTAATGATCTTAAACTCTATGGGAACACTTGCTCATTGCTAGGTTTATTTTTTAACGAGCTTGAACTTCATGTAAAACTGCTCATGGCTAGGTTTATTTTTTAATGAGCTTGAACTTCGCATAAAACTACTCGTACCAGTCGTACGATAAGGATGTCTCATCGATAGGTTCATTTTTTAGGGAGCTTGCACCATTCGAAACTTTGCTCCAGAGCCTTTCGTTATGCAAGCTAGGAATGACCAACCTACGAGTCTAAAGGGTTAAGAGCCTACAAACTAAGAAAATAAATGGTCGCTTTTCACTTGCATGCAAAAAGGTTTGCATGCCCCCAGGTATAAATTAGAGTTTCCAGGTCACCATATGGAAGTTCTTGCATTAGCAATATTGTTCCATCCGCGTCGCAGACAAAACACTTCCTTGGCGATGTCCATCGAAATGGACAAAGGTGACTATTGTCAGTGCCAATCACATAACCTTTGATGGGGGAATCCTTTTCCAGTCTGATCCATTTTCCTAAACGGACAGGATTGTCAAACTAGTCATATTCCCACACGGAAACCTACCTTATATCCGGGGTTTTCCTGTCGAAGCAGACCAGGGCGCATGCCTCCTGGGTTTCAGTCACAATCACCGAATCACTCGCGTTCATCAGGTGGACGGACTGGAGATTGATGAGACATTCCTTGTTCAAAAAGACCAGTTAAGGATGGCATTTGACTAATAGCTGTGTTTGAACCAGGGAATGAAATCTGGTCTATGAGCTGGACCACTTTGCCTTCATGTGGAAAACACATCACTCGAAAGAGTGAGGAAACAATGGGTCCCATGCTATAAATGTAGTCATGTCCGAGGAGTCGACTATAATATAAAGGCCCTTGGACTACCATCACATTTAGATCAATGGTTTTCCTTCTCAAAGTTATAGGCAAATTTGGAAGGATCCCCAACAGTCAACTGGTTCCTTTGTTGAAGCCTATCAGATTTTGAATCTCAGGCAGAAGCGATGGTGAACCAAGTGCTTTCCAAGTAGTTGAGGAAAGGATACTCATAGAAGCCCCTTCATCTATGATAGTACCAACCATGATCATTCTATAAGCTTGTACTATGATTCGGAATGGCACATTAGATGGTAGACGGGGTCTGCCTAGTAGATTCCAATAGAAGGAAATGACTAGATTTCTTGGAGGTGGAATTGAATAAACGGCCGGATAAATCTATAATGAACTTCCTTCCTGCAGTAAAGGAATGGGTAGATTGCCCCCATGTTCATTGGATTCTGTTTTTACGAAGAGAATTTGAACGGTGTCGTTCTCATTCTCTTTGGTGACAGTATCATCTGAAGGTGGACCCTCTGAAGACAAGATTGGGTCGACTGCCATCTCAACCTGTTGAATTTGGTCCAGTGTGGACTCAGAGGGTTTATATTCAATGATAGGTGCTTCGACCGACAACAACAGTGTGTCAGTCAGATTTTCAACTAGTGATGGACTCGGCAAAAGTTTCTTGTATCCAGGAGGAAGTCGTTGTGGTGACATAGGACAATTATCCAAGACTCTTTTAGCTTTGTCTAGGAAGGGACAATGGTGGAGGGCATGATCACCTTCACACAGTCTACAAGAAGATTTGGATTTTCCTTTTCATCCATTGACTTTGTTTTCACTAGTTGACGGTGTGTTCTCAACATGATCGTCAGTGGTTGAAGACACCGGATCATGCAAGCGGGGAGACCAGTTCCTAAAGATCCGTAGGATGCAGGGACAATCTCGATGATAGTGGTCTCCCTTGCAAATGACACATGGAGATTTAGGTTTGGAAGGTGCAGTGTGTGGATTTTCTCTAGATGATGCATGGTTTCACCTTTTTGTTGTTGGATTCTTCTTCTTCTTCTCCTTCCCTTTCTTCTTCTTCTCAGTTACTTGGTTTTTAGCGTTGCTAGCTTCACCAAGTGAAGAGGAAGAAGGAGAGGGAGAAACAAATGAAGTAGAAGGTGGGGGAGAAACTTCATCTGGTTGCTGATTGGGTTGCTAAGGAATTGTGGTGTTTTGAATGAAAAAGGTCGAGAAAGCCAAACTGGACGGCCAATTGTGAGTCCTGGAAATGACATTGTGGCCATGTGTGGAGCACCAACATCCCCCCAAGAGGAGAAGGGAGTAGGATTTCCTCCAAGGGGAAATCCTTGATTGGTAGACTCCATTTCTCAACCTAAAGACCAACAAGAGAATAATGACATTATTCTGATTAAAATAAATTTTATGATGCTTTGACACAACTTGCTTTTTCAATTTTTAAGAGTCGATAAAAAGCTAAAGATGACTCTAGTCACCTTCGATTTTTAATGAGCCTGAAGTGACAAGTGCTCAGATGGAGCTTTTCTTTTAAGGAGTCTGAAAAGGAAAAAAAGTGACTAATCTGGAAATCTATATAGAGGGATTACCAAACCAATCCCAAAAATGAAGAATACCTTTTACGGTACAGCAGCCAATCTTCCCGAACATTGTATTCAGTGCATTGCGATTGATAGGGTGGCAGAGATGACTTCCTAAGGATAAAGGATGTAGCTTATTATGGTCTCCCAATATATACTCGACAGTACGTGGGAGCACAAGTCCGTACTGGCACTTGTCATCTCAAAGAGGAGGAATCACCAAACCTACGATGAAAGCGATAGTTACCAGGCTTTACGACGCTGGAATATGTCTCTAGCCTAGACTTCTAAATGTTGTGCGTTAAGTTCCAAAGAATTTTTATGTTCATTGACGTTTATTTTACAGTTGATCTTTCTTAAAAGGCTCACCACATGATGTAGATATACAATTCCTAAATATGAAATCTAAGATGATAAACAGTCGTTTATTTTCTTTTTGCAATGAAAATCCTAGCTACTAAGGAAACAGAAATGAAATTATTTCAACATACAGTAGAGAGCACACACTAGATGAACTTTTCCTAAATCAACTTCAGCATGCAGTCTTAATGCAAATGCACATGCATGTATTTTTTTTTAGTTTCCTTAATGTGAGAATGACAAAAAGAAAATGAAGTATAGATCTGAACTATCTTCTTTCAAAGCGACAATACTAATAATTTTCTTTTCAAAAAATGAAAGTAAAGACAAGACGACACTTTGCGATTTCGAATTTAAAATTGATTTCGACACTTGAAATAATAATGATTCAAATCAAATACAATGGAAAAAGTGTAATCGACTATCTAAAAGAGGATTTCTTTGTGACACTCTTTTTCTTGACTGAAAACGACACTTGCGACACTTTCAAATCAAAAGACGACAGTTCGATTAAGCTACTAGTTGCAAAGGAGAACTGTAAATGATGAAAAATACATAAAAAAACATTCACAATTCCTTCTGATGGAGGCTGAATAATGCAAAGGAAGATGGTTTCAATGGAGATATATTGATCATAGACAACAAAACTACTCAATAAAGCTAAAGACAATGAAGAAAAAACCAAAATCTAGAGGCAGAAACAGTCTTAGTCAATCATCGCACATGTAACACTGGGAAACAGGGATGCATCTTACCTGCAACACACAGGAGGTGCGATGCATCCTGGTTGCCAAGAAGAGACAATGCAATGGTCCAGGGACGAGAATGTGCTTGGTTTTCAGTTACAGTTTGCAGCTAAGTTTAGGGATTTAGGCTGAGCTAATGATTGCCAGTAAACACAAAGTATAGGCACTGATCTAATGAGGTTACTTGAGCTACCACAAGGGCACTTAGTATGTTTGCAGACTAGATGTTTAGTTCATAAACCAACCCAGAGATTGACTAAAACAGCGTTGATCTACTTTGCAGTTGCATAGCAAAAGCAGTTCGAAGGCTAGTTGGCTTAACTTCAGGCTCCGTCTGTGGTTTATAAAGCAAACAACATTAACAAAACAAACAAACTATTCGCTCCCCAGTGGAGTCGCCATTTTGTTATCAGGAAAACTAGTGTCCATTCAGAGCTGCTAGTCCCACTAAGATGGGTAGCTATCTTATAAACATACAAACTAAAGTCACTTGTGTTTTCCTTTATGAGAGATAGATGAGAGAGAAGCAGAGAGTACCAACCTCAGTCTTTCACTAGTCTCCTTGCTTGTTTCCTCTCTCCTTTGATAGAGATTTCTCAACTCCTTTCTCACTTTTCCTGCTTCAAAGAACACCTGTAGAGTCAAGGCAGCAAAATACCATCAAAGCATAGAGATCTATAACCATAAATAATGTAGGATCAGATGTACATTAACCATATAAATGGATATACAAATACAAGATTCAGAGATATACAAGCATATGGAGGAAAAATCAAATAGCTTTATTGATTGAAATAGTAGAAGAGAGGATTACAACCAGGCTGTCTGATCCAGCATCATCCTCCTAGCATGAAAGTCCTATTCACCTCATACAAAGCAAGATCACCCAACAATGTCTTCAAAGAGAAACTAACAACACTTCCTTGTGAATTACAAAATTCCAGCCTTTGGATCTCTAGGATGAGGGATCCATATATAGATGTTTACAGGAGAGTGAGTCAGCTTCTGGGATTTTGATTAGTGTCATTTCACTGATAGTTCTTAGTTCCACTTGGATATTTCAAATCTCTTACTCATCCCTGGGCGAATTCAGAGAAGCAAGTGTCATATGAGCAATTTCTAGAAGATTCTCTGGGTTTCCACCTAGCAAACTACTTCTGCCATTTGTCCGCTCTCGCTCATCGCACCCTACAGAAGGGATTTATAGTATGCATCCCACCCCCCACGTGTAATAGGTGAGATGCATCACACTCTATGCATGGAGCAGTCTGTATGGTCCTGTTTTGACCAGTTCTGAGTAGTTTTTCATGGAGAACTTCTGGGAGATGATGTAATCAGTTGACCTTGTTCCTTTAGGGTATGAAACAACACTTTTAGGGGTTTTCAAGCCCTTTTTTTATGGACATATGTGATTGGGGTTGCAGTGCCCAAATATGTCTATAACAGGATGTGACAAAGGACCCTTCCAAGACCTTTTACTTTCGTGATGTGTTAAATTGCATTTTTAAAAGAACAAAAATGAATACGTTTGCATGTTGTAAAGAAGAGGAACATGACAACCATTTGCACATGAAAACATAAGCTGTTGATAACAGAGTTTGTCCAGGAGGGACTACGTGTTCGGGCCCCAGTGTCAAGATGGTGTAGGTCACTGCATTAAGTGTTGTCAATAGTGATGATGTACATAAGAGGTGACGTTGCTATCATACAAAGAAAATGCCCTCACACGACAGTGGCTCCAAGAGATGTTTCACTATAGGAAATTTCAATCAAAAGGACTCCTATTTGTATGACCTAAACTCATGCATGATGATAATGAACATCCTGCCAACATGGCATAAAAGGGATTTCAATGCAATCATACATGGTGACACATGAGTATCCCATCAACATAACGACAAAGGGATCTCAAACAAAACATGACGAATCATGACAACAAGTACATCTCACAAATGATTTCGCATCACATCAAACAGGCATCGTGAGACAAGTAAGAAAAAAATATCCCACATCAAACATCAAACTGGGATCTGTGCAGCACAATGCATAGAAAAAATAAGTACATGAACACATTGCATATACTTCACATCCAGGGACCATATACAAGAAAAGGATGTCAAACTACTGAAGTTGGCCATACCATCAATCTCACGGCGTCAAATCTCATGGAATGACTAATCGCACGTCGAATGATGACACCTACACTCCACTTAGAAAAGTGGCCAAAAAATGAAATGAGAAAATGGAAAATCTGAACGTAGCATCAGATTTGTGGAGTTGAATAGTGCAAAATTGACTATCAAATTTCTGAATTCTTAGAAAGTGAAAATCTGGGGCTTAAGGAATCTTTTAGATTCCCCCTAGATTCCTTAAATATTCCCTCCTTCGGGTCCTCTACAATTCTGATTCTTAGATCAAGAAACTAACTACACGATTGGGTTCGTGTCACTGAGAGGTGTAAGATCGGCATAAAATTTGTCCAATTTGGACACTGCAAAAATTTCACCCTCCTGGAAATTTTGTTCCATCATGGTTTGACCTGCAAATAAATTAATTAAAAAAAATTGGCATCTCGGTTTCCATGGGTGCTCCTGGTTCCCCCATGCCCCCAGTGCACTGATGAAATGATGGGTTTATATCAATTTTCTAGTGGATTCATGTAAAATCGTTTAGGTGGATTAGTAATAATTCATTTGATGTGGAGGAGGTTGGACGATCAAAACCCCAGCCCCTCCCATTTTACATAATTGCATTACTCGTTTTGGGGGTTGGGTCCGCATTGGGCGGCCCACCCCATACCTTCCGTAGTGCATGCAGTTGGCATGTTGTTTTTGAATGGATGGCACATTAAATGGATATTAGGTTGGTGGTATTAAATGGTGTATGGGCGCATGATTTTTGGTGGCTGGTACATCATATGAGGCCGCCCGGTGGGGGCCGGCCCATGTGGGCTCGGCGGGTTCGATCCTCGCCAGCCTCACACGTTATTGGGCATGTGGATATGTATGGTGGGGTGTGGGCCGGGTCGACTGGAGGTGGCCCGCCCAACCCTATATATATATATATATATATATATATATATATATATATATATATATATATATATATATATATATATATATATATATATATATATATATATATATATATATATATATATATATATATATATATATATATATCTTTATTTTATATATATAATAAGCTTTTTTCTTAATTTTGTCTAACATAAGGGTTATTAGAAAAATTAAAGAGGCAACAATTTCACTCGCTTTCGGGAGCTAGGTTTCATGCCCTGGGATTGGCAAAATTGTAGGACACTTAAATGTGGCCCACAGTCCAACCTTGACCAGAACTTTGACTGGCTCATTCTCCCTAGTACGAGCTCAGATTGACAAACCATTCAAACTACTGTGATCAGGATGACGAGATCTATGCTCTGGTCCTAGTTCGAAATCATTCTAATCACTTTGATTTTGGAGCTTCCATAAGCCCTCTTTGTCCTATGTGTGTCTCTAGAGCCAGTTGGATCATTGCATGGGAAATGATAGGGTGAAAATGGCCATCATTATTTTTGATTTCTAAAACATGTAAAATGATATCCTACACCTGCATACATGTTTAATGAGCCATTTTAACCAATTTACCCACCTCAAAAAAAAAATTTAACACTCAAAGAGCAAAACCCTAGCTCATTCCTAGAGGTTTTTGGGCAAGTTTCATCATAAACCCTATTGTTTTTTCCTACAAGCAAATCATTCTCCCACTATTTCTCCACTCATTTTCATTAGCTTCCAAATTCCTTTCACCTTTCTCAAGACTGGTCCATCATTTTGTCAAAAAATCACCTTCATATCACTACATTTTCATTCACACCTCACATTTTATTTTTAGCTACCTGCTGCTAGGGATTTGTGTCATCATGGAGGCAGAATCTTCGCCAGAAAGAAAAAGACAACATAAATGAGGGAAGATCCTTAGATATGAACCATCAGACTGCAATACAATCAACTCCTTTCCTTTCATCAAACAATGCTTTGAGGATTTCCATTGCCTAAAATTTTGCAAAAGGGTGAGTGAGGTGGGATTTCATGAGCAGTTAACAGATTGGGTGGAAACTCAACTAAAAGGAGAAACTGCTATTATTGCTGGTGTTGAGTTCAGTTTTTTAGTAGCCTCCATCTCAATTGCAACTGGGTTACTGGAAAATGAATAATATTGGTTCAAAGGAATGAGCCTAGATCTTGAATACTACAAGCCTTTCTTGAAGATGCCATATAGGGAAACACATACTCACCTCATGCCTTTCAAATACTTATTGGAGAAATATGCCCCTTTGATGAAAACTATCATGAGATTCTTCACTTGTGAAGGTAGATTCTCCAGGTTGTATGCCTATCACATTCGCCTCCTAATGCATTTCACCTCTCAAAAGCCACTCAACATGTGTAATTATCTATTCAAGATCATTTCCAAAATGTATGAAAAAATACAATTAAATGACAAAGAGAACTCCCCAAGCTTGTTCCATCTCAATCTCATCAAAACCATTTTCCTTCACTAGCTGACAGAGAACGGTATTGCTTGGGAAGCCTTTTTGGAAGCAGCCTTGAAATGGCATGAGAAAAATGCAACATCTTAGTCTCTTTAGTGCACCAAAACAATAAACAGAGGTGGGGTCATCTAGAAAAACATTGGAGAAGACTTAGCTACCCAAACTTGAGGTGACTAAATTGTATAAGAAAGGGCGGCAGCTTGTGTTTTCTTCTCACAGAGAGAAAGGGGCCAAGCCTTCTTCATTAACAAAGTAGGAATCGACATCAAAAGAGAAAGACATAGTTGAGCATGAGTTTGAACTAGTTGATCCAGAGACTAAAGATCAGACCTCAAACATGTGACAGACAATCAAGGATAAGGACTACCAAATCAAAGAGCTAGCAATCAATTTGGAAAGGGCAAAATATGTTATATCATTCCTTGAATAGGAAAACAGTTAACTCAAAGAAAAGGAGTTGATCCTAGAAAAGGAAAAAGCCAAGTTATTGCAGCAAGTTGGAAAAGGTAAGGAGATCATGGAATCAAGTGAGCTTGAAGCATCAAAGGGGAGAGGAAAAGGGAAAAGACCAAGAACAAGACGCCTCAAGAAAGATTTGCAAGAAGAGCAAGAAAAATTTTTGCTGAATGAGTACCTTGACCTAGAAGATAGGATTGCCCTAGAGGTTCATCAAGATAAGTAATATTGGATAAATAGGGTAAATGAACACTTGGAGAAGCTCCTTAAGAAGGAAAACAGGGATAATCAGTTTCTCAGACACATGGCGCACCACTATCAAGCTCAAAACATGATCGCCACTGTCAAAGTGAAGCAACTTGAAAATAACCTCAAGAAGGAAAAAAATGACAAAAACCATTAGGGAAACTTGGAAATGCTTGATGAAGCATTAGTGAAGCTATAACAAACATGTTTTTATACCTTCCCTCCAATTTTGAGCAAATTCTGATCATCTTGAGTTTTTTGAGAAATTTTGGTCCAAGTTCAGAAATTCAGCTGCTCCAAGCGCTGCGCCTTTTCCTCAGGCCTCCATTTGAGGAAAGTTCGACATTTTTGGAAATCTCTTTCCATCCTCTAAAAACCCATTTTCTCATATTTTGTATAGGTGGCTTAGTTTTGGAGAAAAAGGCAAAAAACTAGAAACCAACTATCATTCTGGACCATTTTTTGACAGGCGCTGTGCTTCTGGAGTCACCTTGGGAGAATGAATTTTTGGAGGCCTTCCCATGGTCCAAATTCAAAAATGAAAACTGTTCAGGAAACTAGACATGAAGGGCTAGTTGACTATTCTCTCAGTTGTGCATTTTGACTCCTATAAGGCACTTAAAACTCAACTCAAAGTCGGCGTTGCACTTCTACACCTTTCCGTGTTTTAATTTGTAAATTTCATTGTGTAAAATTTCTAGTTTCTAGTTTGACTTAGTCAAAGTCGAGATTCTCTATGTAATGTCACTATTTTCGAGGCTAGGTGATGTATCCATGAATACATGTACATCATAGGTTGCTTTTGATGTTTATTAGGCCTCATAAAGGAAGCAAACTCCTAAACAAACTCTCCATGAAGTGTGTGAATTTCACCTTCTCACTCTCACCTGTTGGTTGAGAGAATCTTGGAGTCAGTTCCTCCACCAAGGAATTTGACTCCTGAAGGTGGAAAAGTGGTCTAATAGAGTCTATATGTATCATTTCTCTTTCAGAGAGAAGGGTTGAACTTTTTGTGAAGGAAGCTTGCATGTAATCATCTTTTCAGCTAATACAGAGACAAGGTGCAACTATTTTCAAGGAACTCTAGTCCAATGAGTTCATGGTGCTTGTAATTCATTATATTTGTTTTCTAATGGTTTAAACATATTTATATAAATGATATCTCTTCTTTCTATGGATGCCTTACAGTGAAATATACAAAATTCTTGTTTTTCAAGCTCTGTTATCTGGTTTTCATAGTTATATGTATGTCTTCCTAAGCTAATGAAATCATGTTTATTTATGCTCATTAGTTTCTTCCACACTGTATCCTCTATACTACATTGACGATACTCAAAATACACCATGGCTTCTGATATCTAGCTCCTTATCATATTTTCTCCTGCACTCCTACAACCTTGACCTATTTGTGGCCCCAAACCCTAAGTTCAACAAACCCAAAAAAACAATTTTTCACAAACAAACAAACAAGTAAAGTTATCTAGCCGAAAATTCATTGTCTTTAAAGTCATATCACTAATAAAAGACTTAGAGAGATCCCTCTCATGCTCAGTAGGGCTAGCTACTGAGCTAAAGTTGTTTTAGGTTACCCTTCTCGATTTCCTTTTCAGCCTAGGAGATTGTAAGGACTAACACTCCCATATGTTGGAGTGATCCAGTTAACAGGGTTTTGATTGGACCAGACATATTGGCAGACATGGAATAGGAAATGTAGGTAATCAAGAAAAATCTAAAGGAAACACAAGATAGGTAGAAGATCTATGAAAATTGGAACAGGTTGTTCAAGGAGTTCCAGGTTGGGGAACATGTGTACTTGCACATCAAACCGAAGAAGATATCCTTACGGATTAGATCATGTGCCAAGTTGGCACCATGGTTTTGTGGACCCTTCAGTATTATTGAGAGGATTGGGCTAGTAGCCTATCAAATTGCACTGCCTCTAACAGTGAAAGTCCATGATGTTTTCCTTGTGTCATTTCTCAAGAAGTATGTTAAAGATGTTAATTATGTGATTGACTAGTTTGTATTGTAGGTGGAACGAGATGGAGAATTCCAGTAGGAGCCTAAGTGTATATTGCAGAAAAAGGTGTTCATGCTCTAGAACCGAGCAATCAAGTAGGTTAAAGTGTAATGGAAGCACTTTGGGCCCGATGAATCTACATGGGAGATGGCGAATTAGATGCGGGCTATGTATCCTTCTTTGTTTTTAGGTTGAGGAAAAGCAATTTTGGTATGGTGTTTTGGTATATGTCTTGGTGTATGTTTTGGTACATGTTTTGATGATGTTCTGGTATATGTACATATGTATATGGATGTAAATACTACCATGAGCTATGTTATAAATCTCTAGTAAGTGGTATGGATGTAATGTCATTATGATGTTATGTTTGTTACGTTGTCATGTTGTTTGCTTCTCAATAGGTTGATCATTGTAAATACTACAACAAGCTAAGTTATAAAGCTCCATAGATAGTATGTTTTTCTTACAGTAGTCTTGTGGTTATAGGTGTTGTTAACCACCAAGGACAGTTTTCCCCTAAGGGGGAGGGTTCTGTAACAACCCTGTTGAAAATTCCATGTAATAAAAGTTAATAAAGGAAAAATAATAACCACAGTTGATGGGACACTTATTCCAAGTTAAATATTGGGCAATACATCCTAGTGTGGGTGTTCATCTGGTTAATAATGACTAAGAAAATTGGAAAAGGAAATGGTTAAGGCTTTGGAAAGGCAAAATGGCATTTTTGGCACATTTATTTATGAAAATAATGGAAATTAGGAGAAATGAAAGGTAAAGGTCATAGGTTGCATGTGAGGAGGAAAATGAAGGAAACTAATGGAAAATGAAGAAAATAGAGGCCTCATTCATAAAAATGCTTTTGAGGATCAGTACACAGACTTTTATCAGTTCAGTTTTGCAGCTCTCTCATTATTACTCTCTCGCATACTCTAGGATAGTTAGAGTTTTCTTGAAGCACTCTTGGAGGGTGTGGCACATTGGGATTTTTGGAGCAAGAAGGAAAAGGAATAGAAGGAAAGCACAAGAGGACATTAGGATCATCAACTACAACAGGTTTTACTTGTAGGTACTGAGTTTCATGTATGTTTTCCTCATTATTTTTGGCATGCATGGCATATTCATGTGGTTTATTGGTCATGATCTATCATTGACATGGATGATGAATGGGATTGATAGTAGATTTCCCTAGCCTTGCCATTTACTAGATAGCCATGGTGATTGTGGATTTATTTCCTTGTTTTATTTTGGTTGGTTATCATGTTTCCTTATCTTGGGTTGACTTACTAGTCTTGGAAGCCATGGTTGGAAAAACGCTCTAGAAGCCATGTAACAGCTTGGATTAAGTTACTAGTCATAGAATCCTTGGTTGGAAAAATGCTCTAGAAGCCCTTGGTGGGTTGAGTTACTAGTCCCGGAAGCCCTCGTTGGACAAATGATCTAGAAGCCCTTGGTGGGTTGTGTTACTAGTCTTGGAAGCCTTGCTTGGACAAACACTCTGGAAGCCTAGAATAAGTTGTGGGTTGAGTTACTAGTCTTGGAAACCTTGGTTGGAAAAATGCTCTGGTGCCCTAAAAGGCTTGGATAGAGACCAATCTAATGATGGTTTGGTGATGTTCGACCGTGAGGTGGAATCACTATTTGATGGGTTGAGGTGGATGGTTTTGGATTGATATACTGTTCTATGAGATCCCACATTCATGCTTGGAATATGGCACGGGGGTGAATGACTAAACATAGATTTGACTCAACCATTCTACGGTCAAGTGGAACATGGAAGTCCCATCTCGGGTTTGGATTTTGAATCATCAATAATATGAGTTTATTTCTCCTTGTATTATTATGAGTATTATACTGGTTTATATGTGGATTATATGGCTGTGATTTCCTTAGTATTTCTATTGTTATTATATTGGTTATATATATGTTTTATGACAATATCTATATATGGCTCTCATAATTTTTTTACTTGTAAATGGATGAAGAATGTATCTATGAACTAATGAATGAAATGGTAGCTAATGTGTTGAGGTATCAATGCTTCTTAGTGATTCCTAGCTAAGTATGAGACCCCTATACTTAGATCTATTATTTACACCTGTAGATTATATATTCATGACATGTTTGACGAAATGCCTATCATGGCTAAGAGGGGTCCAACAAAGGGCTTGTTCAAGTATTTTCTTTTGCCTCATTGTATCCTTGTTATCTTTTTGTTCTGAAGGTTTCATTCAATTCTGGGCAGTGACCTGGGATCTGGTCTTGAAAAAGTGGCTGAAATCCTAGGACATTGGCACAAAATTGTGCAATTTGGTCCCTAAACGCTGGCATGCCTTGTCATGAGAGCGTCCATAGCCTCCTGGATGTTATCGTACCTATAACATGGGAGTGTCCGTGGGTCAAGTGGTTCAAAATATCAATGGGACGTAGGGGTTGGTTGGCAAAAAGGCTAGGATGGTTCTTGAGGGTCCTAATGCTGAAGTTCAAGGTTTGTATGGTGTGTTTTCATCAGTTTCACTTCCTTAACATAACTTAGGAGGTCGAATCATATCATAGTGGCCTCTCATCACATGTTTACCCTGGTTGGCCAGTTACTTGGTTAGATGTGGGAGGAGGGTGTTACATTGGAGCAGTAGTGCTTTCAATATTCTAATGTCTTTCACTTTAACTTGGCATTTGAAGGATGATGAATTTTCTGTCAAGACTTCAACCTTGATCTTTCTAGGCCTGGAACTTTTGCCTTCGCTAGATGGAACTTCACCTGATGGTTTTACATTCATCTTTAAGTGAGAAATTTTTTGTTCCTTTTCATTAAGGACGTGATTCTTCTTTTCAACATCTTGCAATTTTTCCTTTTGTCATTCCTTGACCCTATTTATTTCACCTAGAGTTGTGTCAAGTTATTTTTTCTTTTGAGTAAATTCTACCTCATAGGCTTGAACCTGGTTTTTCAATCTTTCTTCTATCTTTCCAACTCCCTCTACTTGAAGTCTTAGGAGGGAAAATTCTTGTTCGAGTATATGATTTTTATTCTCTATTTTTCTAAGATCACATACGGCACTAATAAATTCTCTCTCCATGTCAACCTCTACTTCTTCGTATTCATCATTGTTAGGTTCTTTATTATGAGTATCTACTTTATTTGAATCATAATAATTATGATCATCTTCATCTTGATTTTCATGTTTCTTTGAGTAAATATTTTGAACCTTCTTCCAAAGCTTTTTGGATGATGAGAATTGATCGAATTTGGTTTTCAAAAAATATGGCAAAGCACTTAGAATGACATTCATTGCTTTTATATTGTACATTCTTGATTTATTTGTAGATATTGAAGAGATTTAAAATATACTTTCATTCTATATTTCCATATTTCATATTATGTTCCATCAAACAAAGGAACTAGACCAACCCATTTCTCTTCATCAGTTGTAACAAATTATGAAACTAGTTCAATGTTAAAGACTTTAATCATTTGGAGGCTTGCTTCCTTGAATTTCCCATCTCTATTCCCTTGAGATATGCCTTCCAGCTGTTAGTATGTAACTGAAAGAAACTATTATGATACCAATTTTTCGAATATTCACCAATATGGTTGGGGGGTGAATCAGTATTGGGTATTTTTTAACAATTATAATCATATCATGTAAACATTAAAAATTAACAATTTCATTCAACAATGCATAACATCACACATACTACACAAGATATTTTTATGTGTGTTATAGACATTTTTGTGCCTTACAGCATTGAGCATAAAATGTCCATAATCTAAGGGATCCAAAGTCCCTAAACATGTTGTTCCTACCCCTAGAGGAACAAGGCTAACAAACCACAACAATTCACAGAAGTTCTCCACCAGAAACTGCTCAAAAACAAGTCAATTCAGGATCAATTCAGTGGCTCCACTAGCTGTCTGCGCTGAATGTCAAAGCCAACACTGGCTACCTGCGCTGAATGTCAAAGGCAACACTGGCTACCTGCGCTGAGCGAGAGTTGACATGTGGCAAGTTCATTCCACGAGGTGTCAAGACCCAGGAAGCTTCCAAAATCTTCCTCAATGACACTTGCCTCAAGGAATTCGACTGGTGATGAGTAAGAGGTTCCAAATCTCCAAGTGGAAGCAAGAACCTCCAAGTGGAATCAAGAACTGACAGAGGGAGAGGACACTAGTCAGATCTCAAGCTGACTCATCCTCTCTCCAAACATCTATATATGGATCTCTCCTCCATGAGATCTGGAGGCTGGAATTTTGTTATTGCAAAGAATTGTTGTTGGTTTGAGATTGAAATCATTGGGTGCTTAATGCTTTGAAGGGGGTGAAGATAGGAATTCCATTTGCTGGGAAGGAGATGCTGGAATGGAGCCCTCTGGGTTGTATCTCTTCCTGAACCTTGTTATTCATCAATAAAGCTATCTTGGTTTCTCCTATATACTGATGTATCGTTGATGTATGATTGCATTAGTATGTTTAGTTTATTTCTAATCCTGAACTAGTTATGAATATGAATCTATGTCTTGTGTAGTGTTCTCTTCTTGTGATCTTGCAGAAACCTCTTGAAGCTGGGCGAGCGAGAAGGCAAGTAGCCGGGAACACTCAAAGAGAAGAGAGACCGGATCGAGGGACAAACAGAAGACACCGGTTAGTCCATCTATCTCTCTTCATTCTTAATTCATAAAGGAAGAATACTAGAATAGCTGTCTCTGTTTGTTGCTAAGGCACTGTCACACCTTAGGTGGATAGGATCGTCCTGCATAGGCATTTTTCCCCACAACAAATTGGCGACTCCGCTGGGGAAGATTTTTTTAGTCATTTTATTTGTGTTTCTACCATTGTTTGTTTCATAGACTCGACAGCAACAATCGAATTGCATCTGCTATTCCCAGATGCAAAGTAGACAGTTGCTGCTTTGATCTAATCACTAGACTTGTCTATGATCTGAACAATGGACTCACAAATGATTTGATGATCCTTTGTGATAGATCTTAGTACTCCCTCAAAGCATCCCTTTGATTGTACCTTGCTTGTTGCTTTTATTTGGCCTAAAAGAGTAGATTAAATAACAATCTGTGACCCAGAACCCAGTGAGAAACGAGAGTTTCTCCTTCAGCGCAGACCCTGTGAAGGGATTTTGCATTTCAATGCAGGTCCCGTGAAGGCTACCTGCGCTGAATGTCAAAGCCCCTGTGTTGAGGTTGCGCTGAACCAGTTTGGCCTTGTGCAGCTGGGGTTCTCTGCTCTGTTTTGCCTTGTTTTGATCTCTGATTTTTGCAGCCTGTAACCAGCATAGGTACCAGTCTAATAACTCCTTTTCTCTGCTTAAATTCCGCCTCCTTTTGTACAAAAAGACTGTGAGTGTTTTTATGTGTTTGTGGCGTCATTTGCAGTCTTCCTTTGCAAGAGTGAAATAGTCATCCTGTAGCCCTTGATTCAGATCTGTTGATTGTGATCTTAGGAGAGAGTTCATTGGCTGTTTACAGTTGATTATACATTTACTCTTGCTTATTGGTTTGAGTTTGTCTCTTTTAAGTGTCGAAACAAGTATTCATTTCGGAAATCGTTAAGTGTTGTAATCTCTTCTACCCTCTCTGATTTCGAAAAAGTAAACTTGTTTGTATTTGTCATTTAAAAGCAAATTCAAAGTTGTACAAAAAGCTTTCTTTGTAGGCATCAATACTAAGAAAGCGGAAAACAAACACCTGCATTGTGCATTTGCATCTTGATAGTTTGCATGTTTGATTTAGGAAAAGTGCATTAGAGTGTGCTGATTGCTCTTTGAGAAAAGATGGTGTCTTTCTTTTCCCTTAGTAGCTAGGATTTTCATAAGTTGAAAAGATATAAAGCTTGCTTATCATCTTTAGACTGCATTTAGGAATTTGTATCATACATCTCGTGGTGAACCTCAAAAGGCAAACTTCTAAAAAGATCAACCTAAAATAAATTGAATGAACTTAACAACGCTTTGTAACTTAACGCACAACATAGAGGTCTAGGCTAGAGACGTGTTCCGGCATCGTAAAGCCTGGTGATTGTCGATCTCGCTGATGGGGGGTGATTCGTCCTGAGGGACGATAGCGCCAGTACGGATTGTGCTCCCACGTACCGTCGAGTATATATTGGGAGACCCCTATAGGCATAAAACCTTTATCCTTAGGAAGCCGTGTCGGCCACCCTACTGATCGCAATGCACTGAACACAGCATTCAGGAAGATCGATCGCCCGTACCTTAAAAAGTATTCTGCGTTTTTGCGAAAAGTTTGGCACACCCTCTACCTAGAACTCCAGAGCAGTTCCTTTTGGTCTTTTTCAGACTCTATAACGGAAAAAGTCTAGCCGAGCATTTGTCACTTCGGGCTCGTTAAAACATCGAAGGAGACTAGAGTCATCTTTAGCTTTTTCTCGACTCTTTAAAATTGAAAAAGAAATTTGTGTCTAAGCGTCGTTAAAACTTATTTTAAACGGAATAATCATCACCATTCCCTCGTTGGTCTTCAAAGTTAGTCTCTTTTCATCGCAAGTTCTTGTAGAATCGCTAGAAAATCTTTTGGATAGACTAAATATGTTTGAACAACCGTCGACATCTAGGACTGTGTCAACCAACACAGCAGCAGCAGAACCTCCTGCTGCTACTCCAACGATGTTCAATGGTATACCATCTGTCCCGGCAAGTTATCAACAACAAGCCAGAGTCCCATCAGGGACTGCTTCGACAACATGGTTAGTTCCTATTTCTTCATCCGGATTATCATCTGGTATTTCTTACGTTGAAACTCAACAAATTGATCCAATTTGTCTTCAAAGGCCAATCTACCCTTTAAGTACTGGATTTCCGCCATGTGGAGGGCAGTATGCTTTTTCATTGTTCCCTCCCGGAGAACAACCATATGGGAGTTTACAACAAAGTTCAGGTCAAACTGGAATTACATCCAGCGGTTGGGTACCAATACTGCCTCAGCAACCAAGGGTTGTATATTCAATGCAACTAGTCCACCCTGTGTCGAATATTCCCACTATACCTGCTATGGTGAATGCATCATAAGTACAAGCGCTACCTGTTGTATGTCAACCCCAACAGCCTCAGGTTGCAATACAACAGCCTCTTGTCTCAACGACTCAATCACAACCTCAGGTTAGTGCCTCCTTATCTGGAGCGACTCAGGCTCAAACAAGTACTATGACTCCTCATCTTGGTCAATCATCCAGTATTGGACAACAGCAAATGGTCCAACAACCAGGGCTGGTTCAATCAGAACAACCGCCATTCCAGCAATCATATCAAGGACCTGAGCAACTAGTCTTTGTAAGTAATGGGCAACCATATTATAGTGGTTATGCCCATCAACCTTGTCAAAGTTGCCAGCATTATGCTGGTATGCAAAGACCCACTGCTCAGGAAATTCCATCGTATCCTGGGTATGCTTCGCCTAACCTGAATCAACAGTTGCCCTTTGTAGCAACTCTAGAATTACCAGATCTAAACCGGCTGATGAATGATCCAATTTCTTATGCCCCTTGGTGGCCAGCGATTCCGCATAAACTTCTGTCAGATATTCCTAAATTTAATGGAAATCCAGGTGAAGATCCATCGAATCATGTGATGACATTTCATCTATGGTGTTCATCAAACACCCTAAACGATGATTCGATAAGGCTTCGCCTTTTTCAGAGGACGTTAACGGGTCCAGCGGCAAAATGGTATATTGAGTTGCCTAGAGCTTCTTTCAACAACTTCAGTACCTTAGCCACGACTTTCTTAACCCATTTTCAATTACCGATAAGGTATGAAACGGGAACGGAACTGCTAACCAACTTCAAACAGACAACGGCCACTCACATATCTGATCATATACATGAGTGGTGACGTCATCGTAGGATGGTGAAAACGTACGTTCCCGATCAGCTATTAGCTGAATGGTTTATCAAATCCTTACTTCCTACAATCACGGAAGATGTGGCAAAAGGGGGAGTCGTAACAGAAGAGCAAGTCATCGCTCGTGCGCAATATCTGGACTTGGTCTATACTCAGTCTGGCACGCTCTACGACAAAATACCTGACGCCCCTAGACCGGAATTCTCAATTCCTCCTCCTCCTAAATCAAACAATGACTCTCACGCCGGCGATGGCGTGATTGGCAAAACAAATACGAAATCGACAAAGGCTACATCTAAAAAGGCCTGTAAGATTTCTAGTCAAAATGAAAATGAGGAACTTCTTGCCTCGGAAGTAAATGTCATGTCGACCGACAAGGGCAAACAACTGAAGCAACCAGGGGGCAAGAAGAAAAAGAAAGGGAGAAAAAGGAAACCCCCTGCGGGGTGTCATATATGCGATGAGGATCATTGGACGAGAGATTTTCCACATATAGCTGAAGTTAAGAAACTCTTTAAGAGTTCAAAAACCCCAGCGGTATTGACTGATCCATTTCCAAGCCTGGGAACCAAACTGGTTGCTAATCAAAATGCTTCCCGATCCCAAGTGCTTATGTTGTCTGTCTCAAGGCAGCAAAATGATGCTTTGACAAGGAATAAAGATTACGGGAATCCACGGCTGTCGAATAACAAGGCTAATGAACAACCTAGTAGTTCGACGACAAATTTAACCAAAGTTGTGCCACACATCATTCCTGAACCAATGATAAAGTCGCCAAAGGGAGTAGTACACAAATCGACATTTAATCCTCGTGCCAAAGTAGCACAGAATTATAATATAGTAGAGGACCTGGCCCAATCGCCATCCGCTATGTCGACACTTGAGGTACCGCAAAATTTCCCCTCCCAAGAGCAAGCTTTATTATCAGCAATAGGTGGGATTGGCCCAATGGATTCCAATCTTGTGGCCTTTGATCATAAAGAATATGACCCTCAGTTACCAGCTCAACTAGCTTTCCTTATTCAAGTGAAAGCCCTCAACAAAACTGTTCATCGAACAATTATTGATGAGGGGGCATCTACATGTCTTATGTCGATGAGTTGCTGGAAAAATTTAGGCTCACCACCCTTGTCGAAATCGTCAACGACATTAAAAGCATTTGATGGACTATCATACACTCCATACGGGATTTTAAGTAACTTGCAAGTTGAACTGGGGGGCAAAACAGTAGAAGTTGATGTTGAAGTAATCGATGGAAACCTCGATTACAACATCCTACTGGGAAGGCCCTGGATATATGCCATGGCCGCAGTTGTGTCGACCTACTTCAGGAAGATTGCATTTCCCTTTCAAGGAGGAATTACAGTCGTCGACCAACAAACTTTCCTCCCCGACAGTTCACAAGTTAAGGGAAGCACTCCAACGATCCATGGAAGCAATCATTCGCTTCAAAACATTGGAGTAGGTCTCCTAAAAGACCCTACCTTAATGGGTACTTTTTCCCTACCGCCTGCGAGTAATCTGGCGGAAGTAGCCACAGTGGAAACCTACAATATGAAATCTTCTATATCTAATGGATTCGGAAGATTCCTAAACATTTTGTCAGCATGGATCATCGCCCTAATAGAAATACTGTAAATACAATGGGCTCCAAGGACGGTACTTATCTCGTGTCAACCTCGTTAAAAAATGAAACATGGAGTCATGAGGATAGTTCTTTTACTGTGTCAACCTCATTAAAAAATGAAACAAATCCCCTTTCCGAGTCTCAAAGGTAAACCTTCATTCCAACCACCGAGTTGAATGCAATGAAGCTTGGGGGGCATGCACCTCGATTTGCGTTATTATGCTGGGGGCATGCAAACTTATCGAGCAGTTTTAGCACACAGTTCATGCTCGTTAAAAAATAAACGCAAGATCCGAGCATTTTTAACGCGGACTTCATGCTCGTTAAAAAATAAACATAAGCAATGAGCAAGTGTTTCCACCAGCGTTTAAGCTCATTTTAAAATAAAAAATGAACCTACCTGGTAAATAACGACTGTGAATGTAACATCATCAGCCATTAAAGCCTTGGTCGTGTTTGCACCATCACCTCCACTTTTCCATTGGCCGATCTTTCACCTCCATATGTTTGTTTACCCATTTTGAGGAACAGCTGCGAAGAGTGATTTCACTAGCCATCCTTGTGACACTACCGTGATTGGAAAATTCCAACCTGTACATGGAATCAGCTGCTAACCCGTTTTATCACTCGTTCCTCAAAAGACGAGTCTTCTTTAAGCTCTTTTCATCTGACTCGTAAAATATGAAAAGATTGCCGAGTCCTTGGCCTTCCAGCTCGTTAAAAGGACAGGAAGTGCTATCCCTCCTCTAGATTTTAATCTTTTTGGACCTGAGGGATTATTGCACAAAAAGATCGAGCGCTTGTTTTATTCGGCTCATTAAAACTATCGAAAAATCATCCCTTCTGTATTGTTTTATACTTTTTCGGACCTAAGGGATTAGATGACGAAAAAGGACTTTTGGAGTTAACTTTATGTATCTTTTCAGACTCTCTAAAAATGAAAAGAACCGAGTTATCTTTGTCGTTAGACTCGTTAAAATCATTAAATAGCGACAAACTTGTCTTTAGACGAGAACGAGTTTCACTATCGCTAGGCTCGTTAAAACATAGCGATGGGCTTGCCCGAAGGGCAGGTTATAGAACAAGCATTTGTTATCCTCCTCAAGCTTGAAAAAAATAAAGAGGTACTGGTCAGCAATGACTGGGGAAAAATTGGGAGAAACTCAAGAAAACTTTGATGGTAGCAAGTCGCTCTTGAACATGACACTTTTCCTCCATACCACAATCGGGTTGGGTTGTTTCATTCATCGGTCACATCCATGGTCTCGCCATACCATCCATATTTGGTGTAATGCTACCGATCCATCGCATCAGTGTCGCCATATGTTCAAGAGAAGTCGTTCAAAAAAGTCAACCGTGTCCCATCCACTGCCGTACATTATCCTTCATCCTTTCATGACCGCCACCCTGAATCATATGTCACAGATCGTTTTCACCTCCATCAAAATCATTAGCTCCGTTCCGTGTCACTGATGTGTGATTCATTAAGGCCCTCCTTTGATGGATCGCTTCTTGTCGACATCAGCTCATTATCCAAGAAGTTGATCTAGGAACAACCCCTTCAGTACTTTGAAGCTTGCATGCCTCAATGGCAAGTTTCTCACTTCCGGCGACAGGTATACATCAATGACCTTCGACCGAAAGATTTTGCGTGGTGTTCGACGCCAAGTCCTTTATTCACACCACGTGAATTGTACTGCAGTACCTTGAGGGTCATTATCATTATCGGTGATTCCTCTCGCGCTTGTTAACGGTTTACCTCATTGACCGGTAATCAAGCGATGTCTTTCCATGTTCGACTTCAGAACATTTCTCACATGGATCGACTTGTACTTAGAGTGAAGATCGAACGAGTTTGAAGACCCCGGATCTAGTTTCATCCATCCGGGCTGCAATATATATTCAGAAAAGATAAAGACATTGACATGTACATCGTTACAGCAGATAATCATCCTACTCAAAGGATGATAATTTCATCAAAATTATCAGTCTACCATCAGACGATTGTCTGTTCTATGTACAGAAAAATGAATTTATAAAGCTGAGCATGGGAATTCCCGCCTCAGCTAGATCATGAAAGCAGTATGAAAAATAATGTATTGTATTGTATCTTATTACAGGTCTCCTCCCAGCATTGGATGAACTTCGGATCCCCCTGATAAAGCATTTCACCCGATAAACGGCCTCATACTTTAGGGGGCAACTATTATAGACATTTTTGTGCCTTACAGCATTGAGCATAAAATGTCCATAATCTAAGGGATCCAAAGTCCCTAAACATGTTGTTCCTACCCCTAGAGGAACAAGGCTAACAAACCACAGCAATTCACAGAAGTTCTCCACCAGAAACTGCTCAAAAACAAGTCAATTCAGGATCAATTCAGTGGCTCCACTAGCTGTCTGCGCTGAATGTCAAAGCCAACACTGGCTACCTGCGCTGAATGTCAAAGGCAACACTGGCTACCTGCGCTGAGTGAGATTTGACATGTGGCAAGTTCATTCCACGAGGTGTCAAGACCCAGGAAGCTTCCAAAATCTTCCTCAATGACACTTGCCTCAAGGAATTCGACTGGTGATGAGTAAGAGGTTCCAAATCTCCAAGTGGAATCAAGAACTGATAGAGGGAGAGGACACTAGTCAGATCTCAAGCTGACTCATCCTCTCTCCAAACATCTATATATGGATCTCTCCTCCATGAGATCTGGAGGCTGGAATTTTGTTATTGCAAAGAATTGCTGTTGGTTTGAGATTGGAATCATTGGGTGCTTAATGCTTTGAAGGGGGTGAAGATAGGAATTCCATTTGCTGGGAAGGAGATGCTGGATTGGAGCCCTCTGGGTTGTATCTCTTACTGAACCTTGTTATTCATCAATAAAGCTATCTTGGTTTCTCCTATATACTGATGTATCGTTGATGTATGATTGCATTAGTATGTTTAGTTTATTTCTAATCCTGAACTAGTTATGAATATGAATCTATGTCTTGTGTAGTGTTCTCTTCTTGTGATCTTGCAGAAACCTCTTGAAGCTGGGCGAGCGAGAAGGCAAGTAGCTGGGAACACTCAAAGAGAAGAGAGACCGGATCGAGGGACAAACGAAAGACACCGGTTATTCCATCTATCTCTCTTCATTCTTAATTCATAAAGGAAGAATACTAGAATAGTTGTCTCTGTTTGTTGCTAAGGCACTGTCACACCTTAGGTGGATAGGATCGTCCTGCATAGGCATTTTTCCCCACAACAACGTGGAAACCCAAATGAGAGAAAAACATTGAACACTTTTAATATATATATTGATGATTATATCAATAGGAAGCACCAAATTCCAATATTCTCCAGCACCAATTGGAAGGAGGCATCATCAAACCCTAATTTTATCAACTCGAACTAAAAGGATGCACCAACACCCTGCAAGCAGCAACCTACCCTAGAACCACCTTTCCGCCCTAAAGTGTTCTGAAGCACCAAATTGAATGAGACTTCAATATCTACATTGCACCATGCTTCCACCCTTGAGAATAAAGGATAAATGAATATTATATCACTACTGTTGCCCTACTTAGTCACTGCACCTAATCACTACACTTGATAACCACTCCTCTCATCACTATCAACCCACTATTGTCAAAATACCTGGTATAAAACATGTATGCATCCTTAAACAACAACCTCAATAATGCTTTTACATAATCATGCCTCACTGTCAAGAAGCAATTACATTACTAGCCTCAAACCTATCATTAGTAGAAACCCTTATCAACATTGGATATGTGTTGGGAATGGAATCCCCCCATAGCAGGTTTTTTGGGCTCAAAGCCCAATTTTTGGTAAGAAATGTTGTAAAACTCCGCAAATTGTGAGCGCGGAGCGCGAAGTGTACAATTGAGCCATAGGGTTGTCCACCCTAAGCATTGTGTTGTAAAATAGTGTTAAGTCAGCCTACCCATGGTCTGCAGACCATTAAATAGAGCGAGGCTCTAAGTTGTAAATGGAGTTAAGAAGTAATGGATAAATCAATAGTGAAGGAATGGTTCGAGCTTAGAATAGAGTTCTAAGTGTCTTGGGTTGTAGTAGTAGGAAGAGGCTCTGTAGCTGAGTGTGTAGAGGCCTAGTAGAGTCCGTAACTGAGTGCGCGGACCCCTGCCGCTGAGTGCGCAGGGCGGTGTCGAGTTTGTAAGCAATATTGAAGATTAATAAAAGAGAAGTTGATTCATATTCCTGTGCATTTTTTGTGCATTATCTACTTTATGGTTGTATTTGTTTATGTATTATGCGCACTATTATAGTTGATGAATATGTTGTAATCACCATAAATCTTACACACACAAGTTAAGTAATCGGTTAATTAACAAGGATCTTGGGTATTATACGGGTCGCACCTGGAGTAGGGCTGTGCGGAAGCCACACCACAGGTCGCAAAAGGATCATAAGTGCGTGTAGCAAGAGGTCAGACCGTGGACCCCTTAAAGCCCATCAGACATCCCTAGGGTGCGAAAACTTGGTTCTAGCACCCTCCCATACTACTTTGGGTGAGACTTGAGTCCGCGCTCTGTGGACTATTACCGAAAGGGCTAGTAGTATCGTGATTTACTTGGCTAAATTACCTCTGAACCTGGGTCAGGCCCCACTAAGCCAACAAAAGGTTTCGTTGCCAGGACCAGGATCTGCATAAATGATGTCTGATGGCATGCCACTAGAACCCTACAAAGAAAGAAATTGAAGAGTGGTTGGACAAGAAGATTCACGAGTTTGCAGTGCAGGAAAATAGAAATCCGCGAGTATCTAAGGAGAAGTGGTTGGATCACTACTTGTACACTGAAATCCACGAAATATTCTTTGCATCTTTTCCATCTGAGCTGTATGAGTGGATCGTAAAGTTAACAGACAACCAGGGAAGGTATAGGCTCGACAAGCCAATAGTGTGGACTCCAGAACTAGTGCGTAGACTAGAAGCCTCAAAAGATAATATAGCGCAAGATGTGGACCATTGGCTCGACCGAATACTAGGAGGATTTATCACTGAGTTCATAGTAAACACGACCGTCAGCTACAGTGAGGCAGAGCGACATTTTCTCAAGGGATTGCGAGGTAAGTACGTTAAATCTTTGAACACTTGGATTAAGATGCTATTTTGTGAAAAGTTATTTATGCGAATAAATTAATGTTTGGGACTACGTGGAGTGGTACAGAAGTGGAAGCAATGAAGAATTAGAAAACAGTCCCTTAATTTCACCCTCACAGGAGAGAGAGGATGAGCTCGCGAAGGTTTCTCTGAGAAGCATGGTTAGTTTGATAAGGCAGCAAATTTTACGCTTACCACCCCCACCCACACCGCCACTCACTTCACCCCCCTCACCTCTATCTCCACCCACTCCACCTCTGCCACCTCCGCAGTTTAGTATGGAAAGTGCGATCAAACTGCTAGTATTCAGAGGAGTAGGAAATGAAGACCTGGACCAATTCTGGTTCGTGGTAAGAGAAATATGGGAAGCATAGGGCATCGTGGATGATAATATTAAAAAGGCTACATTGGTGAGCGCGTTGTAGGATCGTGCATTAACTTGGTATATCAAGCATTGTAATGACCACCCGAACACAGGAATTGCGGAGATCCAAACTGCATTGAAAAGGGAGTTTAGCAAGCCAAAGTCAAAGACGCAATCAATCATTGGGTTTAAAGAAATAGCAATGCTCCCAGGCGAGACCCCCTGGGATCTAGACCAAAGGCTGAAAAGTACGATCTGCGAAGCCAACATGACATTAACAAATGCACAGCATCATGTATGGTTTGTGGCCTCACTTATGCCACACTTAAGGATGACGTTGTCACAGCAAAAACTTTCCAACCCAGTCGAAGCATTGGAAATTGCAATGAGGTTGCATGAGACCCCTATACAAGACCCTAGATTGGGAGTCCAACAGATCCACGTGTAGCTACAAAATCTGTGTCTAGAAATGTAGAGTTTGAAATAGGATAGGGTAGCTCGGCCAAAGGCATGTGAGGAAGTATGGCGCATAAAATACAAAGGCCAGGGCCACGACAAAGATCACTGTCCAGTTTTCACAAACTACTTGGTAGGAGGAGTGCCAATGCCATTAAGACCAGAGGTATAGGTGGGGTCGAGCACGGCGTCTACATTATGGTGTGCAATCTTCTAGATAGGAGGAAAACATACCACAGATAATTGTCCTATGTTGCAGAAGTATACGCAAACATCCCAACAGTTGTTTTATAATTTCTACACGTTGGTAGGCCATGACGAATGCACCTGCCGAAGCTATGAACTAATGATGGATCAGACTCCTACCTCCAGGGTGTAGGTCAAAACATGAGCCCTAGACCCAAATGCAGGGATGGTGTGTGCTGTGTTTTAGGGTCGCGGTCATGGTCGAGGTGGAATGGGACCAGGAAGGGGTCGTGGACAAATGATCTGTTACAATTGTGGAGGACCAGGGCATTATGCCCGTGATTGTACGAACTTGACTAGGATATCATGTTGGTACTGTAATCAGTTTGATCATGAGGCAAAATATTGTCCTTGGCTGATAGTGAAGATGCGCGAAAAGGGGGTACTCCAGCCCCCTCCAACCTAGCATTTACAAATGATGAGGTTTGAACCACACGAAGAAGACCCAAATGTAAACATGGTGCTCAGGAGCGGTATGACAACGGGAGATGATAAAGGAAAGCAGCCAGAAGAAAGCACGTGGGTTTGTAAGGCTCCTACAAAGGAACCCAAGTTTGATTTAGAACGCATGAAGGAGACATTCATGGAAGTTAAGAAGAGCTTCACGGAGGCCTCCACTTTAGGTAGTATGGATCAACTAGAACCAAGGATGGATCGTTCAATGCTCACTACCTTTTTGGAGACATGCATGACACTGTTGTGTGACAACAAGGCAGTCAAAGGGCTACAGGAAATTATCACTAAGTGCACGGGGTTAGGAGAACCGCATGTGGTTCGAAAACTGGGAAAGCATGCATTGCGCACAGGAAGGGAGATGAGGTTGACTATGCAAATAGGCGAGTACGAAATGGATCAGGTAATCTTAGACCTGGGTTCCAACATGAATTTACTACCAAAGGAAACATGGGAACACATGGGCAGACCCACGTTATAGTGGTCCCTATTCAGTTACGAATGGTGAATCAACAGAAGATTTTTCCCATGGGAAGATTGCAAGGGGTGACAGTCGATATTGAAGGCGCGAGTGCGCAGGCGGATTTTGAAGTGATAGAGATTGTCAATGACAACAATCCCTATCTCACGCTACTAGGGATAGACTGGGCTATCGATATGAAGAGAGCCATAAATCTAAAGAAGCGAAAAAATGATCTTTGAGAAAAATTCACTACGTGTCGTAGTACCACTGGATCCAGTTGAGGGAGCGCGATACACTGAACTGGTGCGCAATGATGATAGTGATGAAGATCTCGATTATATCTACAAAATAACTGTGCAAGGAGAAGATTGGGTGAATCTAACTACATATGGAAGGATTTCATGAGAGCGCGAAAGTTTTTGCACTTCAGATTCAGATAAAGAGATAGAGTGATGGCAGAATCGGCTGCACGAAGTCACAACACTAAACTGCAACATGATGATCAGGTCATTACGTTGCATCAAAACAGAGGCAAGGGAGCTACCGAAATATGATGGATTGTTAGAGGTGGATGAATTTATGAGCAAGTTCGAAAGTGCAGTACCAGAACAGAAGCAGTTCGATGCGCTGAAGTGGGCACTGCGCGCAACACCCACACGATGGTGGGGTACACATCAAGGAACTTTTGAAGACTGTCGTGGATGCAGAAGGATGATGTGCCTGCATTTTGGAAAACCAAAAATTCAGCTAGTAGACAAATATGACGGAAGAGATGATCCACGCATGCACCTCACAAAATGGACCAAGGTTTACTGGGAAGAGCCACAGCCTGAATGGGTACATTTATTCTACCATACCCTGGACATCATACCCATGAATTGGTATATGGATACGGAGCTCCACCATGGTATAACTAAATGGGATGTCTTGCGCAAGGGATTCTTGTTAACGTTCACATTTGAAGATCATTGGTTGGATACTGTTGACGATGCGCTACAAGCAGTGAAAGTCGCTATCTTCAAAGTACCACAGGAGCCAATGGGTGTACTTCAGCCAGAATGGACAATACAGTTAAGTAGCACACTGGAGTGTTATAACATGAAGGTTGAGGAGGATGATGAGGACCCATAGAACATTAACATTTCAAAAATAGAAGGCTCTCACGAGATTTGCGGACCATCACTGGAAGACCCCGACATCACCGTGCCGCTAAAGACGAAGCAATTCAACATTGGAACGGAGGCATAACCAAAATACGCAATGCTTGGGGACTATTGGGATGATGCCATGGTCGATATGGTAACTGAGTTACTCCGCGAATACCAAGACCTGTTCCCGACCAGAATTACGGACTTAAAAGGGATCATGGATGATTTAGGGATGATGAATATCACCCTGAAACTCAACGCGAAGCAAGTTAAGCATCACCCTTACCACTTGAATCCAAAGTATAAAGAAAAGTTCCACGACGAAGTAGACAAAATGCTCGCAGCTAGAATTATTGAACCAGTGGAAGAATCCGACTGGGTGAGTCCTATGGTGGTAAATGAGAAAAAATAGAAGGGCGAAATAAGAATATGTGTCGACCTCGGGAAGCTGAACGATGCTTGTGTACACAATCCATTCCCAACACCATTCATAGATGAGGTACTAGAGAATGTTGGTGGTCAGGAAGCATACTCATTCACAGATGAGTTCTCAGGGTACCATCAGATCAAGATCGCGCCAAAAGATAGGAGCAAGACGACCTTCGCAATAGAATGGGGATGCTTTCAATACACCATGATGCTGTTTGGATTGAAGAATGCACCAACTATATTTTCACGCATTGTGGTAGCCACGTTCATAGAATACATCCACAAATTTTTGGAGGTCTATCTAGATGATTGGACTGTTTTTGGATTAGTTAAGCACCATGTAGCGAGCTTATGGTTAATGTTGGATACTTGCCGCCGACACCAGATGGCACTGAACCTGAAAAAGTGCACATTCCTCATTCCCTTTGGAAACCTACTAGGGCATGTGGTCTATAAACAAGGACTCATGGTGGACCTTGCGAAGATTGTCGTTATCCTCAATTCGGAAGCACCATGAAGTATTAAACAACTACGCACTACCCTGGGACACACTGGATACTATAAGAAGTTCATCAAAAGTTATGCACAAATAACCGTGCCGATGGAAAAGTTGCTGAAGAAAGATGTTACATACTGCTGGAATGATGATTGCATGAAGAGTTTGGATGTCTTGAAGGGGAAACTAGCCTCTGCACCAATTTTGGTCTTCCTGAAATGGGACATGGAATTTCATGTACACGTTGATGCATCGTGTATCGCGTTGGGAGTTGTAGTCACACAGGAGCGAGCAGAGGGTGTGGATCACCTGATCAGGCTTTCAAGTCGAAGATTTTCCAAAGAAGAAAAGAACTACTCTACCACCGAACATGAGGGGTTGGCAATGGTGTACGCACTTCAGAAATACCGACATTATTTACTTGGCGGACATTTCAAGATGTATACCGACCATTCCTCGTTGAAATACTTGGTGAACAAGCCTGTGTTGGGGGGGGCGCATATGTAGATGGCTTTTACTATTTCAAGAATATGATTTTGAGGTCATAGTCAAGCTGGGATGCTTAAACGCAATACCAGACCATTTGTCATGAATTGAGACAGGCGAGGAACCAACAAATTTGGAGGAGGGACTACCTGATGCACAACTATTTGTAGTACGCGTCGCAGATGGACACTTCAAATACATAATCCATTTTATAACAACAGGGACTACGTCGAAGGAGTACTCAATCAAACAAAAGAAGGAATTGGTGGTGCATGCAATAGACTTTTCTGTCATCGTGGGGCACCTCTACAAGATGGGCAACAATGAGATATTGCGAAGATACGTACTTGAATTTGAACAAGGTCAGATCCTCGCGGAAGCACATGGGGGCACTACAGGAGGACACTATGTAGGATGCATGACCACACAAAATATTCTTTGCACAGGGTTATGGTGGCCGACCCTGCACCAGGATTCGAAAGTGCATTGTAAGGCCTGTGATATATGTCAAGGGATGGGAAAACCATCACAAAGGGATGAGATGCCACTCCTTAAATGACACTACAACCATTTGAGAAATGGGCAATCTACTTTGTGGGCCTAATCAAACCTTAGGGAAAGACATGTGAGCGCTATATCATCACCGCGATGGAGTACCTAACATGATGGGCAGAAGCACAACCAGTCAAGGACTGCACGGCCACTACGACTACAAAGTTCTTGTTCGAAAATGTGTTGACACGATTTGGCTTCCCAAAAATCTTAATAAGTAATCGCGGCACACATTTCTTGAATGAAACCATTAGCGCACTCACAGAAGAGTTCCAGGTTTATCACCAGAAAAGTACACCATACCATCCACAGGCTAATGGAACAGTAGAAGCATTCAATAAAATACTAGAGGCTGCATTGACAAAAGTATGTAATGCGTAGCGGGATGACTGGGACCTACGCGTACCCACTGTGTTATGGGCATATAGGACAAAATGCAAGAAATTGACGAGACAGACACCATTCCGGTTGGTCTATGGTACGGAAGTAGTCATGCCAATGGAATACATCGTCCCTAGTTTGCAAATAGAAGCACTCATAGGCATGACGGACCACGAAGCTCTGGAAGAAAGGCTCGCGCAATTAGAGGAGCTCGAGGAAGAATGATTTTGGGCTGGATTTCATCAACAGGTACAAAAGCAGCATGAAAAATCCTGGCATGACCGCCATATCAAGTTGCACACCTTTATGGTAAACGACTTAGTGCTACTGTATGATAGCAAGTTTGAAAAATTTCTAGGAAAGTTTAGAATGCACTGGTTGGGACCATATGTGGTAAAAGAGGTTAGAGATGGAGGCGCGATCTAGTTAGTCAAAATTAGTGGAGAACCCTTCCCTGGAAAAGTAAATGGTAGTCGCTTGAAGCCCTACACGGGTGGGTCGACTATCTAACTAACCGACCAAAGTATAGTCTTCACGACTCGAGGAGTTGGACAAGGGCATAGGACTATAAACACAAGCACCAGCAACAGGTACCAAAGAAAAGACACAAGTCAGACACGGATGATGTAGAAGCAACAAAAGATCGCATACAATAGATCCAGTGGACTGTCGATTAGTGCGCCGTGGACCTCCGGGAAGCGAAGGAATGGTTGGAGGGGTTTTGTGCTAAGATCGTCGCACTAGCAGAGTGACTCGGGACGAGTCATGATGATTGTGTTGGGGGCCTGTTGGGCATGGAATCCCCCCACAATAGGTTTTTGGGGCTCAAAGCCAAAGTTTTGGTCAGAAATGTTGTAAAACTCCGCGAATTGCGGGCACGGAGCGTGAAGTGTACAATTGAGTCATATGGTTGTCCGCCCTAAGCATTGTATTGTAAAATAGTGTTAAGTCAGCCTACCCATGGTCCGCGGACCACGAGATTGTATAAATAGAGTGAGGCTCTAAGTTGTAAAAAGAGTTAATAAGGAATGGATAGATGAATAGTGAAGGAATGGTTCGAGCTTAAAATAGAGTTCTGAGTGTCTTGGGTTGTAGTAGTAGGAAGAGGCTCTGCAGCTAAGTGCGTAGAGGCCTAGTAGAGTCCACAACTGAGTGCGCAGACCCCTGTAGCTGAGTGCGTAGGACGGTGTCGAGTTTGTAAGCAAGATTGAATATTAATAAAAGTGAAGTTGATTCATATTCCTGTGTATTTCTTGTGCATTATATACTTTATGGTTGTATTCATTTATGTATTACATGCACTGTTATAGTTGATGAATATGTTGTAATCACCATAAATCTTACACACACAAGTTAAGTAATCGGTTAATTAACAAGGATCTTGGGTATTATACAAGTCACGCCCCGAGTAGGGCTATGCGGAAGTAGCACTGCAGGTTGCGAAGGGATCACAAGTGCACGTAGCGATAGGTCAGACCACAGACCTCCAGTAGCCCATCAGACATCCCTAGGGTGCAAAACCTGCTTCTAGCACCCTCCCATACTACTTTGGGTGAGACCTCAGTCTGCGCTCCACAGACTGTTGTCGAAAGGGCCAGTAGTACTAGGATTTTCTTGGCTAAATTACCTCTAAACCTAGGTTAGGCCCCACTAATCCAACAATATAACATAGAGAATATCTCTATAGAAAACTCAGATTAAATCATCATAACATGCTTACAACTACCTTGATCTAGGCATAGAAAATGATCCAATGACGTTATATGACTTAGATTGGAGATATGGGCTCAATTTGTTCGGAAATTGACCATCAACACTTCAAATTGATCCACAGTATTACATTCCATAAAAACCAACTGAAATGATCCACAACTAATTACTTTTCACACTATATCATATCCAAATCAACCATCTACTCCAATGCATCATAATCTCAGGTTACACGCACAAAATCTCTACCCCCACACATGCTACCAATGATCTCTGCAGGATGTATTCATTCACACACATGTCAGATTGTATTTCTTTTGTTGATATTAATTTAATATGCCTTCATGTTAGTGCTTAAAAAATATGCCACTCTTTATTATGATACAAGAGTCTATCATTTAAACTCTAATCACACTTCAATGTGACATATGGTCACAATTCAATGTCTACTCATTCCTTAAATAACACCATGAAACATGCATGTTTCTAACACATGTGTATCAACATTTGACCTAATTTTGCACATATCTGAATCACACTACATACCCATTAACCCACACAACAATTCCATTCACACTTCAACAATACCCATCAGACTTAATCCTCGTTATTTCTTAATCACATCGCTCTTACGTATCTGATAAAACAAGTCGATCTCGTCATGATTCATTCTTGGCATGCGTGGTTGATCTAGGTTTCTACAACTTGTGATTATGGTGTATAGAACAATCGAGAGCCAACCATTGTTGGAGCTCAAATTTAATGCATATATATGGATTCATCAACCAGTTAGGAGCCATTTCTTTATTTCCAATCGATATATTATGAGCAAAATTGTCGAGCTCATTCTAGTCAAAGGAATGAAACCTTTCATAGGGTTTTAAATTAGAACCAACGACACTACAAACCATTGTCCATGAGACTACTGCAAGACTTCAACTGGTACAAAATGAAAATTTTAATCATAATCTAAGAATCAATGAATCTAAAAGAACTCTAACTTATTCTTCTATCCATATAGTGAAACTAGCTAATTATAACCACAAGATTTCATACCATAGTTCTTCATCACATACACTTTCCATAAAAATGACACAATCATGCTCGCAACACAATTGTTTTCAGTATCCACCACCATATTCAAATAGTACATTCACTGTCATATTATCCATAATCTAACTAGGCCCAATCTAAACATTGAACTCATAAGACATGATTTGTATTGTTACTTGTTCTATCCAAAAACATCCTCTGTCACATATTCTGAATAGGATCAGATATATTTTCATTCATAGTAGCATGAGTTGATTAGAATGGAGACAAGCTCTATATTTAGATCAATTATATGGTCCATAGGTCAACCATTGAGCTTTTTAAATGCCTTCAAATAGGGACTTCTAAGTTTCTTTTTTTTAGAAATCACCAACCGTACATATCAATATGACCAAGGAATTAAGATTCGTGTCTTTATTCTTTTAGTAACTTTGGGTGAATTGGCCCATGCATTAGGTCACATAGACTTTAAATAAACATATATCCTCAACCGAGAGGAACCACATTGTATGAAAACTACCATTGGAAACAACTTGATGGGGACTACATGATTGTTCCATAAACTGCCCTGGATATTCCATTGGATAGTTAATCACAATAGATTTAATAATATTATATTAAAACTTTGAAAATTCTACACTATTACAGTTTATTAAACTTTAAGATATGTGGATTTCACTGTAATTAGTGCATGCATATGAATGGAAATTATGCAAAAAAAATAGAGAATGAAAAAATAAACACACACACACAAGACACAAGACACAAGATATTCTCTCTGGGAAACCCTTTCGGAGAAAATCCAATTGGAAGGTGAGGTCGCTTCGCTCTCTTTCTCTATCTGGAGATATGACTACAGGTACAAAGAAATAATGCTTGTGGCATGTGGGCTGCTATAGTGCACATATCCTCTGTGTGTGCTCTACCTCCTATCTCACCTAGCTATCTTTTCTAAGCTATGGAGCAAAATTCTCTCGAAAGAAATGGTATGCCTCTTCCTCCTAGTGGCCAAGTTATAACACAACTCGATAACCTACTAGTGAGAGAAAGATTTCGGCGAAAATCACATGGAATCTCATTTGTCGACGCGTTTCGAACCAACTAGTGTGGTTCATCGTCAGGACAAGATGAAGAAACAGATCTAGCTCCTCATGTTAAATAGTCTGAGCAGAGCCTCCAACAGCTAGCAAATCTAACGGCTAGTTTGACTTAAGGACAATGGTCAAAATTAATATAATAATTTAATTCGTAAAAATAAATAAACTAAGGTAAATGGTACGAGACCTAAAAATTAAAATCTATAAGTCAATTAATAATTAGTTAAACTATAAATAAAGTATAATTTACAAGTATTAGGAATAAAAGTTAATAATTAAAAATTCTAATTTAATTCATAATTAAAAGGAAATTAGTAAATTAAATGACCTAATGGATGAATAAAAATTATATGAGACCTAATAAATAAAAATTTTATAAGTTATAAGATAATTAAAATAGAATAAAGTAATTAATAATAAGTAAATTAAAGGATATATAAATAATTTTATATAAAAGTATTATTAAAAATATGTAATTAAGGTAAAAGGTACGAGACCTAATAAATCAAAACTATAAGCTAAATAATAAAAATGACCTTGAAAGGCCTAAAAATGTAAATAATTTTATTTAAAAGTAAATAAAAAGGTACTAAAGAAAATCAAAGTTAATAATTAAAAATATAATGATTAGAAGGAAAATTAGTTAATCAAATGACCTAAAATTTTTTATAATTGGTATGAGACCTCATAAATTTTTATTTTTTTATTTTTTTATAAGTTAATTAATAATTTAACAAGGAAATTGGTAATCTAAAAGTATTATTGTAAGTTAATTAAAAATTATAAGTTAGTTAATAATTTAAAAGGAAAATTAGTAAAATTAAATGTTGTTGTAATAAAGGGTGGAGTAATATATAAATTAATAAAGTATTAATAAAATGAATGTTAAATAATAAAATGTAATTAGAAAAGGATCAAAAGACCTTATAATAAAGGAAAAGTTAAAAGAATAGAGTAATGCATAAATTAATTATATTTAAAAACAAAGGATGATAAGCAGTAAAGAATTAGAAAATTAGTGAAAAATAAAGATCAAAAACCAAAGAGGACGAAAAAATGACTAGTAAGAGAGGGCTGGGACCCAGCACCTACTGACTTTCCAACCATCATCTCTATTGAGATTTCTTGGTCTCTTTTCGATCTCAAGCGCTTCCCTGAATTTTCGATGGTGGAAATGCGAAACCTTAGCAATAACACTGGCTTCTTCAATACATACATGATGATTGGTTTTCTCAGCATGTTCAGCCAAAGCAGAAGACTTAGATCTCCTATGCTTTAGATCAGCTGCGTGCTAGCTAATCCTCTGATTAATGGAACGACCAGAGGATTAGCGAGCACGCAGCTGATCTAAAGCATAGGAGATCTAAGTCTTCTGCTTTGGCTGAACATGCTGAGAAAACCAATCATCATGTATGTATTGAAGAAGCCAGTGTTATTGCTAAGGTTTCGCATTTCCACCATCGAAAATTCAGGGAAGCGCTTGAGATCGAAAAGAGACCAAGAAATCTCAATAGAGATGATGGTTGGAAAGTCAGTAGGTGCTGGGTCCCAGCCCTCTCTTACTAGTCATTTTTTCGTCCTCTTTGGTTTTTGATCTTTATTTTTCACTAATTTTCTAATTCTTTACTGCTTATCATCCTTTGTTTTTAAATATAATTAATTTATGCATTACTCTATTCTTTTAACTTTTCCTTTATTATAAGGTCTTTTGATCCTTTTCTAATTACATTTTATTATTTAACATTCATTTTATTAATACTTTATTAATTTATATATTACTCCACCCTTTATTACAACAACATTTAATTTTACTAATTTTCCTTTTAAATTATTAACTAACTTATAATTTTTAATTAACTTACAATAATACTTTTAGATTACCAATTTCCTTGTTAAATTATTAATTAACTTATAACAAAAAAAATAAAAAATTATGAGGTCTCATACCGATTATAAATTTTTTTAGGTCATTTGATTAACTAATTTTCCTTCTAATCATTATATTTTTAATTATTAACTTTGATTTTCTTTAGTACCTTTTTATTTACTTTTAAATAAAATTATTTACATTTTTAGGCCTTTCAAGGTCATTTTTATTATTTAGCTTATAGTTTTGATTTATTAGGTCTCGTACCTTTTACCTTAATTACATATTTTTAATAATACTTTTATATAAAATTATTTATATATCCTTTAATTTACTTATTATTAATTACTTTATTCTATTTTAATTATCTTATAACTTATAAATTTTTTATTTATTAGGTCTCATATAATTTTTATTCATCCATTAGGTCATTTAGTTAACTAATTTCCTTTTAATTATGAATTAAATTAGAATTTTTAATTATTAACTTTTATTCCTAATACTTGTAAATTATACTTTATTTATAGTTTAACTAATTATTTTTTTTTTTCTCGATAACAAGGCTAATCTATTAAATATGTACAGAGTGCAAAAATACATCAGGTAAGACCAGTACGTTCTTGCCCTCTCAGGGCACCAGACATAGACAAAAAACTAAGACTGACAAAGACCCAGACATAATTCCCTGTAGCAAGCCCACGCAGGGGTGATTCCATGAAGTACCAAGACTGTCCAAAGACGGAAGCCCGCACAGGGGTCATAGACAAAAAGAATTGTTCAAGTCTTCCCACGTAGGGGAAACAGTGAGAACTCTCATCATTAACACAAAAAACCAACAACTTAGACATCCTAAGAAAACATTGACAGAACCAACAACAAACCAGGAGGCGACGACTGAGCTTGGAGTAACCTGGTGGAGCAAGGGCGCCGGCGTGATTAATCATTCGGCTCATCAGGTTGCTCTTCCACAATTGGGCACCAGCCGTAGTAATTCGGCTCATCTTCAGTCGGCATGGTTGCTTCCGCTTCCCCAGTAGTCGCAATAGGAGCATTTTGGGAATGCTTGGAATTTTCCTCGACGGTGGCCCGGCTTTTTTCTTCCTGCTCCAACTCAGCTATCCCTTGCTCCCTGGCTTCTATGGGGTCATCTACCTCAGGAGGATTCTTGATGAATAGAATGGAGACGTGTGCACTGATACTCGGGTTTGCCGTAGAGCTGGTGAAGTTAAAAATGGTGGAGCCAAAAGCTGGCAAGGAGGCCGAGCTGGATGACCCAGCATCCATATGTTGGCCTGAGTGCAGGGGAGTGGCTCTAATGGAGCTTATCAGATTACAGTGGCAGCAATGCCTCGAATCCTCTCTCACAGGTCTGCTCGAGCCTCTACCTCTAGAAGAACCACAACGGCTCAGCAACCTCTGTCTGGGGCGCACCATACTGGGATGGGACTCCCTACAAACTGCCAAGTGAACCAGACTGTCGATTACCAGGACCAGCTCCGTAATGGACTCAACCGTCTGAGAGGGGACCTCTTCAGCGTCAAAGAGACCAGCCAAATGCAACACGACCAATATTCCTTGCTCAGAACCGGATATATGCTCTTCATCGTCACCTACCCACCTCGAATTCCCATCCGCCATAACTGCAGCTATGCTCTGGTTCGAGTGCTCTCTCCGGGCATTCACTGCTGCCGTCCTCAGTCCCTTCGAATTAAACCAGGAATGAACTCGCCGTCCTCTCGCATGGAGCGCCACGTGATGCCATGGATCGGCATGTGGCCGGCTTCCAACTCCCGTCCCATCGCTTTAAACACCCGCATCTGGGGGAGTCGCCTCCATTTGGACCAGTCGAGAGCATTCTTGGGCTTCCTCATTCGATAATATGTCATTCGGTTGTCCTGTAATTAGAGAGTGATTACCTCCCACTCCAACATTGGCCATGTAGTCCGCTATCTTATTGCCCTCCCTCTTTGTATGGGTAAAGGTGATAGCTCTGCTACTTTGAAGCTTCTGTTCTATTGCCTCCAGACGTGCCTCTAACCTCCAGCTGGTTGCTACTTTTTTGGCTTGTGATCCGTTTAGGATTTTTTTTACCATATTGATGAGGATTTGGGAGTCTCCTTCAACTTCCAGAGGATAGGGGTGTAGCTCCCCCGTGAGCTGAAGACCTTGCCATAACCCTTCCAATTCAGCAGAGCTGTTGGTGTCCCAACCTATGCTTCCATAGAAGAGTGTCATGGGAGTCCCTTTGTGATTTCTGATGATTCCCCCAAAGCCTGCTAATCCAGGATTCCCTTTTGAGGCTCCATCAAAGTTGAGTTTGAAAGTATGCTTTGGCAGAGGCTTCCATTCAATTTGTTTATCCATGCTGTTTGCAGGGGGATTCTGCTGATACGTGCCGTTGGTGCATCTGATCTGCCAATTGTCCATAATAGCTTTCTCATTGTCTAGGGTAGGCCAATCCTCCTTCTTCCATGATCTTATCATCAGAGTTTCTTGGATATTTTTGCAAATCATATGCCAGATTGTGTCCATCGAGGAGCGTTGATTTTTGAAGATGCGCTTGTTTCGCTCCTTCCATATACTCCATAGGATTATCCCAGGAATCAAGTGCCAAAGATGATTGAGGATGTTGCTCTTGTACGGGTCCTTTTGCCACTGTCGTATGGAATTCATAATTTCAGCTTCAAGTCGGCATCTCTTTTGGCATCGAAAGCTCGCTTTCTCCCATAGTTGATTGGCTAGAGGATAAGTGTTCGAGCGTTTCCTCATGGGCGCAGCAGTTAACGCATATGGAGGGTCTGTGGAAATTTCTTCTTCGGAGCTTGTCCCAAGTTAGGATTCTCTGATGCCCTACCAGCCAGAGAAAATGACAGATCTTGGGCCACGAGCCTGAGTTCCATATTTGGCCCCAGAGTGGGTCCTGAGGTGCAGCGTCATTGCAAATAATTTTATAAGCTTCAGATGTGGTGAACGCTCCCTTTGGTAGATATCCCCATCTTAAGATATCTTCCCTTTCGTCACATCTGATTTTTCTTTTGCTGAGCTCCGTTTCCAATGCTGTGGATGTCTGGCGATTATCATTTGAGAGGATTTGGGTGCCTGGTTTCCAGGTTCTGAAACCTTTCTCCACATCCTGGGTCCAAAAGTGCCTGATTTTGACCAGCTGTGTTTCCTCCTCCAGATGATGTATAGGCTGGTTCAGAGCATTGCTGAGGGTGGGCATTTGATTCCATGCGTCCGTCCAGAATCTGGCGTTGTTGCCATTTCTTACCTCCCAGAAGCTGTGCTTCTGGATCATTTTATAATGTTCCTTGGCAGCATTCCAAATTAACGAACCTTTGCTACAGGGTTCCAATCTGATAAGCTCTTCTTGGGGTCGCTGGTTTGCATATTTTGCTGTCCATAAAGTGACCCACGGCTTGCCTGCATTGGTGAGCCATTGCCACCAGATCTTGGCTCCCATGATGGCATTGCTATGCTCTGGATCCCTTAGTCCAATTCCTCCTTTTGCCTTTGGCTTGCAAACTGTGCTCCATTTTACCAGAGCCCACTTGCGATTGGTTGCATTGCTCCCCCAAAGGAAATTTCTCTGAATTTTCCTTAGTCTTTTTAGGACCCATTTAGGCGCTGCCAAGATGGAAAAGAGGTACAGCGGCATAGCTTGAAGGACAGCTTTAATAAGAACCGCCCGGCTGACAAGGTTCAGGGTTCTATGAGTCCATTGATTGAGCCGAGATTCGAGCTTTTCAATTAAATTGCGCCAGGAGGAATGAGTAATGGCTGAGGTAGTGAGGGGAGCTCCAAGATACTTTGAGGGGAGGGTGGCCATAGGGAATCCCAGGATATGGACTATGGCCGACTTGACAACTGGAGGAGTGTTGAAAAAGAAGATCTGCGATTTGGAGCAGTTGATATTGGTTCCTGAGGCTTCTGAAAAATCAGTGAGGACTGCTTTGAAAGCGGAGGCTTCTTGAACAGATGGGTATCCAAACAGCATCATATCATCAACAAATTACTGATGGGAGGTAGCTGGCAAGCGGTGAGTGGAGATGCCCTTAAGCTGGTGCATGTGGAGGGCATTCTTAATGTGACGTCCCAGTCCCTCAGCCATCAAAACAAAGAGGAAGGGGGAGAGTGGGTCACCTTGCCTGATACCTCGGGAGGGAGAGAAAGGGCGAGAGGGGATCCCATTTACTAGGATGGAGAAGCTAGAAGAGGAGATAAGGCTCATAACCCAGCGAACCCAAGTGGGGCTGAAACCAAAAGCAGATAACATTTGTTGAATATAGTTCCAACTGAGTTTGTCAAAAGCCTTGGAAAGATCCAGTTTAAGGAGCATACCTGCCTGCTTCGAATGCTTGAGAGTATGTGCGATCTCATGTGTATGGATGATTCCGTCTAAAATCTGTCTTCCTTCAACATAACCAGATTGTTCCGGCGAGATGAGCATTGGCAAGAGGGGCTTTAGCCTATTTGCGATGACTTTAGAAATGACCTTGTATATGACATTGCATAGTGCTATGGGTCGGAATTTATCCGGTTTGAGCGCATCCTCTTCTTTTGGAATCAGGGCAATGAAGGTGGTGTTGAGCGAGGGAAGCAGCCAATGAGCAACTCTCGACTCCCCCACCACCTCCCAGACTTCCATCTTAATCAAATCCCAGAACCTGTGAAAGAAAGTAGTGGTGAAGCCATCCGGGCCGGGAGCTTTTCCATCTTTGAGCTGAGACATTGCATTGTCTACTTCCTGCATTTGAATTGGGCTTAGGAGGAGTTCATTATGCTCTTCTGTGACTAATTTTGGTATATGGTGGGTAATTCTTTCAATTGCTGGATTTCTGTTGATGTCAGGTTCTTGGTGGACCTGCTTGAAGTGTTCGAGGAGAGTCTTTTCGATTTCCTCATGCTGCTCCACCTTTTCTCCTCCTGGTTTTTGAATGTATGGGATATTGTTGCCCATTCTGCGTTGCACTGTTGTTCTGTGAAAAAAAATTGTATTTCTTTCTCCCTCTTTGAGCCATCTAATTCTTGATTTCTGTTTCCAGTATATCTCCTCCTGCCTTCTTCTTTCTTCTAGCTGAATGTGGATGCTCTGTTCCTGTGCGAGAGTACGCTCGGTATGCCCGCATGTACTTATTTCTCTTTGCAGTTCCTCCAGTGCTTTTTGAAGATCATTTTTCTCCTTGAATATGTTTCCAAAGGTCACTCTGTTCCATCTTTTGAGGCAGAGCTTTAGATGTTTGAGTTTCTGTTGAAACTGAAACATTTTGGAGCCGTCTTGAGGGCGGAAGGAGGTCCATGTGGAGTTGACGAAGTCTCTGAGAGTGGGATGAGTGAACCAAAACTCCTCAAAACGGAAGGGTCTTCGCGTTTTATTGCCTGGGCGTTGCCATTGGAGGGCAATCAGCCAGTGATCAGAGCCCAAGTGAGGTAGAATGGCCATCGTGAAATCCCCCCCTAATTGGATCGAGTTATCTGAAATGAGAAAGCGATCCAACTTGGAGGCTATTTGATGAGGGCCTGTTCTGCGATTACTCCACGTGAAAGTGCCGTTGCAAAACTGTAAATCTATCAATGATGTATTCTGAATAAAGTTTTTGAAGTAGGTGTTTTCCTGCTCCAGCTTGTTTCTACCTCCGATCTTCTCCTCTGATTTTGTGATCATATTATAATCCCCTCCCGCAATCCATAGAGGGTGCTTGCGATTGGCGTTGAGGACCTCTAAAGTGTGGAGGAGAGCCATTTTTTCCTTTGCTTCCTGAGGGAAGTAAACATTCGAGAGATTCCCATGAATATTTGTGCCGACTATGTGGAAGGTAGCCTGAATGAGATTGTGTGAGGCATGGAAGTCCGACAGAGTAAGGGCTTGAGAGTTCCATGCAATGGCTAATCCCCCTGAAGCGCCCGATGCATCTACAGCGACTGATTGACATCCTGACCACGCTTTGGAGAAGATTCTTTCTATAGTATTGCTATTACATTTTGTTTCCTGGAAAAAGCAAATATGTGGCTTTTCCAATTTAATCATATTTTTAAGCATTCTGAGCTTTCCTGGGCCGTTGAGCCCCCTTAGGTTCCATGAGATGAGCTTCATGATTCACTATTGGGGGAGGGCTTGTAGTACTTCGTAAGCTTAGCATACTTACCGGAGTCCACCAGAATCTTTCCGAGCGCGATTGTTCTTTGGAGGTCTGTTCTTCTTCCTCTTTTTTTGGAGTCTTTTGGGGTTTGACTAAGATCCCAGTGACTGCCTGGCTGAATGCCAAGCTGATTTTGATAGTAGGCCCTGGAAATGACCATTTCCAGTTTGTCCAGCTGTAGTTCTGGGATACTTTCATATGCTTTTCTCTTGCATGCTGCTTCCATTTCAAGTATGTCTAAACCATATAGATCTATACTTTCCGGCTCTTCCTCCATTTGCTGCACCTGATTGTCTTCTTCCGCAGTAATACTTGGATCCTGGGCAGGGCCTGAGGATCCATCAACCTCCATTTCATTATCTTTGTCTTGTTGCTTCTCTTCGCTTTCCACAATGAGGATAGGGGGATCTTTGGAGGAGGGGGATTTGGATGGGTGGGCCTCGGGATGTGGCTGTGAAGAGGAAGAGGGGCGGTCAGAACTTGGAGGGGGGTAGGTGATGTGCTCATCCGAGATATTAGCCAGGATTCCAAAGCTGTTCCTGACTGAATGGTCAGGGCCTGTATTCGATTTGGGTTTCTTCCCTGTGGGTGGTTTTTTGTGAGCTCTCTTGCGAGTTGGGGCTTTGGTGAAGCCATCATTGGGCTGTGATTCAGAGGGTGAAGGGACTTTATCTTGAGCATTCAGAGGGCAGTCTCTAAATAGATGCCCTATGGCATGGCATTTACGGCAGCGAAATGGAACATGTTCATAGTCTAAAGGCTGAATCCACTCATGATCATGGTGAGAGAGACTTACCGATTCCGGCAGGGCTTTGTCTAGGCGCATGAAGACGCATAAGCGGGCATAGGATGTAAATCTTCGGAGTTTCGTTTCTTTAGCAGTCCTAATATATTCCCCTAAGCCATTTCCTATGTTTTTCAGAATGTTCTCATCCCAATATTCGTCTGGTAATCCATAAAGTCTTATCCAGACTGGTGCCCATGTAAGATCCTCCTGATCTGGGTTAAATCTGGGACCCCAATCCCTCAGATATAGACCTGCAGAGTTAAAGAAATAAGGACCTTCAACCAGGATTCTATATTTATCTTCCAGACAAAAAAATATTGTTGTGAAGAATCCTTTTGGGCCTAACTGCAGTGTTACATCTCCCTTAGGTTTCCACTTCGCGGCTATCCAACTGTACAGGGCTTTCTCCGTCGGCCAAAACCCTATGAACTTCCCGATGAGAGCATGGTCAGTCATGTATTGGATTCGGGCTTCTATTATTTCCCCTGGCAGTTCGATTCTGGGACGATCTGTGGCTATTGGTTTGCATGTGGTTGAAGAGACCTTCTGAGTACCCTCTGATGAGGTTGGCTTCACCGTCTCTCCATTTACCTTGTATTTCAGGTTCTCTTTTCCTTTGCGTTCATTCTGGCGCAAGATTTCTGGATTGATGACGTTCTCATGGATTGATCCAAATCGGATTGATCTCTCATTGTGTTGTTGTATTACATGTACGCTGGGGGAGGTTGTAGAAGCCCCCCCCTAGGGGTCTCCCATGTGTCCTGCGCCTTTTCCTCCTTGGTTTTGAAGAGCCTGCGCAGGTCGTCAGGTCCTTGGTGGTAATCTGCTCCGAACAGTCTGTGCCGTCTGAGCACGCAGCCAAACCCTAGCCGCAGTCGCCAGAGCCGTAGTCGCCTCCAAATATAGTCTTAGTTTAACTAATTATTAATTGACTTATAGTTTTTAATTTTTAGGTCTCGTACCATTTACCTTAGTTTATTTATTTTTACGAATTAAATTATTATATTAATTTTGACCATTGTCCTTAAGTCAAACTAGCCGTTAGATTTGCTAGCTGTTGGAGGCTCTGCTCAGAATATTTAACATGAGGAGCTAGATCTGTTTCTTCATCTTGTCCTGATGATGAACCACACTAGTTGGTTCGAAACGCGTCGACAAATGAGATTCCATGTGATTTTCGTCGAAATCTTTCTCTAACCTACTAGTGGTTAAGTTTGACTACATCAACTCTTAACTAGAGTTACAAAATAGACTCTTATAGATTATTTTACATCAAAAACACGTGGCTATCCCCTTTTCCATGAATAATGGGAGTTGACACGACATCCTCCCGAACTATAGGTGTGAAAATAGGAAGGTCAACTTATGAGTGGCATAACTTTTGCATACGGATTTTGATTGATGTGCTTATTGCACCGTTGGAAATATATCTCTATGTAGAATAGAATGAAAAGCTGCCACACTAAAGAAAAAAAAAAATCTATCCCCACAAAATGCCATTTGATGCCTCAAAACACTCTCGAAATGTTTCAGACCTCGTTTCGCCAAACTGGGTCTCTTCAATAAAAATGGTCTTGTGAGTTGATTCCTCCATTTTTTCCACTCCAAATGCATTGAGATGGATAAAAAATAATATAATGATCCAATTTAGATCACACCTCCCCATTTTGGCAGGATTTTAGTCCCCAAAATCTTTTATTGAATGAGGTGAGGAAATTGGTTCTCCACCTTCTCAATGGTAGACCATTTAGCTTTGCCTAGAAGTTTTCCCTTCAAACTAGTCTGCTAAAGGTCATGCTACCCTTTTCTTGTAGTTATGGATCTCTTATGCAAAACTATATATTCTGTCAACTCTACATGAGGATCTAGTGCCAAATCCTCCACAAAAGGTAGGACATGTTCCTCTTCCTGATCTAGCATAGAAGGCTCATAGCGTTTCAAATTATCTACATTCACAACTGAGTAAATGCACATATATGGTGGTAAACTGAGTCGATAAACATTATCACCTACCTTTTCTAGTATCTCAAAGGGACCATACCTTAGAGCCTTGATTTTCTTACCAGGCCCTTGTAGCCTCTCCTTGTTCAATTGTAGCCATAATCCTTCTCCCACCTTGAAGGATTTCTCTATTATGTGTTGATCATGCCTAGCCTTATACTTCTCTTGCAAATTTTACAATGTTTCCTATACATGTAGATGGATCTTCCTAATCTTCTCTATAAATTTTTCAGCCCTCAAAATGTCTCCTATAAGATCTTCCCTGATCCGGATTTAAACAGGAACGCAATAAATTACAGGGATAACCATATACACAAAGATGCAGCGGAAATAATACTTCATTTCATTAATGGAAAAATACTGAAATATGCTTACAACCAGAAATGGAAATAAACCAGCTAGGGTGATGGTAGCTTATCTCTGAGAAGAGATGTGATGGCTACATGCCTCCGAACTGTCTTACAATGAGGCTCGAAGGCCTATTTATTGTTGAGAAACAATGGAAAACCCTTAACATTCCAAAACCTAACCCTAGGAGATGAAACACCAAACTGTGGGCCCCGTTTGGGGGTAAATTGGTACATCAACTTCCCGGGGTCGTAACTTTGGCATATGATCTCCGTTTGATGCGTACAATAGCTCATTAGAAAGATCTATCCGAGCACTATCATTGTTGGAACGGGCAACATCGGTCCATGGACCCATGTTGCCCCTGGATTCCCCAAAAAACGTCGTTTAGGGCCTCAAAACGGCTCCGGAAGTTCAGGACCCGAAAAACTGCTAAAAATAGTAAGTTGTGCTACAATTAAGGAAACTGAAAATGCTGAGAAAGACAATGGTGGGGGTCCAGGTGGACTTGGAAGGTGGCCACCAATATCCACGTGGATCATTCCTCCCCCCTTAGGAAGCAATGGTCCCCATTGTGTTGAGCTCCTCCATGAGATGAGGAAACTTCTGCTGAACTTGTTCCCTGGTGAGCCACTTGCCCTGCTGAAGGAGTTGGCCTGCTTTGACAACTCGATACAGTTGGATATTCTGTTGGCGAGTGTTCTTGATCTGTGTTTCCATGATCCGATCAGTTGCAGCTTGTTCCATGCAATATGGATTTAATTCTGTGGGTTTGAGCTGTTCTGCAATGTCGGATGTGTCTAGCAATGGTGGAAAGTATGGCCGAAGGCGGTCCACATTGAACACTGGGTGCAGGCCAAGGAATGGGGGAATGCTGAGCTCAAATGCATTGTCTCCCATAGCCTTAGTAATGGTGTAAGGACCATATCGGAGTGGTCTCAATTTCCGATAGGCTCCAGTAAGGCGTTCCTTTTGCAAATGCAACCAGACTTTGTCGCCCACCTGAAACTTGTGTGGCACCCGGTGTTGATCATGTCGCTGCTTGTACTCGGCATTTGATTTCTCAAGAATGTCATGGACCTGCTGGCGAATATGTTGGATGCGCTCAATGAAGCTGGTGGCCTTATCTGTTTCGGACTGGACATGAGCTGAATTCATGTGAGTAGCTGCAAGGGACATGGCCACATCAATGGGGCATAGTGGCTGGAATCCCAAACCCACCTGAAAAAGGCTATGGCCAGTGGAGCTGTGAAGAGCTCGGTTGTAGCTGTGCTGAACATAGGGGAGGCTCTCGTCCCATGTGTGTGGATGCTTTGAGTTATACATGCGCAGAATGTGCACAATCATCCTGTTGACAACCTCTGTCTGGCCATCAGTTTGAGGATGGAAGGCTGTGGACTTCGTAAGTTTGGTGTCCAGCATTGACCAGAGACTGGACCAAAATGTGCTGAGAAACCGTCTGTCCCGATCTGAGATGATAGACTGTGGGATCCCAAAGTGCACCCACACTCGTTCAAAGAAGAGTTTAGTAGTGGCTTCTGCTGTGATATTCTTCTTGCAGGCCATCATAATGGCCATCCTCGAGAACCTGTCGACGACTACAAAAACACAGTCATTTCCATGCTTAGTGGAAGGAAGGCCTGACATGTAATCCATGGAAATGGATTCCCAAGGTCGACTAGGGGTAGGCAACGGGGTATAGAGGTCGTGCTTCTTAATGGTCGGTTTGGCAATGGCACAGGCAGTACATGATCAGATGTACTTCCCAACATCCTGTCGAAGATTCGGCCAATAGAAATAATTTTGCAGTACTGCCACTGTTTTCTTGACCTCGAAATGCCCAGCAGCCCGACTGTAGTGTGCTTCCCAAATCATCTTGGCACGCTCGCTTGAAGGAACACAGAGGTGACTGAGGTGGCATAATAGGGCGTCCTGGAGGTAAAAATCTGCAACATGCCGACCCTCCAAGAGTGTCTGGTATGTGTGGCCGAATTCTGGGTCGCTTTTGTAGAGAAGTGGCTAATCAGCAGTCTCGTGCCCACAAGAGTTGAGCACGGTGGTTAGCGCCATGATCGGTGGCCGACTGAGGCAATCTGCAACATTATTGGTGTTGCCCTTTTTATACTTGATATTCAAGTGAAACTATTGCAGGTATGTAGACCACTTCTGATGGCAATCATTCTGCAATTTCCCTTGGGTCTGTATGAACTGCAAAGGTCGGTGGTCTGTGTGGATGACCGTTTCCTTCCCCAAAATGTAATGCTTCCATTGTCGGCAGGCATGTACAATGGAATACATCTCTTTATCATAAGTGGGGTACTTCCGGACTGTGTCTGAAAGTGTTTCACTGTGATATTCCACTGGATGTCCATGTTGAGTAAGGACTGCCCCAATAGCATAGTCAGAGGCATCTGTCTCGACCTCAAATGGTTGTTGTAAATCTGGTAACGCAAGCACTGGTGCCGTGCAGAGGCGATCCTTCAATTCCCTGAATGCCTTCTGTTGAGATTCAGACCAAAAGAATTTTGCTTTCGCCCCGCCCTTGGTGACTTGACTCAAGGGCCAAGAAATATGAGAAAACCCCAACACAAACCTGCGGTAGAAGTTGGCAAGACCTAGAAAGCTGCGGAGCTCTGTTAGAGTGGTTGGAGAGAGTCAATCCCGAATGACTTGGATCTTGGCCGGATCGACATGCACCCCCTGTTCATCAATGATGTATCCTAGATACTGAACCTGGGTCATGCCAAAAGTGCATTTCTCCAAATTGGCACATAGCTTGTGTTGCCGCAGTGTTTGGAGAACCTGTCGGATGTGCTGGAGGTGCTCTTCCCAACTCTGGCTAAGATCAGAATGTCATCCAAGTATACTACTACAAAGGAGTTGGTGAATGGCCGCAAGATGTCATCCATTAGCCTCATAAAGGTTGCAGGAGCATTCGTCAATCCGAAAGGCATGACCAACCATTCGAAGAGGCCCTCCTTGGATTTGAAGGCAGTCTTCCACACATCGGAGGGTTCGATTGGTACCTCGTGATATCCTGACTTCAGATCGATCTTGCTGAAATATTTCGCCCCCTTTAGTTGGTCTAGGAGGTCATCAATCCGCGGGATCGGGTACCTATTATGGACAGTGATCTTGTTCAGCGCCCGATAGTCAATACAGAGTCTCCACGTCCCATCCTTCTTCTGTACCAACACGAACGGGCTCCCACAGGGCGATGAACTCGAATGGATGTGACCTTTCTGCAAGAGCTCCTGAATCTGCCTCTTGATTTCATCGTTCTCCCGAACGGAGTGCCAATAAATTGGTCCATTGGGTAGCGGCGCACCTGGGGTCAGATCGATGGAGTGCTTGACTTGACAGTGCAGAGGAACCCCTGCCGGGGAGGTGAAGATGTCCTCGTACTCCTCCACAACCTTGTCCATCTGTAGTTGTCATGCGGAGGGGCCCCGTTTGGAGGCCGCGACCACTGTCTTCTTCTTTCCTTGAGGGCATATCATCAGGAAAACAAATTTCCTGGTTTTGGAAATGATCTTACTGCATTGTTTTGCAGTAATCAAAGAGATGGCGGTAGGTGGTGCTACCTCTAGTATCCTGAACAACTTATTTCCCAATGTAATAATAACAGCACGGGGCCTTGATTCATACACAGCATGTCGCTTCCACAAGTATGGTTGTCCTAGTAATACATCAAAAACTTCAAGAGGAGCAATGTCACACAATACCTCATCCGTGAAGGGCTTGATGTTGTATGGAAGGCGACACTGCTGGCTCACGCGAAGATCTCGTCCTTGGTGAAGCCACCCAATGGTGTATGGTTGTGGATGTGCTGTGGTCGGTAAGCCCAACCGCTTCATGACCTCTACCGAAATGAGGTTCTTTTGACTCCTGCTATCAACAATGAACTGTATCGGGGAGCCCTTTACCCACATCTGGGAGTGGAAGAGACGCTCCTCCTCCTCTAGATCTTCGGGTTCATTTTTCTGGATCTTTGCGGTAGCAACAGTGGCACTGGGATCCGCATCAATGATCTGCTTCCCTTTTTCATACCCCTTATCGGGTTCTGACTCAGAGTCGGAACATGCATCTAATTCTGAAACCTTTAGCTCAGCCACCAGTGACTGCTTGGCCCGACACTCACTTGTGTTGTGAGTGGAGCTCTTATGGAACTCGCACCATTTTCCAGTGTCCTTTCTCGGCTTCGCGGCGCTGTTCTTTGCTTGCGGCTTCGGCTGGTTGTCTTGGGCTGTCCCGCCTTGGCTTTTTCCTTTGTTCTGTGGTTTAGGGGCACCTTTCCCCTGCTTTGGATTTGCAGATCCAAAGTCTTGCTTCTTCTGTTTAAACTTCTGCTCGACCTTGACGACATATCGGTATGCTGCGCCGAGCGAGGGGATGTTTAGGAATTGTATTTCTTCCTGGATGTACTTGTGCAGGCAGCCACGGTATTTGAGTATCAAATGTTGCTCCGAATCCTTGATACCCAACTTTGTGCGAAGGGTATGGAAAAGATTGGTGAACTCCGGCACGTTTTGGTCCCTTCGCTGCCGCAGTGTGGTCCACTTTATGTATTCATCCTCATAGCTTCTGACAGGGTAGTACTGCTCCTTGATGGCATCCCGGAATGAATCCCAGGTGGGTGCGGCTGAAAATAGTGAGCCAGTACTTTCATCCTTCTGCTCGCAGTAGGTTTCCCACCAGTCCTTGACGTGGGGGGCTGCTTTGAGAAGAGCAAAACCAATCTTTTCCCGACTCGAAAATTAATGAACAGAAAAATAACCCTCTAGCAGATTTAACCATTTATCTACGACATCTGCGTCTATCTGACCCTCGAATATGGGGATTTCAAAATTAACTTGTACCTTAAAGGGTGTGGCGTTTCCAGAGTAGCTGCTGGAAGCCGATGCGTTGCTTCTGGGTAGCCGCTGAAGGATCTGGGCAAAGCTGTCCATCATCGCGTTCCGTTGTTGCTCGAGGGCTTCTTCGAGCAAGATTTTGATGGGATCTCCTGCCCCCTCGTCTTTCTTTTCGTCCGCCATGGGAGGCCGTCGGGATTTGCGAGGCTGGTCTTGCAAAGGTTCAACCAGTTCAAGCCCTAACTCCTTATATCCCGACCTTGTTGGGGACATGCAAAGAAAAACAGAGAAAAAGCAGACCGCTCTGATACCACTGTTCCGGATTTAAACAGGAACACAATAAATTACAGGGATAACCATATACACAAAGATGCAGTGGAAATAATACTTCATTTCATTAATGGAAAAATACTGAAATATGCTTACAACCAGAAATGGAAATAAACCAGCTAGGGCGATGGTAGCTTATCTCTGAGAAGAGATGTGATGGCTACATGCCTCCGAATTGTCTTACAATGAGGCTCGAAAGCCTATTTATTGTTGAGAAACAATGGAAAACCCTTAACATTCCAAAACCTAACCCTAGGAGATGAAACGCCAAACTGTGGGCCCCGTTTGGGGGTAAATTGGTACATCAACTTCTCGGGGTCGTAACTTTGGCATATGATCTCCGTTTGACGCGTACAATAGCTCATTAGAAAGATCTATCCGAGCACTATCATTGTTGGAATGGGAAACATCGGTCTAATGTTGCCCTTGGATTCCCCAAAAAACATCGTTTAGGGCCTCAAAACGGCTCCGAAAGTTCAGGACCTGAAAAACTGCTAAAAATAGTAAGTTGTGCTACAATTAAGGAAACTGAAAATGTTGAGAAAGACAATGGTGGGGGTCCAGGTGGACTTGGCAGGTGGCCACCAATATCCACCTGGATCATTCCCTCACTCCTCCTTGTTGCCCATATGCAATATCCAAAGGTGATGGTAGAAAATATCCAAACCATGTACCTTGGTATCCCAAAGTGTACCCATACCTGTCCAAAGAACAAGTTCGTTGTTTCTTGTCCATTGATGGTCCTTTTACAGGGCATCATAACACACATCTTGTTGAATCTGTCAAATACCACGAATAGGTAGTCATGTCCCTTCCTGGTTGTTAGTAAACCTCCCACAAAATCCATGGAAATTCTTTCCCAAGAACATGTAAGTACATGTAAGGGATGATACAGACCTTATTTCCTATTTCTAGGCTTGCTAGTACAACAAAGCATGAATCCTCTTATGAACCTAACTACCTGCTCTTGCATTTTGGGCCAATACACATACCTCTGCAAGTTAGTCGCGGTCATCCCTAAACCAAAGTACCCTGCAACCTTCAAGGTGTGAGCCTCTCTAGTTAGCTGCAAACTCTCACCTTTAGGAAAAAATAGCTTATCCAACCTGTAGAGTAACACATCCTAGAGATGGTAGTCAACGGTGTTGTCACCATCTAGCACATGACTACGACTCTGTAACTGTTGATACACCTCCTTGAAGTCCTCATCTTCTGAATATGCCTCTCTGTATGCATCATGGGTGAATGGATCCATGTGAATAAGAGTCCCCAAGTATGTAATATTTGATATGGGTGGCCTTGAAAGCACATCAACCAACTTTTTTGTGCTTCCCTTCTTATACTTGATCACCAAATGAAATTGCTGTAAAATTTTAGTGTGGAAATTCTCATTCAAATTCCATGACAAGAGAAAGGAAAGAGCAGGTCTTCTTGGCTTCTGTTGAAGCCTCGAAATTCGTTGTGACAACATGGGGATAACCAACCAGTCCAGACCTTAAAGTAGCTCCTTTTCCGTTTGGTGTAGTGACTCCGACTGGGGATAATGGGACCCGTTTCCCAAAAAGGATTGATTTGATAATGATGTTGGGGTGATATAAGATATAACGAAGAATGATTTAACTAAAGATGATTTAATCTAAAAAATAAACACATGCATATATCTTATTCTAACATCATCTTACTATAAATATACCCGTGAATAATCTAAGATATGCGATTTACAAAGATGTCTCAAAGCAACTGGCAATGAAGATTATTCAACTGCTAAAAGGAATGAAATTGTAAATGATAATTGTTTTGGATAAATAGTTATGCAAAACAATTGAGAAAAGTTTATCAGATATAGTAATTATTAATGTATTAAATAAGAAATCACAGCTGAAACATCATAAAAAAGTGCAATAATGTAAGACTATAACTCAGATTTTCATACATAGGAAAATTAAAGAAAGACTACTGTTAATTCCTAAACGAAACACTATCATAAGATAAAAGTACCATATATGAAAATTCCTACTCATGAGATCAACAATATTGATCCACTTTCTTCCAATCAAATATACCCTAAGAGTACAAAAGTGTAATTTCAGTAGAGTATGCTTCAATATTCAAGAAAATTAGATCTTGTTCCCATTATTTCATCAAAACCTTCACAAAAATAAAGAAGTGAAATGTATTGTAAAGTGTTTTTGATAAAATCTTGGACCTCTCTCTAAATGCATGAGAGAGGTTTAATTACTAATATACATGTTTCAAAAATAGATTATTACAAAAAAAGCTGAGGAGGTTTCAAGCAACCTTCCTCAGAGTAAGCAAAACAAAAAAAACTAAAAATAGAAAATAGACTAATGACAATATTCTTTCATATTGAATTATCTTAGTCAACCACTTGATCCTTGATATTGCAAATATCGATCATTGGTTTCACCTGAGGCGGCTGGCCAATTGTATATTTTAATTGTCTTGCAAATATGGCATTTGAGAGAGTTGGCACCATTTTTTGTGCAGAACTAGTTAAGCAATGTAGAGTCATCCACTGGCTATGTGGTTTTACCAAATGTTGCTAGTATGTCTCCCAATAAAGTTTGGGCAGTAGTTTGATTTCTTCCTCTTTCTTTTGATATGTTTCTTTCCACTATTGTTCTAGCTGTCTGATGTCTAGGAGAGCCCCTAGTATGCATTCTTTAACAAGGTTTGCATTGTGAAGATTTTCATTCATGACCTCAATTATGTTGTTTATTGTACTTTCTACTATCACTATTGCCCTCTCTTCCTACTTTAGTTGTGTATCCCAATCTGTAAATAGAAAGTCTTTATGGGATTCTTCTATCTTTGGTAGATCAGTCTTTCTTCCCTCATCAGATTCCTGCCAGGCAATAAATTCTGAAATCTTTTTATGGATTTCTTCATATTCAAATATTAGATCAATCACTTGGTTAGTCAATTTATTACTTGTTTCATAGTAAGGATTGATCTGTGAGATTTTCTGGCAGAACATCTCTTGTTGTTGTGTCAATAGGGAATTTAGCTTGATTTCCTCTTTAATGAACTCATCTGTCTGAGGGTTATCTTTGAATCTGTCTACGATGGCCTACATTTGGAAAATTTGTGAATCTTTCTCTGACATGCTTGTCTGGTGTTGTGACCTCATTTGCTCAAAAGCTCTTTGAAGTTATTCTACCTGTTGTTCGTCTTTCTGATTGGTACTTTTTTTCTCTTGTTCCAATTGTTATTCCAACAATTGTATTCTCTATTCTTTTTCTTTAAGCAACAATAAGACTTTTGTTACTTTATCAATGGTTGCAGTGGAATAAGTTCTTGTAAACTGTGACAACTTCGTAAGGTTCTCATATGGGTCAACGGGAGTGTCTTTCCATATAACTTCCATTGGTTCCTTCTAAAGAGTTGCAACATTCGTTCTTTCTAACTTTTTCTTCTTTCTTTGTCTTTTTACTACAACCTTATGTGTAGGGTTGTAAAATATGTCGAGCGGAGGTATTTCTTCAATTTTTAAGACAATTTCAGAAGTGGGGAAGTTGTAATGACCTCAATATCTTGAATGTTTGTGGCCCCTTGCTCTGTTTTCTTTGGATTTGTTACTATTGAGTATATTTTGGGGTCTAGAATCCAGATGTATCCTCAAGACTTGTGCCTATTTGGAGCTTTTGATTGAATTGCTCCCATTTCTTGTCTAGGTCAACAATTGGAATCTTCCCTATTTGAGTTGATGTTGAGTCCACCTCTGTATGTTTCTTGGCCAAGGCTTGTTCGGTCGTTTCCTCAATATTTGCTTCTTTATTTTTCTCATAATTTTTGTTGGGACTTTATTCTCCATTCTGAGATTGTTTCTCTGAATTTTCAGACTCTTGAGTTGATTTTTCTTGCATTTCTTCATCAGAATTTTCCTTAGGACTTCCCTCCAAGCTCACGCTAGGAGTAGGTTATCTTATTTGTTCAATTTGTAACAGGTCCAATGGAACCTTCAATAATCTTTTATTTATGTATACATGAAAATAATTTATATCATCTGGGCTTAGTTATAGCGATGCTAAATGCAATACCTATGTAAATGATTCGAATTTCTGGAAGAGGTCATCAAACAAATCTTCTTCATGAGTAAACTGTCTGAATTTGACCATGGTAGTGAAGTCTTTAGAAATTTGATTTGGGTCATACTGTCAACCTAGAATCGTGGCTAATTTTAGAGATGTAATATTCTCTATTTCCTTTACTGTGTGCCCATAATCATGCAGTGCGAAAGCACCACGTTGCAATGGAAAGGTTGGCCAAATAAGATTTTTCATTTCCTTTAGGGCTTTGGTTAAACCATCCCCTGTTGTCTGGTAAGCTATCTCTCTTGCCAATAGTTGGTCTAGAACATAATATGGGAGGACATGTGCAGCTTCAATGCTCCCAAAAACTCTGATATAAGTAAATGTTTCTTCACCAAACCATTGTGTGACTGGAAAGATGTCTATATTTGCCTCTTCAAAAAGCCTTGGGGTTGTTTAATCAAAAATGGTTTTATAGATGGGTAACATTATACCATGGAAAATTTTGTAAAAATGGGAACTGAATTGGGACTCCCACAATAGTTTATGATACACATGGATGAGGAGAGAGTTTTGTGCAGTCCACTTCCAACCCATGTTTGGAAATCGAGAGAAAAAATAAAAGGCATACATTACATAAGTGCTCATATAAAAAGGGGTAATAGTTCTTGATGAGATATTACTATTAATCCTGTATTCCTTAATAGCCATAGCTAAATTATCTAACAAAATATGACTCTAATTCATAATCCTTGTGTTAACTACTGCATCAATTAATTGAACCCACTCTATAGAAAATTTGGTACTATCAGCCTTTCAAAATAATCTACTCCTCATCGCAGCTATGAAATTATGTGGAGTCGAGAGGGATGAAATTGGGTAAATACCAAATTTCTCTCGTTTGAATTTTCCAGAGCCTCACCTCCAGTTTTGGGTAATGTCCATTGGGTCCTCGTTCTCTTTTACATAATGTTCAAGAAAATCTTTGTCATAGAGCTTGTGTGGCTCTGGTAGATGGTACATTTGACGCAATTTATATGGTGTGAAAGATCCCATAGCCTCATGTATTGAATTTATGAAAGTCCTATTTGAAATATTCACATTATCAATTACCCATTTCACCATATCTGTGTATGGTAATATCTTGGGCCTTGCATCTATTCTGTGTAGAAACAAACATGCTTCCTCAAAGTAGGAAGCCTCAGATGATACTTTGGCACCTGTTGCGGCCTTAGTTTCTAGTGGCCTCAATTTTTCTGCCTTGAGTAAGTTATACATGGCTTCCCATGATGTGGTCCCTCCATCTTTGTTGCAGGTGGTATCAGAGAAGAGTGGGGTCATGTCTGATTTCTCAGACGTAGTAGCTTTTCCTTTCTTCGCCATCTTTTCAAACGTTGTTCCCTCAGAGGTTCCCTGAAATTGAGAAATGGAGATTATCAGATAAACACAGAGTGAAAATGACAGTGAAAATGAAATGATACAGTTAATTCTGAAAGATGACAAGGAAGAAGCTTTTATTTGAAAATACAGATGAAAGATATCAAATCTCGTTGAGCTGTTTTAAACATAAATTCCATTAAAACTCATTAATTATGCACTAAGGTCTTTTCATTATTTCCTTTATGATTCATTTAAACCATCGCGTCGTAAATTTGTAAGTAGTACTTCAAGTTGATGCGTTAAAGCATGCGATGACGATCACGCAATTGCGATTAATGGTAATTATCGCAATATCACAAATCGGAACATTGCAATATTGTTTATGTATCATTTCGAAGTTATTTAGTATTTCGCGATATGCGATGCGAGCGGCATACCTCTTATCCTTTTGAGCGCATATCATTTGAATGAATATTTATTATATAAAGTAGTTGTTTACTATACACCGAACCTAATCTAAGATATAACAATTTTTGCGTAATTCCATCGGGTCCAGATCACATCACATTTTGCAACCTTTTGTGTTTCACAAGTTTTGTCATTTGTGAAGAATTCGTGATGTGATGAGTGTTTGACTTGTCATGTCGTAATATCACAAATCATGTATTATTAAGGCTTGCTTGTTTTGCACCTTTATAAATCCCACTATGCGATTGGGATAAGTACTTTATTTCGTAAGAAATGATTTAAGCCTTAGATTTAATGAAAAGTTCAATGATACCATAAGTCTATTATGGTGATCCTTTTTATCTCAACTCATGGATTGTGATTGTCAATTAACCTTTGTTATGCAAGGTTCAACGATTTGCAATAAAGTGAGAATTCCTAGTAACAAAGAGATTTTGGCTTGATATCTTAAGTTTATTCGAAATTTCATTTCTAATAATTCAAAAAGGAAGCTCACATGTGCTAAGTTTTTTGAAAATTTTTAAAGGGTCCCAATTTATCATATAACATTAACTATTAAATCAATAAACTGGTGGGGGGTTGTTGAATAGTACAACAATTGGTGATTCACTAGAAGACCCAGTTATCTCTGATTATTTTGAAATTTTTAAAAGTTGTAAAATAGAGATAGTTCAGGAAATAGGAACGATATGAAATTTAAGATAAGTAACATTTCTTTGAACAAGAAAACAAACTCACCTGATTATAATTCATTTGATATCCTCTTCAAAATGAAAATTCCTTTGTCTATATCAGTGTTTACTTAGTGTAAAGATAAAGTAGGGGGTTGTTGCAGATCAACTTTTAGATGTACTCATTTGTCACGGGTAGAGCCTTTGCTTCCCACAGGTGTCCATAGCCTCGACAGGGTTACCTTTTAACCATCAATGATTCAGTATCCCTTCCAGATAAGAGTGCAATTTTTAGAGATAAATTCTGAATCACATACTTATTCTCTTCTTTTTCTTCTTTTTCTAAAAGATTTTCTTTTTTCTTACTCAAGTCATTTTCTTGGTTTGGTGGCCAAATAGTGACAATTCCATTCACTAGTTATAATTCAACTAAACAAGCTGGCTCACGATGAGACCCCTTGTCTTTTGATTAAAATAACCTTAAGCCATTACCTTGTTTTGATATGCAGTATTGGTAATGTCAGTCTATTATTTCCCTATGAACATGGTAAGCGGGCTCTTAATGGGACCTCTTATCTTTTGATTTTTAGTATATTTTAGAATTACATTCTAAAAAGAGAAACGTTTACTGGATGGGGAGAATCATTGACTCCTTAAGAGTTTCTAGATGACAATTATAGAGTTAAAGGTGCTTATCTTCAGAGAGTCTTTTCTTTGTTAGAGATACTTTTCTTGTATGATAATAGAACAAAAGTCCCTTTATAAAGTTGGGGTTCACAAAGAATAGATAGGAAACAAGCAGATTTCAGAGAGATAAAACTTAGCTTATTTTCAAATGTTATAATTATTTCCTTAACAATCTCTACTTATACAAGCGAAAAATAAAAAATTTATTAAGAGATTTTTTATTGTATGGCCAAGAGTAAATACTATTTAACTTTTATTTTCCTAGGAAAAGTAAAGGCGATGGTGTACAAGGGATATAAGAGGTTATATTCTATGAAAAATGTTTCTTTAAAATATGCCCATTCACAGGTAGAGAATATCTCCTACCTAATAAATCTTCCAATAGAAACGTTGATTGGTCGATCTGTTCTACAATCTGAAATGGGCCAAGCCACATTCTTTGGAATTTAGTATGCTTGCCTTCTTACTCATGTGCTTTATCCCACTTGAATACAAGGTCTACAAGTTGAAAAGATTTAGGACTTACAAAATTTGCATCAAAGGAAGATTTAACTAACTGTTGATGATGGGCATGTATTATCTTGGCTTTCTCTCTTTCTTCTTTGAGTTTTAGGATTTGTGATTTGCCTTAATTGCATAGAAGAGGAAGGAATTTCTTCGATAAATTTAACTAGGGCTAGAGAGGGAATAACTACATTTGTAGGAAGGACAACTTATTTCCCATAGACCATATTAAATGGAGAAGTGCCTATTGAGGCGTTCTGTGTTATTTGATCTGCTCACAGAGAAATTTTTAAATATTTATTCCAATTTCTTTGACTCTGATCAATAAATGGTTTGATGATCCTTATGATATTTTTATTTGTTGATTCAACTAAACCATTTCCTTGAGGATAATAGTTGGAAGAATACTTAAGTTTAAAACCTCTTTTGAGAGTGAATTTTGTCATAGCATTGCCTCTAAAATAGGATGCATTATCAAACATGAGGGCAATTGGTAGGAAAAATATGGTAATAATAAATTGATCAATAAATTCAATAATGTTTTCAGAAGTGGCTACCTTTAATGGAATTTCTTCCACCCACTTAGTGAAGTAATCGGCCCCCGTAAGGATGTATTTATGTTGCTTTGAAGAGTGAGTAACGATCTCACCTATTATGTCTAGTCCCCATTGCTCAAATGGTTGTTCAATGTTGACCGGCCGTAATGGAAATGTGGGTTTCCTTTATCTTCCAGCAGTTGTTTGACAAGTTTTTCACTTCCTTACATATTTGTGTGCATCATTGAACAAGGTTGGCTAGTAATAGCTAGCATGAAAGATTTTATGCGATTTTTTGTCTCCTCCAAAATGTCCACCAGTTGGTCTATCATGGAGTTCCTACAAAACCTTTTCTACCTCATATTTTTCAAGGCACATAAGTAAAATAGAATCATAATTCTTCCTGAACAAAACATCATTGATGATTTCATATTTCTTATCTTTTAATCTCAAAGCCCTTTTTCTTTTGTAACTGGGCTGCATAGGGGAATATCCATTTTTCAAATAAAAGACGATATCATCATATTTAGATTCAGTATCGTTGAGGCTTACCTCAGATATTTGTATATCATTACCTGAATCTTCTGGTGCTAGTAAGTTGGATGCTCTAGCTAACATTCTACAAAAACCTTGACCTTTAAGAATTTTGTTTGGTTTAATTTCAATGTCATATTCTTGCAGTGCTGTCATCCAATTTTCTCTTTTCTCACCTAATTCTCTTTGCATTTGTAAATTTCTCACATAGGAGAATGTAACTATTACTTTAGGGTGAGGTTTAAGAAGAAAAGGTATAAATTTTTTTATTGATTTGAAAACAACAAAATCCTATTTTTCAACACCTAAGTAATTCAATTCAACACCTTGCAAATTGGATCTAAAGAAAGAAATCAATGCTTCAATTTTCTCATCATCGACTTGTGTCAGAATAGTTGCATATGATGTTTCGGAAGAAAAAGTATATAAAATAAAATGATTAGAAAAATTCGGAGTTGCTAAAGAGGGAGCATTTATAATTGCTTATTTGATAAGATTGAAAGCTTCCTGCTCAGAATGTCCCCATTTAAGACATAATTTTTCTTGATCATAGATTTCAGGGATAAAACAATTTGTGAAAAGTTAGGGACAAATCTTTTAACAAAAAATATCCCTAGGAAAGATTGCATGGATTTTTTGTTGTGAGGCAAAGAAATTTCTGAAATTTCTCTTATCCTATTAGGATCTATGTGAAATCCATCTTTAGATACAATAAACCCAAGAAGTTTACCTTCACTTAAAGAAAAGAAAGATTTCTTTGTATTTAGAGAAATTTTATATCTTTTACAATGTTCAAAGATTTGGTTTTTTGAATATATAGTGATATCATATAAATAAATGACCATAGTTTTATTCACCAAACCTTTGAAAGATATATCCATGGCTCTTTGAAATGTTGCACCAACATTGATTAATCCAAATGGCATCTTCTAATAAGTGTATGTTTGCCATTTGGTTTTGAATGTGGTCTTTAGTCAATCATCTGGATGTACAAGAATTTGATTGTAACCTGAAAATCCATCCAGAAAAGACATTAATTCTAAGCCTGCAACTGACTGTAGTATTTGTTCCATAGGAGGCAGTGGAAAGTTGTCCTTTTGACAAGCTTTGTTGAGATTATGAAAGTATATACAAATTCGAATATCACCATTCTTTTTCCTGAATGGAACTAGGTTAGAAACCCACTTTGAATGTCTGACATGAAAAAATATTTTGGATTTGAGAAGTTTATTTAATTCAGATTTTATTTGATTTTCTAAATTTGGATGAATATTTCTCAAATTCTATTGTACATTATTTTCATCGGATATCATAGGAATGGTATGTTGAATAATGGAAGTATCATATGTCTTAAGATCATCATAATTCCAAGCAAAAACATTTTTATATATTCTCAACAAATGAATGAAGGGTAATCTTTCATTAGGTGTAAGACCAAGACCTAGATTAATGTTTTGTGGTTTAAGGTCAGTTCGAAGATTTACTAATTCAAACCTCAATGTCGAACTTTGATGTTTTGAGTTAGTTGGTTTCTTGAATATGTCCTTAAGATCATACAAATCCTCCAACTTAACTACAGATTTAGGTATGAGATTTACACTTGTGTTTTGTTTGAGCTAGTTATCATATTGGTCTTCATCTATTATCTGGTCATAATATGAGCCTTCAGATGTTAGAAAATGTATGATATCTGAATCATCATTAAAAACTCACCAATTGGTGATATTATCAAGAATAGAAGGTCTAAAAATTAATTCTATAGAAAATCGGTCAGGACTATAATCTCTTGGTGATATGAGCTTGGATGAAATGTTGGCCAAAAGATGAGCACTTGCATTTTGAAGTCTTGGAATTGGAGAAATGTTAAACGCTAGGAAATGTGAGGTGAGGTCCTGGACTAATGATTGATAATGCTTAAAATGTCTAGAAAGACATTGAATATTATTTCTTACCTATTTGATTACAATTTCCGAATCTCCAAATACATGAAGGTATTTGATATCAAGGGCTATGGCTTTATAAAATCCTTGAACTAATGCCTCATACTTAGCAGTATTATTTGTGCATTCAAATTCAAGTTTGCATGCGAACATAGCTTTCTCTCCTTCAGGGCTAACTAATATGCAACCTGCCCCAGCTCCATCATTAGATTTAGATCCATCAAAAATAATTTCCAAAATAAAGAATTGACTACAGGTTTATCTACAAAATTGATACATTTAGAAGAATTTGTTTTTGAATAATTAACAGAATTTTCCAAAAAGGGTGAAGTGTGTGCATTAAAATTTCCCAAAAATGATTCAAGTGAATAATTTCCAATGATATTATTATTATATGCAATGGGCTCATTCTCTCCTTCCAGTTTAGTCACAATATACTTTAAATGTTTTTCATGGTCAACCCTTATTTGACTTGGCTTACCATTGTAAGGAAGCCACATATGAGACCAGTTTGTTGCGAAATATCCATGAAGCTTTTCAGACCAATCTCTACTAAGGATCAAGTCGTATAATTTAGGAATATCAGCAACAAGAACGTTAATTACTTAACATACTTTCAGATTTGATGAGAGTATGATGGTAACCGCATTGATTTATCCTATGACTTTGACTTTTGTTCTATCTAACTATACAATACAAGAAACATATTTCTGGGGTACGACATTCAATTTTTCGCAAACCGTTTTTGGCAAAATATTGGATGAGGCTCTAGAATCAACTAAACAATTGTGAAAATTATTATTAAAATATCAAAATAAAAGGAGGAGTATGGGATTTAGATCTACCACCAATTAAAACATCATTTGAACTCATTTTATCTGATGAAGTACTGGGAGGCTTGCCCATCTCTTGAGCAACCTGAGAAATTACTGCAGCAGGAAGAGGAGAAGTGGGGACTGCTTTTAATTCTTTGAGAAATAGCTTTTGCTGATGTTTTAGCTTTCTAAGCTCATAAACCGTGATATTAGCTCTAGTCTTCTTCATGTCTTTGATGATGTTGTATTCCATATCATCATAAACGAGCAAGGTTTTGGTTGGAAGCGAAGAATTAGATTGAGGAGGAGATGTCTGAGTAGCCTTGGGAGAATATTTATTACCTATTGATTTTTCTTTGACAACAGAAGTTTTCTATTTTTGACTTGTCTATGACAAGTCTATAGTGTTCTTGCTTCTAGTAGCGATAGGTAAAGCTTCTTGTTATTCATCATTTTCTGACAAATGAAGAATGAAATCCCACATTCCTTGTATTTCAACTATCTCTTCGTCATCAATTTGTTCTTTAGTGTCGATACTTCTTGTTCATCCAAATCTGATTCAACATTTGATATTGTATTTGAGGTTTAGGATCAGAGACAAGACTTCTTTTAAAAGATCTAAAGGGTTTTCTAGAAGAAGTTTCAACTACATGCTTTTTAATGTCAACCATTTCATTGGACATATTTTTTAGTACTTTTTGTAGACCATCAAGATTGAAAGGATCTTTAGGCAATTTCTTCTTGGATTCATATTTGAAGGTGACCTTTTTGGATGTTCTTTCTTCTAATTCATTTTTCTTTTCTAACACTAAAATCCATTTCTCTACAGCTATAGCTTCTTTCATGTTTTCAGCCAAGGTTGTTTTGACAGCCCTATCAACAAAAATAACTTCATTTGAGGGAAGAGCAAAAATGTACCATTCATTTTGAACTTCAGTGCTTGTCTAGATGTCACTGGGATTTTTTTTAATTCTTTGTTAAAATAGGAATTGAAGTCCTTAACTTGCTCTCTAGATTCAACTTTCAAGTTGGAGAGATCATTAAGAAGAGTAATTTTTGAACGGTCATCTGAAAACTTGGTTAGGAATTATTCTTGAAATGCATTCCAACTATCAATGGAACCATATGGTAATGAAAAGTACCAGGATCCTGCTGATCCTTGTAAAGTATAAATGAATAATTGTACAACTATGTCTTCTTCTGTAACTCCATTGAGATTTACAAACAACATGAAGTTGTTTATATGTTCTTCGGTAGGAAGACCATCATTGGGATTGAATTTTGGCAACCATTTCAATGGATGAGTAGGTAATGATGCAATGGTCCTGCCATTTGAATGGCTCCTAGATTTGTCCATGGTCTTTGATCCATTATGGGTATTTATGTGGAAGAAGATGAACCAATAGTTGAAGGTGATGGGGTAGAGGAAGATTGTGCTCCTATACCATTGTAAATCACTATCTAGGATGGTGAGGTGGATGATCGAGTTTGTGAAGAAGATGATGGAATGAATGTGGGAGTTTGTGGTCATGGTGAACGAATATCACTCGAAAACAATCTCCTCGTGGGGCAAGAATAGTAGGGAAATATGTGAAAACCTCCGCCCCCTCCTAATTGGGTGAAAATGACAAATCTCGTAGGGAACGTAGTCGAAAGATTGATCGACCATAATGACATATTCGACAAGACCTCAAGAAAGAAAGACAAGTTGAGTTTCAGACTCTGATTTCTTAGTTTTCCTTTGAGGAGGAGGAAGAGGAAATTCAAATGGAGGAATTCTAAAATTTTCACTTTACGATCTGGTTAATCTTCAAGAGAAAGGAAAATGTGAAGAAACATTGTCTTGAGATAATTCAGAGTCTTCTTGATATAGAGAAATACCTTGTAATTTATGAATCAAAGATTGTACTTCGGGAGTTTCTGCAGAGGAAGGTTGATTGGGTTTCTTTGGGGAAAAATTATTAGATTGTAAATATTTTTTCACAACATCACGTTTAGGATTTAGTGATCTAGAATGTGACTGAGAATTTGGAGGTGATGGTGAGGGAGTTTTACTCTTAGAATGGATTTCTGATTTAGATTTTCATGCCATTCACGGAGGTGGCCCTCCTTCTAGCACCAAAATGTTGAAGCCTTGAAATTCACTATGACAACATGGGGGATAACCACCCAGTCTGGACCTTAAAGCAACTCATTTTCCATTTGGTGTAGTGGCTCTAACTGCGGATAATGGGACCAGTTTCCCAGAAAGGATTGATTTGATAATGATGTTGGTGTGATATAAGATATAATGAAGAATGATTTAACTAAAAATTATCCAATCTAAATAGTAAACACATGCATCTATATTATTATAACATCATCTTACTATAAATATACCGGGGAATAATCTAATATATGCGATTTGCAGAGATGTCTCAAAGAAACTGGTAATGAAGATTATTCAACTACTAAAATAAATGAAATCGTAAATGATAATTGTTTTGGCTAAATAGTTAGAAAAAACAATTGAGAAAACTTTATCACATATAGTAATTGTTCATGTATTCAATAAGAAATCAAAGCTGAAACATCATACAAAAGTGCAATAATGTAAAACTATAACTCAGATTTTCATACATAGGACAATTAAAGAAAGACTATTTCTAATTCATAAATGAAACATGATCATAAGATAAAAGTACCATATATGAAAAGTCCTGCTCATGAGATCAACAATATTAATCCACTTTCTTCCAATGAAATATACCCTAAGAGTACAAAAGTGTAATTTCAATAGAGTATGTTTCAATATTCAAGAAAATTAGATCATGTTCCAATTATTTCATCCAAAACTTCACAAAAATACAGAAGTGCATGTCTTGCAAAGTGTTTTTGATAAAATCCTAGACCTCTCTCTAAATGCATGAGAGAGGTTTGAATACTATAATAGATGTTTCAAAATATATTATTACAAAAAAATATGAGGAGGTTTCAAACAACCTTCCTCAGAGTAAGCAAAAATAAAAACTAAAAATAGAAAATAGACTAATGACAAGATTCTTTCATATTGAATTATCTTAGTTAGCCACTTGATCCTTGAGATTGCAGATATCGATCATTGGTTTCACCTAAGGTGGTTGGCCAATTGTAGATTTTAAGTGTCCTGTAAATATGGAATCTGAGAGAGTTGGCACCATTTTTTGTGCAGAACTAGTTAAGAAACATAGAGTTATCCACTAGCTATGTGTTTATACCAAATACTAGCAATGTGTCTCCCAATCAAGTTTGGATAGTTGTTTGATTGCTTCCTCTTTGTTTTGAGTTGTTTCTTTCCATTGTTGTTCTAACTGTCTGATGTATGGGAGAGCCCCTGGTATGCATTATTTAACAAGGTTGGCACTATGAATATTTTCATTCACAGACTCAATTATGTTGTTTGTTGTACTTGCTGCTATCATTGTTGCCCTTTCTACCTTCTTAAACTATGTATCCCAATATGCAAATAGAATGTCTTTATGGGATTCTTCTACCTTTGGTACATAAGTCTTTCTTCCCTCATCAGATTCCTGCCAGGAAATGAATTTCAAAATATTTTTATGGATTTCTTCATATTCAAATCTTAGATCAATCACTTGGTTAGTCAATTTATTACTTGTTTCATAGTAAGGATTGATTATTGATGTTTTCCAACATAACATCTCTTGTTGTTGTGTCAGTAGGGAATTTAGCTTGATTTCCTCTTTGATGAACTCATCTGTTCGAGGGTTATCTTGTTGGCGTTATGATACAAGTGTTGTCCTTGATGGCAACTCACTCAGAGGTTGATACAGGTGATGGCAACGTAATCAGAGGACAAATCTTAGTACAGCAGGTCAAGAAAGAGATATACGCAGGTTGATTGTGACAAATCAGTGTATACACGTGGGTTGGACATGCCGAAGACGCGTATGCGTATACACGCACTTTCACGCAAGGAAAAGCGCGTACATGTGGGAAAACTTATGTCTTGGTCCGTGGTAGTTAGTCCTCAGTATTTGAACCTATGGTTTTGGACCATGGTGTCTCGTCAGAAGTATTGATCCCAAGTATTGGGCCCATGGTATTGATTTATTATGGTTTTGGACCGTGGTATTGAAAGAAGCCTAACCTATATAAGGAGAAGATCATTAGGCAAAGGAGATAAGCAAGGAATGGATGTCTGACGAAGTGGGAAGATCTAGTATTGCTAGTTATCTGTTTGTGATGCTTGGCTAAGGTTGGATATGATATCGAAGGTATAAGTAATTATCTTTAGATCTGTACATGGGTTGTCTCTGGTGAAAGCGCGTACACACGTGGTTTTGATATAGTCAAGTAGCGTATGCATTATGAGATTTGGTGTTTCAGGTTGTTGTTGATTCTAGTGGTTGTTGCAGAGTTCTGGGCTCTGGTTTGTGTTCTGTGTTTTTGATGACAGGGTTTCAATGATTCAGTATTGGGTGATTTAGAGATTTATGATGCAAGTATAAGTTGATGATTGTATTGCAGCAGTGATTGTTTTTTACCCATGGATCCAGTCTGAAAATTTATGAAACATGGTCCCTGAAGAAAAGAAGGTTGTAGCCTTCTGTAGGTTAGCACCTACGTACTAGTATATTAGCTAGTACAAGAGCTGAGGGGGTTGTAGCTCCCTTCCAGAAGTAGCTGGAAAACGAGAGAGGGTTGTAGCCCTCTGCAGGTTGAAGCCTGCATGCTGGTAAAGGACTGCACCAGTACATTGTAAAAGAAGTTTCTTATTAAAGGAAGAAAGAGACGAATTGCAGCAGGTGGTTTTCACCCACATTGGGTTTCCACCTTATATCTTGGTGTTCATGTGTGCTTCTTATGTGTGATGATCTGTTATGTTTTACTGCACCTGATTACTATTATTATGGTTAATAATGTTCTGATGAATTTACTGAAGATAAGCTAACTGAATCATAAGATTACTGCATGTACGCCAGTTGCATTTAACACAGTTGCGTATATACGCTGATATATTGAACTGAAGCCACATATATGAATCTGAGTATGAAATTGAAAAGTATCTGATTTGATAATACTGATTCAACCCCCCCCTCTCTCAGTATTATTTCCAACAATTGGTATCAGAGCAGGTCCTTCAGAGGTAGCTTGATCGCTTGAAGGAAAAGATCCATTAGAATGACTAATCCAGAAAGAGAGGCACACATCAAGCCACCAATCTTTGACGGGAACAATTTTACCCACTGGAAGATAAGAACCACTGCATATCTACAATCACTTGGAGTAGAAGTTTGGGGAATCGTAGAAGGAGGATACAAATTCCCATCAGCAACTCCTACAGATGCAGCAGAGAGAAAGCAATATGAGCTCAATGCCAAAGTTGTTACTGTCTTATTGGGAAGTTTGACACAATAAAAATTTATGAAGGTCATGCATTTCAAATCAGCTAAGGAAATATGGGACAAAATCATTCTAAGCTACGAAGGAAATGATCAGGTAAAAAGAGCAAAGCTTCAAACTCACAGAATCCGGTATGAAAATCTTAAGATTCATAGTAATGAAAGCATAGCTAATTATTTCCTGCGTATGGATGAAATTGTAAATTGTATGAGGGATCTGGGTGAAGAATTTAAGGAAGTTGTCTTAGTTGAAAAGGTTTTGAGATCTCTGTCTGCTAAATTTGATTCCAAAGTGTCTGCCATAGAAGAAAAGGAAAATCTGCAGAAAATCACCATGTCACAGCTTCACGGAATCTTAACTACTTTTGAAATGCGAAAAGAGGGACCATCAGAAGCCGCATTCGAAGCATCAGGATACATGTCAGAGGAATAAGATGAGGTAAATTTTGTCAAGAATCTTGAATGGGGAACTGGACGGTTCAAAGGTAAGCTACCTTTCAAATGTTTTTCATGTGGTAGAGTTGGTCACTATGCTGCTAGATGCCCTCATAACAAAGGAAAGATGTCTGAAGAAGGTAATAGAAGCTATTATACCAATGTTAAAAGTAATGACTCATTCCATGGTAGTGAAGACATTAGAAGTCTCATGGCATATGAAAAGAAGAATGCAGAAACTGAGGAAGTTACCAAATTAAACGAACAATTGGAGATAGTAACCAGGGTAAGGGAGAAATTGCAGGATATAGTAAATGATCAGAGCATAACAATTCAGAGACTTGAATAAAAGATCCTCTCTCTAAAAGAAGATCTTGAAAAATCAAGAGAGTAGAACAGAGAAGCTCTTGAAGATCAAGAACATGAAGTGATCAAATTAAAGCAACAAGTGGAAGAAGGAAGAAAAGCTGAAGAAGACCTAAGGAATCAGTATCTGGAAAAGGAAGAACAACATCAGGTTGAGGTAAATATCTTAAAAGGTAAATTAGAAGAAAAGGATAAATTGTTGCAATTTCAAGATAGTACTAAGATTTTGGATGACATTTTGGTAGTCAAAGATCCCCTATTATCAAAACTGGTCTTGGTTTTTATGAATCCGTTGAAGGTGAATCTAGTTCACAAGGTGAGGCAAGAAACTCTAATGAGAAATCTGAAATGCTCAACAAGGAACAACCAAGGAAAGAAATTCCTCAAGGAAAATCCTTTAATCCTAACTATGGAAGTGATAGACAATTATTTCCTCCACTGAATAATGTTGAATGTTATGTATGTCATAATCTTGGACATGTTGCAACCAGATGTAGAAGTAGAATGGTTCAAGACCATCACAAAAGATCATCGCATCCCAGGTATTTCAGAGGATATTGCTTTGCCTGCAATGCATATGGACACAAAGCAATTGATTGCAATAGAAGGAACATGAAATATGTAAGATGTTATACATGCAACAAACTTGGACATAAAGCAAGGGAATGTAGGAGAAAATTTCAAAATTCAAAACAAGAGGAACATACATCATCACAATTGAAGAAGACAGAATTAGAGACAGAAAGGTGTGACATAACTCAGTTAGCTGACATAACAGACACAGGGGAATCTGAAAGTGAAGAAATTTAGTATTCCATCTTGCATACGCTGATATAATAAAGATAAGTCGCGTATATACGCGAGTTACAGGCTGCAGAGTCGTGTATATGGAGATCAGAAGAAAGGGCAGCAGAACAGACCCAAGAAATGGTTCGGTGATGGTTGGCTCAGGCTTGGGGGGAGCATATACTTCAAATAATGCATTGTTGGCATTATGGTTAGAAGTTGTTGATAAATCTAAATGATACAATTTGTTGTTTGATCAAAGGAATGGTATTGTAGGTGTGAATGTTGATGCTTATGGTGCAGATCATATATGATGAATGATAGTCATGGTCTTGAATGAATTGATGGTCTTAGAACTTGCATCTGCTCAGGGGGAGCATGGATGGATTGATACAATTTGGCATATACAAAGGGGAGCTCAATCAGAAACTTCAGCATGTACTCAGGGAAGTATGGACAACAAAAGGTATACCAAGGAAGAGAATATCTTGGTCCACCCTTTGCCCTTGATGTCAAAGGGGGAGAGTGACTTGGTGTGGTGGTTGCCATCAAGTCCAAAGGGGGAGATTGTTGGCATTGTGATACAAGTGTTGTCCTTGATGGCAACTCACTCAGAGGTTGATACAGGTGATGGCAACTTAATCATAGGACAGATCTTAGTACAGCAGGTCAAGAAAGAGATATACGCAGGTTCATTGTGACAAATCAGCGTATACACACGGGTTGGACGTGCCGAAGACGCGTATGCGTATACACACACTTTCACGCAAGGAAAAGCGCGTACATGTGGGAAAACTTATGTCTTGGTCCGTGGTAGTTAGTCCTCGGTATTTGAACCTATGGTTTTGGACCATGGTGTCTCGTCAGAAGTATTGATCCCAAGTATTGGGCCCATGGTATTGATTTATTATGGTTTTGGACCGTGGTATTGAAAGAAGCCTAACCTATATAAGGAGAAGATCATTAGGCAAAGGAGATAAGCAAGGAATGGATGTCTGACGAAGTGGGAAGATCTAGTATTGCTGGTTATCTGTTTGTGATGCTTGGCTAAGGTTGGATATGACAACGAAGGTATAAGTAATTATCTTTAGATCTGTACGCGGGTTGTCTCTGGTGAAAGTGCGTACACACGCGGTTTTGATATAGTCAAGTAGCGTATGCATTATGAGATTTGGTGTTTCAAGTTGTTGTTGATTCTAATGGTTGTTGCAAAGTTCTGGGCTCTGGTTTGTGTTCTGTGTTTTTGATGACAGGGTTTCAGTGATTTAGTATTGTGTGATTTAGAGATTTATGATGCAAGTAAAAGTTGATGATTGTATTGCAGCAGTGATTGTTTTGTACTCATGGATCCAGTCTGAAAATTTATGAAACGTGGTCCCTAAAGAAAAGAATGTGTCACACGGAATCAGTCAATAGTGCGGACACAACCGACCTTCCTAGAAGTCTAAGACATTCTAATGACAAACAAAACAAAGTAGAGCTATCCTTCTCTAAACATGCATTATGATATGAGATATCAAGTGTTTTGTTCTTACCTTTGTCCAAACGCTGTTGTAGAAGTCCAAGCTTTGTTGATCTGGATGAGCTCCTCCTTTTCTCCAAAACCTGCAATCACCAACAGTCAAACCATTAAATAGCACCTGATTATAACATAAAACAAAGCATATTCAACATGTAGACCAAGGAGTACATGAAACAACTCATAAACAACAAGTCATTGAGAAGAATGGACTAATTTGCATTAAAGGTAACAAAAGGAACCATTACAACCTGAGCCTTGGTGTTGTGCAAGCTCCTTCCAGGGTCCACAAGAGTCTTCCTTTACTTTGACAAAGCTCACCCCCCTCCCAATGGAAACAAGTAAAGATGAAAATCTCTCCTCACAAGTTCTCACAAAGAGGTCCCAATTCCAGTAGCATCTACCCTTAGGAATTATTAGCTTTCAGCCTCCCTCCCTCTGGCCCAATGTCTGTATTTATAGTGCTCAAAAGGAAGTTATTCAGGTCCACCATCAATGGGATAATCCCCTCTTTGGATGGGATAGCTCCCTTATTGATGGGATAAGTTCCTCTTTGGTAGGGGTACATGAACCATCTGGAGGCGCTTCATACACGTCGAACAACCTTCTAGAATGCTCTAGAAATGACCACAAGTAACTTTTTAAAGATGAAACTTGCGCATTTTGACCTTTTCAGGAGGACGCACCTGCCCCTTTAGATACAGAGCGTCTTTGGACGCAGACATTGTGAACATTAGGTGCGTACCCGCAGGCAAGGTTGAGAGAACCTGCGTACCCAGAGATAAACACATTTACAAAGACTTTCTCTCTTCTTGGAGTTTGACATGCATAGCAGAGGCATAAGACTTGCTTAAGAGGGTAGTATGACTGTTGATAGAGCCATACTAACTGTAAATAGCCATGGTGACATTTTTTAGTGTAACAGATTGCCCCCTAAAGTGCGAAGCCTGTAGTAGATTAGGGTTTCATAAGATCTAGGAAGGGTGAAGCACTTTATCATTTCAAGGATTATCTCGTGGAGAGCCTGGTCGGAACCTACAATTTTCAACACAAAATACATGTATAAGATTATATCATCACTAAGGTAGGCATTCCCATACTCAAATAAAAACTTTAACTAACAGACTAACTATTCTGATACAGGAATGATCTTGTAGTACATCATAATCATAGACTTTTGTAGACACAGTATGGGCGCAGCCATCTGTTTATGATTAGTCTACTTAGATAATGAATACAAAACTCCTCGCAGCCTGGATGGTGGAAACTAGATCCAGGGTCTTCATTTCTACTTCTCGAATTGGTACGATCCTATCCATGCGAATAAATGAGTTGATGTCGAGCATGGTAGAAACCACTTGATTACCGGTCGATGATGTAAACCGTTAACAAGTGTGAGAGAGACCACCAGTAATGTCAATGGTTCTCAAAGCACCCAGTACAATCCATGAGATGTGAATGAATGAGTTGATGTCGAACATTTCACGGAATCCTTTGATCGAAAGTCAATGATGTAAACTGACGTCAAAGGCGAGAAACCTGCCATTGATGCATGCAGACTTCAAGGTACTGACGATTTCTAAGTCATCTTTCTAGATAATGTGTCGATGTAGATAGAAAGCGACCCGTTGCAGGCAAGCCCACAACACGAAATCATTTGTTCAAGTTGAAGAAATGTTGCTGTAAGGACTGACTCAGGGATGGTCAAATGGATGACAAGTATTTTGCAGATGAAAGTTTTTCTTGCAGACCTCTTGAACACATAACGACACGACAGATGGCTTGGTGATAAATAACTCAAAGTTAATCCCCGGAACCCGGCTGAAGACTTTCAAAGTGGTTTGATCAACTGTGAGGTAAAGGATTTCCCAACCCAGGTGAATGAAAAGTGTCGTGTTCAAGAGTGGTAATAAAGTTTCTTCTGAGACAAAAGGTAACAAATAGGCTCATTCTTCTCTCTTTTCCCCCACCATTTCTGGCAAGTACCTCTTTATTTTTAACAAGCTTGAGGAGGATAACATATGCTTGATTATAAGCTCATCCTTCGGATGAGTCCATCCTAGTTTTGATTCGAACCCTAGGAAGGAGCGGTTCGTTCCCGTTTGTAATTGAACAGGTCCTTTACTGTAAAATGTTTAACGAGCCCAGTATAGGAGAAACTTGGCGTTTTTCAATTTTAGAGAGTCTGAAAAACTTAAGAAGACTCCAAGTTGAAATTTTTCGTAGATTTGTGTCCCTCAAGCCCGAAAAAGTATAAAATAATACCTGGGGGAACCGCTTGATCTTGCGACCAAGGAGTACTTTCATAATTAGTGCCACTGACCTGAAAAGTAAAAAGTGATCAAGGACACGTCGTTTTATTTCCGTATTGAGTTTGAAACGACAAAAACGCGGCAATCTTTTCGTGATTTTATGGTCCGAAAAGAGCTATAAGGGGACCGTCTTTTAATTCCGTTTTAACGAGTGTAAAAGAAACGCTTGGCAATCTTTTCATATTTTAGGAGTCTGAAAAGGGCTTAAAAGAGAACTCCAATGTTTCACTTTTTTGTAAGTTTTAACGAGTTCGAAAAAATGATAAAAATGTACTCATGGTTTTCACTTTTTCGTAAGTTTTAATGAGTTCGAAAAAGATGATAAAAATTTACTCATATGGCCAACTTTCAATTTAATTTACGAGCAGGAAAAGACGGAAAGAACTCGGCATTTTCATTTATTTTACGAGAATGAAAGATAGCAAAATAATCTCGAGATTTTCATGAGTTTAACGAGTCTTGAAAATAACTGAAATTGACTCGAGATAGGTTTCATTTTTACACAAGCTTGAAACAGAAAGAAAACTGTGCTTGATGCCCCCTAAGCATAACTGCTAGAGCGCATGCCCCCCCAGCTTCATTTCATTCAACCAGTTGGATGAAGTGAAGGCTGAGTTAAGAGATCATTGAAAGACTTTACCTTTAAAACTGTAAGAAAACTATGCAAAAACTGAAATAAGTAACCTAAAAATACGACTTAACATCTATGAGATCTAGTCAAACTCTCGACTCAATTAGAGGAGGATTTGTTTCATTTTTTAATGAGCTTGACATAGGAAAAGAACTATGCTTGGATTTGGTTTCATGTTTACGCAAGCTTGAAACGAAAAACTATGCTTGTTATAAGTTCACATGCCCCCAGCATAATGACGCAAAACGAGGTACATGCCCCCCAAGCTTCATTGCATTCAATGAGGTGGATGGAATGAAGCTTTACTTTCAAGATCTTGGAAAGACTTGTAGGAGCTGTTTCATTTTTTTAGTGAGGTTGACACAGGAAAAGAACTATCCTCATAACCCTTGTTTCATTTTTTAAACGAGCTTGACACAAGATAAGGAACTATGCTCATAACTACTCTCTACAATCTACCTAACAAAAACTCTACTCTAAAAACCTTGATTCATTTTTTAACGAGCTTGACACAAGACAGGGAACTATGCTCTAAAATCCTTGATTCATTTTTTAATGAGCTTGACACAAGACAAGGAACTATGCTCATGACTACTCTCTAAAATCTACCTACTTAACCTACCCTTGTTTCATTTTTTAATGAGCTTGACACAAGACAAGGAACTATGCTCAAAAAAGTTCGCATGCCCCCACTATGATGATGCAAAGCGAGGTACATGCCCCCCGGGCTTCATTGCATTCAATGAGGTGGATGGAATGAAGGTTTACTTTCAATATTTAACTTGAAAAGGGAGTTGTTTCATTTTTAAGGAGGTTGACACAAGAAAAGAACTATCCTCATACCTGATTCATTTTTTAACGAGGTTGACTCAGTAACAGGAACTATCCTCAAGACCCTTGTTTCATTTTTTAACGAGCTTGACAGAAGATAAGGAACTTTGCTCATACAACTCTCTACAATCTACCTACATATCCTAAAATCTACCTGATTCATTTTTTAATGAGGTTGACTCAGTAAAAGAACTATCCTCATACTAGCCTGTTTCATTTTTTAACGAGCTTGACAGAAGATAAGGAACTTTGCTCATACAACTCTCTACAATCTACCTACATATCCTAAAATCTACCTGATTCATTTTTTAATGAGGTTGACTCAGTAAAAGAACTATCCTCATACTAGCCTGTTTCATTTTTTAACGAGGTTGATACAGGAAAAAACTATCCTCGTACTCACTGATTCATTTTTTAACGAGGTCGACACAGTAAAAGGAACTTTCCTCGTACTCACTGATCATGGCTTCCAACTGGAAGAAAGACATGTCAATGGACACACCTTGATCATGGCTTCCAAGAGGTCTTCATCAGAAGGAAGAATAGTTCTCTGGAAGGAACACATGTCAAGGGACTCAAAAGGGATAAGAACATCGTGTTCAAGTAATCCCATAGAGTTTTCCATGTCAATTACCGGATCTAAATCGAAGGAAGATGAGCAAACAGTGGGAAGCTCACTTACATCGGTAACTGAAAACATGGGGTCAGTTGCCACATAATTAACCCGTGGCAGGGTAGATACCACTTTAGAATCAGGAACATTTAGGGGTGTCATACTATTGGTAGTTGAAACAAGACTAGGGAATGAAAGCTGGTCTACAGTCACAATATTTCCATTGTGAGGGAAAGACATCACGCGAAAGAGTGTCGATACGACAGCTTTCATTGCATAAACATAGTCTCGCCCAAGGAGTAAATTGAAATCCAAGGGACCTCGAACTACCATAAGATCAATACAGACAGTTTTACCTTCCAAGGTAATAGAAAACTTAGGAAGGATCCCTAAAGGTTCACTAATGGTTCTGTTAAAAGCTTTCAGATTCTGCGTAATAGGCGCAAGCTGAGGGGAACCCAAATCTTTCCAAACAGTTGAGGATAAAATACTAACAGAAGCACCTTCATCTACCTGAGTACGATGTATGTCCCTACTACCAGCCTTGACAATGATTTGGAAAGGGATGGAGGAAGGGAGACGAGGTTCTGTCAGTCTATTCCAGTCAAAGGAAAAGACCTCAGTACTTGGAGGGGGTTCTGTAGAAACAGGTGAAATGCCCCCCGGCATAGAAGAATCTGATGTAACAAGAAGAACCTGAGCGGTATGAAGTTCACTCTCTAAAGGGAAAGTGGGATCGACCGAATGTGAAATTGAATCGACCGCTTGATCAACTAATGGATCATCAACCTGAGTGACATGAGTTTCACTCTCCAATGGAAGAGTGTGATCGACTGTACTTGAATTTAGATCAATCACTCTGTCAGTTGATGGTAGGTTGGGAGAAAGTTTACGGTAACCAGTTGGAAATTCTTGCTGTGGAACAGTAAGATTTTCCAACAATGTTGAGGCTTCATCCATGTGAGGGCAAATGTGAGTTTGATGACTCCCTTTGCATAACTTACAAGAAAACCTAACTTTACCCTTTTTCCCAGGAACCTGACTATCACTGGTTGATGGATCAGCAGAAAGTTGATGAGATTTTTCTGACCATACTTCCAAGACCTTTGGAATACCAGGACAATTGACAAGGAAGTGGTCACCCTTACAAAGCCTACAAGGGTATTTGGGTTTACGATGCATGTCGGAATTTTCCTCAACACAACTAACACTTACAACCATGGTTGGTTGGTTGACTTCTTTCTTATCTTGCTTCTTCTTCTTCTTCTTCTTCTTCTTCTTCTTCCCTTTCTTCTTCTTCTTAGCCTCCTGGTTACTAGCATCAAGGCTTTTACCAGGCAAAGAGGAAGAAATGGAGGAAGAAAAATTAGGCGAAGAAGGTAAAGGGTCAACAGAAGGTTGGTGATGTTGAGATGGTGAACTCTGTTGAGGTGAAGCATCCGGTTGAGATGGAACAATTGGAGTATTTTGGGCCAACGAAGTTGAAAATAACCATATTGGTAAACCTATTGTAAATCCAGGTAATGACAAAGTAGCCATATAAGGAGGACCAACATTTCCAAAGTAAGGAAAAGTACTAGGATTCTCGTTAGGAGGGGTTCCTAGGTTGATAAATTCCGGACCATTTGCCATTATATTCAACTTCAGTGAATTTTATTAACAATTTAAAACTAAAATTAACAATTCACAATTCACACCTAACAATTAAAATTCACAATTCACACCTATGGTCTCTAAAAGTAAAAACAAACAAATTAACACGCGCTATCAAATCTAGGAGTCAAACCACACACAAACAGTAGCCTTCCAGACCGAAAACACTAGTTGGTGATGAAGCCCAACATCGTCGAATTCAGTACAAAAGTGGCGGGTGGAACAGTTACCCCGGCAACCTGCTTAATGAATAGACTGGACCAAGTTCCTCCACTTTAACCGTCTCGAGTGAAGTGAACCCCCCAGAAAATCCAAGTGAGTCTAGCCGACGTCTGCTCCAGGTACAGTGGGATCTTCCCACCACTGTCACCTTGGGTAGAACCCTAAAAGTAATGGTCACTAAGGTTACCAACAGAAACAAATACACCTGGGGGAACAGTCTACACTCCGACAGCACGCAAGGGCAGAGTATCAAGCTCAATCCCCTTGCCGGCTCCTTGACAATAATCCAAGGTTTACCGACAAGTGACCCCTGGCTCCTCGACAATGGTTAATCCGAGGTTTACCGTTTGTAATACGTGCGTGTCTGGCGTCGTTCCCAACGAGGGAGGATTGATCCCCTCACTGGTTTGGACACGAGCTCGTGCTTCTCCTTTAAGAGGAGCTTTCCCAGAGTACAAATGAAACAATTGGATTTATCCTACCACAAGATGAGCTACTTGTTTGGTTTTTCTGTCTTGGAGAGTTAATTACTCTCCTACTCCAAGACACTAGCTTAAGCTATGTTGTTGTATCAGAGCCCTAGAAATGTAAAAATTACTAGATGAATTTTAATTAAGCGCTGTGTTATTAAGGCTGTTATTACTCAAATGGGTAAATGGATACGAAACCAATGGTGTTATGACCCGACTCAACTGAATGCAATCGAATATGTTAATGCAATTCTTTCAATTTGATGAATCCTAACTAGAGTAAGGAGAGAGTTTCCATTCACTTCCAACAATGCAAAAAATTGATCACTAAGAGAAAATATAACAAATTCTCTAATGCACTAATTTTATCAAGAAAAACTAATGCAAATCAATTCCAAACCATTTTTTATTTTTATTTTTATTTTGTAAATTCAAATCAAAGAAAACTGATCTAAATCTACGATTGATTTTTCAAAATGTAAACTATGCAATTGTAATCTATGCACAATTCACTTGAAAAGTATGCAAATGTAATCTATGCACAATTTTTCAATAATATTCTGAAAATGAGAATTCTAATTATGCAAATGTGATCTATGCAAAAGAATTCTCAAACACAAGATGATTCTAATGTAATCTAAGAACCAATCAAGTGCAAGTCGAGAAAATTGGGTGAGAGTTCCAAAGATCAAAAATAAAAACACTCAAAGGCGATTAACACTCATACACAATTTAGCCCCCCCCCCCCCCGGCGAATGAGGGGGAATTTTTTTTGCAAAAACAAAAGCAAAAAGATGCAAAATTGAGAAAAGACTGAGAAAAACCTCCAAGTAATGACCAAAGGAAAAAAAATCAAGAATTTCTCAAAAAGAGACTCAAAACACCCAATTGATGAAAGCTTAGAGCAGGAATGCCAATGAAACAAGCTTAGGTGAAGATCTTTGACAAGAGACTAATGGATCTGGGCAGTAAAAACTAAGAAAAAACAAAATCTAAGAGGAAAAAAGGCAAAAAAATGGAATTTTCTCAAATTTTAATAGTGGACGCAGGCAGCCTGTTAAGACAGGTGCGGGCCCGCTCTGTGCACACAGCGAAAGTGCGTCCACGGACGCACTGTGCAATACGTAGAGGGTGCGTCCTTCGAAAAAACTCAAGAAAAACTAAAACTAATTCAATCCTAAGCTAACCCACCCAAATACAAGTTCACACAGTCAAAAACCAGAAAAATAAATCAATTTTCTCAGAGCAAAGTTCATTCAAAGGAAAAGACTTTCACAACAATGGTTCCCCAGCGGAGTCGCCATTTTGTCACACGGAATCAATCAATAGTGCGGACACAACCGACCTTCCTAGAAGTCTAAGACATTCTAATGACAAACAAAACAAAGTAGAGCTATCCTTCTCTAAACATGCATTATGATATGAGATATCAAGTGTTTTGTTCTTACCTTTGTCCAAACGCTGTTGTAGAAGTCCAAGCTTTGTTGATCTGGATGAGCTCCTCCTTTTCTCCAAAACCTGCAATCACCAACAGTCAAACCATTAAATAGCACCTGATTATAACATAAAACAAAGCATATTCAACATGTAGACCAAGGAGTACATGAAACAACTCATAAACAACAAGTCATTGAGAAGAATGGACTAATTTGCATTAAAGGTAACAAAAGGAACCATTACAACCTGAGCCTTGGTGTTGTGCAAGCTCCTTCCAGGGTCCACAAGAGTCTTCCTTTACTTTGACAAAGCTCACCCCCCTCCCAATGGAAACAAGTAAAGATGACAATCTCTCCTCACAAGTTCTCACAAAGAGGTCCCAATTCCAGCAGCATCTACCCTTAGGAATTATTAGCTTTCAGCCTCCCTCCCTCTGGCCCAATGTCTGTATTTATAGTGCTCAAAAGGAAGTTATTCAGGTCCACCATCAATGGGATAATCCCCTCTTTGGATGGGATAGCTCCCTTATTGATGGGATAAGTTCCTCTTTGGTAGGGGTACATGAACCATCTGGAGGCGCTTCATACACGTCGAACAACCTTCTAGAATGCTCTAGAAATGACCACAAGTAACTTTTTAAAGATGAAACTTGCGCATTTTGACCTTTTTAGGAGGACGCACCTGCCCCTTTAGATACAGAGCGTCTTTGGACGCAGACATTGTGAACATTAGGTGCGTACCCGCAGGCAAGGTTGAGAGAACCTGCGTACCTAGAGATAAACACATTTACAAAGACTTTCTCTCTTCTTGGAGTTTGACATGCATAGCAGAGGCATAAGACTTGCTTAAGAGGGTAGTATGACTGTTGATAGAGCCATACTAACTGTAAATAGCCATGGTGACATTTTTTAGTGTAACAGAATGTTGTAGCCTTCTGTAGGTCAGCACCTACGTACTAGTATATTAGCTAGTACAAGAGCTGAGGGGGTTGTAGCTCCCTTCCAGAAGTAGCTGGAAAACGAGAGAGGGTTGTAGCCCTCTGCAGGTTGAAGCCTGCGTGCTGGTAAAGGACTACACTAGTACATTGTAAAAGAAGTTTCTTATTAAAGGAAGAAAGAGACGAATTGCAATAGGTGGTTTTCACCCACATTTGGTTTCCACCTTATATCTTGGTGTTCATGTGTGCTTCTTATGTGTGATGATCTGTTCTATTTTACTGCACTTGATTATTGTTATTATGGTTAATATTGTTCTGATGAATTTACTGAAGATAAGCTAACTGAATCATAAGATTACTGCATGTACGCCAGTTGCATTTAACACAGTTGCGTATATATGCTGATATACTGAACTGAAGCCGCGTATATGAATCTGAGTATGAAATTGAAAAGTATCTTATTTGATAATACTGATTCACCCCCCCCCCCCCCCCCCCTCTCAGTATTATTTCCAACATATCTTTGAATCTATCTACGATGGCCTGCATTTGGAAAATTTGTGAATCTTTCTTTGACATGATTTCCTGGTGTTGTAACCTCATTTGGTCAAACGCTCTTTGAATTTGTGCTACCTGCTTTTCTTCTTGCTAATTAGTACTATGTTTCTATTGTTCCAATTGTTGTTACAAGAGTTGTATTCTCTGTTATTTTTCTTTAAGCGGCAGTAAGACTTTTGTTACTTTATCAATGGTTGCAGTGGCATAAGTGCCTGCAAATTGTGACAACTTCGTAAGGTTCTCAGATGGGTCAACAGGAGTGTCTTTCCATACAACTTCCATTGGTTCATTCTCAAGATTTGACACAGTCATTGTGTCTAACTTCCTCTTATTTTTTTTTATTTTTACTACAACCTTATGTGTAGGGATGTAAAATATGTTGAGTGGAGGTATTTCTTCAATTTTTAAGACAATTTCAAAAGTAGGGAAAGCCGGAATGACCTCAATATCTTGATTTTTTGTGGGCCCTTGCTCTGTTGCAGGGAAAATTTTAAGAACCCCCCCTAAATTTATAAATATAATAAATGGGCGAATCTCCATGGTATATAGGAAAAATGGAAGGCGATTTTATCAATAATATAATATGTATATATAATTTTTTGGCGAATCTCTCACCAGGCATGGCGAATATTTTACTCAATTATAAAATCTTGTAAGATCTTGGCAATTCTTTCACTAAATAATAAAACTTTGTAAAGTCCTAGTGAATCTTAGCATAGGCTACATGCTGGTTTAATTCCCCCATTTAAATAGGCGTGAATACCATGGGTCAATACCATGTGCCATTTTGGTGAATACCATGGGTCAATACCATGTGCCATTTTTATTTTTATTAATTCTAATATTAGGGTTAATAATGGTTTTTTGCATGGTATTAATAACAATCTAGTCCATGGTATTTGTCCCATAGTATTTTGGCCATAGGTTTCACCTAAATATAACCCATTTTTTGAGTGTTCGTAAATATAAGGTGACTTATGGAGTAAATATAAAAAAATGTTTTATTTGTTTACCATACCTCTCGTTTATTTATATTTTTATTAATTTACCATACCTCTTTTACAAATATGGTATTTGGCCCATAGGATTCACTTAAATAAAACCTCTTTCTTGAGCTTTCATAAATAGAACGAGGGTTATGGACTAAATATAAAAAGAGGTTTTACTTATTTACGATACGTCTAGTTTATTTATATTTTTATTTATTTACCATACCTTTTAGTAAGTATAAAAAGACGTTTTATTTATTTACCATACCTCCACTTTACTTATATTTTTATTTGTTTACACCCTTACATGTATATAAGGTGACTTATGGAGTAAATATAAAAAATGTTTTATTTATTTTCCATACCTCTCATTTATTTATATTTTTATTAATTTACCATACCTCTTTTATAAATATGGTATTTGGCCCATAGGATTCACTTAAATAAAACCTATTCTTGAAAATGGGCGAATGGATTCACTTAAATAAAACCTATTCTTGAAAATGGGCGAATGGAAGGTTGTAAGTCCTAATTTCAAGGGCTAAATTTACCTTTTTTACCCTCTCCCTTAAAATAAGGTGGGATATTTGAGGTGATTTGTAAAACTGTACTATGATACAAAATATTCGCCCACTAAAAATTTAAAACCCCTTAATTTCGCCAAAGGGCGAACATTCGCCCCTAAAATTATCCTTGCTCTGTTGTCTCTAGATTTGTTACTTGTTGAGTCTGTTTTGGGGTCTAGAATCCAGATGTCTCCTCAAGACTTGTGCTTGTTTGGAGCTTTTTATTGAATTGCTCCCATTCCTTGTCTAGGTCAACAACTGGAATCTTCCCTATTTAAGGTGATGTGGAGTCAACCTTTGTATGTTTCTTGGACAAGGCCTGTTCGACTGTTTCCTCAGTATTTCCTCCTTTATTTTTCTGAGAATCTTTATTGGGACTTTCTTCTCCATTCTGATATTGTTTCTTTGAATGTTCTGACCCTTGAGTTGATTTTTCTTGCGTTTATTCATCAGAATTTTCCTTAGAACTTCCCTCAAGGCCCACACTAGGAGTAGGTTCTCTTATTTTTTTTCAATTTGTAATAGGTCCAATGGGAGCTTCAACAATATTTTATTTTGGTATACATGAAAATCTTTGATATCATCTAGGATTAATTGTAGCGATGCTAAATGCAAGACCTGTGTTAATGATTCGGCTACCTGGAAGAGGTCATCAAATGAATCTTCTTCATGAGTGAAATTTCTAACTTTGAACATGGTATTGAAGTCTTTAGCAACTTGATTTGTGTCATACTGTCGACCTGGAATCATGGCTAGTTTTAGAGATGTAATATTCTCTATCTATTTTACTGCATGACCATAATCATGCAGTGAGAAAGTGCCACACTGCAACAGAAAGGTTGGCCAAATAAGCTTTTTCATTTCCTTTAGGGCTTTGGTTAAACCATCCCCTACTATCTGGTAAGCTATCTCTCTTGCTAATAGTTTGTCTGGAACATAATATGGGACATGTGGAGCTACAATGCTCCCAAAAACTCTGATATAAGTAAGCACTTCTTCACCAAACCATCTTGCGACTAGAAATATGTCTATCTTTTCCTCTTCGAAAAGCCTTGGAGCCATTTTATCAAAAATGGTTTTATAGATGGGTAACATTATACCATGGCAAATGTTGTAAAAATGGGAATTGAATTGGGACTCCCACAAGATTTTATGATACACATGGATGGGGAGATGGTTCTGTGCAGTCCACTTCCAACCCATGTTTGGAAATCAAGAGAAAAAAACAAATGACTTCCATTAGATAAGCGCTCATATAAAAATGGGGAATAGTTCTTGATGATATATTTCTCTTTTTCTCGTATTCCCTAATAGCCATAGCTAAATTATTTGACAAAATATGACTCCAATTCATAATCATTGCATTAACTACTGCATAAATTAATGGAACCCACTCTATGTAAAATTTGGTACATCAGCCTTCCCAAATAATCTACACATCATTGGAGCTGCGAAATTATGTAGAGCCGAGAGGGATGAAATTGGGTACATACCTGATTTCTCCTGTTTGAATTTGCCAGAGCCTAACCTCCAGTTCTAGGTAATTTCCATTGGGTCCTTGTTCTCTTTGGAAAAATGTTTAACAAAATATTTGTCATAAAGATTTTGTGGCTCTGGTAGATGGTACATCTGAAGCAAGTTATCTAGTGTGAAAGATCCCATAACCTCTTGTCTTGAATTTCTAAAATTCCTATCTAAAATATTCACATTATCAATTACCCATTTCACCATATCTGTGTATGGTAATATCTTGGGCCTTGCAGCTATTCTATGTAGAAATGAACATGCTACCTCAAAGTAGGAAGCCTCAAATGATACTTCAGTGTTTTTCGTTGCCTTAGTTTCTAGTGGCCTTGGTTTTATTGCCTCGAGAAAGTTATACATGGCTCCCCATGATGTGGTCCCTCCATCTTTGTTGCAGGTGGTATCAGAGTAGAGTAGGGTCATCTCTGATTTCTCAGATGTAGTAGCTTTTCATTTCTTCGCCATCTTTCAAATGTTTTTTCCTTTGGAGGTCCCTTGGAATTGAGAAATGGAGATTATCGAATAAACACAAAGAAAAATGACAGTGAAAATGTAATGATACAGTTAATTCTAAAAGATGACAAGGAAGAAGATTTTATTTGAAAATACAGATGAAAGATATAAAATCTCGTTGAGCCATTTTAAACATAGATGCCATTAAAACTCATTAATTACACACTAAGGTCTTTTCATTATTTCCTTTATGATTCATTTAAACCATCGCATCGAAAATTTGTAAGTGGTACTTCAACTTGATGCGTTAAAGTGTGCAATACCAATTATGTGATTGCAATTAATGGTAATTATCACAATATCAAAAATCGCAACATCGCAATATTTGTTATGTATCATTTTGAAGTTATATAGTATTTCATGATATGTGATGCGAGCGGCATACCTTTTATCCGTTTGAGCACATTTCGTTTGAATGAATATTTATTGTATAAAGTATTTGTTTACTATACACCGAACCTGATCTAAGCTATAACATTTTTCGCATTATTCCATCAGGTCTAGATCACATCGCATTTCGCAACCTTTCATGTTTCATAAGTTTTGGCATTTGTGCAAAAGCCATGATGTGATGACTTGTCATGTCGCAATATCACAAATCGCGTATTATTAAGGTTTGCTTGTTTTGTGCCTTTATAAATACTGCTATGTGATTGCGATAAGTACTTTATTTCGTAAGAAATTATTTAAGCCATAGATTTAATGAAAAGTTCAATGATACCATAATTCTATTATGGTGATCCTTTTTATCACAATTCGTGGATTATGAGTGTCAATTAACCTTTGTTATGCAAGGTTCAACGATTTACGATAAAGCGAGAATTCCTAGTCACAAAGAGATTTTGGCTTGATATCTTAAGTTTATTCGAAATTTTATTTCTGATAATTCAAAAAGGAAGCTCACATGTGCTAAGTATTTTGAAAAATTTTAAAGGGTCCCCATTTAGCAATAGAACATTAACTATTAAATGAATAAATGGGGGGGTTGTTGAACAATACAACTTCTTGTGCACAACTTAGGGTTTCTTCAACAAACCATCAACACCTTTTGTCTCATGCTTGCTTATCTCTTTAACCATTGACAATGGCATCATCTTGACATCAATAACAACCTCAATAATGACATCTAATATTGATCATTAATGGAAAGTTGATACTTCTTATTATTGCAATATATTGACGTATATTAAAAGCGTTCAAGTTAAAGTGTTCATGTCGAGGCTTTCCTTCTTTCCTTCACTTCTTCCAAAGAGGATGCACTCTTTATGTTGATCACTAATGGATGACTTTGACATCAATGACAACATCATTCAACATCATTCCATATGACACTTGTTCATGTGACATTTATTTTAATTAATGAATTTAATTAAAATGGAAAAAAATGCATAACCATTTTGTAAATATGTGTTTTATGTATACTAATAAGAATATTATAGAATATTATATTCATATTCAATCCTTACCATCCACATAATAGTGATTGATAATTAAATTAAAATTCTGGAAGCCCTATTTCAAAATAGACATGCATATCGACATAATTAATTAATTAATTAACTATATGTTTTAATTAAAATGATTAATTGAAAACAATGTCATATGAACAAGTGTCATTTGAAATAAGTTATAGTTTTTTGGGCATGTGGTATTGATAAGCCATGGTATTGTAACAATAACCTATTTAAGATTAATAATCTTCATGGTAAAGTTAGGGTAAATTTGGATGGTGAAGAATCTTGTTACATGTTCTTTGTTGTCATTGTTATTGTTGTCTTTTTTCTTAATGTATAAATATTTAATTTATATATTAATTCTTTTGATAATTAATAATAATCTAAATTATGTTATAATTTAGTTAAATTTTATGATTTTTTTAATTTCAGCAATCTGAGATATATCATGTGTTTTCTATGTTTATCATGGATTGATGCCTATCCACTTTTGCCAACCATTTATTTTATATACCTATGCTAGTTCTTAGTAGTCAAATTTGAGATTTACTTTAAAAGTAGTCATGCCTTCCCTTTTAATTAAACTGATTAATTTAATTTATATACATGCATTAGTTCTTAGTAGAAGTTACAGATCAAAAGTTGAGATTTATTTTAAACGTAGTCATGCCTTTTTTACCCTTTCAGTCAAATTGATTCATTTAATTTATCTGCACTAGTTCTTAGTAGTAGTTACAAATAAAAAGTTGAGATTTAGTTTAAAAGTAGTCATGCCTTTTTCCCCTTATAATTAAAAATAAATGTCTATTTTTTTTTTTTTTGGGGGGGGGGGGTTGGGGGGGGAAGGGAAACCCCATTGTTGAATGGAAGAACAACTTAATTCTCTCAAAGGTGGATCCCATCCCCAACTCCTCCCCTTAAGATTTGAGTTTGTGACCCGGTAGGGATTAAACCCAACAGAAACCAATTGGTATACACCGCATGGTTTAATTGAAAGTAAATGTCATACGCACGAGTTATGACTTTTGGGGCATGTGCTATTAGTAATCCAGGGTATTGTAGAAAGCCTATTTACAAGTTAAGAATCTCCATAGTGTTGAGAAATCAATGCTTTTAGGATTAGGGTTAGATTTCTCTTTCTTGATAATTACTTGGGGATTATGTTGGATTCTTTTACTTATTTGTTATATTATATTTCATCAAGAAATTACCAAATTATGTGTGCATGAATATCACAAAAACACAAGCCACAAGATGTAGGCACTCTGCCAGGGGAAAAACCCTATCTAGGGGAAAAACCAGTCAAAATCCCTTCCGTCAATAGTTTCCTTTGAGACTCTTCAACTTAGAAAAAGACCTCCTCCACACCAAGCCAACCTCTCCTTCTTCGATCCAACCTTTGACCTAGCAACAACAACACTTCAACCCTCGCAATTATGACTTGGCAACTTCCGAAATCAGCAACAACTTCGACCTTGACTAGGAGACTTCGATCTCCTAAACCAGCCCACAAGAGAGAGAGAGAGAGAGAGAGAGAGAGAGAGAGACCAAAACTTCAATTTTGTTCTTCCCTTGAACAAACTCGCACTCATTTTAGCCTCTTCCTTCAACTTCACAATTTCCCAGCTTCCAAATTCAAGCTTCAAATATCGAACTATGTGTGAGAGAGTGAGATGCTCCAAATGAACTCGAACTGCCTTGTATATATAGCCTTCCAATGAAGGGAAAATTTCCTTCCTTGAGGTGTACTTGAACTTCTTGAGGCCAACTTGGTATGGAGGTTACATAATTCATTTTTGACTCAAAAATTATTCTTTTTACATCATTCGAAAGCCCAAGAAGGGTCTCATAAAATATACAATGACTCTTTATTAATCTTAGGAGTCCACACTGGGGACTTTTACTAATAAAATGATGACCCAAGCATGAAAACCATGCTTTAATTATTCATTGTAACAATAATAAAAAAATCTTTTGACAAATACATTTTATGAAGATTGAACCTAGTTACATTTTTCAACACTCCCTCTTAACTAACGAGGCATTCATACGGAAGATCTCAAACTATATGAACCATGAAGAGTTTAGGCACTGAAATTCCATAGACTAGATTCCTTGCCATGGAAATATATCCAAGGTCTCTCAATAGTTTAGGCACCACAATTCCACAAACTAGATTCCTGACCAGGGGAATCTATCCAAGTGGGACTAAGATGGACTAAAGATTTTAGCCTCTCTAGGTACCATTAGGCTTACTTGCTAACCTTCAACCCAAGGATCTAGATTTGTATCTAAGGTCAAAGCTCCACGACCAATTCCACCCTCCCTACTTCAAGAACTAGGCATCAAGACATAATGTCGACCAGATGTCCTCCCAAACAATTTGTCTCGCACACAAGGCCTCAAGAAATCTCTTCCAAACTTTTATCATCATCAACAAAATCAATAATATCAACTAAACCATGCATGCTTCTAAGAAATTCAAACTTCTTATTAGGAAGAGACTTTGTTAGTATATCAACTACGTAACAGCCTGTTGGGACATACTGCAGCTTCATGATCCCATCTTGCACCAAGTTCCTAATATAGTTGAACTTATTGTTGATATGCTTCATCCTGGGATGAAACATGAGATCTCTAGACATATTGATACAACTTAGATTATCACAATTAATAATAGTAGGATCTAGAGGCTCCTCGAACAGATCTATCAGAAGCTTCCTCAACCATACAACCTCCTTTCCTACTTCACATGCAACCACATACTCTTCTTCAACACTACTCAAAGCAACATGATCTTTATTTCTACTCATCCATGAGATCATGGCAGATCCCAAAATAAAGCATCCTCCAGTAGTGCTTCTTCTATCGGTCTCACTACCACCCCAATCAGAATTTGTGAAGCCAATCGACTTGACTTCCTTGCTATTGTACTTTAGGGAGTGATGTATCGTACCACGAAGATATCTCAATATATGCTTGGCAGTTATCCAGTGATCATGACGAGGCTCAAACTGAACCTGATTGAGGATATTCACAAAAAAACATATATCCAGCCTAGAATTTACCATATACATCAAAGAACCTACCAACTAACGATAGCATGTAGGATCCATGATACTTGAGTTGGAGCTCCTCAAATTCTTGACATTGGTGATCATAGGAGTAGTCATGGGCTTGGAATCCATCATCCCAAATTTATGGAACAACTTGATGATGTACTTTCCATGACCCAAATATATCTCCCTAGGATTTTGCCATACTTCCAAACCTAGGTAATAGTGCATCGGTCTTAGATGCTTTTCTCAAATTCAGTTGCTAGCATCTTCTTGCATTCTTGTATTCTTCTCTCCACACTCATGATGAATAGATCATCCAAATAAAATAGAATAATGAATGGCTCATTATTCACAACCGTGATGTAGATATTTGGATCAGCGTAACTCTTCACAAACCCAATTCTTAGAAGGTATGCATCCATTCTTGCATACCATGCCCTACGAGCTTGCTTCAAACCATATAGGGGTCTTCTTGAGTCTACAGGCATGAGTATCCCTTCCATTTGCCTCAAAGCCTTCATGTTTCTCAATGGATACTTCCTCATCTATGGTCCCATTCAGAAATGTTATCTTCACGTCCATTTGATGGATGTTCCATCCCATTGTAGTAGCCAACAAAACCAAAGATCTAATGGTATTATACCTTGCAGTGGGTGCAAAGTTTTTGCCATAATCTATACCTTCCTTTTGACAGAAACCCCTTGCAACAAATCTAGCCTTGTATTTATCTATGCTTCCATCAACAATGTGTTTGATTTGATATGTTATGCGGGAGTTATGACTGCGGATAGAAATATCTCCCCTAGGTTTGGTGGCTAACCTAGAACACCAAAATGACAAAGGACCCAATTTTTTCCTTAAAGTAGATGAAGGGGGAGAAACCTACTTGGAATATGTCATATGTTTTTCTCCTTCTTTGACTTGAATGCTCCAATCCTAGCTCCATTTGCCAAAATTAGAACATGCACAACCAGACAGCACAAGCCAAGAAACTACAAGATCTATGTAGCATCATCTATCTAATTCATTCAAAGGATCAACATGGTATTGAAATATATAAAATAACGACATCACATATAGGGAAAAAAGAACTCTTTGTATTGATATAAACGGAGTGAGTTACAACTATAAATAGGTGTCGATCCTTCCTTTGTCACAAAGTGTACCTCCAATCACCCTAAATGCATGAAAGGATAACTCTCACAATAGCAGTATAATGGTAGAATCACTATCCAAAAGCCAACCCCTTGCATATGGAAGGTTGTGAATATATAGAGGAGTGAGGTACGTTGGGAGTTCTTATCCTTTTACCAATCTTAGGATTGAGATCCACTCTTGATGGGAGGATGAGATCTAAGGATAATGGATGGAAACTCCAAGGTAGGATAGGATAGGATTTGAAAGTTTTATCTAAAGGCTTCAAGATTCTCTATCCTTTTCTTGGATTTATAGAACTAAAACAGGGGCAAAGGGGAGAAAATTGTAGGTGATCAACACAGGCCACAGTGGAGCAACCTGTAGGTGAAATCTGTCCAGTAAGAGGCTAGGGTGTGCTGGTCCTAAAACTGGCTAAGATGATGTAGTTTAGGGCAAAAATTGTGGGGAATGAGAGATTCATGCATTAGACTTTGTTAAATGATGATGTAAAGGGGGAATAGGATTTGAATGATCCCATTAGGAGGGTAATTGATTAGATGTGAAAAAATAGCCTATAACAGAGTTCCCCCTAAAGTGAAAAGTTAGAGATGATGATTGATGATTGAAGTGATTTACCTTGTGACGAGTCAGGATCAAGAGCAATCGGCTTTCTTCATCTTCTATTACAATACATTTACATCATGAAATTATTTTATTGAGGGAGGCATACCCATACTCAGCACATAAGATAACATAACATGTACAGTGGTCAAAAGACATGACCATCGACGATTGATGGTGGACCCATAACTAAATGATTGTCAGTATGATCATATCCATTATACGTAGTGATATTTGTATAATCCTGAAATTGCAGCCCGGATGGCGGAAACTAGATCTAGGGTATTCTATCTCATTCACATGACCAACCAATGTACAAGTCTAACCATGTGAATCAATGAGCTGAAGTCAAACATGGTAGACACCATTTGATTACAGGCTAATGATGTAAGATGTTAACAGACACTAGAGAAACCAGCAATGATTTGCATGGCTCTCAAGGTACTATAGTACAATCCATATGGTGTGAATAAATGAGTTGATGTCGAACACCACACAAAATATTTTAGTCGAAGGCGATTTATGTAAACATGCCGCCAATAGTGAGGAAAATTTCCATTGATGTATTGTTATAGACATTTTTGGGCACTGCAACCCCAAGCATAAATGTCTATAAACCAAGGGCTCCTAAGTCCCTAAAGGTGTTGTTCCAACCCCTAAAAGAACAAGCTCAACTGATTACAGCATCTCCCAGAAGTTCTCCATGAAAAACTACTCAGAACTGGTCAAAACTGGACCATTTCACCTGCTCCATAGGCAAAGTGCATTGCATCCCACCTAAATACACACAGTAGGTGCATTGCATGTCAAAAATCCCTTCTATAGGGTGCGATGGGCAAGAAGGGACAAATGGCAGGGTCAATCCGCAAGGTTGAGAAGCATGGAATCTTCTAGAAACTTCTCCTGTGACACTTGCCTCTCTGAATTCGACCAAGGATGAGTAAGAGATCATCAATCTCCAAGTGGAATCAAGAACTATTAGAGGGGAGACACTAATCAAATCTCAAAAGCTGACTCACCTCCCTTGCAGACATCTATATATGGATCCCTCATCCCAGAGATCCAAGGGCTGGAATTTTGTATCTTGTAAGGAAGTGTTGTTGGTTTATTGGTGTAATGTCATAATGTTGGGTGGTCTAAGCTTTTCATGAGGTGAAGAAGGGCTTCTTACTGAGAGGATGATGCTGGGTCAAAACAATTGGTTGTAATTCTCTTGGCTCTTTCTTGATTATCAATAAAGCTATTCAAGTCTTCCTCCACACATTTGTGTGATTGATGTGTTATGCGTTTGAATGGTTAATATACATCTGATCCTATATTGTTTATGATAATAGATCTATGTTCTCGTATAGTGCTATGCTACTTTGACTCTACAGGTACTCTATGAAGCTGGGTATATGACAAAGCAAGTAGCAAAGGACTATCAGAAGAGAGAGGAATCGAGCAAGGAACCAAGCGCAAGACAGAGGTTGGTCTCCTTTATTCTTCTCTCGTCTATCTCTCATAAAGGAAAACGAAAGTAGTTTTAAGTTTGTTTGTTTCTAAGGTAGCTACCAGCCTTAGTGGGATTAGTATCTCTACATAGACACTATTCCCGGTAACAAAATGGCGACTCCACTGGGGAGCGAGTAGATTGTTTGTTCATCTACATTTGTTTACTTTATAAACTTACAGACGGAGCCTGAAGTCAAGCCAGCTAGCCTTCGAACTGCTTTTTCTATGCAAGTGCAAAGTAGATCAACGCTGCTTCAGTCAATCTCTGGGTTTTGTTTATGAATTAAACAATTGATTTACAAGCTCTCTAATTTCCCTTGTGGTGGCTCTAGTAACCTCCATAGATCTACCCCTGTGATTGATTTAGTGATTACCACTTGCTCGGCCAAAATCCTTGAACTGAACTGCAAACTGTGACCTAGAACCCAATCAAAGTCTCGTCTCTGGTCCATCGCACTATCTGTTCTATGAACTTCAAATGCAGCGCACTTCCCGAGTGTAGTAGGTGCGTTGCATTTCAGTTTCACTGTGTTACAGGTGTGTTGATCATACAAGGCCTTGTTCCTAAATTTTGGTTTCTGTGTTCACTCTTTTCAGATCTATTCAGGAGTTTTGCTGCTTGTAGTTAGTACACCTCTGTTTGAAACCCCTTTCCTTGCTGTTATTCCGCCTCCATTGTGCAAAGAAATGTAAATGTTTTTATGTATTTTTGAGTCATTTTCAGTTCTCCTTTACAAAGAAGTAGCGTAATTGTACTGTTGTTTCTTGATTTGAAAGTGTCGCAAGTGTTGTTTTCAGTCATAGAAGAGAATCTAATTGTTCTTGATAGTTGATTACCTTGTTACTCTTGTATTTGATCTGAATTAGTAGTTTATCTAGTGTCGAAAGCAAGTTTTCAATTCCAAATCGCAAAGTGTTGTCATTGTCTTCATTTTGTCTTGAAAAGAAACTTGTTAGTAATTGTCACTTTGAAAAATAATTCAGATTTGCGCTTAGCTTTCTTTTAACATTTACACATTAAGAAGGCTGAAAAAAAATACATGCATGTGCATTTTCATTTAGACTGTTTCTTGGTTTGATTTAGGACAATGCATATAATGTGTTCTCTTTGCTCTTTGTTGAAAGAACGCCATCTCTCTTTCCTTAGTAGCTAGGATTTTCATTTGCAAAAAGAAGACTAAACGACTGTTTATCATCTTAGATTGCATTTTAGGAATTGTACACCTACATCACGCGGTGAACCTGAAAGGAAACTTTCTTAAGCAAGATCAACTATAAAATAAATTTAATGAATCCAAAAACGCTTTGGAACCTAATGCACAACATCTAGAAGTCTAGGCTAGAGACGTATTCCGGCGTCGTAAAGCCTGGTAAATGTTGTTTTCACTGTTGGTTGGGTGATTCCTCCACTTTGAGACGATAAGTGCCAGTACGGACTTGTGCTCCCATGTACCGTCAAGTATATTTTTGGAGACCACAATAGGCTTTATCCTTTATCCATAGGAAGCCATGTCTGCCACCCTATCGATCGCAATGCACTGAACACAGCATTCGGGAAGATTGACTGCCGTACCGTAAAAAGTATTCTGCAGTTTTGCGATTGGTTTGGTAATCTCTCTGTCTAGATTTCCAGAGCAGTCCCTTTCGTTCCTTTTCAGACTCCTTAACGGAAAAGGTCCATCTGAGCACTTGTCACTTCAGGCTCATTAAAAATCGAAGGCGACTAGAGTAATCTTTTGTTTTTTCTCGACTCTTAAAAATTGAAAAAACAAGTTGTGTCAAAGCGTCTAAAATTCATCTAATTCGGAAACATACTTCCCCTTGATTTTTAGTTGATCGAGTAATCTGCAATCATGGAAGAAAGTCAATTGAAACCCCGTCGTTCGCAGAGGCTTACGAGTCAACCGTCTTTGTCTCCGAAATCGAAACTATTACGGACAAAGCGAACTCGTTTAACCAGTTCCAAATCTCCTCGTAAAGTTAGAACAAGTGTTCCAACACCATCAGAGACTCCGGTTACTCCAAACATTTCTGGTATCCCTGCCTTTACAGAAGAAGTTCAGCAGCCACTGAAGGACAGTAGTACTGATCCTAGTGTGAGGGTAAAAACTTGTGTTACTGAACCAGTTCCATCTACAACTGATTCGGGGGGTGTTATTCCCCAAGCATCTGTCGCTGCAAATTCCATACCTTCTTCGGCACCAGAAATATTTTATGGACCAGATGGTCTACCTCTTCCACCTGGTCTAATTGCTATAGAAGAGATTGTGGAGGATCCACCATCTAGTACTCCATTGAAATTTTGAGTCAGGATCACTCTATATCCTTCTTTAGTAGAAATTAGTCTACCGCCATCGGAAGCTCCTGTAGAATCGCTATGCAATCTTTTGGATAGACTAGAAATGTCTGAACAACCGTCGACATCAAGGACTGTGTCATCCAACATAGCGACGACAGAACTTCCTGCTGTCACTCCAACAATGTTCGCTGGTATACCATCTATCCCAACTAGCTCTCAATTGCTAGAAGGGGCCCACTCAGGGGCTATTCCGACAATATGGTCAGTTCCTATTTGTTCATCCGGAATAGTATCCAGAAACTCTTATGTTGAGTCTCAACAAATTGATCCTTCAGGGTGTCAATTTGGGCAGTCCGGTCCTCAAGGGCAAACAATTCCTTTAAGTACCGAATTACCGCCGTATGGGGGGCAATATACGCTTTCATTGTCTCCTCCGGGAGGACAACCATACAGGAGTTCGCAACAAAATTCAGGTTATGCTGGAATTACATCTAGCGGTTGGGTACCAATACTACCTCAACAACCAAGAGTTGTGTATTCGATGCAACAATGTTTACCTATGTCAAATATACTAACTACGCCGGCTATTGTGACAGTGTCACAAGTACATGCATTGCCTGTTGTATGCCAACCTCAGGTTTCTCAGGTTGTAATGCAACAACCTCTTGACCCTGAGACTCAACCACAATTGCCAACTAGTGGAATGACACAGGCCCAAATGGGTACAATTACCCCTCATCTTGGTCAAACAGTTAGTATCGGACAACAGCACATGGCTTCGCAACCATGGCTGGTGCAATACCAACAACCGCAATTCCAATAGGTATACCAAGGATCTGAGCAACAAATCTTTGCAAATAGTGGGCAACCGTATATTCAAAACGGTAAAAATCACCATTCTACAATGGTTATGCCCATCAACCTTACCAAAGTTACCAGCATCAAATGCATTATGTTGGTATGCAGAGACCAACTGCTCAGGCGATTCCATCTTATCCCAGGTATGCTTTGCCTAACCTGAATCAATAGTTACCCTTCGTGGCGACTTTAGAGTTACCGGATCTAAATCGGTTAACAAACGATCCAATCACCTATGCCCCTTGGTGGCCAGTGATTCCACATAAACTTCCGTCAGATATTCCTAAATTTAATGGAAATCTGGGTGAAGATCCGTCGAATCATGTGATGACCTTTCATCTATGGTGTTCATCAAACACCCTAAATGATGATTCGATTAGGCTTCGCCTTTTTCAGAGGATGTTAACTGGTCCGACAGCAAAATGGTATATCGAATTACCCAGAGCTTCGTTTGACAACTTTAGTACCCTAGCCACAACCTTTTTAACCCATTTTCAGTTACCAGTAAGGTACGAAACAGGAACTGAACTTCTTACCAATTTCAAGCAAACAACGGCCACTCACATATCCAATCATATTCATGAGTGGCGACGTCGTCGTAGAATGGTAAAAACGTATGTTCCTGATCAGCTTTTAGCTGAATGGTTTATTAAGTCATTATTGCCTTCCATTACAGAAGATGTGGCAAAAGGAGGAGTCGTCACCGAAGAGCAAGTTATTGCTCGTGCACAATATTTAGACTTGATTTATACTCAGTCTGGCATGCTCTACGATAAAATACCTGACGCTCCCAGACCAGAATTTTCGGTCCCCCCTCCTCCTAAATCAAACAATGACTCTCATGCTGGCGATGGCGTGATTGGCACGACAGACACGAAATTGACAAAGGCTACATCTAAAAAGGCCCGTAAGATTTCCAGTCAAAATGCGAAAGAAGAACTTCTCGCCTCGGAAGTAAATGCCATCTCGACTGATAAAGGCAAAGAAACCAAGCAACCGGGAGGCAAGAAGAAAAACAAAGGGAAGAAGAAGAAACAGGAGGAATCATCACCTGAAAAATCTTCTGCAAACCCTACTGGAAATAGGAAACCAAAAACTCCATGCATAATATGTGATGAGGATCATTGGACAAAAGACTGTCCATTTAAAGCTGACCTTAAAAAATTCTGTAAGAATTCAAAAAACTCGGCAGTATTAACTGATTTGTTTCCAAATCTAGGAACAAATCTGGTTGACAGTGGAAATTCTTCCCTGTCCCAAGTTCTGATGTTGTCAGTTTCCAAATAGCAAAATGATGCTTTGATATCGACAAGGAACAAAGATTACGGGAATCCACAGGCGTCGAAAAACAAGGATAAAGATCAACCTAGTAGTTCGACAACAACTTCGACAGAAGTTACGCCGCCCATCATTCCAGAACTGACAATAAAAACGCCAAAGGGAGTAGTACACAAGTCGACATTTAATCCTCATGCTAGAGTAGCATAGCATTATAATATAGTGGAAGATCTGGCCCAATCGCCATCCGCTATGTCAACATTTGAGGTATTGCAAAATTGCCCATCCCAAAAGTAGGCTTTATTATCAGCTATTGGTGGGATAGACCCAAAGGATTATAATCTTGTGTCCTTTAATCATAAAGGATACGATCCTCAGTTTCCAGCTCAACTAGCTTTCCTCATTCAAGTGAAAGCCCTCAACAAAACTGTTCATCGAACAATTATTGATGAGGGGGAATCTACATGTATTATGTCGATGAGTTGCTGGAAAACATTAGGATCTCCAACCTTGTCACGATCTTTGACAACATTAAAAGCATTCGATGGACGAACATATACCCCGTATGGTATTCTAAGTAACTTACAAGTTGAACTAGGGGGGAAAATAGTAGAAATAGATGTTGAAGTAATCGACAGAAACCTCGATTACAACATCCTACTAGGAAGACCATGGATATATGCTATGGCTGCTGTTGTGTCGACCTATTTTAGGAAGATTGCATTTCCCTTCCAAGGAGGGATTACAATCGTTGATCAACAAACTTTCCTCCCCAATGGTTCCCAAGTTACGGGAAGCATTCTGATGATCCATGGAAGCCCCCATTCGCTTCAAAATATCGGAGTAGGCCTACTAAAAGACCCTATATTAATGGGTACTTTTTCCCTCCCACCTCCACTCAACCTGGCGGAAGTGGCAGCGATAGGAACCTGCAATATGATATCTTCTATTAACAAGATCTCAGAAAACGATATTAACATGGATCATCGATTGGTGTTGCCTCCAAGACAAATGGAAATATTGTAGCAATCAATGTTTCTAGCATGGGAGGAAAACCCAAATCAACGCTCATCAAGCGTTTGGATAGATAGGTCTAAGGAATATGGCACCCCTTCAGATCCTTGGTCGCAAGTACATTACACCGACGAAGGAATTGTTCAATCAATGGTAATTGAAGGGGCACCATGGGAAGATTACCACCATCGTTCCCATCTTCTGACTTGTAAAGAAGATACTCCTGATGACCTTCATCATCTGTCAGTTTTTTAATTTCCTATCAAATACTGTAAACACGGTGGATTCCGAGCGAAACTTGTCCAATATTGAAGAGACTATCGCCATAAATATCTCGACCAAAACAGATGTTGTAGAGAATATTTATGTTGGCAAATGTTGTTCTCCTTTAGAACTAGAAATATATAACGCTCTTTTTCGCGAATTCAGGGATGTCTTTGCTTGGTCATATGATGAAATGCCAGGCATTGACTCGAGTGTAGTTGAACACAAAATTAAGATGTATCCAGATGTCAAACCAGTACGACAACGGCTACGATAGGTGCACCCCAAGAAAGCCGCTGCCATCAAGGCAGAAGTTGAAAAGCTTCTCCATGCTGGTTTCATTTACCCAGTTCCTCTAACCGATTGGGTATCGAACATTGTTCCTATAACAATGTAAACTTTGAAACGGGAACTGATACTGCTACCTGTTTCGTAGAGATAGCAAAAAAATGACCCGATTTTCAAAAGTGGTGATGTAGAATACACATGTTTTTTTTAGAACATGGTTTTTGGAACTTTAATTTTTTTTCATGTTCAAGGATGAAATCAAGTTTTAGAATGGTAGTGATTTTCATGCTGATTTTAAAAAGTGAGTATTCTGCATCACACCCTTTTTTTTAAAGACCTATTTTTTGACTTTTAATTTTCTAGTGTGTGAAATGTAAAAAATTATTTTCTAAATTTGATAGTTTTTGAAGTCGTCATTTTATTCATATTTTCTTGTTCTCTATTTTAATTTTTTTTTATTTTTTTTTTAGGGGGGTTTTTAATGTTTTGCGTTTTTAAATTAGAAAGTCGATAGTTTGAATTTTAGATAATGTACATATTTATACATCCTTAATTAATTTTTCAATCCACATGAAATAATTGTTTCTAAAAAACAACATTTTTTAACAATGGACATAAAAATAACCATTTTTAACATAAATATAACAAAAAAACTAAACGTTTTGATAATTTTTTGCTAGAATTAACATGTCAAAATCACAATTTTTATACAAAAATATTAACTAAAAATGGTCAAATAATAGTTTTTTTTTATGAATTTCATGTCAAAAAAATAATAATAACAACTTTTTTTTCAAAAAATAATAATTAACTTAAAAATCAATGCGAAAATCACAAATTACAAATATTGAACACATAACAACTTTAATTCATTGATTATTCTTTTCATGAAATGTCAGAGTCAAAACATTGCAAAGCTTGATTTCCAGGTATAACTTAAATTTAATCAACAATGTCACGTAATCCAAACGCTTCGTCCTCTAGAGTTTCATCATTGTCATCTTCCACAATATTTTCTGCTTCCTTTTGCGCAATTTCCTCTTCTAATGGGTCTTTGATGTCTGCAAATCTCCCAATATATGTCTTTCCAAACATTCCATGTAATGGTGGTTGGGGTTCCTTTGCCTTTTTTGCCACACGTGATTCATTAAAGTCCCCTTTCCTCAATCCAATTTCTTGCATTTCATCTGGAAGAAATTGAAGAGCATTAATTCTTTGTTGAATGAAATTGCATTGTAATGGATCTTTCTCAATTGCAATGCAATTTCTTCCTTTTTGAAGGCAGCATGCTAGTGTTGTACCTAATTATCAAGCACAAAAAAATAATGAAGTAAATTAGTACAATGACATATTAATTAAAAAAAAGAACATATTGAAATTCAATTCCATGTGGCAAAACCTACCTGAGCCAGAAAATAAATCCAGAACCCAATCTCCTTCATTTGAACATATGTCTATAAGATAGTTAATCAATAATTGTGGTTTCTGATAAATGTTAACTATCTCTCCTTTTGTTTCTTTGTCTTCATATGTTAGTTTTCTCACAACAGCATCATAAGTCAGTATTTGGCTATGACTCTTTCTCTCCACCCGATTAAAAATCATAGACATATGGCTATCATCTTTTTCCCAACTATCAATATGAATGAACTCACAGTCATTTATAAATTGTTGATCTTCATTGTTAAGAAGATTTGACTTTTGCCTGTAACATAAAATAGTAAAAGTTCAATTAACTTGTACATAAATGAATTTTTCAACATTAATCAAATATACCTTTAAACATCTTACCATGTAAGCTGTATCCTTGAATTTGATTTCCCCTTGAAGCTTGACAATACCATTTCCAATTGTGTGTCTGAATGAAATGTCACAAATCTCCATAATGGTGATGACGTCACTTCCATAAATCCCGCCACCACTTTATTAAAAGCTTGATAAGTATAAGGGTCACTATCATAGTAAATGTTTGGAATATTGAAACCATGGGGAATATCTGCAATAACCAGGGCATAATCCATTTTTGGTACGAGTTTAGCAATGTCTTCACAGTCGCCTTGTATTACTTGATATTGAATAGTGTCTAGCCCATTCCAAATGAAATGATTAAGAGTTGGATCAAGTACAACATTCTTAATACGTTGCTTTCTCAGTCTTTCAATCTTTATTTTTTCAATAAAAGTCTTGAAACTGTCTGGTGCTCCATTATCTTCTTTCTTCATCTTTTACCAAACAAACAAATGTATGTGTAAGTTTTAAATTAAAAATAGTACACAGATGATTAAAACTGAATGTATAAATCAAGTTACCTTTTTAAATGCAAGATAAAAAGCTTTTAATGTTGATGTAGAACTTGAATCTGGATAGTTGCGTACAACATCATCCCAACTATCTTCATTCAACAATTTAACCATTTGTTCCTGAATTTTCATGTAAACTTTGTGACTGCATAGATAAAGTAAGAAAAAGTTAATATAATGATATGTATAACAAATATTACCAATAACAACATGTTTTATTTAAAAGATAACTATAATCCTGTAAATAAGTAAAAATAATTCAGCAAACTTACTTTTGAAATTCTTCAGACATTTCTTCCAATGATAATTCCCCTAACCTCACACGAGATAATATTGTTTTGACAAATTTTTCATCTTTCACTCCTTACATCACCCTCCAAGGCATGATGGTCATATCGTCTGGAAGTTGCTTCAGTTCAGGAGCTGATTTATTGTTGCTACATATCAATGGCTTAGACTTTTTGACCCTCTGGTTTTTAATGCCAATGTCTTCCCACATGCTAAAAATGTCATCAATAAAATTCCAAATATCTCCAGTTCTAAATGCCAATTGGAAAATGATATCAATACCTCTGAATAAATCGCTATATCTGTTGTCTTTTCCACCTTTTGAATTGGTTTTCTCTTCAATTTGATAGCCTATTTCCATACAACATTCCTTTCGGAAATCTGCAGTAATATTTATCTTATCCCCACCACATTTTTCTAGGAATTCACTATGAATAAATCTAACCTTTTGGATCAAAGTCATAGACATTCTATATTCATTATCTGAATTATGATCCAATGCCACTAAATTTGCTTCTGTTTCATTTAAACCAGCATAAATGACACATTTCATTGTTTCAAAACGTGGGTTATTAGGATATTCCTCCATCAATTGTCTTTGAGCTTCAACAGAATGGTTCCCCACAAGCACATAATAATTGTATTCAAAACATTTTGACTTATCAAATGCTTCTTTGTTGGGAACTTGAAGTGGATCAACAAGAAGCACATAACTAACCACATGAGCATATGGATTTTACCTCATCAATGTATTCAAGTTGTGAACATGCAGATGATGTGGCTTTCTGATTTGATATTGGCATTGTCCTTCACTTGCCTTATAGGTTTGTCTGACATTTAACTGAAATGTACGACCACCATCAATTAAGTTTCTCTTTGTCAAATTCTGTCGAATGGAATTTTGTTTTGTTTTGATTATGCCATCATCTAAATCAGCTCCTGGTGTAATGATTTCTCTGCTTTCTTTTGAAGTTTCACTAGGTTCTTGACTGCTGGTAATGACTACTTCAAGATCTTCAACTCTACTTTTTTTCGTCATAACATTCTCAAGAGATCTATTCTTGGGCATTGTTACTTTTGGTCTTTTACGACCTTCTTCAGTTTCAATGTCATCTTCAGTAATGGCAACATATGCTTCATTGTCAATTTCAACTTCATCATCCTCAAAAGTGACTTGTTTACCCTTGCTAGATTTATCCACCAGAGGCCTTTTTTTCTGATTCTTTGGATGTAGTTTTCTAGCATCATCAATTACTACATTTTCCATGTTTTCCATATCTTCTTCTGACACTGAGTAAAAATGGCTGACAACTTTCATGATATCATTCTCTATGTAATGAATGCCTCCCAACCTAATTGAACAGCTTTCAACAAAATTCTGCCAAACAAAATATCATATGTTAATATAAAGAAAGTTAAAAAAATATAGCGAGACACTTTCAAAACGTAAAATAAAAATACAAACAATAATACTTACGATGTTTTGTGTCATCTCATTTACGATTTGTTTACACAACTTTGTAGATACCTCTCTCGTGTCATATAATGAATATGATAGTTGGTATTTAATCCTTTCATGTGACTTGGGAGCTTTTGTAAGTACGTAAACAACTTCTGTGTTTGTTACCGAACACATATCTATGACTCTTCCCATCACCTCCAAATTTTCATTATTTTGGGATATATCAATGTATAGATATATATTCACAGTTGTGCTCTCTCTTTCTTTCACATACCAGACTCTTGATGGAAATTTCACCTCTTTTGAACTTTTCCAATCTGAGATTAGCTTCTTATGACTTGAAGCACTTGAAATATTTGTAGGCATGAGCTCAGGTGGAATTCATTCACCAATGTTTTTTGAAGATACACCTTTAAGACTCTTTGGTCCAGAAAGATTCACAGAAATTTTCCTTGATGCCATTTTCCTAAAAAAAAACACATAAATTAGTAAATAAAAAAACATATTAACTTAAATTAATAACAAAAATATACCATAAATTTTTTATTTGTATAATCAGAATTGCCCAGCCACCTCTAACGGACAGGCGGGTCAATGGGCAAGCGGGAGGTCAGGTGAGGGACAATGAGGCTAAGTAGATATTTAGGCAAGTATGGGTGAGCCCCTACCCACGCGCCCCCCACAACCCCCTAAGCTTCCTCCCTCCCCGCCCCTCACCCCACCCCCTACCGTCCCCCCACACCCCCACCCCAAAAACCCCCATCCCCCGCCCCCAAACGCCCTACACCCCCCAACACCTCCCCGCGGTCGCCCCTCCCCACTGCGCCCACCACTCCCCACACCACCCCCCCCCTACCCCACCCCCAACATCCCTGCACCCTAGCCCCCCCCCTAAACCCTTATCCCACCCACCTACACCCTACCCGCGCGCTACCCTTACCCCTCCCCCTACCCCCCCCCATTCCCCACCCGCGTCCTACCCCTATCCCCCCCCCCCTACCCTACCCCCCATCCCCCTACCCCACCCCACCCCAACCGCCCCTACCCAACCCCACCCCAACCGCCCCTACCCCACCCTACCCCTACCCCACGCCACCCCAACCGCCCCTACCCTACCCTACCCACCCTACCCTACCCTACCCTACCCTACCCCGTCCCCACCCGCCCCCCATCCCCCCTCGTCCCCACCCCCCACCCATCCCCCCACCCCCCATCGCACCCGGCCCACCCGCCCTCCCCGCCCACCCGGCCCTCCCCGCCCCCACCCGGCCCTCCCCGCCCTCACCCGGCCCACCCGGCCCTCACCCGCCCTCACCCGGCCCTCCCCGCCCTCACCCACCTCCCACCCGGCACTCCCGCCCCCACCCGGCCCTCCCCGCCCCCCACCTGCCTCCCACCCGCCCCTCGCCGCCCTCACCCGCCCCCCACCCGGCCCTTCCCGCCCTCACCCACCCCCCATCCGGCCCTCCCGCCCACCCGCCCCCCCCCCCCCCGCCCACCCGCCCCTCCCCCTCCCCCTCCCCCTCCCCCGCCCCTCCCCGGCCCCCTCCGCCTCCCCCTCCGCCCGGGCAGGGCCACCCCCGGGCTGCCCCGCCCCGCCCGACCGGTGGCGGGTCGATTCCCCGGGGGTGGCGTTGTGCGGGCGCAGCGAATCGACCCGCCGCCGATCGGGCGGGGCGGGTCGATTCCGGGAATCGACCTGTCGCCGGTCGGGCGAGGCAGGGCAGACCGGGGGTGGCGCTGTGCGGGCGTAGCGCCACCCCCTGGTCGCCCGACCGGCGGCGGGTCGATTCTGGGAATCGACCCGCCGCCGGTCGGGGGGGCCAGGGTGGCCCTGCGTGGGCGGAGGGGGAGGCAGAGGGGGCCGGGTAGGGGCGGCGGAGGGGGAGGGGGCCGGGGAGGGGCGGGTGGGCGGGGAGGGCGGGGAGGGCGGGTGGGCCGGGTGGGCGAGGAGGGTGGGTGGGCCGGGTGGGGATGGGGAGGGTGGGTGGGCGGGTGGGCCAGGTGGGGATGGGGAGGGCGGGTGGGCCGGGTGGGGAGGGCGGGTGGGGATGGGGTGGGGGGTGGGGATGGGGGGGATGGGGGCGTGGGAGGGGGACGGGATGGGGGGGGCGACGGGGTAGGGTAGGGTAGGGCGAGTAGGGGTAGGGTAGGGTAGGGGGGTTAGGGGTAGGGTAGGGTAGGGTAGGGGGGTTTAGGGGGGGGTAGGGTAGGGTAGGGGGATGGGGGGGGTAGGGGTGGGCTAGGGCTAGGGGCAGAAGGGGGGGGGTAAGGGTGGATAGGGGTAGGGGCAGAAGGGGGGATGGGTAAGTGGGCACGGGGAAGGAGTTAGGGGGTGGGGCCCATGGGGCCGGCGTTAAGGAAGGGGGGGAGGAGTTGAGATTGGAAAAATTATTAATTTAAAAAAAAAAATCTTCTTCGACGTTAAATTAATTTAATATGAAAATTTTGAAAAAAAAATTGAACTTACCTTTCAATTGCGATAATTCTTCGTTGAATATGTTGTTGATAGCAATATAGCTACTCCACAAATTCACGTCTTTCAACGAACTTCAAAAAACCTGGATGTGAGGTAAGTAATAGTGATAACGAAATTTAATATATAAGTGAAAATACGAAGATGTTTTTCTGTACGATTAATGTGGGATAATTTGTTTTAAATTATTATAGAGCGAATATTGTAGAGTTATTTTACAATGGATTGAATGTGGGATTAATTTGTTTTAGAATATATTATAAAAATTAAAAAAAAACATTAGTTGTTTAGTAAATATTATATACTTTAACTATAATTTGTTTTAAATTATTATAGAGCAAATATTGTAGAGTTATTTTACAATGGATTGAATGTGGGATTAATTTGTTTTAGAATATATTATAAAAATTAAAAAAAAAAAATTAGTTGTTTAGTAAATATTATATACTTTAACTATTAGAATAATTAATATAGAAGTTGTTGTTTACAATTTGAATTTCAGTGATTGATTTCATAAAAAAATTTAGTTTATGTTTTTCAATGAATTGTAGAATAAAATAATAAAGGTAAATAAATCTAACAAACTTTTGGAGGGAAATATTTTCGCAAAAATTTTTGGAGGGAAATATTTTCACGAAAATTTTTGGAGGGAATATTTCATTCTTTAAGCTATATAATATTCTTAGGAGACTCCATTTGTATCATTCAACATCTTCTATTTGAAAGGGATGGATTGTTCTGATGGTGAAGTTTCGGTTTATACACCATCAACATCTTCATCGCGTAACAACTCTATTCATATTGATGAATATAGCGGGAATTCTTCCACTATGAATAGAAAGTCAATTCTTCCACTTAGTCCCGATTCTAAGGACTATGAAAGAAGCGGTGATGAAGAGCATGATGGTGAAGTTCAAAAGAATGGAGTGTCATGATGTCCACTTAGTCCTAATTCTGAGGACTATGAGAGTAGAAGTTTTGAAGAGCGTGATGGTCAAGTTCAAAAGAATGGAGGGTTACGGTGTCCACTCAGTCCTAATTCTGAAGACTATAAGAGCAACAGTTTTGATGTGCATGATGGCGAATTTCAAAATAATGGAGTGTCACGGTGTCCACTTAGTCCTAATTCTAAGGACTATGAGAGCAGTGGTGATGAAGCGCGGGATGATGATTTTCAAAAGAATGGAGTGTCAAAGTGTCCAGTTAGTCCTGATTCTAAGGACTATGAGAGCAGCAATGATGATGAGTGTGATAATGAATTTCAAAAGAATGGAGTGTCAAAGTGTCCAGTTAGTCCTAATTCTAAGGACTATGAGAGCAGCGATGATGAAGCGCGGGATGATGATTTTCAAAAGAATGGAGTGTCAAAGTGTCCAGTTAGTCCTGATTCTAAGGACTATGAGAGCAGCAGTGATGAAGCGCGGGATGATGATTTTCAAAAGATTGGAGTGTCAAAGTGTCCAGTTAGTCCTGATTCTAAGGACTATGAGAGCAGCAGTGATGAAGTGCGGGATGATGATTTTCAAAAGATTGGAGTATCACAATGTCCTCTTAGTCCTGATTCTAAGGACTATGAGAGCAGCAGTGATGAAGCGCGGGATGATGATTTTCAAAAGATTGGAGTATCACAATGTCCTCTTAGTCCTGATTCTAAGGACTATGAGAGCAGCAGTGATGAAGCGTGGGATGATGATTTTCAAAAGATTGGAGTATCACAATGTCCTCTTAGTCCTGATTCTAAGGACTATGAGAGCAGCAGTGATGAAGCGCGGGATGATGATTTTCAAAAGATTGGAGTATCACAATTTCCTCTTAGTCCTGATTCTAAGGACTATGAGAGCAGCAGTGATGAAGCACGGGATGATGATTTTCAAAAGATTGGAGTATCACAATCTCCTCTTAGTCCTGATTCTAAGGACTATGAGAGCAGCAGTGATGAAGAACAGGATGAGAGCAGCAGTGATGATCCAATGATGGAGATGTTGCCAAGAAATATTGTATCGAGGAGTAGGAGCAGACCTTTTCGTATCAATGCAAACTATTCTAGTTATACAAGGGGTAGAGCAGAATATCTGACGAGAAGAAGTTCTATCAGCGCTCTCATTTCAAGTGAATGTTGCCAAAAAAATTGCTTGAAACGTATGGATTTCACATTTGCATTAGAAAGCAGGAAGAGATATTTGTCAATGAATAAAAGCATGCAAAACTCATATTTAGTTGGCTGCATGCAATCTACATTGTCAGGTTATGATTATCATATTAGGAATTTATTATTGTGTAGAAAAGCTTTCAAAATGTTTCATTCAATTGGGAATTTTCGTCTCTCGAGAATTCAAGAAAATTTGGAAAAGGATCCCACATTTTATTCAGAAGTACGTTATAAAAGACAGTTTGGGCCATTATCAAATACTGCAATGTCATGGATGAAAGATTTCTTTTCAAAGCATGGAGAGTGTATGCCAAATAGAGAGACAATACATATTCCAGATAATTTTTCAAGACGAGAAATCTACAACTTATACAAAGAATATGCAGAAAGTGCTGAGGGACAGGGCCAATTTATTACATATCAATATTTTGTGAAGATATGGAAGAAAGAATTCAATAATGTTCATATTCCTAAGAAGACAAGGATGGGGATTTGCAGTACATGTGCTTCTCTTAAATCAAAAAGGGACAAATGTGAAGGCTCAGAAAGAGTTAAGTGTTCATAACTTTTACTTTCAAAATTGTATAGTCATCAACTATGAAAACATATTTCTTAATGAATTTCTTTTATGTTGTGTAGATTTAATTGTCAAAGAACTTCAGGAGCATCGTGAACAACAAACAAATGAAAGGAAGAAGTTGTACAAGCATCGAAAGAAGTGTTATGATAATCCAAATAAATATTTGGGTTTGATAATTGATGGTATGGACCAGAAGAAAACACTTTTACCACATTTTGTTCGCACACCCAAAAATCTACAAGAGGAAAATTTTATTCAGCTTCACTTGGTCGGTTGTATGGTCTTCAATGGGAAAATGTTGCCAAGGGTGTACTTCACAGCTCCAAATATTCATAATGATGAAAATATGACCATAACCATAATTCATGATGTGATTTCTCATTGGTCTGGTAATCTTCCTGAAGTTTTGTATCTACAATTGGACAACACTTGCCATGAAAACAAAAATCAGGTTGTTTTTAGGTATCTGAACATGCTTGTTGAATTGAGAATTTTTCAAAAGGTAAAGGTTGGTTTCCTTCTTGTTGGGCGCACTCATGACCATATTGATCAGATGTTCAGTCGTTTTTCAGTCACATTGAGGAAGGAAGTTGGGAGCTTGCCATCACTAATTGAATGTATTAAGAAATCATACATGCCAGAGCGTGCTTTTGAAGTGTTGGAAGAAACTGTTGACATGCGAAGGTTTATTCTAGGATCATACGGTGAGGGGAAATGCATTGAACAACTTAATGATATTAGCTTCCAACATCAATTTTGTATAAAAAAAATTGATGGGAAAACACTAATATGGGGCAAGAAGTTTTCAACTACTACAGAATGGGCACCGTCATCAAGTTTGCAATTTTTGAAGTTCATTCCAGATCGTCCAATATTTGCATCAAAAATATTGTTATTACAATCAGTTGGTGAAGTTCAGAATGCACAAAGACAGAATAGACATATAAATTATTCTGATTACCTAGAAGAAATTAAAAAATGTATTAGATATACATATGAGTACTTTGACATTGCTGATTCAGTTTGGTGAGAGTCATTTTTCAATAATCAAAGTGATATCATTTCAACAACAACCAATGAATATATACCTTTGAAAAATCCATTTATTTGGCCACAAAATGTGTCGAATGAACAAGAGGAAGTAAACATTGTTGAACAACAACAAACTCAAGGTATTATTAATTCTTCATAGGCAATGGAAAGAGAGATGTATATTGGTTCCAGAAGATCTCGTGCACAACGTGAAGCCATGGAAGACCTTTATAGGGGTTCAGTACATGATATTAAGGAGGGTTGCATGATTGCAGTGCTAGCAGATGGAGATCCCAAAGGCTATCCATTTTGGGTTGCTAAAGTTATAAAGGTATTTACAGAAAATGAGGATGTTACAAGTGTTGAAGTACATTGGTATGCTACAAATACACACCCATTCAATGGTGTGTATAAGCCAAAGATGGTAGTTGACAAAACAAATGGTGGAAAAAGAAAAAGAAAGGGTACAAATATAAATCGCCGCCGCACAGACATATTACAATTGGAGGATGTTGACATACTTGTTTATGACTTCAATTTAACAAAGAGAGGAACTCTTCGCTTCAAGACGATAGAGATTCTGAAAAGGTTGTTACCAGAAGGAATAGTGTTGACATGGGAGTCTGCTGAAACCAGTCGTAGATCTAGAAGACTTTTGAAACCTGGAATGTTGGGCATGCATGTGGACTCAGATGGGGCACTAGTTGATGTAAGAGAAGAATATGGAACATCTTCGTCAGCATCCAGTCACTCATCTGAAGATGTGAATTGTGATGGTGTGCAAGAAAATATGAGTGATTTTGAATAATTGTTTAAGACAGATTATATAACTGATGTATGCATCATATCTTCAAATAAAATTATTGTTTTCCATATGTTGTTAAATGAGAAGTTATGAAGAATTTTTATGTTGTTGGATTATGTCTTAAGTATGATAAATTTTATTGTTTAAATATCTACAATGAAATATCAAATTAGAGATATAATGTCTATTTTATTCAGTATACAAATAAAGACTTTTGATTTCATTGACTGATATACTTTGTTCATAATGTCATGGTTTTTTAATTTTATAGTTGAAAAAATTTCAATTTCTTTTTTATCTACCATGGTGTGGTTGAAAACATGTTAAATTTATACTTAGGAAAGAAAAATGATATTCTACCATAAACATTAATGTGTTTTTTCCTTAAAAATTAACTTTGTTTGAGACATAAAAAATTGGTTTTATTAGCATTTTTTAAAAAGTTTGAAAATTGACCCTAAAAAAAAAACGTTATTCCAGTAGCATCACTTTCGTTTTGAAGCTATATTTTGCACGAAAATTTCGTAGTAAATTTCGTAGTCATCGCCATTTTTAAAACACGTTCAAAATTGGCACCTAAAAAAAAAAAACATCGTTCCAGTATACACACTTTTCGTTTTTAGCACTGTTTTTGATGTTTTTTTGGGGTTTTTGGGCTAGAGTTCCCGTTTTGAGTTTATAGTTCCCGTTTCAAAGTTTACATTGTTCTATTATGAAAAAACAAGGAACGATTAGAGTGTGCATCGATTATAGGGATGTAAATCAAGCTTGTCCAAAAGACAACTACCCTACACCCTTTATTGACCAGATAATTGATGAATGCACCGGATGCGAAATCTTGTCATTCATGGATGGATTCTTTGGGTATAATCAAATAAATATCCACCCATAGGACCAATCAAAGACTGCATTTATTTGTCTGTGGGGCACATTCGCATATCGCAAATTACCCTTTGGTTTAAAGAACGCAGGGGCAACATTTCAGAGGGAAATGAATTATGCCTTCCATGACATCAAAAACATCGTTCAACCATATCTCGACGACCTTCCGGCTCATTCGCGAAAGTGAACCAATCATCCGCAACATTTAAGAGTGATATTTCTACGTTGCCGACACTACAAGATACGACTCAATCCACACAAATGTGTGTTCTGTGTAAGTTCTGGTTGTTTACTTGGCTTTGTAGTCTCAAATGATGGGATTCGTCTCGACCCATGTAAGGTTCAGCCAATCATAAATTTTCCTCCACCTTCGAATTTTCTTCAGATTCAGAAACTCCAAGGGAAAGCAAACTTTGTGAGGAGGTTCATTCCAAATTATGCCGAACTTGCTAAAGGTTATACACGTCTATTGAAAAAGGAAATGCCCTTCATCTGGGATCAGGTCGTGCAAGCTTCTTTTGATGCTTTAAAAGAATCCGTAATGAAAGCATCATTAATATACGCTCCTGATTATCAAAAAGAATTTAACCTGTATCTGGCTGTAGCGGATACAACCATTGCAATGGTTTTAGTTCAAGAAGACAATGGAATTGAACATCCTATATATTATTTAAGTAGGAACTTAAATGATACAGAAAGCAAATATTCTTATGTTGAAAAGCTAGCGCTCGTAGCTGTTCAAGCGATACAGAGATTTCAACATTATGTCCTCTTTCGAAAAACTACCATTCTGTCAGATTGCAACCCCATGACTTATATATTGTCGCGATAGTTGCTGGGGGGCAAATATTCAAAATGGATAGCAATTATACAAGAGTTTGGTCTAGAATTTGTAAAATCCAAGTCAAAGAAATCCCTAGTTTTCGCAGAATTATTATGCGATCTCCCATCGTCGTCCAACGATGAAACATCCGAAGAAACAATCTTGGATGAATCTTTGTTTCTGATATCTTCAAGCAATCCGTGGTATGGAGATATAATCATCTATCTCCAAACCCAAAAATATAGGCCTAGTACCTCCCGCTCTAAACAAAAGCGTATTCGATACCAATCAAAAGACTACATGATCGTCGGTGACATGATTTACTGTCGTGGAATCGATACAGTTCTGAGGAGGTGCCTCACCCATGAGGAAGACGAAAAAGTCCTGAATGATTGCCATTCAGGCACGTGTGGGGGGCATCAATCCGGTTACGCTACGGCGCAAAAAATTTTACAAGCAGGATACTTCTGGCCAACAATGTTCAAAGATTGCATAACCGTAGTCAGAAGTTGCCATGCCTGTCAAATTTTCGATAGCAAAACCAGAAGACCACCCGCACCCCTGCAGCTAATAGTTGTTGTTCGGCCATTCGCCAAATGGGGCATCGATTTCATGACATGTAACCCCACCTCGACCAGGGGGCATGGGTATATCATAGTAGCAGTGGACTATTTTACTAAATGGGCTGAGGCGATGCCTACATTAGATAACACTGGTGAAACAGCTGCCCTTTTCTTTTTCAATCATGTAGTCGCCAGATTCGGCGTTCCACAGGCTATAGTCACAGATCATCAATTGCATTTTTGCAATCACATGATGGCCGAATTAGCTGCCAAATTAGGGTTGTCTCATGACAGCTGTACTCCATACTACCCGCAGGCCAATGGACAAGTTGAAGCAACCAACAAAATCCTGAACCGCATGCTGCAAAGGATGATTGGAGTCCACAAAAGGAGTTGGCACCTGATCCTGTACTCAGCCTTGTGGGCATACCGAACATCGGTAAGGAATGCAATTGGGTTTACACCCTTCCAACTGGTGTATGGCCTAGAAGCAATCTTACCAGTTCAGTGTGAAATCTCATCCCTCAAACTCGCAATCGACCTTCTCCCCGGAACTTCAGAAGAGGAGGCTCATTTCTTGGAACTAATCCAATTGGATGAAACCTGTCGTGATGCCTCATGAAGCCCATAAGAAACGAGTCAAGGCGCAGTTCGACAAGAATGTCAAACCCCGTGTCTTCTCAGAAGGTGACTTGGTCTTACTTTATGACCAGGAATCCGATAAATTGGGAGCAGGTAAATTCAAGTCTTTATGGATGGGCCCCTATATTGTTAAGCGAGTGTTAGCAAAAGGAGCCTACGAGTTAATGTATCACGACGGAATTCCACTGGTGCAACCCCGTAACGGGTTGTACCTTAGGCGTTACTATGCATGATTCAGTGTGGTAACCTATATGCTTTTGTTACATTTTTGTTTTTGCTAAGGGTAATCGTTTTGGTCAAGTAAATCCACTTTTTACATTTGTTGCAGATGTCGAACCTATTGGAATCTTTTGTTGGATATGCCGACGGAGCAAGTCGTAGTTCGCAGAACCTATCTTCTGCGACCTGGGCCATTTTTAATCCAAGCTGCGAGTTAGTAAGTTTCAGAGTGGTATGTATTGGTCGATCAACAAATAACATCGCTGAATATAGCGCGTTGATAGAACTTCTCTTTGATGCCATCGCACATGGCATACGCCGACTGGTCGTCAGGCTAGACTCACAGCTCGTCATACTACAGCTCACTGGTATCTACTCCATCCGAAATCCAGCTATCTATCGCATGTTCCTAAGGGTCAAGATTTTGGAAAGGCAATTTGATTTTATTCAATATCAACATATTTCCAGAAACTTAAACACATTAACTGACTCATTAGAAAATTATGTGTTAGATAGACATTTGCAACATTTATAAAAAGAAGCATCTCATCAATATTTGCATTCGGATCATGTAATTTAACCAAAATAAAACTCCGAAAATCAAAAATATATATATAACTGTTTATGGTTTACACATAATGTTCTGTAACCAAGACAAAATTGGTCAAATGACCCAAAACTCAAAACGCTAGGGGGCACCCTAGTCTAATGATGCTGGTGATAACAAGTCACCGCCTATGCAATCATGCGTAAAAGCCTAGTCCATTGACTTGGCACGCCAGTAGTATGTCATTGCAACCTAAAAGGCAGCTCGTTAGTCCTCACATCTAGAATACTGAGAGTGAGGCCCTCGACCTGATCCTGTAATGCTGAAAGAGTCTCGGCCACATCAAGGTCACAAAGGATAGCCCTTCCCACAGCCTCTCATGCTGGAGCGGCAGCTGGCACTCTCAGGCGTACTGCTGGCTGAATGGGACCAACATCTTCATGAGCACATGAGTTCTGATTAGTCTTGACAGAATAAAGCACAAGGACATTATAAAAGAGAAACAATAAGCAGAAATATGGTCAAGAATTTACCAATGGCACCCCACTGCTCGCCAGCCGGCATTACCAAATCCGGGTCACCCCGGAAATCCATACCAGCATATGGATACTCGGAAAAAACCATCGCCTGAAGATCAAACCACCCGAAGAAGGTATCAAAAAAAGAAATCTGAGACTGACCAGCATGCCTAGACATATGGTTGACCCATCTCTACATCTGTGGTTCAGTCGGTGGAGGTAAACCAAGTGAAATATATTGCGGCTGCATCAGCGGGATCTTTTCCAAGGCGAAGGCGGTCAAAATAGAACCATATCCAAAGTTCTTCAATCTTCCATTTTTCACCTTGGTCAACTGTTCTTTCATCACAAGGAGTACTGCATCACACCAGTTGAACACCTTCGGTTCAAGACATTCTAAGGTGTACTATATATAAGACCGGTTGGCCACATGAAGAGCCACACCACTAGCCATCCTACCAAAGGTGAAGAGAATGGTCCTCAAAAACCTGTCAGTGACATCTCAGATGATGATCTTGCCATCTTTACTCGGCTGAGATCCCTCTCTGCAATACCTGCGAACGTAATGTCTCACAGATTCGCCTCCACGGGCCGAACCTGATAAAGAGATAAGGTCACCCCACCTCGATAAGCCGGTCAAAAAATACATGTCCATGACAGTCAAGGGGATGGATTTTCCCCTAATCTGGAACACCTGGCTGGTAGGGTCCCAAGCATCGAGCAAATACTGTGGCAAGTTGATTTGTTGCCTCATGCTAGAGATGCGGAAAAACTTCAGCAGGCCATAGTTCTGCAGTGCATTTATTGTAACCGTATCATGTAAAGCAAGCATGTCCTCTTCTTCATGCTCACGTTCTCTCCATGTAATAGTCATTCTGCTCCAGTAAATTTCTGAAAAAAAACAAGAGGAGTTAGATCCTGATTTGGTGAGAAATAAGCAAAAATTTCCATTGAAAATTGTGCACAAATTTCCTGCCTTGCGCCCATCGCACCTCCAGCTTTGTCCTGGGTGCATTGCATGCCAACTGTCCAGTGAGTAGGCCAACATGCAACGCACCTTTCGATGTAGAAAGGGTGCGATGGACCTAGAGCGAGTTTTTCAAACCCTATAGGCTCAGAAAAACTAGAAATCAGGCTCAGAATGCAAAATGGAAAAGATGAAATGAAATAGCTCAAGTTTAACTCCTACCTGGTCCAAACAGCGCCAAAAATTGTCCACAGAATCTCCCAGAATCAGCTGGTGAAAATCAAGGGGGGAAAGCACCTCCAAAGATCCAACAAGCCAAAGTTCAAATGAAATGATAAAATGAGGGGTAAAAGCACTTTTAAATTATTTTTTACGTAATTCAAGTAAAATATTAGTGTCTTAACTCATTTTTCAAACATATATTGTTCATTTCTAACTAGTTTGATGAAGCAATTGAGCGTGCAGTACAATCTTCGAAGGAACAAAGCTATTAATGGTAAAGTCAAGAAATGACCGTTATATCGAGCAGTTTAAACGCGGACTCCATGCTCGTTAAAAAATAAACATAAGCAATGAGGAAGTGTTTCCCCCAGCATTTAAGCTCATTTTAAAATAAAAAATGAACCAATTTCCGGTAAATAGCCATCGTGAATGTAGTACTTCAGCCTTTAAAGCCTTGGTCGTGCTCTCATCATCACCTCCACTCTGTATTGGCCGATCATTCACCTCCACTTGATTGTTTACCCCTTTTGAGGAACAGCTGCGAAGAGTGATCTCTCTAGCCATCCTTGTGACACTACCGTTATTGGAAAATTCCAAACCTTACCTGGAATCAGCTACTACCCGAATCTATCACTCGTTCCTCAAAAAACAAGTCTCCTTTAAGCTTTTTCAACTGACTCGTAAAATATGAAAAGATTGCCAAGCCATTGGCCTCTCCAGCTCGTTAAAGTGACCGGAAGTGCTATCCCTCCTTTAGATTTTAATATTTTTGGACCTGAGGGATTATTACACAAAAATATCAAGCGCTTGTTTTGTTCGGCTCGTTAAAAGTACCGAAAATTCATCCCTTCTGTATTATTTTAGACTTTTTCGGACTTAAGGGATTAGATGACGAAAAAGGATTTTTGGAGTTTCCTTTACGTCCCTTTTCAGACTCTCTAAAATTGAAAAGGACTGAGTTATCTTTTTCGTTAAACTCGTTAAAACCTAATAGTGACAAACTTGTCCATAACAGACAAGAACGAGTTTCACTATCGCTAGGCTCGTTAAAACATAGCGATGGGTTTGCCCGAAGGGAAAATTATAGAACAAGCATATGTTATCCTCCTCAAGCTTGAAAAAAATAAAGAGGTACTGGTCAGCAATGACTGGGGAAAAATTGGGAAGAAAACTTGAAGAAACTTTGTTGGTAGCAAGTCACTCTGGAACATGACACTTTCACTCTACATCCAAGTCGGGTTGGGTTGTTCCATTCACTGGTCACATCACCATGGTTCCATCACACCATCCACATTTGGGGTTAATGCTACCAATCCATCATGTCAGTGTCGCCGATATGTTCAAGAGAAGTCGCTCAGAGAATTCACCTGTGTCTCACCCACTATAGTACATTTACGCTCCATTCTTTCATGACCGCCACCCTGAACCTTATATCACCAGATCGTTTTCACCTCCATTAAAATCATTTGCTCCGTTCCGTGTCATTGATGTGGGATTCATTAAGGCCCTCCTATGACAGATCGCTTCTTGTCGACATCAGCTCATTATCCAAGAAGTCGATCTAGGAACAACCCTTTCAGTACTTTGAAGCTTGCATGCCTCAATGGCAAGTTTCCCACTTACGCCGACAGGTTTACATCAATGGCCTTCGACCAAAAGATTTTGCATGGTGTTCGATGCCAAGTCCCTTATTCAAACCACGTGAATTGTACTGCAACACCTTGACGATCATTATCATTATCGGTGATTCCTCTCGCGCATGTTAACATCTTACATCATTGGCTGGTAATCAGGCGATGTCTTTCCATGTTCGACTCCAGAACATCTCTCACATGGATCGACTTGTACTTTGAGTGAAGATCCAACGAGATTGAAGACCCTGGATCTAGTTTCATCCATCCGGGCTGGGATATATATTCAGGAAAATAAATTCATCAAATGTACATCTTTGTTGCACAGATAATCATCCAATCTAAGGGATGATGGCTCTACCAGAATCATCAGTCTACACTCAGACGATTGTCTGTCTCATGTACATGAAAAATGAATTTATAAAGCTGAGCATGGGGATGCCGCCTCAGCTAGATCATGAAAATATTATGAAGATAATGTATTGTATTGTATCTTATTATAGGTCACCTTCCAGCTTGAAAGAACTTTGGATCCTCATGATAAAGCATTTCACCCGACATCAAAAAGATTAACGACCTCATGCTTTAGGGGGCAACTGTTATAGACATTTTTGGGCACTGAAACCCCAAGCATAAATGTCCATAAACCAAGGGCTCCTGAGTCCCTAAAGGTGTTGTTACAACCCCTAAAAGAACAAGGTCAATTGATTACAGCATCTCCCAGAAGTTCTCCATGAAAAACTACTCAGAACTGGTCAAAACTGGACCATTTCCCCTTCTCCATAGGCAAAGTGCATTTCATCCCACCTAAATACACACAGTAGGTGCATTGCATGTCAAAAATCCCTTCTATAGGGTGCGATGGGTGAGAAGGGACAAATGGCAGGGTCAATCCGCAAGGTGGAGAAGCATGGAATCTTCCAGAAACTTCTCCTGTGACACTTGCCTCTCTGAATTCGACCAGGGATGAGTAAGAGATCATCAATCTCCAAGTGGAATCAAGAACTATCAGAGGGGAGACACTAATCAAATCTCAAAAGCTGACTCACCTCCCTTGCAGACATCTATATATGGACCCCTCATCCCAGAGATCCAGGGGTTGGAATTTTGTATCTTGTAAGGAAGTGCTGCTGGTTTATTGGTGCAATATCATAGTGTTGGGTGGTCTAAGCTTTTCATGAGGTGAAGAAGGGCTTCTTGCTGAGAGGATGATGCTGGGTCAGAACAATTGGTTTTAATTCTCTTGGCTCTTTCTTGATTATCAATAAAGCTATTCAAGTTTTCCTCCATACATTTGTGTGATTGATGTGTTATGCATTTAAATGGTTAATATACATCTGATCCTATATTGTTTATGATAATAGATCTATGTTCTCGTATAGTGTTATGCTGCTTTGACTCTACAGGTACTCTGTGAAGCTGGGTATACAAGAAAGGAAGTAGCAAAGGACTATCAGAAGAGAGAGGACTCGAGCAAGGAACCAAGCGCAAGACGGAGGTTGGTCTCCTTTATTCTTCTCTCATCTATCTCTCATAAAGGAAAACGAAAGTAGTTTTAAGTTTGTTTGTTTCTAAGGTAGCTACCAGCCCTAGTGGGATTAGCAGCTCTGCATAGACACTATTCCCGGTAACATGTATGCAAGCACCAAGGTACCAATGGGTGTTTCTAAGTCAACTTCTTGGATAAGGTGTTGATGTTGTTAGGAAGCGACCTGTAGCAGGAGGTACTTGATATATCCCCCATCAAAAACATGAAACAGGTATGATGATTGAGACAGAAGGATCAAAATGATGTTGATATGGAACTGGATCAGGAAAGGGAAACATTGAATGAAGGATTAAGAGTATTATAATAGATATAGGTTGAATGACTTCTCTTGAACACATCGGCGACGTTGAAATGGAGTTGGAAGCATTGACTCAAAACTGAAATGGAGGTTCTGTGAAGCTATGATGAACCAAAATACAAGTAGATTACCCAACCCAATAACCATGGAGATGAAGTGGAAGAGTTTCGCGTTCAAGAGAAAATAACTACCATTAACAAATGGAGTACCTTGTTTTCCCAATTTCCCAAACCATACTAGTCAATACCTCTTTATTTTTTAATTGGCTTGAGGAGGATAACATATGTTTGATCTGTAAATCCATCCTTCATATGAATCCCTCTGAGTATATTTAATGAACCCTAAGAAGGAGTGGTTTTACCTCATCATGATCGACGAGTGCATCATTGTTTGATGTTTTAACGAGTCCAACAAAGGTAAAAATCGACTTCTTTCTTATGTTTAGAGAGTTTGAAAAAGAGGAAAAAAGAAAATTCAAATGTCCCTTTTCTTAGGTAGTCCCTTATGTCATGTTATAGTTGCTACAACCACCCTCAAAAATTTTGTCTTAGCTTCGTTTTGGAGCCTCCCTACCAACCTTCATAGTAGCATGTCTTGCTTTGTCAAGTACATAAGCTCCAGTCATTTTCTTGCAGAGAGACAACCTGTTGATCAAACCTTGATGCATTCCCCTAATGCGTTGTTCTTCTAGACTTGGTTCGGTTGCAGGCTAAGAAACTCCCTTAATAAATTGCAAAATTCTGGAGGGGAACTAACCTTCCCTCTAGAAATTGCGCAAACCTGACTAGCAGCCTACTGGGCCCCAGAATTGTGCAATTCTACTAAGCAAGATTCACCCAGAAAATTGTGCAATCCTTCCCAGCTAGGATGCTCAGCCCAAAATTTGTGCAAACATGGGCAACAATTAGCTGCTCTACCTAGAAATTATGCAAATGTTCTGAGTAGCCAACCCAACTCCCAGCTAGAAATGTGCTTTTTCTCCTAGTAATTGAGTAGCCTCTTACATGTGCAGCTGAGTTTACCGGTTCTCTCTGGGACTGAGAAAAATAGACTTGCATGCATGGGCTGCTTTTCCTAAGGCAGCATGCAAAGACATCTCTTGTTTCAGGAACCTATTTTGGTAGTTGGAGGTTACATGCAAGGATCATTTCAGAAACCTCCCACCAAGTGTCGTTTTCCCTAAATTTGTGGCATGCGCATCACAACCTCAATTTTATCAAAACTCATCGGTCGTATACTGCAGAGCTCATTCCTCACATCAACTTTGCAGCTCTGACATTCCACATTGCATCTAGGAGATGTCGGCATATTCAACTCAACTGTTTTAGGGTAAGCCATCTTTCCATGACTTGTGTTGCATTTCTAGCGCTTTTTGTGTTTCACTTCATATGAACATTTTCTACTTAATTTCAGTGAGCACTTGTTGTCATTTTGATATGTACTAGCTTGTACTAGTACTGTTTCAGTTTTTTTTAACACCTCGCTGTTGTCACATGCATGAATTTTTTTTTCACGAATGGTGTTTGATTCGGCAACTCGCCTCACCCACATGCATGAGGTTCCATTTTGTGAATCTGTCATTCACCATTTTCATGCGTGATCATTCACTTATTCTTACACTCAGTATCACCATGCATTCACATTCACATTCACTTTCAATTGCCCATTAGTGAGTATGGGCAGCCTTGGCTCAGACTCTGCCTCACCAAGACAACATTGTGCAATCCTAAGAGGGAAGGCTCTGTCTTCCTCTCAAGAAATGTGCATTTCTACCCCATGACTATCCTCCAGTCTTGCATTTCGCAATTCTGAGGGACAGTGATTGTTGGCCCAAAAAATTGCGCAATGCAGTCACTGAGCCTACAACCATTGCCAGTGAAGATTGCACAATTCTAGCAGTCAACATCTAGCCTGGACTGTGCATTGCATAGTTCCAGCAGTCAGATAGCCTGCCAATAGCCTATACTATGCCTTCCATAGTTTTGGCACTCAGTCTCCCGACCTCTCAGTCAAAATTACACGACCTTCATGATCAGTCACACAGGTATGTTGCAAGTCAGTTCTCAAGTTCATTTTAGTTTTTTACTGACAAATTGCTTGCCATGAGTGTTGCCATGTCTCTAGGTATCATAGGTTTTCATATGCCTCTCAACAGCATAGGTACAATGGTTTCCAAGAGAGAAGATTCGAAGACACCATTCAGAGCACACTTGGGGATGCAGTCCATCAAGTGTCTATGGAATTGCCTACCCATGAAGACATCAAGTTGTTCGTAGACAAGGACATCAAGATATGATGGCAGCAGCATCCAACGAGTAGCATCATGAACAACAACTGAAGGAAGCATATCGGATGAAACAAATGAAAGAGGAAGGTTGTTGACAACACATAGGCGGAACAAAGTTGCAAGCTCAAGCAGATCCACTGGTGGTGAAGGCAACCTTGGAGGCTCAGGCTATGAGCTGATGGCACGAAATGAAGATCACACAAAGAAATAGAATGGAACAAAGAAGGAGTTTCATGTGCTGAAGAAGCAACTTAAGGAAGAACATGAGTTGCACAGACAAGAGCATGAGTTGCAGTAGGAATAGGAACAATAGGGGGTGCAACATGCACTCACGGATGAAACTGCACCCCTACAAGTAATAGATCCATCCCAACAGCTGGCACGAAGTAAACAAGGTGAGCAGTGTTGTTGATCACATGCAAGGGAATGGAGTAGCATGCATGTCATTATGCGCATGCATGCGATCCCACCCATTCAGTACACTGACCGAGGCAAAGACAAGAAGCAAGTCCGACTGGAACTGAACATGTAGTTGACTGTTGATACGCATGACCACCATCTCACACTGGAAGATTAACACAAACACTATGCATCAGTGTGTTGCCAGTTCAGCCGCACCGAAGAAGACCATGCACATGTTAGATGAGTTAGAAGGAGGAGCCACACCAATGTACCAAATGCAACGAAGGAAAGAGTTTGCTTCAACATGATGTCACCATGGAGCACATGCACACTATCATGGATGACCTATAGAAATTCTCACTGTACATTAAACTGATTATGCAATGTACTAAAGAAAAATACTTAATCTACTTCTACAGTCAAACTTGTGAAAGCTTAATCAATTTTGAGAAAGATCAAACAGAACACATATAACAAAGAAGAAGATTCAATCACACATGAAACACAGAAGAACACTTTGGGGAAAGCCTCAGCTAAAAACCCCCTATCCGTACTATCATACAAAGTGGAAATACATCAAGATTACACAAAGCTTTAGCTCTCAAGCTAGCTAGATCTCACTACAATCCTCCTCGATGATCACAGGCAAACAAAGCTTATTACAAGCCTTCTCCTCTACCCTCCAAGCCTCCTATTTCCTTGTGCTGTTTCTCCTGGGTGATCCTACTATTACCAAGTGTAACACGGATCACTCACACTGATCTCACACCCTGTCATAACTACGCAATCCTCAAGGAACCTTGTTCCTTCTGCATGGATGATTTTCCTTTATAGGAGAATTCCTCCAACTGATAGTACAATGTCCCTGTCTTTAATCTCAACTGGGTCTTTGTCTGAACTGACATGGATGAGTTGTTTATGAGAGAATATTCAGTTATCTGGAGAACACTAGTTGCATGCATTTATGCATTAACTGACTGAACTCACAATTAGTTCCACAAACTATTTGGAACTAATTTAACTGGACTTAACTCAGTTAACTGAGCTAACTAATTACAACTCAAATACAACTCATCCTTATCTCCTTAATTAAGGGATAACTTCCTCAATCAAAGGGATAATTGTTGCATGTCTTCACAAAGACTTCATGTTTGAATTTCTCCAACTAATTAACTCAAGATGAATTAATTAATTATTTTTCAAATAGCTGGTGAGACTAAATTCGAATTTTAATTCAAGGACAAATTAAAATTGGAATATATCCTGAAATGCTATCTATAGCAATGCTATTTATAGCATTTCTATTTTTAGCATTTCTTGTTGCTATTTTCAACACTCCCTCTCAACAAGAAAGGAATTCAAATCGACCCTGATCCTGAACCTTTGGAATGTTCTGCATGCAACACTTCTCTCAAGTGTTGTAGCTCCAGCAACTCTAGAAATAGAAAAACATCCAACCTGAATCAGAATGATGCCTCTGTCATCAAAGTCTTTGACTGTTATTTCCTCTGTCAACTGAAAACTCTACACCTCTGTGCTCTTCAGTATCTGACTACTCTAGCCTCTATCACTTTGATCTCTGACTACATCAATCACACTGATTCCTCCTGTTGCATCCATGCTATTGCTGGTCCTATCTCCCAGCACTACATCTGCAATGCACCTCCTCTCATCATGTTGCATTGTGCTGCCCACTGTTGCACTGCAACTCAGTTACTGAGAAGTAAGTAACTGATATCCTAAATGACCTCCCTGTTGGGCTAGAAACACCCTCTAATGTTGAAGCTCCCTCTACCACTCCATCCACATTTGTCTCTACTCACTCAGCTAGTCCTATTACTCCTCGTTGAGGCTCATGTAGCAAGGTCTAATCAAATAGGCTTGGTACCTCAAGGATCTTGCCCCTATTTCAGCGTTCATGGGACTATCACTTCACATCGCCCCACCTCACACCTGGAGGTATGGATACATGTGATCCCTCTGCTGACTTGGCTTGAAATTTCCCCCTATTGTAGGTCTCTGCATGAGTGGATAACTCCACTCGGTCTCCCCTCGGAATCTCCAATTGTGGCTCCTCCACAATTGTCTGAGACTTCTTTTGGGACTGGATGTTAAGAGGTAATGTACTCTCCCTCTCAACCACCAAGTCTCCAACATTGGCCTTGTTCCTCAAGGCTTTGCATGCATATTGAAACTCAAGAGCGTACAGGTTATGTACCCATGAACCGATCTGTTTCACCTATCCTGTGGTGATGTGTTTAAGGAAAACCTTTCCCTTATTGAAGACAACATCGTAGCCTTTTTCCTCCAACATCACGATCGATACCAAGTTCTTCTTCATTACAGGCACATACTTCACATCTATCAAGGTGATAGAAGCTCCAAGCTCCCTCTTAAAAGCAACCATGCCCACTCCTGAAACACTATACCTTTCATCGTCACCCATCTCTATGAGTATCTTGAGTTCTTTCTCCTCCAAGGTACTGAATAAACTTTTATCGTCGGTCATGTGGAATGAGGCTCCACTGTCAAGAAACTAACCACAACCCATCTTCGATGAAACCATGCATGCAATGAGGGTGAAATCCATCTCGAACTGAGAGGCCAATGCCTCACCTTCAGATCCTTCCGAGGATCCCTTATTGGACTTCTTCAATTGGAAATTAGTCGCATAATGACCCATCTCGTGACAATTAAATCATATCACTTTAGATTTGTCACCCTTCTTCCCTCCATGAGAAGAACTCGATTTGGGATGAGAATCCTTCTCCTTCCCTTTCCTTGCCTTACTCGCTAAGGCCATATTTTCTTCATCCTCCTTGGATGAAGAACTGTCTCGTGTGCTCCTCCTGATCTCCTCCTGCATGAGATCCAACCATAGTCATTCCCAATCCGACAGTTTCTCTCTTCCATTCACTAAGTCCTAGTAGCTATGTCAGCTCTTAGGAAGACCAAGGAGAGCAAGAATCACCATATGATCATCGACTGTCATTATTCCTACACTTCCAAGCTCGTCTTTGTAGGTGGTGAGCTTGTTCAGATATGTAGAAATAATGTTTCCCTTTTCACACTTGATTTTATAAAGCTTTTCCTTGAGCTCCAGCTTCCTCTGGTCGCTACTCTTCTGATATAGGTCCTTCAATGTCTTCCACATTGAAAATGGAGTCTCCTTCCCATGGAGACTCGAGAAAATATGGTCTCGAACTCCCTCTAGAAGAATCCTCCTCGCTCTCGCCACACACTTCTTCCATTCCGCCAATTCTTGGGCATTAGCTGCTGCTAGCTTGGGGACTTCTTGATCAATGAAATCCTTCAAACCGTTGTCTTTTAATACCTCTTCCATGCGATCCTTCCATGCTATCTAATTCGAGTTGCCATCCAGGGAATACTCGAGTCTCAAGCCATTGACACCATTGGTGAACTTTGAGATTTGATAAGAAATCGATTTTGTAACTGCAATCAAGAACTTCAAACTTTTCCCTTCTCAATATGCTATTCACAACTCTTATCAATTTGGCTTTAATACCATGTAGAAATTCTCACTATAGATTAAACTGATTATGCAATGTACTAAAGCAAAATACTTAATCTACTTCTACAATCAAACTTGCGGAAGCTTAATCAATTTTGAGCAAGATCAAACAGAACACATATAATAGAGAAGAATATTCAATCGCACATGAAACACAGAAGAATACTCTGGGAAAGCCTCAGCTAAAAACCCCGCTATCTGTATTATGATATAAGGTGGAAATACATCAAGATTACATAAAGATTTAGCTCTCAAGCTAGCCATCTCTGAGTACAATCCTCCTGGATGATCAAAGGCAAACAAAGCTTATCATAAGCCTTCTCCTCTACCCTCCAATCCTCCTATTTCCTTGCATTGTTTCACCTGGGTGATCCTATTATTATCAAGTGTAACACTGATCACTCACATTGATCTCACATCCTATCAGAACCGTGCAATCCCCAAGGAACCTTGTTCCTTCTACATGGATGAGTTTCCTTTATAGCAAAATTCCTCCAACTCATAGTACAATGTCCCTATCTTTAATCTCAACTGGGTCTTTGTTTGAACTGACATGCATGAGTTATTTATGAGAGAATCTTCAACTATCTGGAGAACACTAGTTGCATGAATGCATGCATTAACTGACTGAACTCACAATTAGTTCCACAAACTGTTTGGAACTAATTTAACTGGACTTAACTCAGTTAATTGAGCTAACTAATTACAACTCATCCTTATCTCCTTAATTAAGGGATAACTTCCTCAATCAAAGGGATAACTGTTGCATGTATTCACAAAGACTTCATGTTTGAATTTCTCCAACTAATTAACTCAAGATGAATTAACTAATTATTTTTCAAATAGCTGGTGAGACTAAATTGGAATTTTAATTCAATGACAAATTAAAATTGGAATAGATCCTGAAATGCTATCTATAGCAATGCTATTTTTAGCATTTCTTGTTGCTATTTTCAACATGACCAAGCTTGGCATTAGCTCACCACCTTCACCATCACAATCATGTCAAAGAGTTGGTCTCACCACAATGGACCGAGTGTTAGTGATGTCTTTCATGGCTTGCTCAAGCCATTTTGTCTCACATGGGCACATTTGCATTGTAACGTAATGTCTTGTCAAGTGGAAGTTCAAGTGTCGATAGTTGGATGTAACAGCCATAGAGTAGATGAAGAGTCATGAGGTAGATGAATTGTCACAAGGGGGAATGTCAGGGTCCACCCCACCCTTTGGTATAAATAGAACCTCATAACTCATTGTAAAGGTTTTTGGTCAGCCAAGCTTCCGATAAGACTATCTTGGAGAGAGCTTGGACAATATTGTAATGAGCCTTGGCTTCTCCACTGCACTGAGCTAATACATCTCTTTGGAGGAGCATGTGGTTGTGGCTGTAAAGTTCTGCTATCGGGACTAGAGGTTGGACATGGATGTATTATATGACTGGAACCTACACTTCTTTATATAATAAGAGCCAACACGTTTCATGCATATGTTGTATTGTATTCTATGCTATCTTGTTTACTCTAAATTATATATGTATTTGTTTTCTTACGCATGCATGTATAGACTATTCTGTATAAGTATGTATGAATCTTTCTTAAATGTGATGTTGGTCTAACCATCACTTTGGATTGCTCGCTAACTTTCCTTCCATGTTGTGATGTATCTGTGTTCGTGTCTTCCCTTCCAAGCCAAGTGCTATCATAGGTTTCCAAGGGGTGCACTCATCTCAACCCCCATTTGTTAGTACCTCTCGTGCACCCTCCTTGACTCACTGCAGCTGTCACACCCTTGCTACCAATAGAGTTATCTTACTTGCCTCTATGCGAAATCACGGTCAAGGCATTACCGTACAACGCACTACTGGGACTCCTATGCCAAATGGTTTGAGGTCTAATTGGGAATTCTTACCGGGGAGATCCCCTTACATGTTGGCAGGTCCAACACCATCAACATGTCCAAAAAGGTATTAAACAATACCCAAGAGAAACTCTTACCCATGTTCAACTAATTTATTCCTTTTCCATAGCTAGTCTATCTTAGTCTGGAAAAGGGTTAAAACCATACTGAGTATACGACTTTTCATTTACTTTTACAAGTTCGAGAAGACAAGTGCTCAGAAATATTTTCATATTTTGGGAGTCTCAAAAGAGTTGAAAGATCACTCCAAGGGGTTCCTTTTTCATAGGTTTGAATAGTCTGAAAAAGAGATAAAAGTGTACTCTTCTATAAAAATAATATGTTTAAAGCACAAAAAATTTTGTTAAGAGCTTTCGACATACTCAGAACAACATATAAAGGATTAAACATACCTGTTTCATAGTAAAAATGAATCATCACTAGGTGAAAACGTTATATATGAATAAAAAAATGAACAATATGATCATGTATACTCAAAATAACGGTTCATTTTCACCATTTCACATTTACATCTAATAGTGAGAGTTCTAAGTACTTTTACCCTCGATATTTTGCAGCTTATTATGCCCAATCCAGTAGATGATTTCAAGTACCATCGCTTTCAGGTAGTAGCTAAAACCTTTCTCTTTCTTACAATAGTTCCATTATGTGATTTCAAGCAAAATTTCTGAGTTTTTGAGGGCCCTGGGGTTCCAAAATTTTTCCGTAGGAGGAACGTATTAGTGTCAGTCTTGTTAGCCTATCACCTGGATCAAATGTGCTTTTACTATGCTTGTCGAGACTATCAAAATCAAATTTTTTATGTCACTAGGTTTACACAGAAAAATTTGGTCACTGTTGGTCAGTCTAGAGATGAGGTCAATCTTTTGGAAATTCACTCATGTTGGTCCCCTATCACACTTTTATGGAGCTATCATAATAAAAACATGTCATTCATCATCATCATTCCATTTAGTCTCAGGTCATTCATTAGGTCGCTAGGGTTTCCAAGGTCCATCATTTTCATGAATAAATCCAATGGTGAATGGATCATGACAAGCAGCTCTTGGGTATTGATTTCTGTTTTTTCACACATTCATCATGTTATCATGTTCACAACGTTCCAGAAGAAGGAGTTCCAGCACTTAGGAAAGTAAAAGGCAACTCAAGTTTTCAGTGGTAAAGGTAACTCTATTTTCATATGTGAAAAATCAATTTTTAAAGGATGGTGGGTCCCATTTCTTTTTTAAAAAGAGAAATAATTTTCCCTATATAAACTCAAAAGCCCCCAAACACGGTTCATTTACCTCCTATTCACTCTTGAGTATCGATCTATCCAATCCAAGAGAGAAAAAGTCAGTTTCCTAGGAAATTTTGGCAAAAATATTGAAGCGGTGTTTTAGGAACAAAGCGCTACGCTCAGAAGAACTGTGTTGCACATAGGTGCTGTGCTTAGGACATAGTGCCTAGAAGTCACCTAAAACTCTCCCAAATTTCATTTTTTGGCTTGCAAGCTTAATTTTATTGACTTCCAAGCCAAGAGACAAGTAAGTACACCATCATTATCACTCATTTTCTTTTCAAAATCATCTCATGCCAATAATACTTCAAATTAGGGTTTGTAGTGAAATGTTTCATGGGAAACGATGGGGTGATAATGGCCATTTTTATTTTTGGTTTCTAAAACATGTAAAATGTTTTCCTACACCTGCATACATGTTTAATAAACCATTTTAACCATTCAATCCACCTCAAAACAAATTGTTACCGCTCAAAAAGTAAAACCCTAGCTCATTCCTAGAGGTTTTTGAGCAGTTTTCATTACAAACCCTGTTTTTCCTCCTTGCATGAAGATCACTCTTCCACTATTTCTTCACTCATTTTCATCAGCTTCCAAAGTTCATATCCACCTTTTTCAAACCCCCTCTAACATTTTTTCAAAATCCACCTTCACATGACTTTATTTCCATTCATACCTCACACTTTATTTTTCATTGCCTGCTGTTAGGGTTTTTTGTCATCATGGAGGAAGAATCTTCACTATAGAGGAAAAGAAATCATAAGGGAGGGAATATCCTAATATATGTGCTATCAAATTTTAATGCAATCAACTCCTATCCTTTCATCAAACAGTGCTTTGAGGATGTACATTGCTTGGAGTTTTTCAAAAGAGTGAGTGAGGTGGGGTTTCATGAACAATTAATAGATTGGGTGGCAACTTAGTTGAAGGGTGAAAGTGTTGTCATCATTGGTGTTGAGTTCATTTTTCCAGTGACCTCCATCTCACTTTCAATAGGGTTAGCAAACAATGGTGAATATTGGTTCAAAGGAATGAGCCTAGATCTTGAATACTACAAGCCTTTCAAAAAAACACCATACAGGGAAAAACATGCTCACATTATGCCTTTCAGATACTTATTGGAGAAATATGCCCTTTTGATGAAGATTTTCATGAAGTTCTTTACATGTGAAGGAATATTCTCCAGGTTGTATCCTTATCATATTCGCCTCCTGATGCATTTCACCTCTCAAAAGCTACTCAACATGTGTAACTACCTATCCAAAAACATTTCCAAAATGTCGGAAAAGATACAAGTGAAGAACAAAGAGAACTCCCCAATCTTGTTTCATCATAGTCTAATCAAAACTATTGTCCTTCACCAGCTAGCAGAGAAAGGTATGGCTTGGGAATCCTTTTTGGAAACAACCCTGAAATGGCATGATTCCAATGTAGCAGCTAAGTCTTCTAGTGTGCCAAAACAACAAATGGAGGTGGCATACTCTAGCAAATTAGTGGAGAAAACTCAAGTACCTAAGCTTGAGGTGACTAAAGTGTACAAGATAGGACAAAGGCTTGCATTTTCTTCTCATGGAGAGAAAGGGGCCAAGTCCTCTTCATCGACAAAGCGGGGATTGACAGGGAAAGATAAAGACACAATTGAGCATGAGTTTGAGCTAGTTGATTCAGAGGTAGAGGATTAGACTTCAAGAATGTAATAGAAAATTAGAGATAAATACTATCAAATCAAGGAGCTTGGAAAGAGAAAAATATGTCATTTCATTCCTTGAATGGGAGAATAGTCAACTCAAAGCAAAGGAATTGATCATGGAAAAAGAACAAGCCAAGTTATTGCAGTAGGTTGGAAAAGGAAAAGAAATCATAGAATCAAGCGAGCCTGAAGGATCAAAAGGGAAAGGAAAGAGGAAAAGGCCAAGAACAAAGGGCCTGAAGAAATCTTTGCAAGAAGAGGAAGAGCACATTTTGTTGAATGAAGACCTAGACCTAGAGGATAGGATTTCTCTTGAGGTCAATCAAGACAAGGAATATTGGCTCAATAGGTTGAATCAACACTTGAAGAAGTTGCTTGAGAAGGCAAACAGAGATAATCAGTTGCTCAGACATATGGCGCACCACTACCAATCTCAAAACATGATCGCCAATGTTAAGGTTAAGCAGCTTGAAAACAAGCTTAAAGAAGCCAAAAAAGATCAAAAGGATGAGGGAAACTTGGAAATTCTTGCTGAAGCATCTATGAAGGTTTAACAAACATGTTTTTACACCTTCCATTCAATTTTGAGAAAATTCTGAGAAATTTAAGTTTTTTGAGAATTTTTGGGCTAAATTCAAAAAATCAGCTCCTCTAGAAGTGCAACGCCTTGACACTGCACTTTTTCCTCAGGCCTCCATTTGAGGAAAAGTCTATATTTTCAAAAAGCTCTTTCCATCCTCTAAAAACCCATTTTCTCATATCTCACATAGGTGGCTCCGTTTTGGAGAAAAGTGCAAAAAAGTGGCAAACAATTAGCTTTTTGGACCCTTTTTTGACAGGTGTTGTGCACAGGGAGTGACGTTGGGAGAATGGATTTTTGAAGGCCTTCCCATGGTCCAAATCCAAAAATTCAAACTGTTTGGAAACCCATAATTTAAGGGCTAGTTGATTGTTCTCTCAATTTTGAATTTTGACCCCTAGAAGGCACCTCAAAATCATCTCAAAGTCGGTGTTGCACTTCTACACTTTTCAGTGTTTTAATTTGTAAATTTCACTATGTAAAATTTCTAGTTTCTAGTTTGACTTAGTCAAAGTCAATATTCTCTATGTAATGGCACTATTTTCGAGGCTAGGAGATGTAGGCATGAATAAATGCACATCATAGGTTGTTTTTTATGTTTATTAGGCCTCATAAAAGAAGCAAATCTTAAACAAAGTCTTCATGAAGTGTTTGAGTTTCACCTTCTCACTCTCACCTGTTGGTTGAGAGAATCTTGGAGTCAGTTCCTCCACCAAAGAATTTGACTCCTGAAGGTGGGCAAGTGGTCTAATAGAGTCTATATGTATCATTTCTCTTTCAGAGAGAAGGGTTGAACTTTGTGTGAAGGAAGCTTGCATGTAATCATCATTTCAGCTAATACAGAGACAAGGTGCAACTATTTTCAAGGAACTCTAGCCCAGTGAGTTCATGGTGCTTGTACTTCATTATATTTGTTTTCTAATGGTATAAACATATTTATCTAAATGATATCTCTTATTTCTATGGATGCCTTACAATGAAATATACAGAATTCTTGTTTTTCAAGCTTTGTTATCTGGTTTTCATAGTTATGTTTATGTCTTCCTAAGCTAATGAAATCATGTTTACACATGCTCATTAGCTTCTTCTACACTTTCTCCTCTATAATACACTGACAATATTCAAAATACACCATGTATTCTGATATCTATCTCCTTCTCATATTTGCTCTTGCACTCCTACAACCTTGACCTATTTGTGGCTCCAAACCCTAAGTTCAACAAACCCTAAAACTCAAATTTTCACAAACAACAAAACAAATACACATATCTAGCCTAAAATTTTCATTTTCTTTAAAGTCATATAATTGATAAGAGACTTAGAGAGATCCATCTAATGCTCAATAGGGCTATCTAATAAGCTGAAGTAGTTTGAGGTTACCCTACCCTTCTCGATTTCCTTTTTAGCCTAGGAGATTGTAAGGACTAACAGAACGTAGGCCCAGAGGGTCGAAATTTATATTGTAGCTAGGCAGTCATGCACTGTAGGCAGAGGTGCAACGCTCTAATTTTCTCTGATGGGGTTCGTTGAGTGCAAATATAAAGATTTTTTTATAAGTTTTCCCTCAATATTTGATAAGTCTTTTGCATGAAAAGGATCCTAATGAATCTCTTGTTGATGTTTCAGGGGTTCATCAGCACAAAATGGCTTTTGTATGGAGAGAAATATAACATGAGGAATAGGATTTAAATGCAATAAATGATCCGGCTACCATCCAAGCATTAAAAAACTGTGGATTGCTAAAATTCATCTGGCTTCCTAGTATGAGGAAACAAATGGGGTTGTTGAAATACCTTATTCGTTCATGGGATGTTCAAGCATAAGTGTTCAGGTTTGGGAAACATATACTTGAGATAAAGGTAGAAGATATCTACATTCTCATAGGATTGTCCATGACGGGTTCCCCCATATCTCTCCTAAGTGGGAGAAGCAGTGGGGAGACAGTGAAAGATTATATCGCCACCTATTGTAAACCTCGAGACCAGCCAAAAAAGGATGGACAAATCAATATAAAATATGTGACATGGTTACCTTTGAGAATGATCCTATTCATTATTGCAATATTGGCAAGTATCTCCACATTTCATGTGGCAAGCATATCATATATGCAATATGGATTAGAGTGTCTGGATCCAACACCCTTCAATTGGAGCGAGGGAGTTCTAGTCAATATGAAAGAACAATTATAGACTAAAGAAAAAGAGGGAAAACTAAAGAAATTTGGATATCGTGTGATCTTAGTTTCCTTTGCATTAAAGCAGGTTCTATTAATTCAACCTAAACATATCATACTCAAGCCTATTGATCCGAGGGTGCCACGGATGAGGAGGTGGATAGATCACATGTCCCAACATGCGGGGCCGTCGGTGATCAACTTTTCACTAGCCTTCTTTGGATGGTTACACAGATAGTTTATCATGATAAATGAATATCCTTAAGTAGGCATGGATTTTCGTAATGACCCTGAGCTTGTGCTTCCTAAGGGGAGGAATGGGGTGCTTTAGATAAGAAATTTCAACCTTTTAAGTTTTGAGAGTTTTATAATTTTTTTTGTGGCCTTTTATGTTTCTGAGACTAAACTATTGATGTTTCATGCATATGTGGGACATGTTCGACCTATTCATGCTTCATACCTTGGTCATGCAAGGAATGACAACAAGAGGAGGTAGTATAACCAATACAGGTTGTTGTGGTGGGACTAGATATGCTACGAGATCCAGATGTAGCAAAGGTCCTATCATAGGTAGAATGCCACATTGAAGGGTTAATAGATGGAATTGATGATACCACGGTCGAACAAATCCCACAATGACTTTAGTAATACACCATAGGCCTAGTCATATCGGTCAACTCTTGTGTAAGATGGCTCATGCAATGTGATTCTATTATGAGCACCTTTGATTTGTCTACTTAGCTCTTGCATGAAGTTTTTTATATGGGTGATGTATGCCATATGTGCCTTGGACAATTTTTTTTGTAAAACCATTCAGTGTTTTTTGGGTTTCTATTGTATTTTCAATATGATGTGATGTGAATTGAAAATTAATTACATTCGTTGCAAATGTCTATATAAAATATGATTAGCTAAGGCATCTGTAAATGTATTTAGATTCCTAGAAATGTGTTCAGATTGTATGAAATTGAATGTATTTCTAGAATATGTACTCTTAAAACCATGCATAAGATGGTGGGACTTCTAGCTAAATAAATACGAGTAAGTTGTATTACTACGAGTTGTGATTCAAGTCTGACGATTAAACGATTGATACCATGTGCAATAGCATCAGATAGTAGCTCTACCACTGTGTTATACTCAACGATGTTATTGGTGGAGCGACCAATACAAATCCCTTGCAGACTCACTAAGTTTCCATTTGGAGCAAAGATAGCCCATGCTATGGAAGATAAGTTACAAGTACTAGGACTGGTACCATCAACATAAATGACGAAATTTTTAAGAGATACCGACATCTGCAAACAAAACGTAAAACAGAATCAATAGAAACCGTGTAAAAATTTGAAAAGACACACTGAAAACACACTCAACACACCTATAGACACTATGTACACAGTGAAAACTATACTTGAGATCAAGCATAGTATTTTTTGAGGTACAAACCATTTATAGGTTGCGCTAATGGAACGCCATCACAATCTACTAACTAGTAGGCCCCTCTTACAAGGACCCGCTTGAAAATGTATGTACCTAACCACATGGGTTGAAACTACCCTGAACCTAACTTATTAGACTCCTGGTCATATAATAGGACAAGGTCTCCTTCCAAGAAGACACAGGGCTTGACACTCTCTTCATACCATGCCTTGATGCATCTTTTATGAGCTTTGTTATCTATAGTAGCATCACTTCGGGTTTCATCTAAATGAGTCAAATGTAAAATACACTCGTCCATGGAAGCAGTAGGAAGAAGTTCGATAGCTAGTTTCAATGATGTAGTTTCACATACAATTGGGAGGATAGCTTCCAATCCATATATGACTTGAAAGGGTGTAAATGTAGTAGTCATCCTGACTCAAGTTCGGTATGCCCAAAAAGTAGTGTAAATGAGTAAATTCATGTCTAATTTGTGGACCCCCACCATGCATTGAAGCATTGTCTTAAGAGTTGTGTTGATGGCCTCAACCTGTCCATTAGCCTAAGGATAGTAGGGAGTGGAAATTTCATCAGAAATTCCAAAATTAGAAGTTATTTCAGTCATCATATGATTCTGAAAATGCTTTATGTGATCCGTATTTATTTATTGTGGAACACCAAACCGTGCGATGACGTGGTTGAAAAAGAATTATGAAATCATTTTGCCAGTGTTGTTAAATGTAGGCATCGCCTCAGCCCACTTAGTAAAGTAGTCAACAACGACAATAATATAACCATGCCCCGCGACCTATTGAGGGTTACATATCATGAATTCGTTGCCAAATTTCGTAAAGGGACCCAAAATGATAATGGGATGCAACGGAGCAGGCAGAGCACAGGTATTACAATCATATATCTCGCATGCATGACACTTCTGGACAATGATGATGCAATCTTGAAAGATGGTAGGCTAGAAGTAACCAGTACATAAAATTTCTTGGGTAGTAGCATTACTAGATTATGTTTTTCCACATGCCCCTGAATGGCATTGATTTAAGACTTTATCAGCTTCCTCAAGTTGTAAGCACCTTCGTAAGATCGTATCAATACCACAACAATAAAGGGTGTCGCTGATAATAATGTAATTTTAGGCTTGGTAAAGAATATGTCACTACTATGAGTGAGAGGTATTAGACTAGAAAGTATAGGTCTAGATATAAATCAAGAAATCTCCACACCACAGGTCAGATGATGAGATCGGAAACAATGACTCATCGGGAATAGAATTTTTAGATGTAGATTTCGAATCAGGGGGAGGGAGATCGCACATTAGTTCTGTGAAAACTAGGGATTTCTTCGACTTGGATTTGATGAAATATAGGTCTAATTCTTGTAAGATGACAATCCATTTCAATTACTTGCCCCCCAGAAATTAATGTGATAAAATGCATGTCATAGGGTTGCAATTTGAAACGACCATAGTTTTTTGAAGCAAGATGTAATGGAAAAATATTTGGATGGCTTTGGTATCATTAGGATTCTGACTCATATAGTAAATGGGATGTTCAGTCCCTAAATCATCTTCTTGGACCAATACCATTTCTATAGTAGAAATAGCAGCAACAAGATACAGGAAGTAATCACGTTGATAGTTAGGGGGATATAAAAGAGATGCCTGAACCAATACATATTTCAGGGCATCAAATGATTTTTGAGTTATGTCATCCCAATGGAAGGGAATCCCTTTTTTTAGTAAGTGATTGAATCCTTTGGTCAATTCAATGTAACTAGGGACAAATATTCATAGAAAGTTAACTTTCCCTTGAATTCGTCGAAGCTAAACTAGTGAAGAAGGTGAAGGAAAATCGACAATTGTCTGTAATTTCAATGAATCCATATGAATTCCTTGTTTCAATATGAAGAAAACTAGAAGTTGATGAGAACTAACACAAAACACAAATTTGTGTGGATTAGGTCAAATACTGTAATGTCTACGATGAAGGAAAATAGCCCGAAGATGCATCAGGTGATCAGTTTGATGTTCTGAGTGCGCAGGGAGGTCATCCAAATATGGTTGAATGATGTGTTTGATATCACAAAAAGCATAATCCATGGCATGTTGAAAGGTGGCCCCAACATTATTTAAACAGAATGGGATTTTCCTATAGGAGAAAGTGCCCCAGGGAAAAATAAAAGTAGCTTAAGGTTGGTCCACTGAGAGAACGTTGATTTGATTATAGCCCGGAAATCCATCCATGAATGAATAAATTTCACAGCTAGTGTAGTCATCAACAATCTGGTTAATAAACAAGATGGGATAATTTTCCTTAGGAAATGCACGATTCACATCCTGATAATCAACGCACACTCGAATGGTACCATGTTTCTTCGTGACATGAACTACATTCGACACCCAATCAGTTAAAGAAAAGGGGTATATGTAACCACCTCGAAGAAGCTTTTCAACTTCAGCCGTAATACCAACAACCTTCATGGGATGGACCAGATGGAGAGACTGCCGAACTGGTTTAGCATCAAGATACGTCTTAATTTCATGTATAACTATATTTGGGTCGATACATGACATCTCCTTGTAGGTCCAAGCAAAGACATATCAGAACTCACGAAAAAGGGCTCGATAAGTCTCAATCTTGGATGGAGAACAAGATGCTCCAATGTGTGGATTTTTAACATCACCTGGATTGATGGAAATGTCAAGAGGTATCATTTCTTCGATATTCAAAAGGTTCCTTTCCAAATCAACCTCATGAATAGACACAAAATTTGTAAAAAATTCGACAGAATTGGGTGAGTATACATCATTGAGACTATCCTCAATGGAATTAGGTAAGGAGGAATGATGGTGATGTTCATCCCATGGTGCATCATCTGACATCATGATTTCCATGATGCTTTCGTCAGTAGGAAATATACATGAGAAAGGATCGAAATATGTACCATAGTCTAGTGATTTGTCTACCCAATTAAGCGAATCAAAAGAGGAAATCATACAAGCTGAATAAATGGCTTTGTAATCTAGCTCAATGGGGCTTAGTGGTATTCAGTCACCAAAAATTTGGATGTTAGTTTCATCTGGTACAATCCACAAATTGGCTGAGATAGCAGAAGACAATATCATGTTGATATAGGCTACTGAAGATGAGCTGATGGGAAGGAGAGGAGGAGGGAGTGAAAAGGTCCCATAAGAGAAGAATCCTTCAACAATACAACTCCGACATCTTGATATGACTGTAGGGTTTCCCCCATAAGAGGGACACTTCCAGTAACATGTGAATCAAAGGCAAAAAAGGTAAGTTGGTCTATGGCTACAATCCTACATTTATGAGGAAAGGTGATCATATGGAAGTAACTCAAGACGACAATAACCATGGCATAAAGCCATGTACTAACTAATAGAATATTGTAATCAAGAGGTCCATCAATAAATTTGACTTCTATGGACACCGTTTTTCCCCCTAATTCAACTTGTAGGGAGTTCAAAATCCTACATGGTTTGTATGTTCTTCCATCAAAGGCTTTCAATGTAGTAGGTGACTGACTCAGTTGAGGAGAACCAATCGCCTTCTAGCAAGACATGGACATAATGAAATTCGAGGCTCCCTCATCCATGATAGAATGATGAATATTCTTACCATGCACGATGACTTGGATTATAAAATATAACTGAGACGGAACCCGAGGGGTATATTTTTCATGAGAGAAAACAACAAGGTTTGAATTTGATGGATCCACACATCTGATAGCTGATCAATCTTGGTGTGGATTTTTGTTGTATTTCCATGACATTCCCTGTCGGAGCTCAGTTGACACTTAGATGAGATTGTTGTGGATTGGGGGCTTGGGTTTCAAACTCCATAATAATTTTCCACTGCAGGGTAATATATTATTGTATGCAAGAAGAGGAGCTTGTAGATTACGATCTAGAATATTCACCTAGCATTGATATTTTTGTGTCATATTTGGGTCGTTTAGAATCTTTTCCTGACCTTGCGGGGTCCTCACTGCTTACAAATGTTTGTCACTCTCCATTGCTTACAGTTCTAGTTATTGTAGAAATTTTGAATAATATGACACTTATTCACAGAGATTATCCTGATTATACACTATTGTGGAATACGTGCATAATACATAACCTCCTCTACGTTGATCATCAATTTAGCAGCATTAAAAACAATGAAACATCAATCGCATGCACACATTAACACAATATGTAACCCGAGGAAAGCTTACAGCTGAAAACCCCACACTATCTATATATTAATGATTGAGAACATGTAACGTTACATAGTACAATACTCCTCACAAGTATCCAGCACTATCTCCACCTGTTACACACAATACAGCTCAGATCTGATCTCCAAATCTCCTCCGCTGCTTGCCTGCCTCCACTGCACAATCCTGCAAGAGAATGAATGAATCCAAACTCGTTCCAAGTTCTATTTACCTTGGAAAATCACTCACACTGTAAATCACGTGAGCACAAGCTATATCACTGGGCATATGCAATTGTCATGGGCATACTCATTCCTTTGATTGTGCAAGATCTCATGCACAACTATAGTCACAACTGATAGCAATCTCAACCTCTAACACCTGTCTCCACTGAAATTTACATGCACTGAGTTAAATGTGTATTCTTCAGTTGCATTATGAGTTAATAATTAGTGAAATAATTAATAACTAATTCACACAACTCATCACTTAGTCTATTGGCTAGTTAGACTAAATACAACTAGTTCAACTAAGTCAAACTGAACACAACTCCGTCAACTCCACATCCAACTCCACAGAACTCAACCAGATGAGTTCTAACTGATGTCCTACATGAAATAGCTCAAATAATGCACAAAGAAAGCGTATTTCCTTCTGACAGTTGCATGTGCCACATCTGTAGCTCAAACTGAAGTGCTCCAAGAGGATAAGATAAAGTTTATAGTCTAAATATTATTATGAGACAATAATATTTGACTTTTCTATTTTTGACTAGCAGTCTAAAAATAGACTCTGATCACTCCTGCTGTGATCCAAAAATAGAAGTCCATCTATTTTTCCCAACATGACCAATCATCCATAAACAACAAACTGCAACTCATAGACCATGATCCATATGTCTAAAAATAGACATAGTCTAAAAATAGACTTTGCGCCAAAACTTACCTGCGGGACCACTTAGTGAAGGTGAATCCTTTCCACTAAGCTCCATCATCTTGTTGCATTCTCAACAAGCATTTCTTGTTGCACACTTTTCAACACTCCCTCTCAACAAGAAAGGCTTCCTCTCAAACCCGATCCTGTAACTCTGGAATGTTTTGCATGCAACACATCTACCCGGTCCACTTTGGTCCAACAACACTTGGAACAAAAACACTCCCAACTGACCACTCTGTTGGGCTAGGAACATACTCTGATGCTGAAGCTCTACCTGCCGCTCACAAGTGCTCCCTCTTTGACATCTGCGCAACTGCAACATCTCCATGCACCTCGCACCATTGCACACCTCTCTGTGCCACCTAGCACTGTGCAAAACACTTGTGCCTCTTGCATTGTTGCAGCCTACATGCTATGTGCTATCCTAGGATTCCCTGCACTGTCGCTCTCTCTACCGCTCCATCCACATCTATCTCTACCCAATCAGCCAGTTCCTACTACTCCACATTAGGGCTCCCATAGCAAGGTCTCATCCAAGAGGTTGGGTACCTCAAGGATCCTGCCCCTCCTCCTTGGGACGATCAATCCACATCACCCCACCTCCTACCTGGAGGTATGGCTGCATGCGATCCCTCAGCCCACCTAGCTCGAAGTTTCCCCCTACTAGAGGTCTCTACATGAGTAGATGTCTCTACTCGATCTCCTCTCAGCTTTCCTTGTTGTGGCTGCTCCACAACCTCCTGAAGCTGCTGCACCAATCGTGGCTCCTCCACAATCGTCTGAGACTTCTTCTGGCTCTACATGTTGAGAGGTAATATACACTCCCTCTCAACCACCAAGTCTCCATCAGTTGCCTCACTACTCAAGGCTTTGCATGCATCTTGAACCTCAAGATCGTACAGGTTCTTGACCCATGAACCAATCTGCTTCACCTGTCTAGTGATGATGTGTCTAAGGAAAACCTTTCCCTTACTGAAGACTACATCATAGCCTCTGTCTTCCAGCATCGCGATCAACACCAAGTTTCTCTTCAGTCTTGGTAGATACTTGACATCGGTCAACGTAAGGCGAGCTCAATGCTCCCTCTGAAAAATAACCGTGCCTACACCTGAGACACTATACTTCTCATCATTACCCATTGCTATGAGTATCTGGAGATCTTTCTCCTCCAAATTAATAAACAAATTTTTGTCACCGGTCATGTGGAAAGAAGCTCCACTCTCAAGAAACCAACCACTTCCCACCATGGATGAAACCATGCATGCAAAGAGTGTGAATTCCAACTCAAACTGTGAAGCAAGTGAGGCTGCCTCACCTTCGGATCCTTCCCCGGATCCCTTCTTGGACTTCTTCTTTGGGCAATTAGTAGCATAATGGCCCAAATCATGACAACGAAAGCATCTCACCTTCGACTTGTCAACCTTCTTCCCATCATTGGAAGAACTGGATTCGGAAATAGAAAACTTCCCCTTCCTCTTCTTTGCCTTACTCACTAAGGCACAGTTCTCCTCATCATGCATAGATGAAGAACTGTCTCTGGTGCGCCATCTAATCTCCTCTTGCACAAGATGTGACCAAATTCTCTCCCATCTTGGCAATTTCTCCCTTCCATTCACCGAGTCTTGGTAGCTATGCCAACTCTTAGGAAGGCCAAGGAGTGCTAGACTCACTATATCCTCATCCTCAACAGTTACCCCCACACTTCCCAGCTCATCCCGGCATTGGGTGAACTTCGTGAGATACTGGGGCATACTGTCTCCATTCTCACACCTAATGTTTCTGAGTTTATCCTTGAGTGCCAACTTCCTCTGGTTGCTCTTGCTTTGGAATAATTTTGTCAACGTTTTCCACATCAAATATGGAGAAGCCTTTCCATGGAGGCTGGATACAATGTGATCCCTCACACCTTCCAACAAAATCCTTCGACACTTTGTTATCTTCTTTTGCCAATCCCCGACTTGAGCAGCATCAGTAGGTTTTGGGACATCTGCATCTATGAACTCCTTCAACCCATTATCATCTAACACCACCTCCATCTTGTCCTTCCATGCAATATAGTTCGATTTTCCCTCAAGGGCATACTCCAATCGCAATCCGTTGAAAGACATTTCAACTTTGACACCAAGAAAACACTACTGCAAATTCGAATTCCAGTAGCTCAAAACTCAACTGCTTCTGATCTAAAATTCATGAGAACAAAGTATTTCTCGTGCAGAGATCGACTGTATGGGAATTCACTGGATATCTCACCTTCCAAAAGAAGGATGAATCCAGAGGCTACCTAGCCCGATCACAGACTCTGCCTGAAGAAATAAAATGTAAACACTTTCTGAATAATAGATCTGATGATCAATCCTCGCTTTGATATCCTATAGAACTTTTTCTACAAATCTAAGTGGTCTGATACCATGTAGAAATTTTGAATAATATGACACTTATTCACAGAGATTATCCCAATTATACACTATTGTGGAATACATGCATAATACATAACCTCCTTTATGTTGATCATCAATTTAGCAGCATTAAAAACAATGAAATATCAATCGCATGCGCACATTAACATAGTATGTAACCCGAGGAAAGATTACAGCTAAAAACCCCACACTATCTGTATATTAATGATTGAGAACATGTAACATTACATAGTACAATACTCCTCACAAGTATCCAGCACTATCTCCACCTGTTACACACAATAAAGCTCAGATCTGATCTCCAAATCTCCTCTGCTGCTTGCCTGCCTCCACTGCACAATCCTGCAAGAAAATGAATGAATCCAAACTCGTTCCAAGTTCTATTTACCTTGGAAAATCACTCACACTGGAAATCACGTGATCACAGGCTATATCACTAGGCATATGAAATTCTCATGGGCATACTCAATCCTTTGATTGTGCAAGATCTCATGCACAACTATAGTCACAACTGATAGCAATCTCAACCTCTAACACCTATCTCCACTGAACTGTACATGAACTGAGTTAACTGATGTATTCTTCAATTGCATTATGAGTTAATAATTAGTGAATTAATTAATAACTAATTCACACAACTCATCACTTAGTCCGTTGGCCAGTTAGACTAAATACAACTAGTTCAACTAAGTCAAACTGAACACAACTCCATCAACTCCACATCCAACTCCACAGAACTCAACCACATGAGTTCTAATTGATGTCCTACATCAATAGCTCAAATGACCCACAAAGAAAGCGCATTTCCTTCTGACAGCTACATGTGCCACATCTGTAGCTCAAACTGAAGTGCTCCAAGAGGATAAGATAAAGTTTATAGTCTAAATATTATTATGAGACAATAATATTTGACTTTTCTATTTTTGACTAGCAGTCTAAAAATAGACTCTGATCACTCCTGCTATGATCCAAAAATAGAAGTCCATATATTTTTTCCAACATGACCAATCATCCATAAACAACAAACTGCAACTCATAGACAATGATACATATGTCTTAAAATAGACATAGTCTAAAAATAGACTTTGCGCCAAAACTTGCCTGTGGGACCACTTAGTGAAGGCGACTCCTTTCCACTAAGCTCCATCATCTTGCTGCATTCTCAAAAAGCATTTCTTGTTGCACACTTTTCAACAGTTATGGCTTAGGAACCATATTCATATGTCAGGGACACTATGGTGTCAGCTACTCAGCTGATTCCTTGCTCCAGGGAGGGCACATGACAAATCTTGGCGGTTTGGGACTTAGGATCACTTGGTCCAGTTTGAGGTCTAGGACAATCTAGAATAGTTTCATTATTGTGTTTTCTTGATTAACAACCCTCAGTATATTGGTCCAGGTTCACGAGAGTCAGTTGGTTTTTGGTTTGACATCGGAATCACAAGGGATTTTAGGCCAGAAATTTGATGTCAAGCATATGTTTTGGTACCATATTACAATTTTTTTAATTTTCCAAACCCTATTGGTACTAACTTCTTCCATTAATAATGGTCATAGTTTTTAGTATCACAAGCCAGGTCAACACATTCCAAAGGGTTCCCCATGAAACCTAACTCAGGGTTTCATCTTAGTAAAAGTTCAAATTATATCAGAAACATCATTTTTGGGGTGGGTACAAGGCCATCATTTCTCAATAAAAACCTCAAGGGAGTGGGTCAGACATGCCATTACTCCCTTGGTATAGTCTCTACCAAAGGTGGAGCTTCTTGTGGAGGGATGGTTTAATCTAAAATTCATGGCAGCAGGGGACATAAAAGCTATTGAAGAAAATGTTTGTCACATTGAATCATCCCCTGTCATTTTTCAATTCTTATTGTCATCATTCAATGCTCATAAGGAGAGGTCAGATTTGGTTCCCCTATGGGTTCCATTACTAAGCTTGCCTTTGGATTATTGGGTAAATGGTATTTTTTAGGAAATTGGTAGCACTATTGGCACATATCTGGCCCATGATTCCTTGTATCTCACTTTGGGGATTCTGATTATGGCTCACATTCTAGTCAAGGTGGACCTTAGGGATGGTATCTCTAAAAAAATAGACCTAAGGGGTGGGGAAGGGTTTATACAGGAGCTTGATTACGAAGGAGTACCCCTCCACTACTGTAGATTCCATTAGTATGACCATCTTCTTAAATATTTTCCAATGGTTTAGTCAACTTTGGTGTATGAGGAAAATCAATTTTGGGAAGACTCAAGGCTTTTGAACATAATTCTTCTTCTAGTGGGGAGATAGGTGTTCCTCCTTGTCATTTGGAGGAGCTGGCTTCCACAAATATTTGCACCTCATCCACACCCTATGCATGTGGATGGTGGTTTGATGGAACCCTTGGAGAACTTTTTCTTGGTACCTCTCCTTCTTCCTCTATTTTTTCACACAATATTAACATTTTTGCCACTCTTATATGTAGCATCGCACCTCCTTTTTCTGACTTCACTGCGCCATGTTGTATATATCTATCAACTCATTTTTTCTGACCTCATTGTTCATGCTCGTCACAGTGTCACACATTTCTATACTCCATTTCAACATCATTGTGCCATGGTACAATGAATTTCTGACTTGAATGTCACACAACAGAAGTTTTAATATATATTTATACCAACATTGTTTTAAAGGTGTGGAAAGATTTATCACTTTAAGAGTTGCATTTTAGAGTTTAGTATTAGGGTTTAAGGGTTGCATCCTAGAGTTTAGAGTTTAATAGGAGGGTGATCTTCAAGAGTTTCATTTTAGAGTTTAGTATCAGGGTTTAAGGGTTGCATTCTAGAGTTTAGAGTTTAATAGGAGGGTGATCTTTAATATTATGAGGGTGAATCTATATAATAATAAAATATTAAATATAATAAAAAACAATACAATATATATGGTTTAATTTTAATTAAAAGTATTTAAAAATATTAATATTAGTTTAGTAGATATTTACAATTCACTAAATATGTTGAAGGAGTTATAGTAAAAATAGTTTTTTCTTATTTTTAGTTATATTAAACGAAGTTTTTTAGTACGATTTTTTGGAAGCTTTTTCGATGGGTTTTTTAGGTCTAATTTCTCTTAAATCTGGCAAGAATTTATTGAAACCACAAGCTTGATAGGTAACCCCTACAAATAACACAAATCAAGATTTCACCTCAAATTTATCCGTCGAATCTAGAAATTCCAAAAAGTTGCACTAAAGACAACTCCTAATTAAACTAGCAATTGCACCAAGAGGTGCACAGGAACGCCCATATGAGTAGTGGGGAATGTGGAAGGTAATATTGAAGAAAAATATATGGACAATGAAATACAATCAAAATTTGTGTTTTTATATATCTTCTAAGGAATGTAGCAAGAGGTTAAATTTAAGAAGAAAGTTACACTAACATAAATGTCCCAGAAAAATAAAAATCCTTGTAGGCACAAGGTACATAGCAATGAGACTACAAGAGATTATAAAATTCAAAATAAAAATGTAATTTTGGTCTAAGATACACTGCCTAGAAATATTTATATTATAAGATGCTTAGAACATCAACATGAGTTAACTGCGCTAAGGGATTTGAATCCGAGATAACAATCTGTATGTGTTTCTTTGAGCCTTCAGGTGGTGTTCCTAACATAGGGGGTATGCCAAGGTGTTACTCTATTACGTCAAATTTGTGGTCCAAGTCTCTCAAATGTTCATGAATGTACTCTAAAGAAAGGACACCCTATAGGTGTTGTTTTCGATCCACTAGCATGGGTCCCAATAAGAATTTCATCTGCCAATAAAGGTCAATGTTTGCATGTATTGGTCAAAATGACCCCTGGTCTACCTTGTGTCTGGTATTCAAGTGTAGGTCCCAATAAGAATTTCATCTACCAATAAAGGTCAATAGTTTGCATGTATTGGTTGAAACGACCCCTGGTCTTCCTTGTGTATGGGATTCAATTACCCATTCTATCAGTACCTTTGTATTTGAGAGAGAAGTTCTATGCATGGAAGCTTCTCCCTTAGCTGGTGCAATATCTTCTTAGACAGAGCCTAGCAATAGGTCACAGTATCATCCAATGAAAACTTTAAAGTGATAATGCATGCATGCGTGCCCTCTTTGGGCTCGAAACCTACACTGGCTAGCTAACTAATATTATTTTTGCACGAAATTACATATCATCTTTATCTTAAACATTTAATTTTTAGTGTTTACTTTTAATTATTTTATATCTCTATGTAAATTTAATGTAAAATTAAAATGAAAATTAAAAATATAATTACAAAATCTTTAAATAATAGATTTAATAAGGAAAGCCTCCAAGCATATGCTCTTTGTGGTTTATCTTTCTATGATATATTTATGAATTGCATGTGATACTAAACTAAAAAAGAGATTGAGACATCATGTTTAATCTAAAATTATTATGTATTTACACATAAAAATATTCATCTCTAAAATTATTGTTTATTTATTTTCACATAATAAAAAATTCTTCAATTGTTAAATTTAGATTAATAATGTAGATAACCATTACTCATTATGAATTGATTTTTTATTATTTATTAAAACTACACCATTATGTATCTCTAATAATCCATAATGAGTATCATGTTAAGACACATGAAAAAAATAGAAGATTTGGAAAAATTATTTTGAAAACTTAAATCACTAAATATAAAAACTTTGATTTCTAATAGAACAAATAATATATAAGGATTATTTGAAAAAAAAAATGAGATCTATAAAATGTATGACTCCAAAATTGGTATAGCACGTATTGTATTGAGATAAAGTGGATTTAATGAATGACCCTTCAATAGATAAAGCCTTATTGCAAAGGGGAAACTAAAGAATCAACGAAATGTCATAGATGAGGAGAGAGAAAAAATTTAGAGAGGATGGTGACTTTCATTTCCACCCATCCCATGGCTTTTTTAATCGCAGAGTGGAAACTAAAGAATCAACGAAGTGTCATAGATGTGTAGCGAAAACAAATTTAGAGAGGATGACGACTTTCATTTCCACCCATCCCATGGATTTTCTTCAAATGCTATATATTTAAAAGTGGATCGACTTAATCATGGATGTAGTATGCTCCTCTACTCCCACAAACCAGTCCAAAAACACTAAATGTTTCACACCTAGAAACTATAGTATCTCATTGCATTAGGGAATACATAGTCTTCGAAGATGGTAGTGATTCTTAGCTCTTATATATTTTTACACCAGCTAATGTCTAGTTGTTTCAAAATTCAAGTAACAAAACAATAACAGTGACATTTCCAACAAAGGAAGTTGAATTAAGACAACTTCCAAACTGCCAACAACGTCATTGGAATTAATCTTATATTAATAAATAAATATTTAATTAAGTTGTAATTAATAACCATTATGTCATTAATTAACATTAAGTCAAATATGATTTATCAAAAATATTAAAAATCCATAAGTAATCATTTAAATTAATTAATATAAGAATTAATCAATATTTAAACCTTTAAAATTGCATTTAAATTATTATTTAAAAATAGAAACTATAATTTAATTAAATAATTAATTAATAAACAATAAATTAAGTAAAAATAAGAATAATAAAATAAGAATATATTAAGTTAAATTAATGTAACATATAATTTAAATTTCACAAGGTGTATAGGTTGTAAAAGGAAAGTAGAATGTCTTTTTTGGATAGTGAGTTATGGCCTATTATGTTCTAATAACAAGTGGTTTCTTTAATAGACTATTAACAAAACTAGACTAATAATAGGTGATTTTTTGTAATAGACTAAGTTGTCTCTCAGTTTGTTGGTGGCCATGATGCTATCTTCCGAAAGATTTGTAAACAAGATATTCATATACAACCTTTTTTATTAATAGAAATATATAGTTGTGTGAAAGAAGATCTTAATCATCTCTTTTAAAAAATCATAAAAACTAATAAAATTATAACTTTATTTTAAATTACTATTATTATTAATAATTTAAAAAATAATTAATATATAAGTTAAATGTATATACATTTTACAAATATATGGAAGATATTCTTAACCATGGAGAGTTTCTCTCACTTTACTATGGTGATTCTTAATCTGTAAATAGGGTGTTTTACAATATCATGGAGCAATACCATGCCTTATCAATACCACATGTCCAAAGTTTTCATTAGCATACTAACTATAAGTAAATCATAATGTTATTTTTTTTAAATTATGTTGTGTTTTTTTGTTTTTTTTTTTTAAATAAATATGTATTTGTAAATAAATTTTATATGGTTTAATATTATAATTGAAATGTAATGAGTTATTCAAAATTATTTTTAACATTTTAATTTTAATCATATATTTGAAAAGTTAAAAAAAAAAACAAAACAAAAGCAAAACAAAACAAAACAAAACAAAAACAAAAAAAACAACTCAAAATATTTTCTTTTGCTTTTTTATTGTTAAATATTATATAGATGGGGAGGATTCAATAAATTGTTAATTTCATAATACAAAATTGAAAGGTAAAATTGAATACAAATCATACTTCTAAATGTTTTCTAATTTAGATTGTATATTTTTATATATATATTTTTATTTCAATAAGTAGGTATTGACTTTAATGAACAAGTGCCCACTAACTCTTACACACCTTTTTCATTATATTCATTTCACTTAGCAAAATAGGAGGCCTCTCAAATTCGTGTCTATTCATTTCAAAGTCAAATGGTGCATTTTGTTATTGAGTTTCAATTTAAGTGGGTTTCAAATTCACACTTATGTTTTGACTTTGACTTTCATTATTTTGATTGCAGATTTCAATCTGACTAATAAGTCTTTGGTTAAAATGTTACCTTCATCCTTATTCATTATAATTTTGAACAGTTTTGAAAATAGAATTAAGTTTAGTTGTTTATGGCATGATTTTATGGTGCATTTATTTTAGACTTTATTTTAAAACTACTTTATTCTATAGTCATCTTTATTTTGATTACTTAGTAATTTTTCATCTTTATTTTGATTATTTATTTAGTAAATTTTCATCCTTATTTTGATTATTTATTTGGTAAATTTTCTTCAATTAGATTAACAAGATGTAAAAAAGTGCCAACCTCCCTAATTCTCTTATAAATGTTCCACAATCATCAACATCAACATTGCCCAATTGATTCAAATTGTCCCTATAAATAACAACTATCACTCTTGTCGATTACTTTGTGCAGCCTTCACCCTCCTACATGTAGATAGATGCTATTGCTTTTATACGTATTGTGTGTTTTATGTTTTTTTAATCAAATTGTGTATATATAAGTTGTTAATATTTAGAAAATTTCCAACACATACTTTGATGCATTTGTTGTTGTTTTTGGTGAATTGGTTAGAGCATCCCTTTAGTAGTATGGATTTCATGAGTCCAAGTCTAATAAGAGCTATGTTCTTTTACGTTTCGAATAGCTTTGATGTATGTTGCTAGAATTATATGAGTGTGCTTCCCATAAAGCAATTTTTCTTGATATAAGAAGGATGATAGAAGGAACACACAAAAAAATTGGTTTACATACATTAAAAAAAAATAGTCGCATAGTCTTATTCAATGAAAGTAAAGAAATGACTATGGTGGTTGTCATCTGCAATAAAAATCAAATTATTAAGGCAACTATATAAATCCTTAAAGGAAAATCATTGCAAGAATTTCGTTCAAAACCTGCAATGTTCAATCCACTACTTTCACAGTGAGTTGCAATTATAAAATTGGTGGATGGAACACTGAAATCAAGAAGAAATGAAAAGGAAAAAGACCATAGTTATATGTGCATTCAGTTGTCTCACATATATTACTTTAATAATTAAAACAAATCTTCATTCTTTAATGACCCTATAAAATCACAAAACACCCTCTAAATATTTTTCTTTAATAACCATGTAAAGTAAAAAATCAAATTTTATAAGATACAAACTTTATATATTGAAGTTAAGCTTACCTTTTGAATATTTACAAAATTTAAAGGGCTAATCCCCATCCTATACTCCATTATAAACTAGTCAAGGGAATGATATTGGGACTCACCACGTATCCCAATTACATATGTCGTCCCCAATATCAGCTCTAGCCCATGCCATCTCTTCCATGTTTTCTCTACATTCTTCAGTGGATCAATGGTAGGGATTGAGTGATACTGCAATGGCTCTATAATCGAAGATGGTAGGTATATCACTTATTCTTAGTGGAGTTCGACACGATCAAGAGTGTGAAATTCTTTGATCCTGATGAAAACCACATGTTCCTTTTATTTTCCTTCGATGTTCAGATCTTTTAATCATTTTCTAAACATGTAAATTAGCCCTACTGATGGGGTTGAACAAAAATGAGTCTAATCCTATATCAAATATAATTCTATGTGCAGTATTCAAAACTACCAATGTAAGAAGTGTATGTATGAATTTGGGGTTATACTCTAAAGAATTGAAGGAATTGCGCATTGTATTGTTCTTTGTATTGTAAACTCCATTTTATTTATTTGTATATTTTTGTAGATCTTCCATTGTATCATCAACCATAGTTGTAAAACTTTAGTGCCAATAGTCACACGAAAATGTCTTTGTACCATCCACACTAGGGAAATAAGGTGGTTCAAAATATATTTGAGACTGAGCATCACAAACACCTAGATATGATGGACCCTTCATTTCAATGCTACCCATGACTGCAATTACCAGCTGCTAATATGAGAAGAAAAACCTTTTCATCCCAACTTTTATTGCTTGGAAGTCCAACATAACACATATTGTTGTAGCATGATAAGCACCTGAAGTGCCATGTGATGGAAGTCCATGTGAATGAAACAAATGCATAATTGTCTCCTGGAGCCTTGGTCCACCCTTTGGATCATCCTCAATGCCCATGACTTTGGGCACCAGATGCCTTAATTTATTGCATGAAATTGTAAGGTATTTGAAGTGGGCAGACTGAAGGAAATATGCACCTGTAGGAGTACTAGTGCTACTAATGGCTAACTAGTGTTTAAGGCGAAGGAAATCATTTGGGTCCATCACTAGAAGAAAATTCACAATTTCTGTGAGCATCTTCCATATCCTTTCAACCATCCAACAATTTGTGGATGCTCCTATTAATCCCCAAAGTCTATTCTTTGATATATTATGTGCAACAATTCTTGGGCTACAAATACCTAGGCCTCAAATATCTGGCGGACATTGCAGAGCGTGCCATCTTCTGGATTATGGAATTGTTTATGTTGTTTTAAAGAGTGCAGATAGTTTGGATTGCATATTATGTCATGAGAGACGAAAAGTAGGAAAACATCCAGTGCAATGCCTACAGCTTTCCTGGTTCTCGTGGGGATCATAATCTGTGGTGGCCTATGGCTTCCCTTGATTGAAGATGAAGATTTATCCACTACTGAATTGTAAGAACCAATGGATAATGTGAAAGTCACTTGTAGCAAAACCCTCTATCCAAAGCTTTGTTATTCTAGACTCTTTTGCCATTTAGGGTCATCCCCTTCACAACCCATAAAGCTCCTTTACCTTTCTCTAATGGTGGCCCTAGATGAGGCAAATGAGGCTTTTTCCCATGTTTTGAGAGTCGTTAAGCAAAGATTTGATAACAATATCTCTCTTTTAAAGAACCACGATCTTACAACATTGACTTGTGAACAGTCAGTGGAGCAGTGATGATAGTATAGAGGTGTCAGGCAGAGGCCATCGTACAGAGGTGTTAGGAGACATTTTAGCAAGTACACGATGCAACAAGTATGCAAAGAGAAACTTCCACTTAACTTTCTCTGCATGTCAAATTTTGATTTGACTAAACGACGAAAATGAAGGTTTCAGATTGGCTGGGGTGAACAGTGTTTACTCACCCCAAGCTCGCAAAGAAAATTCCTATTGGCATAAATATTTGAATATTTATATAAAGTAACATAATTTTATATTAAGAAATAAAATAATTAAAAGTAAAAAAATATTATATTTCATTTTTGAGTGTTGTATTATTATTACACTTTTTAAAATATTTAAATATAGGATTTAAATAGACTATTTCAATGTCTATGTTAACTAATTTATTTCAATATTAACTTATATATATATATATATATATATATATATATATATATATATATATATATATATATATATATATATATATATATATAATAATTATAATTATAATTATAATTTTAATGTTATGTATTTTAAAAAAATTTGATATCCAAACAAAATAAGGAATTGAAAGTAAAAAAAATCAATTACAAGATATGTGTAATTTATATATAAAATTGAAACAAAATATTTAAATATGTATGCAATATCTCCCTCCAAAAAAAAAATTTATCACTATTTCATAGTCATGGCATTTACTTTATCTAGAGTTAAGGTAAAAAATTATTATCATTTTCTTCCTTTTTAAAAACTTATCACAATTGTAACTGCCATAATAATTTTTTGGTTAATATATCTATTCTCGCCATTGAATTATGGTGTGTGTAACAACCCTGGTGACAAGTTCATGTAATAAAATTTAATAAAGGAAAAATAAGTCCACGGTTAAGGACACTTATTCCAAGCTGAATGTTGGGTAAATATATCCCAGTGGGCATCACTGGATGTGTGTTTTGGCTACGGAAAATTGGAAAAGGCTAACGCAAAAGGGCATTTTTGGCACATTTATTTATGAAAATAAAGGAAATTAGGAGAAAAGGAAGGCAAAAGGTCAGAGGTTGCATGTGAGGAGAAAATTGAAGGAAAAATAATGGAAAGTGAAGAAATTAAAGGCCTCATGCATAGAAAGGCTTCTGAGGATCAATTCATGGCTTTTGTTAAGTTCAAGTTTGGAGCTCTCTCATTATTCTCTCAGTCTCTCAGTCTCTTGGTCACATAGAGTTTTCTTGGAGCACTATAGTTTGGAGCAAAGGAAAGGGAAGGCAAGGAAAGGAAAGAAAAAGCAAGCAAGGAGCAAGGAAAGGAAATCAGGATCAAGTAGCTTCAGCAGGAATACATGCAGGTAACCTTTTTCATGTGTGATTTCCTAGTTAGTTTGGATATTCATGTAGATTCTCTTGTTGTCAGTGGCATGGTCTTGTTAGGTTATGACAATGGATTTAAGCCTAGCCTAGCCTTTTTCTGGATGCCATGGTATGTTGGGATGTTTATTTTGGTTTTGGAACTTTGGAATTTCCAGACGGAGTCTAGAATCTGGGTTGGAGGTGGTCTCAAGGTTCATTCCCAAATGCCTAGGAATCCCTTGATTGATTTTGGTGGGATACACGGTAAATCCTGAGGGAGTAGTCTTGGTTTATGGCCTAGTGATTTGGGTTTGGATTGCGGTAAAGCCTGAGAGATAAGGAGACAAAATTCCTCAAGGATAGTGATGGATTCTAGATGGCATTCCATGTTTTGTTCGGTTGTGATTGAAGTACCGGTTTTGGTGTGATCACAATTTGATGAGGGTGGAGGTGGTTTAACCTTTGGATTCACTTGGTTGTTCTTGGATTAGTTGTTCTATGAGACCCCACATTCATGCTTAGAATATGGCATGAGGGTGAATGGATGAAAGAGAGATTTGGTTTAGCCATGTCTATGGTCGGGTGGTACGTGGAAGTTCAAAACCTAGTTGGATTTGCCACTGGTTAATAAAATCTAAGTTATCTTACTTTTGCACTGATTTATATGTGGATTTAATGGTTGTCATATCTCTGATATTTATATGGTTTAATGTTGGTTATAAGCATGGTTGTGTGACTGGTTAATGTCATGGCTATTTCATGTATTTACTTGTAATTGTTAAATGGATGGATGCAAGACCTAATTGATGGTGTAGTAGTTCAATGACGAAGTAGGTGATCCTTCTAATTATGTTTCATAAGTTGTTTCAGTTATTTATACTCTATCTTGTATCCTAGACCTATAGGTTGCATTGATGCCGAGTGTTTAACAGAATTTCAATCCCAGTTGGGGATGCTCAGGCCTAGTCCTGAGGGTGATTTTGAATGATCAACATTGTTATTATGTTTTTAATGATTTCAGAAAGTTGCAACAAGTTTTGGGTAGAGGTCAAGATTCTGGGCTAGAAAAGTGGCTCAAATCCTGGAGTTGTTGGCACAGAACTGGCAATTATGTACCATAGTCGCTAGCAAGCAGGCCTATGAGAGTGACTTTGAGTTGTTGGTCACTCCCTTGCCCATAGAATGAGAGTGACTGAGGGCTAAGATATGCATAATAATATTGGGACTCAAGGACAGACTGTTTGAGTGGCTGACTTGTCTCCTGAGGGATCTATTGATGATGTTGAATGACTGTATGTGATGTTCCGTCAATTCCACTTCCTTAAGGTGACATAGGAGGTTGAATCTGATTGTAGTGGAATCTCTCCTCATGTTTACCCCAGTTGGTATCGTACCTTTAGGTAGACCTGGGAGGGAGTGTTACAGATTGGTATCAGAGCATGGTTACGCTCTCTTTGGGTCATATATGGTGAATGTGTTGGTCATGCCTACATGTCAGTTGTGTGTGTGGCCCTTACACTTGCTTTCCATGTGCTTGTTGCACTACATCATATTGATCATGGTAGAAGTAAGGTTATCATGAGTAACTTAATGTCAATTTTATGGAATGCATCGTCATGAGTATATGGTTGGTTATACAATTACATGCATCTTGATTACATTCTTGTATGTTGGGTTCATTCTTGGTTATTTGATTGCATGCATCAGTCTTGTAGGTTGATTACAAGAATCGATCGCTTATGCTCGACTACATGTGGTTATGCATATGTGTAATTGATTAGGCATTGCTTATGTAGGTGGATAGTTGCATGAGGCAATGTGTATATTGGAGTAATGGTTGTTGTCATGCATGAGGTCATAACATGCATTGTTGATATGGCCTTGCATTGATGACTGGACCCTAGTTAGTATGATGGTTATGCATTTCTGCACTTATTGATATGTGTCTATATGTTATTATGGCTATGATGTACATGCATCGTGTTGATTTGATGATCTTGTAGACAAGGTATCCTCCCCGAGTATGCTAAGGTGCGTTGATTTATGGTGATTTGGTTTAACTGACATAGTATGCCTTGCAGGAAAGAGATCTGATGGAAAGCAAGGTGGTAAACTACATAGAATCTCCCTATGAATTAGATGGGTAGCGTGGTGTGGGGCACTCTTCTAACTTAGAAGACACCTTGAGCAGCCTGAAGGAAGAAATAAGGAGTTACAAAGAAGACAATGACAAAATCATGCAAGTAAAAGAGAAACAAGCAGAGGTGAATGCAATATTACTTCAGAGTTTGTCAGATTTGTAGTGATAGGGACCTATTCAAATCAGCCATGTACATGAGGACACTCCAGATAAGAGACGTACTAGACACAAGTATTACTCTAGTTTTGGTTCTGACAGACATCATGATCGTCATCATTATCATCTGTATAGGAGAAATGATAGGGGATACCTATTGGATGAGTTAAAGAAGGCAAAACCACCTACCTTTGATGGAGAGATGAAGAAATCAAAAGATGCGGAGGCTTGGTTGCTTGGCATGCGGAAATTCTTTAGATTGCATGATTACTTAGAAAACATGAAAGCAAGGATAACCCTTTTCAATCTCAAAGGTAAAGTGGATATTTTGTGGGAATACATGAAGAATGTCAAGGACATACATGAGGATGATTTGACTTGGCATGTGTTTTAAAGGCTCTTCAAGAAGGAGTACTTGTTTGAGAGGTATTATGATCACAGAGCTAAGGAGTTTTATGATTTGTGGATGGGTTCTATGACAGATGAGGAGTATACTAGCAGATTTTTTGAGCTGTTGAGATATGTGCCTTACCTCAGAGAGGAGAAGGCCAAGGTTCATAGATTCATCAATGGATTTCCAGTTTCATACAGACACTAGATTGAGTTCGATGAGCCTAGATTGTTGGAGGAGGCCATCCGAAAGTTGAAGCATTTTTATGAGAAGTCGAAGTGCAAAGTTGAGTAGAAACATGACTTGAAGAGAAATGAAAAAGTTAAAGGAAAATGGGCACCAAAGTGAGGAAGAACTCAAGATGAAAGCGAGAAAGATAATGCAGTTCCTTACAAGAGATTCAATGTAGCTGAGAAGGGACATGGAGAGCAGTAAGGAACCATTAAAGGTGGTGGTAAGGAACCATTACAGAGTTGATTATGTGGTAAGGATCATCGTAAGAGGGATTGTCTATACCATTCAAGTGGTGGTAGACCCAGATCTATAGTGCTCAGGAAGCGCATACAATTGGTGATGTCGGTCATAGTATTCCTCGGATATATGTAGCTATGGACAACAGGCAAGCAGATCATCAAGCATCGATCATTGAGATGGACGGTAAGCTTTGTGATTAAGTTGCTTCTATTTTGATTGATCCTAGATCTAACTATAGTTATATTAATCTTGACCTGGTCAATAAGTGTGGTTTGAGAAAATAAGTGCATGCAAAATCCTAGTTGGTACAGGTGGTTATAGGTACAAATAAGAGAGTTCATCATTGGATAAGAGCTTGTGCATTTGACTTAAACGGTATGCCTACAACATCACATTTGAATGTATTTCCATTGGGATCATATAGTATGATTTTGGGTATGGATTGGATATCTTCATAAAACCAAAGTGGATTACTTCGACAAGGCCATTGAGTGTGTGGATGATAGTGAGGAAAAGAGGACCTTGTAAGGAAATAAGAATCCTACATCAGTGAGGATGGTTACTACTGTGTAGGCTAAGCGTAGTTGCAGAAAAGGATGTGTGATGTTTTCAGTACACATTTCCAGTGACAAGGGTAAGGAGGTTGAGGATGCTGATGTGTTGAGTAGGTACCCAGTAATAAAACAGTTTCGGGATGTATTTCATGAGGACATTTTAGAGTTGCCACTTCACAGAGTGGTAGACTTTTTTACTGAGTTGGTTCCAGGGGCAGCTCCAACATCGAAAGCACCTTACAGGATGAGCACACCTGAGTTGGTAGAGTTGAAGTTGCAGCTAAAGGAAATTTTGGACAAAGGATACTCAGACCCAGTGTGTCACCTTGGGGCGCACCAATGTTGTTCGTAAAGAATAAAGATGGTACTCTTAGAGTGTGCATTAATTACAGGCAGCTGAACAAAGTAATGATCAAGAATAGGGACCCTTTGCCGAGGATTGATGATTTGTTTGATCAGCTAAATGGAGAACCAGTGTTCTCTAAGATCGACTTGAGATCTGGATACCATCAAGTACGCATCAAGGAAGAGGATATCTTCAAGACTACATTCAGGACCATGTATGGGCATTACTAGTTTGTTGTTATTCCATTTGGTTTGATTAATGCTCCAACTACATTCATGTGTTTGATGAATAACATGTTGCATCCTTATTTGGACAAGTTTGTTATTGTATTCATTGATGACATACTGGTATATTCTAAGAATGAGGAGGAACATGCCGAACATTTAGCAGTAGTGTTGAGATTGCTAAGAGATCATCAACTATATCCTAAACTTAGAAAGTGCAACTTATTTCAGACTGAGGTACATTACTTGGGACATGTTATCTCCAAGGAAGGCATAACAGTAGATCCAGAAAAGATAAGGGCCATCATGGAATGGGCAGCTCCTAAGAATGTAGATGAGATGAGATCATTTATGAGATTGGTAGGTTACTATAGGAGGTTCATCAGGAATTTCTCACGCATTTCATATCCTATCACATCATTGTAGTGGAAAGGTAAGAAGTTTGAATGGACGGCAGAATGTGAAGATAGTTTTGAGTAGCTTAAGCAGTTGTTGACACATGCACCAGTGCTAAAGATTGTGGATCCAGACCAAGAGTTTGTTGTGTGTACATGTGCTTGCAAAAGGGGACTTGGTGGAGTTCTCATGCAAGAGGGATGGGTAGTGTGCTATGGGTCATAGAAACTGAATGAGCACGAGTAGAACTATCTGATGCATGATCTTGAGCTAGAAGCAATTATACTTGCATTAAAGATGTGGAGACATTATCTTCTAGGCGGGAGGTTCTGTTGTGCTATACAACAACCCTCCCCATTTCAAAATTTTTATCCAAAACTTTAACAAGAAATGGGTCCCCTTTTTAAGACTTAGTTAAAATCAATAATTCAATAATAATCGCAAACTTTGATTTAACCACATAACACATGAAAGTCCTTATGAAAAGTTCCGATTTGATATAAATATCAACCAAGACCTTTTTGTAAAACAAATGTAAAATAATATGTCGCATCCTTTATTTAAAGGATAGACTTAAAAGGCTCTCATTGGCAAATCTTTGATGCGATAATGCTATCGAAAAGCGCAAATCGCAAGTCATCAAAGAAGCATTCCAATAGTCCACTCAAATCTCCCGATGTGATAATCCGATCGCAATTGGCCATCACTGAAGGCATGAGACACATAACTATCTATTGGCAATCGCTGATGCGATTTCATTAAAAGCACACTTTTCGATAAAAGGTTTTTAAACGAATGTTTTCGAGTTTAAAACCTTAAATCAATTATAAATGAAAAACAAAGGATTTATTGATTATCCCGCCTTCCCATGATAATTCACTTTTATCGCAATCGAAGCTATGTATGGAAACAACTAAAGCTTAACCTTTGTGCCTCCCGATCTGCGATATGCGATTTTTGTCAATCACTGATCGGGAAAGCCAAGAGATCCAATTTAAAGGACTGTTATTAATATGTGTGATACGACATATCATTATGACATTTAAGTATCATGATTGGTGGTTACGGAAGTAATTAATAGAGAATTTAAGGTTGAATCCTTCAAGGATTTCATCCGTGGTAATATTTGAGTTCGTATTGCTTATCACGCTTGAATTACCATTAATATTTTTATTCTATGTTGGCTTTGAACAAGTTTTTTTCTGTTACATTCTTTTGTTTCTTTTAGAGAGCAAGTCTGAGTTAATGAATCTAGCAAAAATGATGAAGAAGTCAAAGAAACCAAAGGCCCCCATCATAGCCAAAGAGGAACTAGTGAAGAAGGTCTTGATATCTGATACTACCTGCCTCAGTCTAGGCAAGGCTTCCTGGGAAAGTATTTACAATTTACTAGAATTTGAGGATCCGGAAGAGATCGAAGAAGTGGCAATAGCAGATTCCACGGACAAGTCATAGAATACTCTTAAGGATTTGGCTAGCTTCTCTCTACATAGAATAGCAGCTTGCGCCAAAGTTTTACCCTATAATGACCTGGTCATATGGGCTATTGAAAGCATCAATATCACAGACAGAACTTTCTTTACGACTGATGGAAGAATGTTTAGGTCGTTCAGAGAAAAAGATATCAAAATAATGTACCATTTGCCTGAACCGCAAAAGCGATATAACAAAGCATTTTTGGAGGCTTTCACCAAAGAAAACGCCATTGAATCAGACCCTATCGGAAAATGGAGGCATTTTCCAACCAAACACATGCATGAATCATCGGGTATGTACTCCATAGACTCATTGGCATCTCCTTAGTATTATGATAGTACTATGATGTGCAGACTCTTTGGAGTCCATGATTCTGCCAAATTTTCTATAGAGATGGTACCTTTAATGGAGGCTGCAATTAATTCCTATATCATGGATTGGGCGACCATTTTGTCTGATAAAATGGCCAACCAAATACTTGACTATAGGAAAAACAGGTTCGTGACTACCCGGGTAATACCCTTGTTTTATATGAGTGCTTATATTGTGGACACTATCTGTTTCAATTCTGAATATCCCATTCTAGGATGGAAATGGACTCCATAGGACCCGAACCCCATTCATATCTATCATAAGGAATTGTGGAAAGCCCATTACAAAAATCATCTTTATAGAATCTGTCATGGTTTCATCCTCCCCGTGTATTATGCCATATTCAATAAACTCGCTCCTAGGTTGTCCGAGGAAGCCTGTGTCGACCTAACTGCAATTGGTAGTTGGTTTGGTGAAGAAACATTCACCTACATTAGACTTTTTGGCAGCACTACTGACCCACATGTCCTTCCCTTATACATCCCTGATAAGTTACTTGCCAGAGAGTTAGCATATCAGATAACAGTAGAAGGGATGTCAAGGAACCTAAAGGAGTCTAAAAAGCATATGTGGCCTTCATTCCCCCTTCGATGTGGTGCTTTCATGCTGCATGACTTCAAACATGTAGAGAAGGAAGCTGAGAAAATAAAAAAGTTTAAGTTAGCAGTCATCCCAAAAAGGCAGTATGATCCTAAATCTATTGCCTACAATGTCACTTCTCAGGCCAAAATCGCCAAGTTTGAACATGAGAAGGATAGTTATGATGATTTTTTTGCTTCAGCCGAGTTATTTTCTCAAGTGAAACAACTAGAAAAAATCAAATTGGGAGCAGAGGGACTAGAGGAATTTTACAAGTTCAGTACACAAAGATTGAAAATGCTACCTCTGGACTTGTTAAATACTACCTCTATGGTGCAACCAGAAGACCACTGTGAAGAGAAAATTATTGAAAAGACTCCTAAAAAGGAGAAGACCCCAGAAAGGGAGCAGACATAGGAAGGAACTAGTGAGCCCCTTGATACAAATATAAATATTGATCCTACTTTACTCAAGGAATATGAGCAGTTTGACTTAATCATCAATAACCCGAATAAATCCCAAGAGCTCACTACACCAAAAATGCCTACAGTGCAAAAGCCAAAAGTTATTACAGTTTCGATTGAAGGAACAAGCGACCTACCCAAAATTCAACAGGACATAGAGATTATTCCCGAGAATCCTACTGATGAGATTGTACTACAAATTGAAGAAATACCACCTCTCAATGTCTTCTATAGTCCGAAGCACAGGGTTGTAGTTAAAAGACAGAGGAAGAAGAGGAAAATTGATCAAAGTCCTCTTTTAATTCCTCAGGCCAAAATGATGAACGTGGTATGGAAAGCAGAAGTCAATCCCTCCGAGGATTTAACAAAGCTATCTTAGTATGTAGGAGCTTACACAACGACGACAATGGATAAAGCCTTAGAGGTTAGCCATCTGATGAGGGAAAAGGATCAGACGATTACCCAACTTGAGGTGCAATCAGCAGAGCAACAACAAAAGATAAATCAGCTTGAACAACAGTTAATAGAGTAGAGGCAGCAAAATGAGCGATTAAAAGAGCAGTTGAAACTGGAAAAATAGAGGATTGATGAGCAGACTCTCCATAAACAACAGGAGTTGTCTCAGGAATTGAGCAGGCTTCAGATGTTAAGTGAGCAAGAAAAGAAGGCAAAGGAAGATCAAATTGCACAAATGAAAGAACAAATAGAGAGGTACAAGGGTTATCCACAGGTAAGCGAATTCAGAACAGAAGCCTTGGAAATAACCAAAGCCTTGTCCGACAGTTGGATATTCTTTGCCACAATATATCATTGGCAAACACCTTATGTGATATCTCTGCATCAATGATTGAGAAGGTAGCAGACGCCAAACTTGAATTAGAAAAGGCAAATGAAAGGTTAACCAATTTTCTATCCTGGCAAGATTCCACAGAAGGAATGGCTGCCAACCTGCCAAGAATACAAGAATCACATAAGGAAATCTTGTTTTCCGAATGGGAGTCCCAGCTAATGAAAGCTAAAAGAGCAACCTCTAGATGCAGAACTACAATGAATGGTCTGATTGAATTGATAAATAATAGTTTGCATATGTCTAATTTGATCACCGATTGCTCTCCAGGTAAACTCCCAAAAGCAAAATCATTAGAAAAACATTGGAAACAAGTGCTGGTGCATAGAGAAAAACAGATTGGAGGAATGCAAAGCTTGACATGGGAAACATTCTGGTTTTTCCTAGTCAAGCCACATAACTAGCAGATGGCCATGAAATGTATTTCGGATGCAGCCAACTGCGTGATCTTCAAACTCTCTGATGCCACCTATACAGCTCAACTACACTCCAGGATGAGTTAACCTCTAGAAATCTAGCCTATGCTCGCAATCTATCAGCTACAATCACAGGAAAAGAAGTTGATACAATGAATTCATTCAACTGCTACAACACCACTATTTTCATGATGAATCCCAGATTTATATGTCTATAGTTAGACCAGCACATAGTGATTTTTATTGATAGTTTGTTGTTATTTTTATTATTTAAGACCCTTTCATGTATTTAGAAAGGGTCCACAATTTGTATTAAAAATTGACATGGGAGTTGCACTACTATACTTCTAATATTTTTTTATCACAAACTGGACCAAATTTCTGCATTTTTGTCAAAGAGGCTTTTATAAGATTTGCACTTTTGCATCTTTTAAAGGTGTTCTCAAATAGGAAAGTAGAATCTGAATGTTGTTTACATCGGGAGAATTCAAATGCATATGGTACTATTATCACTATTTTTGTCTTATTTCTCTATGCGAATGAACATTTCTCAACATTTCTAATATATATCTATATATATATATATATATATATATATATATATATATATATATATATATATATATATATGTTTTTCAAGCAATTCTTTAGCTTGTCATTTCTGAATGTTTTAGAATTGTTATCACTTGGATATATATATGTCAGTGATATATATTATGATCAATGCAATAATGTTTTTATTATTACTTTGTTTAACTACTTAACCAAAGTAATCATCATATGAATGCATATTTCTATTTTATGAATAAGTCATCTGTATGGTTATTTGTTTAATAGAAACAATAAAAAACCTGTTGTTAAAAGAATACCTGGGATAGATTAGTTATATATGTATATTTTTGCATCATAGGATAAAAAACTTATCACCTTCATTATACACTACAAACCGATCACCCATCAATTCATATATCACTGGGAAACTGGTCCCATTACATCTAGTCGGAGCGACCACACCAAACGGAAAAGGAGCTGCATTAAGGTCCGGACTGGGTGGTTTTCCTAGATGTTGATGTAGTGATTTTAGAGGCATCAATAGGTTCACATTGATGATTGATCATAGTGGGCTGAGGTAATTGTTTGACCAGTCGAATCTAAATGCCAGGCAAGCTAGATGGTTGGCCACTATTTTAGGGAAAACTAGTGTCGATTTGAACTTCTAGTCCCGCTAATATGGGTAGCTATCTTAGAAACAAACAATGAAAATCTTTCGAGAGTTCCTTTAAGTGTGATAGATTAGAGGGAAGAAAAGAGGACCAACCTAGATCTTCTGCTTTTATCCTAACTTGATTTCTCCTTTCCTTGATAGAATTTTCCACTCCTCTCCTACTTGTCCCACTTCAAAGAGTACCTGTAGAGTCAAAGTAATAGCAAACCATCAAAGCATCTCCATCTAAAACATCATAAACAATGCAGAATCAAAAACACAATGACCATACAATTGCATTCATAAACAATAAGATTTATAAACACACGATTATATGGAGGAAAACTCAAAGAACTTTATTAATAGTAGTGAAAGAGAGGATTACAACCCAGCTATCTGATCTAGCATCATCCTCCCAGTGTAGAAGCCCTCTTCACCTCATGAACAAGAAAATCACCCAACAATGCAATGTCTCTTCTCACAGATAAACCAACAACACTTCCTTACAAAATACAAAATTCCAACCTCTAGATCTCTCAGATGAGGGATCCATTTATAGATGTCTTGCAAGGGTGTGAGTCAGCTTTGGGTTTTTTATTAGTGTCATTCCATTGATAGTTCTTGGTTCCACTTGGAGATTTCATTGATCTCTTACTCATCCCTAGGCGAATTCAGAGAGGCAAGTGTCACAGGAGAAGTTTCTGGAAGATTCCATGATCATCCACTTAGAAAACTGTCTCTGCCATTTGTCTATTCTCACTCATCGCACCCTACAGAAGGCATTTTCAGTATGCATCACACCCCCCATGTGTAGAAGGTGAGATGCATCGCACCCTGACCATGGAGCAGTCAGTATTGTCCAATTTTGGCTAGTTCTGAGTGGTTTTTCAGGTGGAACTTTTGGGAAATGATGTAATCAGTTGACCATGGTCCTTTAGGGTATGAAAAAACACTTTTAGGGGTTAAAGAGCCCTTGGTTTATGGACATATAATTTTGGGGTTGCAGTGCCCAAATATGTCTATAACAGTTTCCCCCTAAAGCATGAGGTCGTAAATCTTCTGATGTCAAGTGAAATGCTTCAATATGAGGATTCAAGGTATTCAAATTGGAAGGTGACCTGTATAAGATACAATACAATACATCATCATCATATTATTTTCATGATTTATTTGAGGTAGGCATTCCCATGCTCAGCTTTATAAATTCATTTTCATGTACATAGGATAGACAATCATCTACTGTTGCAGACTGGTGATTCTTCGCATGAAGAGTCATATTCTTTTGCTTAGATGACTATCTGTGTAGATTCTGTGCACATTTGATGTCTTTATTTTACTAAAAATATCGCAGCCCAGATGGATGAAACTAGATCCAGGGTCTTCAAAACTCGTTCAATCTTCGCCCGACGTACAAGTTGATCCATGTGAAAAGATGTTCTGAAGTCGAACATGGAAAGACATCGCTTGATTACCAGCCAGTAATGTAAGCTATTAACAGACGCGAGAGGAATCACCGATAATGATGATGACCCTCAAGGTACTACAGTAAAATTCACGTGGTCTGAATATATGAGCCGATGTCGAACACCACGCAAAATATTTCGGTCGAAAGTTATTGATGTAAACTTGTCGCTGGAAGTGAGAAACTTGCCATTGAGGCATGCAAGCTTCAAAGTACTGAAAGGGTTGTTTCTAAGTCAACTTCTTGGATAATGAGCTGATGTCGACAAGAAGTGACCTATCATAGGAGGGCCTTGATGTATCCCACATCTATGACATGAAATGGAGCAAATGATTTTTCTGGAGGTGAAAATGATCTGATGATATAAGGTTTAGGAATGGAAATCATGAAAAATGAAGGGTGGAGGTATTGCAGTGGATGAGGCATTTGCTGGATGATGAATTCTCTGAATGAATTCTCTTGAACATATTGGCAACACTGATATGGACTGGTAGCATTAACCCCATGGATGGTACGGAGGACCAATGGTAATAGTGAACGGAAAAACCAAACCCAACTCAATCATGGTGATGGAGTGAAAGTGTCATGTTCAAGAGTGACCTGATGCCAATAAAATTCTTCAAGTTTTCTTCCCCTTTTCCCTAGTCATTACTGACCAGTACCTCTTTTTTTTTTGTCAAGCTTGAGGAGGATAACATATGCTTGGTCTATAATTTTCCCTTCGGGCAAACCTGTCGCTCTGTTTTTAGCGAGCCTAGCGTCAGTGAGACTCGTTCTTGTCTAGGTGGACAAGTTTGTCATTATTGTTTTAACGAGTTTAATGACAAAGATAACTTGGTCCTTTTCATGTTTAGAGAGTTTGAAAAGGGACGAAAAGAAAACTCCAACAGTCCTCTTTCGTGGCATAATCCCTTAAGTCTGAAAAAGTATAAATAATAAGAAAGGGATGACTTTTCGATCGCTTTAACGAGCCGAAAAAGACAAGCACTCGATATTTTTGTTTAATAATCCCTCAGGTCCAAAAATATTAAAATATATAGGATGGATGGCACTTCCCCTTACTTTAACGAGCCGGAAAGGCTAATATCTTGACAATATTTTTATATTTAACAAGTCTAAAACGCGTTTAAAAGAGACTCGTTTTTTAGGAACGAGTGGTGTTCTTGGGTAGCAACTGGTTCCAGGTAAGTTTGGAACTTTTCAAAACATGGCAGTGTGAAGAGGGTGACTAATAGAACCACTCATTGCAGCTATTCCTCAAAAGGGTAAACAATCAAGTGGAAGTGTATGATCGGCCAAAAGAATGGAGGTGATGGTAAGAACACAACCAAGGTTGAAAAGGCTGATAGCAGGGCAATCACAAAGGTTATTTACCGAGGGTGGATTCATTTTTTAATGAGTTTGAATCAAAAGAAACCACGCTCAGTGGCAGGTTTATTTTTTAATGAGCTTGAACCTCGCGGAAACATTGCTCTTTTTCCTTTTTATGTAAGCTAGGAATGACCAAACTATAAAGCTAAAAAGCTAAAAAATGAAATTGGTCGTTTTTGCTTGTAGCAAAAGGTTTTCATGCCCCCAACATAAAAAACGTCTTCAGTAACCATATGGAAACTTACTGTGGTTAAGCATGATGATTTTCTGTCAATACTTAGATAAAACACTTCCTGCACTTTGTCCGCCAAATAGACAAAGGTGAAAGGTCACTCGGGCCGATCACATAACTTACAGGGAAACTTATCTCTACAGCTGGGTTTTTCCACAAAATAGACAAGGGTGCATGCCCCCTAAGCTTCGTTACATTCACCAGACTACTCACGGTAATTAGGTGGATGGAATGAAGGTTCCTTTACGAGATCAAGTGAAAGACTCGACTTGGAACTTTGCTCAGCCTTGTTTCATTTTTTAACGAGCTTGACACAACACAAGAAATTCTACTCAGATCCTTGGTTTCATTTTTTGACGAGGTTGACACCAGTCAATGAACTATCCTCTGGCGACCTTTGATCACAACTCATAAGGGGTCATGAAGGAAAGATCTAGTTCCAATGCCCCCAGTATATAATGTACAACATCACTGAATTGATCATCAGATGATGTAGGTATGGTAGGGCTTGGGGGCAATACCTCGTGATGATCCACACTATCAAAACGGTCAGAGTTCTTCTTAATCTTTGATGATGTAGAAGATATCATATGACAGGTTTCCACTGTGGCCACTTCCACCAAATTACTCGGAGGCGGGAGCGTAAAAGTACCTATTAAGGAAGGGTCTTTTAGGAAACCTACTCCAATATTTTGAAGTGATTGAGAACTTCCATGGATAAATGGAATGCTTCCAGTAACTTGCGAACTGTTGGGGAAATAGGTTTGTTGGTCTATGATTGTAATTCTGCCTTCGAAGGGAAATGCAATCTTTCTAAAATGTTTCGACACAACAGCACCCATAGCATAAATCCAAGGCCTTCCTAGCAAGATATTGTAGTTAAGGTTTCCATCAATGACCTCGACTTCAATTTCTATTGTCTTGCCCCCTAGTTCAACTTGCAAGTTACTTAATATCCCATATGGCGTGTATGTTCTTCCATCGAATGCTTTTAATGTCGTTGATGATCGTGACAAGGGTGGCGAGCCTAAATTTTTCCAGCAACTCATTGACATAATATAGGTAGATGCCACCTCATCAATGATTGTTCGATGAACAGTTTTGTTGAGGGCTTTTACCTGTATAAGGAAAGTGAGCTGTATCGGTAAATGAGGTTCGTATCCTTTATGATTAAAGGCCATCAGATTGGAATCCACTGGATCAGTCCCACCTATCGTTGATAACAAAGCCTGTTTTTGGGAGGGGCAATTCTGCAGTACTTCAAGTGTTGATATAGCAGATGGCGATTGGGTCAGATCCTCCACTATATTATAATTTTGTGTTGCTCTGGCACGAGGATTAAATGTCGATTTATGTACTAATACCTTTGGTGGTTTTATAGTTAATTAAGGAATGATGGGTGGAACAACTTCTGGCGAGGTTGCTGTCAAACTACTAGGTTGATCTGTAGCCTTGTTGTTTGACAATTGTGGATTTCCATAATCTTTATCGATATCAAAGCATCATTTTTCTATTTCGAGATGGATAGCATAAGCACTTGGGATGGGGAAGCATGATTGATAGCAACCAGGTTTGTTTCTGGGCTCCAAAACGGATTAGTCAACACCGTTGGGGTAGTTGAAGTTCTTAAAAATTTGATAACCTTAGCTTTATGGGGACAATATTTCGTGAAATTCTCGTCGTCGCATATGTAACATGGATAACGAGGTTTCTTTTGCCTAGCAGGGTTTTCAAAAGATTTTTCAGGAGGTGAATCTTCCTGTTTCTTCTTTTTTTTTTTTCTGTTTCTTCTTGTCCCCTGGTTGCTTTGGTTCTTTACCCTTGTCAGATGACACGGCATTAACCTCTAAGGCAAGAGGTTCTTCATTTGCTTTTTGACTAGAAACTACAAGGGACTTTTTAGATGTAGCCTTTACGGTCTTCGTGCTTCTGTACCGATCACACCATCGCCAGCATGAGAGTCCCAGTTTGATTTAGGAGGGGGAGGAACGGAAAATTCTGGTCTAGGAGCGTCAGGAATTTTGTTGTAGAGCGTTCGAGACTGAGTATAGATCAAGTCTAAATATTGCGCACGAACAATGACTTGCTCTTCAGTGACAACTCCTCCCTTAGCCACATCCTCTGTGATAGAGGGTAACAATGACTTTATAAACCATTCAGCTAAAAGCTGATCAGGAACATACGTCTTTACCATTCAACGATGACGCTGCCACTCGTGAATATGATCAGATATGTGAGTGGTTGTCATCTGTTTAAAGTTGGTAAGGAGTTGTTTCCCTGTTTCGTACCTTATGGGTAACTGAAAATGGGTTAAAAAGGTAGTGGCAAGGGTGTTGAAGTTATCAAACGAAGCTCTAGGAAATTCAATATACCATTTTGCTGCCAGACTAGTTAGCGTTCGTTGAACAAGGTGAAGCCTAATCGAATCATCATTTAGGGTGTTAGATGAGCACCGCAAATGGAATGTCATCACATGATTCGACGGATCTTCACCTGGATTTCCATTGAATTTAGGAATATCAGAGGGAAGTTTATGAGGAATCACTGGCCACCAAGGGGCGTATGCAATTGGATTATTCGTCAGCTGGTTTAGATCTGGTAATTCTAGAGTTGTTACAAAAGGAAACTGTTGATTCAGGTTGGGTGAAGCATACCCAGGGTAAGATGGAATCGCCTGAGCAGTAGGTCTTTGCATACCAGCATAATGTATTTGATGCTGGTAACTTTGATAAGGTTGTTGGACATAACCATTATAGTATGGATGTTGATATCTGTTTTGAAAATGCGGTTGCCCGTTACTTACAGAGCCTTGTTGCTCAGTTCCTTGGTAAGATTGTTGGAAGTTTGTTGATATTATATCAGCCATGGTTGTTGGACCATTTACTATTGCCCAATACCGGATGATTGACCAAGATGCGAAGTGAGAGTACCTGTTTGAGCCTGAGTCATTCCAGGTAAGGAGGCACTAACCTGAGGTTGTGATTGAATCGCGGAGACAAGAGGTTGTTGTATTTCAACCTGAGAGACTTGAGGTTGACATACAATAGGTAGCGCTTGTACTTGCAATACAGTCACAATAGCAAGTGTAGTGGGAATATTCGACACAAGTTGGACTGGTTGCATTGAAAATACAACCTTTGGTTGTTGAGGCAGTATTGGTAACCAACCACTAGTTGTGATTCCAGTTTGACCTGAATTTTGTTGTAAACTCCCATATGGTTATTCTCCAGGAGGGAACAATGAAAAGGCATACTGCCCCCCATATGGTGGCAATCCAGTGCTTAAAGGGTAGATCGGCCTTTGAAGACATATTGGATCAACTTGTTGAGTTTCAACATAAGAAATACCAGATGAGATTCCGGATGAAGAAATAGGAACAGACCATGTTGTCGAAACAGTCCCTGAGTGGACTCTGGCTTGTTGTTGATAACTAGTCGGGACAGATGGTATACCAGCAAACGTTGTAGGAATGACAGCAGGAAGCTCTGTCGTAGCCGTATCAGTTGACACAGTCCTAGATGTTGATGGTTGTTCAGACATATTTAGTCTATCCAAAAGATCTCCTAGCGATTCGACAGGAACTTATGATGAAGGATGATTAAAAGAACTAACTTTTGTAGTGGAAGGATATAAGTGGATCCCAGTTCCAAAAAGCACTGGAGTACTGGGTGGAAGATCCTCTACTATCTCTTCTATGGCAACCAATCCAGGTGGAAGAGGTAGACCATCAAGTCCGTAAAATATTTCTAGAGCCGAAGAAAGTGTAGCTTCTGCAGTAACAGATATTGGAGGGGTGAGACCTTCTGAATTCTAGAACGCAACTTCTAGATGTTCAGGCAAGTGAACTTCAGTTTCTGGATCAATCTTAGGTGGAGTTGCTTCAGGAATAGAGATTTCTACTGTTACACTAGGATCAATTCTAATGTCCTCTTGTAACTACGAAACTTTTTCTGTAAAGGCAGATGTACCAGAGATAATTGGAGTAACTGTAGCCTCTAACAATGTTGAAACACGAGTTTCAAATAAATCAGGTGAATTGGACTCAGTTAAACGAGACCGTTTTGCCTAGGATAGTTTCGTTTCTAGAGTCAAAGACGGTTGACTTTCCAGTCTCCACGAATGATGGGGTTTTGATTGAATTTCTTCCACAATTGCAGATTACTTGATCAACTAAAAAATTAAAGGGGAAAAAAGTTATTTTGATTTAAATGAATTTTAAGACACTTTGATGCAACTTTCTTTTTCAATTTTTAAGAGTCAATAAAAAGCTAAAGGTGACTCTAGCCACCTTTGATTTTTAATGACCCTTAAGTGACAAGTGCTCAAATGGACCTTTTCTTTTAAGGAGTTGAAAAGGAACGAAAGTGACTACTCTGGAAATCTAGATAGAAGGATTACCAAACTGATCGCAAAACTGCAAAATACACCTTGGTGATAAATGATAGAGAAATTACCAAGGACTTATGTACGGCAGTCAATCTTCCCGAATGTTGTGTTCAGTGCATTGCGATCGATAGGGCGGCAGACATGGCTTCCTAAGGATAAAGGATATCAGCCTATTGTGGTCTCCCAATATATACTCGATGGTATGGGGAGCACAAGTCCATACTAGCACTTGTCATATCAAAGAGGAGGAATCACCCAACCTTCGATGAAAACAATAGTTACCAGGTTTTATGACGCCGGAACACGTCTCTAGCCTAGATTTCTAGATGTGTTGCGTTAGGTTCCAAAGCGTTTTTATGTTCATTGAGATTTATTTTAGAGTTGATCTTGCTTAGAAGTTTGTCTTTCAAGGTTCACCGCGTGATGTAGATGTAAAATTCCTAAATATGCAATCTAAAATGATAAACAGTCATTTATGTTCTTTTAGCAATGAAAATCCTAGCCACAAAGGAAAGAAGATTATGATTTTTCTTTCAGCAGAGAGCATAGGGCACACATTAAATGCACTTTCCTAAATCAAATTTTCGCATGTAGTCAAAATGCAAATGCACATACATGTATTTGTTTTCCACTTCCTTAATGTGTGAATGCCAAAAAGGAAAGCTAAGTACAGATCTGAACTATTTTCTTTCAAAGCGACATTTCTAACAATTTCTTTTCAAAATGAAAGGAAGACTAAGACGACACTTTTCGATTTCGAATTGAAAACTGCTTTCAACACTTCAAATACTAATAACTCAAATCAAGTACAATGACAAAAGTACAATCAACTATCTAGAAGAGGAAGACTTTACGACACTCTTCTTTTGATTCAAAATGACAATTACGACACTTGCATCAAAAAACGACAGTTCGATTAAGCTACTTTCGACAAAGGAAGATTGTAAATGATTCACAAATACACAAAAACATTTACAATTCCTAACTGATGGAGGATGAAAAATGTGAAGGAAGAAGGTTCCAGCAAGAAAATATTGATCATGTACAACAAAACTACTGAATAGAGCTAAAAGCAAGGAGAAAAAACCAACTCTCGGAGAGAAAAAATAGTATCACTTAATCATCGCACCTGCAACACAGGGAAACAGGGATGCATCTCACCTGCAAGACACAGGAGGTGCGATGCATCTAGGTTGCATAGTTACAGATAATGCGATGGACCAAGGAGTGAAACTGAGCTTGGTTTTTGCTCAAAATTTGCAATGAAGTTCAGTGTTTTAGGCTGAGTTATGATGGACAGTAAAAACAAAGTATAGGGGTAAGATCTTATGAGGTTTTGAGCTACCACAAGGGCACTTATAATGCTTTGTAAGTCAGATGTTCAGTTCATAAACCAACCCGGAGATTGACTGAAGCAGCATTCATCGACTTCACAATTTCATAGAAAAGGCATTTTGAAGGCTAGCTGGCTAACTTCAGGCTCCGTTTGTAGTTTATAAAGCGAACAATAAACAAAAAAAACAAACTATTCAATCCCAAGTAGAGTCTCCATTTTGTTTCAGGGAAAACTAGTGTCGATTCGAACTGCTAGTCCCACTAAGATGGGTATCTATCTTAGAAACAAACAATGAAAGCCTTTCGAGAGTTCCTTTAAGTGTGTTAGATTAGAGGGAAGAAAAGCGGACCAACATGGATCTTTCGCTTTGATCCTAACTTGATTTCTCCTTTCCTTGATAGAATTTTCCACTCCCCTCCTACTTGTCCCGCTTCAAAGAGTACCTGTAGAGTCAAAGTAACAGCAAACCATCAAAGCATCTCCATCTAAAACATCATAAACAATGCGGAATCAGAAACACATTGACCATAAAATTGCATTCATAAACAATAAGATTCATAAACAATCGATTATATGGAGGAAAACTCAAAGAACTTTATTAATAGTAGTGAAAGAGAGGATTACAACCCAACTGTCTGATCCAGCATCATCCTCCCAGTGTAGAAGCCCTCTTCACCTCATGAACAAGAAAATCACCCAACAATGCAATGTCTCTTCTCAAAGATAAACCAAAAACATTTCCTTACAAAATACAAAATTCCAGCCTCTAGATCTCTTAGATGAGGGATCCATTTATAGATGTCTTGCAAGGGTGTGAGTCAGCTCTAGGTTTTTGATTAGTGTCATTCCACTGATAGTTCTTGGTTCCACTTGGAGATTTCATTGATCTCTTACTCATCCCTGGGCGAATTCAGAGAGGCAAGTGTCACAGGAGGAGTTTCTGGAAGATTCCATGATCATCCACTTAGCAAATTGTCTCTGCCATTTGTCTATTCTCGCTCATCGCACACTACAAAAGGCCTTTTCAGTATGCATCACACCCCCCGTGTGTAGAAGGTGAGATGCATCGCACCCCCCGTGTGTAGAAGGTGAGATGGATCGCACCCTGACCATGGAGCAATCAGTATGGTCCAATTTTGGCCAGTTCTGATTGGTTTTTCAGGTGGAACTTCTGGGAAATGATGTAATCAGTTGACCATGATCCTTTAGGGTATGAAACAACACTTTTAGGGGTTAAATAGCCCTTGGTTTATGGACATATAATTTTGGGGTTGCAGTGCCCAAATATGTCTATAACAGCCACCCTTAGTGAGTTTGACTTCGAGATCAGATACATCAAAGGGAAGGAGAACTGGGTTGCATACGTTGTTAGCAGGAAGGTACAGGTAAATCATATCATAGTTATAAGCTCTTATGGGACAGAGTTATAGGATAGGATTTTGTAGGCAAGTAAGTGGGATGAAAAATACATGGAGATTATGCATAGGTTACAATAAATTATAGGAATAGGTGCAGGTACAAGCACAGGGGATCAGGACGCAGACTATCGTCTCACGATAGATGGCTTGGTGAGGTTTCGAGAGAGGATCTATGTGTCAAATTGTAGTGAGATCAAGAAGCTTATCTTGAGGGAGTTTCATGTGAAACTGTATTCGGATCATCCAGGATATCAAAATACATTGAAGGAAGTAAAGAAGTTCTATTATTGGTCGAATCTGAAGAAAGAAGTGGTTTAGTTCATGGCTAGATGCTTAGATTGTCATGAGGTAAAGGCAGAGTGCGAGCATCCAGGTGGTATACTACAGCCTATAGTGATTCCAGAATGGAAATGGGAGGTCATTTGCATGGATTTCATCACAGGTATTCCGAGGATAGTGAAGCAACATGATTCTATTATGGTCGTGGTCGACATGTTGAGCAAGGTAGATCACTTCATTCTGGTAAAGACTACATATTCAGCTAGTGAGGTAGCACATGTGCTCATCAAAGATTGAGACTACATAGTGTTCCAAAGAATATTGTGTCGGATAGGGATGCAAAGTTCACTTCCAAGTTTTGGAAGGAGCTATTTACAGGCTTGGGTACAGAATTAGCCTTCAACACAACTTATCATCCACAGACAGATTGTCAGATAGAGAAGGTCAATAGGATATTGGAAGATATGTTGAAGATGTACGTGATGCACCAGCAGGGGAAATGGGAATAGTATCTACCATTGGTTGAGTTCACATACAACAATGGTTATCAGGAGTCATTGAGGATGAGTCCTTTCGAGGCATTGTATGGGCGGAGTTGTAGCACTCCCATCAGCTAGAGTGATCTGGTGAACAGGGTAATTATTGGATCAACATGTTGGCAGACATGGAGCAGGAAATGCGAGTTATAAAGAAGAATCTAAAGGAAGTGTAGGATAGATAGGAGATTTATGCAAATCAGCACAAGGTGTTCAAAGAGTTTCAGGTTGGGGAGCATATGTACTTGCACATCAAGCCCAAGAAAATCTCTTTGAGGATTGGTTCATGTGCTAAGTTGGCACCACAGTATTGCGGTCCTTTTGAGATTGTTGAGAGGATTGGACTAGTGGCATATCGACTTGCACTGCCTCCAACAGTGAAATTCCATGATGTTTTCCATATTTCATTACTTAAGAAGTATATAAAGGATGTTGATTAGGTTATTGATTGGTCTGTATTGCAGGTGGAGCAAGAAGGAGAGTTCCAGCCAAAGCCTCAGTGCGAATTGCAGGGGAAACATCTCATGCTCAGGAACAGAGCCATAGATCAAGTTAAAGTGCAGTGGAAAAACTTTGGGCCTGAAGAAGCTACATGGGAGATGACATATTAGATGCGGGCCCTATATCCTTCATTTTTTGCCAGATGAGGCAAAGCAATTTTGGTTTGATAGTGGCATACGTTTGGAATATGTTTTACTGATGTTTTGATATTTGTATATGTATATGTATATGGATGTAAATACCACCGTGAGCTAACTTATAAAGCTCCAATAAGCGGTATGGTTGTTATCTTGTCATGTTGTCATGATTTTTTTTTTTAGCAGGTTCTTCATTGTAAACACTGCAACGAGCTAAGTTATAAAGCTCCAAAGGAAATATGTTTTCTGTTCAGCGGTTTTTTTGAGTTATTGGTGTGGTTTAACACTGAGGACAGTGTTCCCCAAGGGGGAGGGTTTTGTAACAACCCTGGTGACGAGTTCATGTAATAAAATTTAATAAAGGCAAAATAAGACCACGATTAAGGGACATTTATTCCAAGTTGAATGTTGGTTAAATATATCCTAGTGGGCATCACTGGATGTGTGTTTTGGCTAAGGAAAAATGGAAAAGGCTAAAGCAAAGGCATTAAAAGCAAAAAAGGCATTTTTAGCACATTTATTTATGAAAATAAAGGAAATTAAGAGAAAAGGAAGGCAAAAGGTCATAGGTTGCATGTGAGGAGGAAATTGAAGGAAAATAATGCAAAATGAAGAAATTAGAGGTCTCATGAATAAAAAGGCTTATGAGGATCATTTCATGGTTTTTTTCAAGTTCAAGTTTGGAGCTCTCTCATTATTCTCTCTCTCTCACTCTCTTGGTCACTTAGAGTTTTCTTGGAGCACTCTAGTTTGGAGCAAAGGAAAGGGAAGGAAAGGAAAGGAAAGAAAAAGCAAGCAAGGATCAAGGAAAGGAAAGCAGGATCAAGCAACTTCAGCAGGAATATTTGTAGGTAACCTTTTGCATGTGTGATTTCCTAGCTAGTTTGGACATGCATGGCTTTTCATGTTGGTGTATGGTTCTCTTGTTGTTGTTGGCATGGTCTTGTTGAGTTATGACAGTCGATTTCAAACTAGCCTAGCCTTCTTCCAGATGCCATGGTATGTTGGGATGTTTATTTTGGTTTTGGAACTTTGGAATTGCCAGATAGATTTCAGAATCCTGGGCGGAGTTGGTCTCAAGGTTCATTCCCAAAGGCCTAGGAATCCCTTGACCGGTTTTGGTGGGATACATGATAAAGCCTGAGGGAGTGGTCTCGATTTAGGGCCCAGTGATCCAAGTTTGGATTTCGATAAAGCCTAAGAGACAAGGAGACGAAAAAATCCACAAGGATAGTGACGGATTCTGGATGGAATTCTGAGTTCTATTTGGTTGTGATCGGAGCACTAGTTTTAGTGTGATCACGGTTTGATGAGGGTGGAAGTGGTTTAACTTCTAGATTCCCTTGGTTGTTCTTGGATTGGTTTTTCTATGAGATCCCACATTCATGCTTGGAATATGGCATGGGGGTGAGTGGTTGATTAATAAAAGCTAATTTATCTTACTTTTGCATTGATTTATATGTTGATTTAATGGTTGTCATATCTCTAATATTTACACGGTTTAATGTTGGTTATAAGCATGGTTGTGTGACTAGTTTATGTCATGGTTATTTCATGCATTTACTTGCAACTTTTAAATAGATGGATGCAAGACCTAATTGATGGTGTAGCAGTTCAATGCAAAAGGAGGTGATCCTTTTGATGATGTTTCATAAGTTGTTTAAGTCATTTATATTCTATCTTGTATCCTAGAACTGTAGGTTGCATTGATGCCAAGTGTTTTAAAGAATGTCAGTCTTGGTTGGGGATGCTCAGGCCTATCCCTGAGGGTGATTTTGATGGATCAACATTGTTATTGTGTTTTTAATGATTTTTGAAAGTTATAACAAGTTCTGGGCAGAGGCTAGGATTCTGGGCTAGGAAAGAGGATCAAATCCTGGAGTCGTTGGCAAGCAGGATTGTGAGAGCGACTTTGAGTTGTTGGTCACTCCCCTTCACATAGCATGAGAGTGACTGAGGGCTAAGAGCCATAGAATAGTAGTGGGACCTAGGGACAGGATATCTAAGTGGTTGACTTGTCTCCTAAGGGGTTTGTTGATGATGTTGGATGATTGTATGTGATGTTCCATCAATTCTGCTTCCTTAAGGTGACATAGGAGGTCAAATCTAATTGTAGTGGCATCTCTCCTCATATTTACCCCAGTTGGGATGGTACCTTTGGGTAGACCTAGTAGGGGGTGTTACGTGTGGCTCTATTAATATATAAATACATATAGTTTGAATGTTTCTCAGTCCTATGTCTTAATAGCTCTTTCTTGGAATATAGTTTATGTTGGGTGGGGAACCCTTGGGAATTATGATAAGTGTTGATTGTATTCTGGAATTTTATCTATACTCATTGTAAGCATTGGGTTGAAAATATTATTATGGTTTTATTTGGAATAGAGTCAACGACTTTATAGCTAAATGTGATTTGTTATGTAACATTATGCTTTTAGGGATCGACAAGGTTCCTCTTATAACTTCCTCGACTACTATAGCTAGCATGCAATATCATGCTTGAAATCCATTCTATTTGGGATTGATTCCATGACTGAGATCAACGACATAGAGTCTAGGTCAAGGGATCCTACAGTGGAAATGAGAATGTGCAATTATTGGAGATAACTGTCCTCCCTCACATCGCGTCGCTTCTCTCATTTGAGTCTCTTGCCCAATGAGGGTTTTGCTCTGGAACAAGAGGAATCATGCTGCTCTTTGGTTATTTGGATAACGTCTGTTGTTCAGAGCTAGGTATTTCTTCATTTTCAAACCTCTTACTGTCAATTTGTTTAAAAATGTGTTAACAAATGTTTATTTCTTCGTTTTCAAACCTCTTACTGTTAGTTTGTTTAAAAAGGCGTTAACGAATGTTTATTTTCCCTTTTTCCCCAGTGACACAAGGGTATTTTGTAGGTCCAGTCACTCAATATTTCAATGATGTTGGGGGTTAGAAATTACACTGTGGGTTGTTGCAGAATAACAAACCCTTATCCTTCGCGCAAGGGCTTGGTAAGTTTTATGTTATTAACCTTCAATTGTGAGGTTTCTTTTTTAAGCTTCTAATTTCCCAGTGTTTTCCTTTTAATTCCCTAGTCTTGCTCTCCTACACAAGCTATAGGATTGTGACTGCTTCCATAGGGTTATTTTACATATAAATACTTGAATTCCAATTCTTACTTATTTTATATAGGATTTTCCCTTCTCAGTTGTAATACTTTGCTGACCTTTTCCTCATATGGAAATTTCCAGGTTCAGCTTCTATTGATTTTCTATGTATAGAGTTTGGCATTCTTACAACTTCAACTCGATATGGCTTCCAAGTTCTTATTATAACACTTACTTGTGGTTTTGGTTCCTTTAGATCTTTGAAGGGTTGCGACGAATTCTAAATAGGGTTTGTCTGTAGGTTTTCTTGGTAGTCCTTGGACATAAATTTCACTACCAAATTTATATGATGTTGGAGTATTAGTTGTGCAACCTAGAATCCTAAATTAGGAATAACTCATAGGGAATCCTTGCTCTTTTTGGATGATGAATTTTTATCAATCATTGTGTAAATACTTAGTGTTAATACAATGGATCTAGTTTACCAGTTTTATTCCACAGATTCAACAACTAGTGCTTGCGGCCTCTGACCATATTTTTCATGATTTTACTCTTAGTTTCCCAGCTTATGGGTTTGTGTAAATGTAAATTCTTCTTTATAAATGTCGTGGGTTTTGTTTATTAGACTTGTGTACAATTGCAATTTTAAAATTATTTATTTCCTTCTTTTTTTAATTAACCCTAAGAGCTTAAGGGTTGTACTTCTCCACTTAGTTCTTTGACTATTGAGTATCCTTCTCAGCTAGTTGTGAACCTGCATTCTTAGACTAGAAAATAATATATTCTTAATATTTGGCTATGATGCTCATGGCCTCCAACCTCTGTTGTGATTTTTACACTATTTTTTTCAGGTTGAATGAGATCTCTTGTAGCATTATCATGTATAATATTTTGCAATACATGTTTCTTCTCCTTTCTTGTAGTTATCAATGCTCACAAGTTTCTAATTTAGTTCACATTACCCCATAGATGGATTTTACTTATGTTTCATTTGATTGTTGCATTTGTCAGCTTGAATTCAATATGAGTACAACATTTACTTTACTTAGTTCGAACACAACCTCCACTAACATTTACTAAGAACAATTTTATCATTATTCTGGTAGGTTAGCGGGACTTGTTCTCTGGGACTTGTCATTCACCTATCCAAACTAAATATGCATTATGGAATTAAGGATTTTTCTGAACGATGGACAATTTTCTGACAGATCTGGAACTAACCTATTTTCACATTAACATATATCACTAGTTATCATATCAAAATCATAAAATATCATTTGGAGAGTAACAATGTATAAAATTCGGAGCACATTGTACTTATTTGATTTCCAGTAACCAACCTGACACAAAATCATGGGGAATAGAATTATCCACCCAGCCAATGAAAAGAATTACATTGTATTGAACCTCCCCCCAAGCTATCTTCACATCCAAAACAAGTTCAGAACGTATACCTTATTAGGTCCAACCCATAACTTTTTTTTATCCCAACCAAATTCATTCTAGGGTTTTAAATTGAGCACACATATTTCAGTTGGATTTCCACTAGCCAACCAGCTCAAGAAATCCTTGTTTTGGCAGTGTCCTGCTTCCCTCCACAATGTCCCATCAAAGGTATTAGGTTTTCAATCTCTCTCTCCTTCAAGGCTGCCCCAAGTTCCTTTCTTTAACCTCTTGGCTTCCTTTCCCAACTAAGATAGTTTATCTCTAGGGAAAGAAGTTTGGGTAGGCAATTGCCTCTACCTGTAACTATTGTTCAAATGTTTGGAATATGAAAACTCTTTTTAGCATTACTTCCATTGTAATTTTCTGGTTGACTACTTAAATTCTTTCATTAATGAAAATTAAACAAAACATTAAGGTTCGTAGCATGCCAAGTAACTTAAAAAAGTACCTCCATTGTTTAAACATTTACTGATGGGTATTACATCTCCCCCCTTGAGTGAAACATGGTCCTCGATGTTTTCTTGGCCCTTAGAACAGGCAGGATATGCCTCACGCACAAACTTTCCATCCTCCCACGTAGCCTCTTCTAGGTTGAATTGCTTCCATTGCACTTTAACTTGGGTGATAGCTCATTTTTTATGAAGCTCATCAATAGGTACAATATAAGGGTCATGATTCCATCTTCTAGTTTTAGAACTATATCTTTCTTGTAGGTTTTAACCCCATACAGAAATTAACTGCATACGAATTCTAAAACACATAAAATAAATAATGCGAGAGAAGAACACATAAAACACATATACACAGAGATTTTCCCCTGGATCCCAAAACCGGGACTACCAGCTTGATTTTTCATTATGTTCCTTTCAATGTTATAATACATATTTATACATGCCGAAGCATCCAATACCATGGACCGAAAACCATCGCATCCAAAAAACATGTGTGAAAATCATGCACAAAACCATAGGTGGGTCCGCCCAACCTAACATAGGGTCCAAAACCAAAATTTTCCAAGGCCTTGCCCCGGACCCCATAAAGTGGGGTTACGGGTGCCCCTCAAACCCCCTGTTAACTACGTGGAAAGAATATAACACAACCCAACATTTCTCACATTTATTTAAAATTTTTGTTATATTATCCTTAGTGAGAAGGGTAAAAGATGTTTTCTATGTCATGTGGCCTAATATGGTTTAATTACAACAAATGGAGAATTTTTTATATGATTTCTATGCATGGTCTCATAGTAGAAAGAAGGGAGAGATTCTAGGGGGTTGTACACCTCTTTAACTCCTTCAATCAACCCAAGATCACAACACTCTCTCTCATCAGCTTGAGGTCATTGGCAGCCAAGCAAGATGAGGTCATTGGCAACCAAGAAAGTGCAGTTAATGAGGAACAAGATCCACCATTCTCGAGTTGTGGGAGACAAATATTCCTATTTTCTAGGGAGCTGCTAGTAGCTACCCTCTTGTATAAATAAGCATGTAAAAGAGCTCATTAGGATTCGAGTTTTGTTTTCAGCTAGGTAGCTATTGAGCTCAAGTACTTGGCACTGTTATTTTTTACTGTTATATGATGTATTAGACATTGATTCAATGATAATGAGAAGTTTCTTATTGGTTCATCACTAAGTTAGTTCCAGAGGGCTGAGGCTCTTGGGTTTGGGCCCAACCCCAGTGGCTTAGGTCCCTCTTGTGTATTTGTATCTCTTTTTAGTTCAGAGTGCTTATTAGTTTCTTGTATTTCATTAAAGAACAGCCCATCAAAAATCTGTGATTGCAACCTCTACCTCATCTCTCTCATGGAAGAATGAATAGAAGGATTTACAACCACAGTATAAAACTATTATGTTTATGATTTATTGGAAGAATATTTGTGTTGGTTACCTTGTTTTTCATGTGCTTATTATAGCTTAGGAGTTGATTTTTTGATTAAATCAGAGTTTTGGCATAAATTAGATAGCATTTAAATTCAACTCATCTTTTCCACTATTAGTTGTTTCATTCTATCGATGATAAATGGGTATATGCATTTGATGATTGCAGGTTTGTTTGGATCTACAGGCAAGGGCACTTTCACCGCCTCCATCTTGGACTTTCTCACCTTCTCTTATGAATCCAAAATTATGTCCTAAAAGTTTTGTTCATGAGATCATTTTCCTAGACCACTGAGAGTATCCCTCCTAGTACAAAAAAGGCCTTAAAAATTCTCTGAGCTTGGCTAGGGGCTTTGGCCACCCTTCATTCATTTACCTCAACCTCCATCCACCTTTCCATACCCCGAACCCATCATTTCCACCTTCTAAACCTTCTCGGAAACCTTCCTGTAACATTACAGGCCTCCTGTAGCACACCTGTAGTAGCCTATTTCTTCACCCGTTTTTACCTTTGCTACAATCTGGACTTAGTTTAGAAGTATGTTGACCCCTAGCTATGACTTCATGATCAAGGGCAGCTCCTAGTCCACTCCAAACCCTCCTTTTCTCTTACTGCAAAACATTGTTATTAGTTTCCTTATCACATATTTGGCACAAATAGAACATTGATTTATATGCAAGTGTGAATTAGATACATGATACATATAATCTTGAGTTATGATTTGGTAGGATAACTCCTTGTCTACAAGTATATTTGATAACTAGATGGTTAATTGCAAGATAATGTAGTTTCCTTTCTACAAGTAGTGTAGCATTGTCTTTTCATGAATCGATTCAATAGCATTTGCAAGTTGAAGTTAGTAGCATTTCCCTTTTCATAGTTAGAGGTAGCTTCTAAATTGTACCTTCGTTAGCTATTTTTCATTCTAATTTAGTAGGAGGAATGGTCTTGGAGCACTATTGATCAAATGTCCTAGTTGAGGGTGGCATGAGTAGAATCTTATCTACTGTGCATATAGCATTGTCACCTTGAAGTTTGCATGAACCCCAGGTTGATAAATAGAGTTGAGGAGCCCTTGAAAGTTGCAACACTCTTGGTGCAATACTAGGGCTCACCAGTTTTTTGGCGCCATTGTCGGGGAGGTATCTAGGTAGATGTTATTTCTACTTAAACATTGTTTTCTATTTTGCATACAGTTTTGAAAAAGTAACATAAAAGAAAAGGATAAAAAAATTATTCCATGCCTCATTAGGAGTAGAGATACTTAAGGAAGATTCTTACCAAACACCCCCACACTCTCAAGCAGTTAACCTTCACTCTTCTTCGGTGATCGTTAGCTTCCCTATATGACTACAAGGGAGATAGAAGACCCTTTAGGTGAGCAACCTGAAATCTTTGAAGAACCTATTAGGGAAGAAAAATAACCCACTTCACCTGCCAAGCCTATGGCTAAAAATAGGAACAATGAGGTTTTCCCTATCAGAGAGACTAATGGAGAGGCTAGAATGAAGAATATAAGACCTACTATCCTTCCACACTTCAATGGCTTAACCTCTAAGGATCTGATAACTTCATGTTTAAATTTTTTGTTTCCTATAGGACCTATGACTATGCCTCTAATGACCAGAAGCTAGAGTTATTCCCCTCTACCCTTAAGGATGTAGCGTTGCACTGGTTTATGGCTTTGCCTGGGGGGTAGCATCAATACTTGGCCTCAAATGCAACAAGCCTTTAATGAAAAGTATAAGGACTATAGTAGGTCCAAAGAAACCAAGGAATAAATCTTTAGAATGACTCTTGGACTTGATGAAGGACTATGAGGAGAAATTTCAACCCAATTATAGGAGGGCCAGATGCACCTTTGAACCTAAATCACTTAAACTAGTTATTCTCTAAGGGATCAGGGAAGACATGTTGGAGACACTCAACATGTTGTCTGGGGGAGATATCTATCAGTTATCCTATGATGACATTAAACATGTGTTCAAGAGTCACTCTAGAGCTGCTATAAAGAAGGGTAGGGCTATTCAAGGCTTGTCCAATTCCTCTCCTTCTACAACATCCATCAAGAATGAGAATGGGAACATGTTGGAGGACTTTAAAAGTGAAATGTTTCATTCCTTTGCTTTGCAAATGGATATCATGTAGATCAAGAGGAAATAATAGGAAGCAGAGAAAGACCTAGCTATTTTCTACCCTAAATGCACTAGAAGGCACCACAAAAATGAATGCCCATTAAATGTCATGGAGGTTTGCTCAGTCTGTGAGGAAAACCATGCCACATATAAATTCCCTTATTTTCCTGGGTTAGAAGTTAGATACCAAGGGGTAGAAGGTGGGGTTGAGTGGCTCTGCTTTATAAATAAAAGGAGGCCTCAAGGACCTTGACCATACCAACAGGGAATGCAATGTGTATCTTACCCTTATTACCCTCCCAACCAAAATGCACCCTTGCCACCTTGGTACTCTTCCACTCATCCATCATGGTCCACACCTCCTTCTTGGCCTTATGCTCCTCAATTTCCTCCTCAACCTATCAATCAACCATTTCATCCATATGCTCCTCAATGTCCTCCTCAACCTATCAATCAACAATTTCAGCCATATGCTTGCCAACCTCCTCAATGGAACAACCCATCACAAGGGTGGAGGCCTCAACTCAACCAACCTCCTACTTTACTACCTTCACCTCAGCCTCAACCATAGCTCACTCATCCTGCTCCACCCAAGAAACCTCAGATGTCTGCTCGATCCAATATGAACCCAAATAACAAGGAAACATAATAGGTCTATAGTGGAGAGAAACCTTACCCTGCCTATGTTGTGGAGATCTAAGAGATCAACCTTAGGTCTGGAAGAGTGCTTCCATATAACTATCCACCATCTCCACTTAAAGAACTTGAAGAGGAAAAGGAAGAGAGTACCCCTCAAGTAAATCCACCTCCTTTTCCTGAGAGATTGATCCACCCTAGCCAACACACCCCATAAGAGATTGAACTTCTAGGAGAATTGAAGAATATATGTGTTAAAATACCCCTTCTCTAGGCTATTAAGGATGTTCCCATATATAATAAGCTTATCAAGGAGAAATTTTTCAAACACTTTGGGAGAAGAAAAAGAGACACCCCAATCATCAATTTTATTGGTCAATTATTTGATTTGATGTTGGGGGGAGTGATTTGTCCAAAATATTTAGACCCTGGAAGTCTAGTAGTAGATGTGTACATTGATGGCATCATTTTCCCTCATACCCTGATTGATCTTGGGGCAGCCATCAATGTTATTTATAAAGAAACGATGCTAAATCCTCCAAGGAGCTTTGAGAAAGACCAATATAGTGTTGCAACTTGCAGATAGATCTATAGTAGCTCCTGAGGGATTTGCTGAGGATGTCATGGTTTCCACTGACCCTTGGGAGGATCCTACTGACTTCTTGGTTCTCCAGCCCAAAACTAAGTTCAATGGCTATCCTCTCATCTTGGGAAGGCCATGGTTAGGCATTGGTAATGCTTATATTAGTTGCAGGGTTGGGAACATGACCATTAAGAATGGAAATTTGTCTAAACAATTGGTATTATATCCTCCTGACCAGCCATCCATTGAGCATGACTTACCCTTGTGGCTAGAGGAGGACAAATAAGATGAAGTATATCATACAACATCCTACCCATTATGTGTTGTAGATGCTCTTATAGGAGGGGGGCAACTTGATGAAGATGACCTCATTGACCAGATCCATCAGAATCAACCCCCCAATACTATGCCTCTTGATGAGCTAGTGAAAGAATCTGAGAATAATATTTGGCTGAAGTATGCTCTGTTGAGCCAAGTCCTGCACATGTTAAAGTTGTAGAATTTGGACAATCTAGAACCTTGAAGATTAACCCCTCTCTCTCGGCCAACCAAGAAGAAATATTGTGCAAGATGATGAGAGAGGACTTAGATGCCTTTGCTTGGAACTATAAAGAAATGAAGGGGGTGCAACCCTCAGTTTGTACTCATCACATCTACATCAAGGAGGGATGCAAACCTGTGTGCCAAACTTAGAGGAGAATGAACCCAACCCTCAAGGACATAGTAAAGGAAGTGTTACAAAAGTTGTTGGACGTAGGGTTCATATACCCCATCTTAGATAGTGAGTGGGTGTCCCCTCTAGTCTTAGTCCCAAATAAGAATGGGAAGTGGAGGATTTGTGTGGATTACAGAGAACTGAACAAGGCCACAAAGAAATACCATTTCCCTTTGCTTTTCATTGATCAAGTTTTAGATGGTCTTCTAGGGAAGAAGTTCTTCTCTTTCGTGGATGGATTCATTGGTTACAATTAGATCCATATTAGCCCCAGGGACCAAGACAAAACTACATTCACATGTCTTGGGGTACCTTTTCTTATAGGGTCCTCCCATTCGGTCTATGCAATGCCCCTACCACTTTTCAAAGGGCAGTTCTAAGCATCTTTGTTGAGCTTGTCCATGACTCTGTGGATATCTACATGGATGATTTCACTCCCTATGGGAGTGATTTACTAGAGGCTCTCTCTAATCTAGGTAAAGTCCTGATAAAATGCATTGAAATGAACCTCTCACCGAGTCCTAAGAAATGTGAGTTCTTAATGAATGCAGGGACTATCCTTGGCAATTCAATATCTCAAGAAGGGATATAAGTGGACCCAAACAATATTGCCATCATAAAAAGGGTCTCCACTCCTCAAAAGAAGAGGGATGTTAGGAGTTTCTTGGGCTTAGGTTGCTATTATAGGAGGTTTATCAAGGATTTCAATAAAGTGGCTTCACCATTGTTTGGATTGTTGGCCAAGGACTCAGAATTTTTTTGGAAAAGCAACTGCCAAGAGGCCCTTGAGATCTTGAAAGAGAAATTTACCACTGCACCCATACTTAGGGGTCCCAATTAGGCTCTGCCTTTCCATATCCATATTGATGCATCAAACAAAGTTGTGGGGAAAGCCTTGGGGAAAATAGATGATAAGTTACCCTATGCCATTTACTTGATTAGTAAAAATCTGTCTAAGGTTTAATTGAACTACATTGTCACTGAAAAAGAGATCTTAACTATTCTACACTCCTTAAACAAATTTAGGCACTACATCATTGGATACCAAAAATTTTATTAAAACAACAAGAAATTCCAATTTAATTTGTCCTTGAATTAAATTGTGAATTAAAATTTTAATTATTTTCTCATAACGACTTGTAATAGTTAGCTAAGTTAAGTTGACTTAGTTAGCTTAGGAAATTCAAGTTGGAAGTCCATCTAGAGTCATGTAAAGTGATCCCTAAATTTTAGGGGCTCAGGTTGAGTTCTTTAGAGTTGTAATTAGATAACCCAGTCTAACTGAGTTATAGTCAGTTAAACAATTCTAACTATTGGAGGAACTAGTAGAGGTCTAGTAGTGGATTAGTGCACTCGTGCATCAACCAATACCACACCAGTTAACTAAAGCTTCACTCACAAATAATTCATGCATTTAGTTCAGAGGAAGACCCAGTTGAGATTAGAGTGCATGGATAGTGTACTATCAGTTATATAATTTTCTTGAGTTGTACAGATGGTGCATGCAATCAATTGAGGACCTAAGTTTGGATTGTGTAGTTATGGATGAATTATTTCCCAATTAAATATGGGTTGATTCTCTCAGAAATTGCACAAGGAAGTGGGGGCTTGGTAGGAAATAGAATTGGCTAAGTGTTGGTTAAATCGGGCTTGTGAGGTAGAGAGTTAGATAATACTTATGCAGGGATTGTTCTAGTGAGAACAAGCATTGTATTTTCTTCTCAAGTCTTCTGGTTAATGCAATATAGATAGTTGGGGTTTTGAACAATGGCTTTCCCTAGAGAAATGTTGTGTTATGTGTGATTGATATTCTTCCTCTTTCTGATTATTGTTTTCATTGATCATTATTGGTTTCCTCTATAAAGAATAGAGTAGATTCGTGTCTTGTGTCTTAGTACATCACATGATTTGTTGAATCTATAGAAAAATCTACAGGGTATCAGAGTTGAAGATAGTATATAAGAGGAGATTTCAAGTTTGTTGTGCAGGTGAAAACTGAATTTTCAATTCATACTTTAGATTAACAATATGTCTTTCTACGGGTTGTGACTTGAGTATAGCATGGAAGGACGGGATGGAAGCAGTGCTGGAAGACAATGGCCTTAAGGAATTCATTGATTAAGACATTCCTAAGCCTCCAGCATCAGACGCTCAAGATCTAGCTGAATGGAGAAAGTGTGTGGCAAAGGCAAGGTGGATTATCCTTGAAGGAGTTTGAGATCACATTGTCTCTAGTCTCCATGGCAAGGAAAATCCATACTCAATGTGGAAGGCATTGACAGACCTATTTCAGAATAACATTGACCATAGGAAGTTGCCACTGAAGGACAAACTCATAAAGATCAAGAGGTAGAAGGGAAAATCTATTCCGAAATACTTGACCAAGCTCACTCATTGTCATGATGAGCTTGGAAGTGTTGGGATTACTATTGTCGAGGATGATATGGTGAGCCTAAATTTTTTAGGACTCCCCAAGATTTGGCACATTTATCAGGACTCTATCAATGGGATGGAGAAGCTACCAGATTGGGAATGACTATGGTTGGATTTGGCACAGGAAGAGATTCAGAGGAACACTAGAGACAGATCCTCATCAAAGCTGATGAGGAAAATTGTGCCTTAGTGGGTAAGACAAAGAAAGGGAAGGGGAAGGTGTCCCATTCCAAATTGGATTCTTGTCATGGAAGTAAGAAGAAGGACATATCGAAAGTCAAGTGCTTTCATTGTCACGAGTTGGGACATTTTGCTACAAGTTGTCCACTCAAGAAGTCCAAGAAGAATTCCTCAAGAGGAGTGGTAGGTGAGGCTCTTGCCTCACAATTCAAATTGGACTTTACCCTCATCACATTCATGGTGTCATCGATGATGGGTATTTTATGGTATCTAGACAGTGGAGCTTCTTTCCATGTGACTAGTAATAAGGAGCTCTTCAGTGACTTGGAGGAGAAGGATCTCTAGATGCATATTGAGATGGGTGATGACAAGAGATATAGTGCTACCAAGTTGGGTACAATTACCTTTTAGAGGGAGTCGGGTGCTCCCCTCACTTTGCGAGATGTTATGTGTGTTCCTGGTTTGAAGAAGAACTTGGTATCTATTGCCATGTTGGAGGATAGAGGTTATGATGTGATATTTAGTAAGGGAAAGGCATTCCTTCATCAAATAGGCATAGGACAGGTAAAGAGGATAGGGATTCGAGTGAAGAATCTTCATAAGTTGGAGGTAGAATATTGTGCTTCCTTGAGCATGAAAGTAGAGAAGGTGTAGAGCTAAGACATCGGTGAGTTGTGGCATAGGTAGTTGGGTCACTTGCATCATGGTGCTTTGAAAATAATGCTACAAATTTCTACCAGTCTTCCCAAAGGTGCATTAAAGCAAGTTGACACATGCAAAGGGTGTACTTTTGGAGAATTCACCAAAGCTTCCTTTCATGAAAAAGACAGTCGAGCACATGTGATTTTAGATCAAGTCCTTTCAAATGTGTGTGGATGGTTCTCAACAACATCCACGACCAAGAAAAAGTATTAACAATGGCAAGTATGTGTCAAATGAGTTTAGAAACTTATGTGTGGAAGAAGACATTAAACGAGAGTTGACAACACCTGATAACCCACAACAAAATGGGGTAGCTGAAAGGAACAATGGAAGCATTGTAGGGGTAGCACAGATGATGTTGGATGATTAGGACCTACCACTACATTTGTGGGTTGAGGCATGCAACACAGCTCTTTATTTGTAGAACAAAAGCCCTCATCAGATTCGTAGGATGAGTACACCAAAGGAGGCTTTATCAAGGAAGAGACTAGATGTGGGTCACTTCAAGATTTTTGGATCATCGGTATATTTCCATGTGACCAAATATGAACGAAAGAAGCTTGAGCTGACAGTAGTGTTGGGGATATTTTTGGAGTACACTGATACACCTCACAACTATTGGGTGTAGCTGTCGACCAGCGGGATGAGAGTTGTTCGCAAGGATAGAAAATTTGATGAAGAGAAGGCCATGAGATGTTCCCTTGAGAGGGAGCTTCAACTACATGTGGTTGAGGAGCTTTTAGCTCCTAAGGAGGAACCTTAGATTGATGTGGAGCAGCCACATGTAGAGGATCCAGGAGTGGAGACATCCACTCAGGCAGAGTCTTCTAGAGATGGGAGAAAGTGCACCAGAGAGGCTGACAGGTTATTGCAGGATGCGAGAGAGAATGTGGGAGCACCCACATCACAATGTAGGTAGAGGAGGTCACCTAAGAGGTACACTGGATACATGGCTCTTATGAGCAGATGTGTTGAGACAGAGCCATCTTATTTTAAGGAAGCAGTGCAGCAACTGCTTTGGGTTGATGCCATGGTGGAGGAGTATGAATCCATTGTTCGTAACAGTGTTTGGGATGTGGTCCCAAGACCGGAAGACAAGTCAGTGGTGAGTTTCCAATGGATTTACAAGGTAAAGCAAGTAGTAGATGGTAGTGTGGAGAAACATAAGGCTGAGTTTGTGGCCTGAGGATTTTCTCAGGTAGAGGGGATTGATTACGATGAGACCTTTTCTCCTATTTCAAGGTACTCATCAATCAAATCCATTTTGGCACTATTAGTGCAGATGGGTTGGAAGATACATTAGATGGATGTAAAGACAACCTTCCTTAATGGCATGATTGAGGAAGAGGTGTATATTGAGCATCCTAAAGGTTTTGAGACCTTTGACTGAGAGTCGCATGTGTGCCGACTCAAGTGAGGTTGTATGGGCTTAAGCAATCACCCATGCTTGGTACACCAAGATCAATAGCTACTTCACCGGGTTGGGCTTCACCAAAAGTGAAGTAGATGTGAACCTGTACCATATTGTGGTGGAAGGTAAATTTTTTATTATTGTTTTATATGTCAATGATTTGATTTTGATAGATGATGATAAGCTTATCAAGTCTTGTGAGGAGGATATTAGAAGAGAGTTCGAAATGGAGGACTTGGGGCCCATGCACTACTTTATGGGCATGGAAGTATGGCAAGGTGATGGGGCATTGTTTGTCTCTTAGGGAAAGTATGCCAATGAGATACTCAGGAGGTTCCACATGGAGAGAAATAAACCCATGGAGACTCCTATAGAAGCTAATTGGAGGAAGGAGGATGCTACTTCAGGTGAAGTAGAGGAAGATATTGTTTACACATAGCTTGTGGGTTCACTCATGTATTTGGTGAACACACGACCAAACATGTGCGATGCAATTAACCAACTTAGTCAAGTGATGGTTAGGCCAACCAAGATTTATTGGAGGCGACCAAGCATGTGTTGAGATACCTCAGAGGCACTACTCAGTATGGATTGTGGTACATACAGACAAAGGGAGTGAAGATTCAATTCTTCACCGATGCAGATTGGGCAGGGAGTCCATCCAACAGGAAGAGAACATCAAGAGGGATCTTTAGTATTGGGTCAGCAATTGTTTCTTGGTACAATAGGAAACAAATATTAGTTGTACTTAGTTCAGCAGCGACAAAGTACATGACTGCTAGTCAAGTAGCTTATGAGGCCATCAAGATGAGGAAGATTCTGGTTGGTTTGTTTAGTCAGCAAATGGATCCAACTATGATTTACTGTGATAATCAAAGTTATATAAAACTCTCTGAAAATCTAGTTTTTCATGATCGGCCGAAGCATATTGATATCTGGTATCACCATCTTAGAGATTGTGTGAAAAGGAGGATTATGTTGTTGGAGTACATTCCCACAGAGGAGGAGGATGTTAACATTTTGACAAAGGCATTGTCAAGATGTAAATTCGAGTTTCACAGAGACAGGATCAGGGTAGATGATAATCCCTTTCTTGTTGAGAGGGAGTGTTAAAAATAGCAACAAGAAATTCCAGTTTAATTTGTCCTTGAATTAAATTGTGAATTAAAATTGTAGTTCTTTTCTCACTACAACTTGTAATAGTTAACTAAGTTAAGTTGATTTAATTAGCATAGGAAATTCAAGTTGGAAGTCTATCTAGAGTCATGTAAAGTGATCCCTAAATTTTAGGGGGCTAGGTTGAGGATTTTGGAGTTGTAATTAGATAACTCAGTCTAACTGAGTTATAGTCAGTTAAACTAGTTCTAATTGTTGGAGGAACTAGTAGAGGTCTAGTAGTGGATTAGTGCACCAGTGCATCAACTAGTACCACACTAGTTAACTGAATATTCACTCACAAATAATTCATGCATGTCGGTTCATAGGAAGACCCAATTGAGATTAGAGTGCAAGGATGGTGTACTATCAGTTGTATAATTTTCTGAGTTGTACAGATGGTGCATGCAATCAGTTGAGGACATAATTTGGATTGCTCAGTTATGAGGAAGGATTTCCAAAATAAATATGTGTTGTTTCTCTTAGGAATTACGCAAGGAAGTAGGGACTTGGCAAACAACATAATTGGTTAAGTGTTAGCTAGAGCAAGCTTGTGAGGCAGAGAGTTAGATCATACTTGTGCAGGGATTGTTCTAGTGAGAACAAGCATTGTATTTTATTCTCAGATATTCTGGTTAATGCAATATAGATAGTTGGGGTTTTGAGTAGTTTCTTTCCCTAAATAAATATTGTGTTATGTGCGATTGATATTCTTTCTCTTTCTAATTACTTTTTCGTCGATCATTATTGGTTTCTGCTATAAAGAGTAGAGTGGATTCTTGTCTTGTGCCTTAGTACATCACATGAGTTGTTGAATCTATAGAAAAATCTAGACTTTTGTGCATACTGATGATGCAATTATTAAATATTTGATGAATAAGCCTAATTTGAATGCTATAATCATTATATGGTTATTATTATTACAACAATTTGATTTGACTATCATTGACAAGCTAGGAAAAGAAAATGTAGTTGCAATTTTTTTGTCTAGACTTAGTTTGCTTGCAGGTGATGAAGGGATGGTTGGTGATCAAATTGCATATGAGAACCTATTTTATATCTCAGTACTCTCTCCCTGGTTTGTTGACATAACCAACTATCTAGTTGCTGGGAGATTTCCTCCAAATTTATCATCCAGGGAAAAGAGCATAGTTGTAAGGAAAAGTGCCCCTTTCACTTGGATTGGGGGCAATCTTTTCAAGCTGGGACCAGATCAGATTTTAAGCAGATGTGTTAGGGAAGAGGAAGTCTTTGACATCCTCTTAGCCTGCCATGATGGGCCCTATTGAGGTCATTTTACGTCCAAGAGAACAACTTTCAAAGCCTTACAAGTTGGCTACTATTGGCCAACTCTCCATCAAGGTACACGAAGATATATCAACAAATCTAATCAGTGCCAAAGGATGGGGAAACCCACACCTAGGGATGAAATGCCTCTATAACCTCAAGTGGCCTTAGATCCATTTGACAAGTGGGACATGGATTTCATTGGGCCAACTGATCCACCATCAAGGCAGAAAAAGTAAATCATTGTGTGCACATATTACTTGACAAATTGGGCTGATACAAAGGTTGTCAAAGCAACAGCAGAAGAGAAAGTGGCTAACTTCTTCAGGGAAAATATTTTGTACAAGTTTGGGTATCCAAGGGAGATAGTCACCGATCAAGGGGCTCAATTCACATCGTATCTTATTGAGAATATCCTAAGGCAACATAATGTCAAACATATAACATCTAATGCCTATCATCCTTAGGGAAATGGGCAATTAAAGGTTACAAATAGGGAATTGGAGAGAATTCTCACTAAGATTGTGAGCAACAGTAGGAAAGATTGGCCAGACATACTAGTGGAGGCCACTTGGGCCTATAACAACACTTGGAAGACAACTACTGGGTTCACTCCATATGATCTAGTTTATGGGAAGAAAGCTCTGCTTTCTATTGAGTTTGAATATAATACTTTGAGAATGGAAACCCAATTGGACTTAGATATCACCAAAGCACAACGAGAAAGCTTGCTCCAATTGAATGGCTTGCATGAGTTTAGAATGCAGGCCCTCCTCCACACTAAAGTTATACAATTGCAAATAAATCTATGGCATGATAAACATATTAAGGAAAAGGTTTTTCAGGAAGGGGATTGGGCATTATTATATGATTCTAGGTTCAAATATTTTAAAGGAAAACTGATGAAAAGATGGCTAGGCCCATACCTAATAGAAAAATGTCATGAAAATGGAGTTGTTCAAATTAGGACCATTGATGAGGAAGGGATCCCCTTTCTTGTCAATGGTTACATGTTGAAGTTATACAGGAAACCTATGTCTAAGGAAAAATTCATCAATATAATCAACATAGTAGTCAATGTGATTGGGAGCGGCATAGATTCCATTCCATAACACTCTTAGATATCTTTGTTGAAAATAAATAAAGAAAAGGAAAAGGAAAATGGCATGGATGAAAACCTTTTTGAGGCATCTAAGGCCAAATCCTAGGTTGAAAACCTCTATGAGGTAGCCTAGGAGCAAAAAGAGAAGAAAACATAAATAAATATCCCTAGGTGAAAACCTCTCTTGAGGCACCTAGGGTAGGCATACAGGTTGGAAAAATCCTCAGAGGCAACCTTTGTGTCTCAAGAAAAAATATATATATATAAGAAAAGAAAAAACATAAGAAAAGGAATTATACAATTTCTGCAGACCTTTTTGTCGTTTTGAAGGATTATATATAGTTGCAGATTCCATGGCTACAGGGCCAAAATTCTCAAGATTTATTTCATTATTTCATCCATACACTTCCTATCCATTATCTCCACTCATGTGATCACCTCTCTCCACCATCCCATTTTCATAAAATTCAAGTTTCACCCCCTCTCTGGATTGCTACAAGAAGGTCCTATGGTGCTACATGAGGGTTCTAAAAAGCTACAGGAGGGATATCCAAGGACAAGGATAGCCCAACAGGGACCCTATGACCTTGAAAATGATGAATAAGGTTTCCCCATCATGGTCCATCATCCATCCCATTTCACAAAAAATCACTTACTTTGTCTTACCACTGTTGAAAATTAAAAAACACATAGCAGCCATTATCTTCATTTGTACAAGTATACACTACTCCCTCATGGTCCTAGCATTGTCCTAAAGACTTGTTACAAATTCTCTCATCACCCCCATTCAGATTGAAGACCCCAGAGGAAAAAGGAAGGATTACTGTAGGAATAAAACCTCCTCCTATAGTAGCCTCTGCACACATCACAAAAAGCATTGATCTTGTTTTCTCTCATCAAGGGGGGTGATGGAAACTTATGAGACCACTCTAAAGTAGTCATATCACTCCCAAGAGGACTTTTCACCAGAATTAGTAGCTTGAACATCAGTAAGGTACCTACACACACAAAAAACACAACAATCAAGTATCATGAGGAGAAATGAAGAGATACACAGGCAATAAGCTAGTAAGTCAACTCCCTTGATGCCAATGATATGGTCCATCTCCACATGCAAATCCTTGCAACAATTATATCATGAGGTAGTAATAGGTATGGAAAAATATTACCTCCTCCCTATGTGTGAATAACAAAAATGTGTAATTGTCGAGAGGGGATGTTTTAATAAGCTGGAGGTGGCCATTTAACTTGGCCATCCTCGACTAGTAAACTAAAAGTGATTAAGAGAAAAGGGGAAATAATTACTCAAAGTGGGGACAACGATCCAAAATAGGAAATCCCTTATGACTGCCAGGTCACCACAACGCTCCAAGCCTAAACAAAAAATGGCATATTATGTACCTAGGCTCAAGTTCTTTTGCATAATCACTCATTTCAAAAATAGTTAGGGAGAGGACAAGCTCGTGGTGCCATCGAGGAATTTCAAACCCCTTTCTGCAATTTCTGCAAGAAGGAGCTAAAGGCAAGCCTGTAACTACTACAAGAGGGCTGAGAGATTTCTACAAGAAGGTTGAGAAGGTGGAGAAGAGCCAGAGAGGTTCGAATTGATATCCAAATTACCACCTTCATCCTAGAATACTTGAAAAAACATAAGTGCCATCATCTCCTTCATCCATCCATCAGATTTCATGCAAATTTTACTTCAAATTATATAGGTAGTGGCAGTCTAATTGTGAAATTAAAAGGTCTTTTCGAGTAGTAGGGTGATGGAAATGTAGGAAATTGTCATTAACAAGGAATTTTTAACCCGCTGCTGCCACTCAATTACACACTGAAACTATAGAAGAAGTATCTCTCCCTCACTTAATGAAGAACATAAAGAAGAGATTGGGGGGGGGGGGGATTTAACAGGAGGGAGCCTTCAAATAATGAGAGAATCCACCTACACCCTCCTGTGGTAGACATTTATATAACACACTAGTGGCTAGGATTATTTGAGTTATTGAAAGGGTATGATGATGACCTTGGCTTTGAATTTTCCATGGCTCTAAATTCAAAAACATAAGACAATGCCACCAATATGATGAGGGGGTTGGATATCTCTCTCAACCCTAAAATAATTAGCAAAGTAACAACCCTACCTCTAGGAATCAAGTGGAGCAGAGAAGACAAAGCCACCAGTGTCACTGCTAAAAATAATTTCTTCACTGCCAATGAAAATCTTGTTGAGGACAAGAATGGAGTTAGGAGGGAAAGCCTACCTTATCCTTGGGATGAGGTGGCCTACCATATTCTGAAATACATATCTTGTGAGGGAAGAATGAGTGTGTTATATGCTTACCACTTTATATTACTTCATGAACTCAAGTTCTAGGCAGAATTTCCTCTTGCTCAAATCATTAGTGTTCCATACATCCTCCTGCATTCCATCAGGGACATGAGTCAAAAAGTGAGAGAGGGAAAACACCAACACCTAAGGCACCATGGCCTCATTAAACTGATATTGGTGGATGCCTTGAACAATTTGAGAATCCCTGTCCTTTGGTCCAAATCCATAAACATGGATAGAGAAAACTTCATAGAGACACAAACCCTCACACCAGGTGAGACCCCAACCTCTAGTGTTGGAGGAAGAGAGGGAAATATAGAGGAAGAATAAGAAAGGGAACGGATAGAAGAGGAAGAAGTAGCAGGGTCAGAAGAAAAGGAAAGAGAGACAGAAGAAAAATTGATAGTAGAAGAACCAGAGATGAAAACAAAGGAGGAAGAAGAAACAAAGGTAGAGGTAGGAGAAGCACAAGATGAAAAAGAAGAGGGGAGAAAACAGGAAAGATCAAGTCCTAAGAAGACTACTGAGCCCAGAGAAACAAAGATAGCCCCAAAACAAACAATTTTGTCTTCAAGAACCACTGAATAGGAGGTAGCTACAACTTTAACTCCCTTAAGCACCCCAATTAAACCTAAAAGGAAGAGACAAAGGCAAGCCCCCCTATATTTTAAGACTAGGAAAAAAAATAAGATCAAGCAAGGGAGGCCACAAAATCCCACAAATGTCTCCATCACAGTTGAGGAGTCACCAAGCAAGAAAGAGGAGTTAGGTCCAACTACAGCAAAAATCGAAGAGGTTACCTCCCCAAAAACCACAATAAAAACTCCTATAGCATATGTAAGGAAGCTTACCACTAGATCAACCTCCTTCAAGCAACGCAAGACGTTAACAACCCTCCAACAAGAAGAAAAAGGGAAGCTATAGGAGGGGCATAGTATGCTACAGGAGGAACAGAGTATGCTACAGGAGGGACAGAGGATGCTACAGGAAGAACAGAGTATGCTATAGGAGGGACAAAGGATGCTACAAGAGGGGTATAATGAGCTACGGAGGGGGAAAATGAGCTACAGGAGGGGCATAATGTGCTGCTAGAGGATAAAAATGTGACACAATAGCTACAAGAGGTAGAAACCTCCCCAAAAACATTTGAGAAAGACTTTCCAGAGCTCAAGGAGCCTAGTCCACAACCTAGCCTAAGATCCAGCTACAAATTCATTGAAGGAGGGAGGATTATTCCCAAGAAATTTGCAGTTCCACTTTTCTATGAGCTGGAAACAGAAAGAGAAAGAACCAATAGGTGGATGCAAATTTCTAAGTCTAAGAAGGTAGAGGATGTAGGCCTTATGGAATAAAAGGTCCTTTAAATGGGCAAAGAATTAAGTTAGCTAAAAATGAGGGAGTAAACAATGAAGGAGAAACTACAGGCATACAATATGTGGTTGAGAAAGAAGTTGCAGGAGAAATAAACCCAACTTTCTACCATGGAAAGCCTACCCATGAAGGCATTACAGTGCAAACAACCATCCAAGTCTTATGCACTCTTTCTCAAATAATAGTGGCTGCAATTCCAAATCAAAACCTTAGCACAACATGGATCTATTCCCTTTCAGGATTACAAACAATTCATTTAATTTTGCAACCAAGCTAGCATGGAGGACAAAGCAAAATTGCCTGAGTTTTACATACACAACCTCACTCTTACTAATATGTGTTTTTGGGATCCCAATGCAAGATTGGGGGATAAAAAACTAATGGCCTTCACATCTTGGATGACTCATGAGGAGGCAAGAGTCAAGGAAGTGAAGAGAGTATTGGAAAAGGAGGAAAAGGAATCATTATATGTCAGGGCAGAGCTAGTGAGCCCAATTGATGTCATTAGGAATCATAACATCATCTCCAATGATGTTGATTTAGCGCCTAAATACCTTACTAGCTGGGAACAAGCCATCCTACATTTTGGAGACACATTCAAGTTTTTAGGAACATAAAGCCTGGAAGCATTCCAGAGGAGATGGCATGCCTTACCTCACAACCTCCATATTAGAGAATACCACTCTCCTGAAAGGCTAAGGAATGCCTTAGAGAGGACACCCATGTACAAGAGGATCATGTAAAGGTTAAAAGTTAAGTGGATAGGACTCAATATTAGTCCACCCTTGCTACTAGGCCTATAGGAGGGAATAGATGAAGTAGAAGAGCAGAAGGAGTGGACAAAAAAGGAAAAGAATGTAGGATTCTATTCCTAAGAAGGAAAACCATCTAAGGAACCCTGGGATGTCAGGGAGGCCACCAGGGCCATGAAAGAGATGCACATAGATGACTGAGCTGCTCATAGGATGAGAAACAATTTCAGTAGGGGGTTGATGATGAGTCTTGTCAATAGGTACATTATAAGGGTCATGATGCCATCCTCCACTTTGAGAACTATCTCTTTCTCACATTTATTTGCATTTTTTGTTATATTATGCTTAGTGAGAAGGGTAAGAGATGTTTTCTATGTCATGTGGCCTAATATGGTTTAATTGAAGGAAATGGAACATTTTTTAGATTATTTCTATGCAGGGGCTCGAGGTAGACAACATGGAGAGATTCTATGGGGTTGTCCACCTCTTTATCTCCTTCAATTAGCCCAAGATCACAACACTCTCTCTTCAGCTCGAGGTCACTGGAAGCCAAGAAAGACGAGGTCATTGGAAGCCAAGCAAGTGCAGTTATTGAGGAATAAGACCCACCATTCTCGAGTTGTGGGAGACAAATATTCCTATTTTAAAGGGAGCTGCTAGTAGCTACCTTCTTGTATGAATAAGCATGTAAAAGAGCTCATTAGGATTCAAGTTTTGTTTTCATCTAAGTAGCTATTGAGCTCAAGTAGTTGGCATTGTTATTTTTTATTGTTATGTGATGTATATGACATTGATTCAATGATAATGAGAAGATACGTATTGGTTCATCACTGAGTTAGTTCTAGAGGACTGAGGCTCTTGGGTTTGTGCCCAACCCCAGTGGCTTAGGTCCCTCTTGTGTATTCCTATCTCTTTTGAGTTCAATGTGCTTATTAGTTTCTTGCATTTCATTAGAGAATAATCCATAAAAAACCTGTGGTTGCAACCCCTACCTCATCTCTCTCATGGGAGCAAGAATAGAAGGATTTACAACCACAATCCAAAAATATTATGTTTATGATTTCTTGGAAGAAGATTTATGTTTTTAAATAATGAATCCATACAGGTGAGGATAGTTTTAGGTAGAGGAGGAATGACCTGTTGTAGAGTTTTAGGGTTCATAAAACTCTACAACAGGTCATTCCTCCTCTACCTAAAAGATTTATGTTGTTTACTTTGTTTTTCATGTGCTTACTGTAGCTTAAGAGTTGATTTATTAATTAGATTAGAGTTTTGGCATAGATTAGATAACATTTAAATTCAACCCATCTTTTCCACTATTAGTTGTTTCATTTTGTCAATGATAAATGGGTATATGCATGTGATGATTATAGGGATGTTTGGATCTACAAGAAAGGGAACCTTCACCACCTCCATCTTTGATTTCCTCACCTTCTCTTATGAATCCCAAACTTTTTCCTAACTTTTTTTCATGATATCATTTTCCTAGACCACCGAGAGTATCTCTCCCAGTGCACAACAAGCCTTCAAAAGGATCTGAGCTTGGCTAGAGGCTTTGGCCACCCTTTAATCATTTAACTCAACCTCAATCCACCTTTCCATACCGTGAACCCATCATTTCCACCTCCTAAACCTTCTCGAAAACCTTCCTGTAGCATTATAGGCCTTCATGTAGTAATACACGATACTTGTATCAGCCTCCTGTAGCACACATATACCACCCTATTTCTTCACCAATTTTGACCTTTGCTGTAATTTAGACTTAGTTTAGAAGTATGATGACCCCCAGTTGTGACTCCATGATCAAGGGAAGCTCCTAGACCACTCCAAACCCTCCTTTTCTTTCACTGTAAAACATAATAGTGTTAGTTTCCTTATCATATATTTGGCCCAAATAGAACATTGATTTATATGCAAGTGTGACCTAGATAGATGATACATAGAATATTGAGTTATGATTTGGTAGGATAGTTTCTTGTTTGCAAGTATATTTGGTAACTAGATGGTTGATTACAAGATAATGTAGTTTCCTTTCTACTAGTGTAGCTCTTGTTTTTTCATGAATTAATTCAGTATCATTTGCAAGTTGAAATTAGCAGCATTTCCCTTTCCATAGTTAGAGATAGCTTCTAAATTACACCTTCATTAGCTAGTTTTCATTCTAATTTAGTATGAGGAAAGCTCTTGGAGCATTATTTATCAAATGTCCTAGTTGAGGGTGGCATGATTAGAATCCCATCTACTGTGCATATAGCACTGTAACCTTGAAGTTTGTATGAACTAATGATCCCTAGTATTGTGGCAAGGATGTTGCAACTCCTAGGGTGACCAAATTTACTTTATCAACCCAGGGTTCGTACAAACTTGGAGGTGACAATGTTATACGCACAGTATATGCAACAATATACTCTTGTCACTTCTTAATTGGGGCGATAGACCACTAGGGTTTTTCAAACTAGTCTTCTATTGACTAGAAGGAGGCTGACTACTGACAGTCAATGTAAAGTTGTCTTTAGTGTAGAAAGTAAATGCTTGCGTATGTTAAGGAAATGAAAGTGTTGAATAGAAAGTGCAATGAAATGGCATGAAATTACCTAGCTAAGAATCAACACAAATTACTTGAAGAAGAAACCTAATTTAACCTTGCATTCTATCATGTAGTTATCTGGACTAAGTAAGCATGGAAATGATCCTAACATTGCTAAGAATGATGTATGCATGCACTAGCTAAATATTGTAGAAAAGATTCTTTTGGTTTTCAATTCAGAAATGTAAATGTTAAGATAAACAAGATGATCTTTTGTAGGGGAGGAAGGCATGGGAAAACTGGTCAAAATTGGTATTGAGGGGTATGGAGGTCAAGTTGAAGGCCTACCCTAGGCTTTGATCATCATTTTTTCCCAAAATAGTCTAAAACAGTCTACTACAGGGTTTCTTGTAGTTGCTACAAGATGTCCCAGTTTACTACAGGAAACTTAGTTGAAAGATATAGGAAGGTAGGGAAGGTGAAAGGAAGCATTGGGAAGGTGTATAATGGTGGAATAAGGTATGGGGAAGGTGCACACTTCCCAAGGATCAGCCCAATTCTCTAGGATGGTTGGATTTTCTCAAGGTGGCTATCTACAATGGCTACAAAACAGAAATCAAAATTGATGATTAGTAGGATTTGGTGAGAGGTGGAGAAGACATAGATGAGGCTGGTGAAATGAGTTCCTCCATGCAAATCAACAACTCCTACAACACACACATATTCATTTCTTCATTTATGTACAACTTCATGGAAAATATGAGTTGAATTTGAAAAACTGGTTTATTGATGACTAATGGATCAAATCTATGGAATGGAATGTTTTCTAATCTACAACAAACTCAAGAAACCAAAATGAAAATTGCAAGTGCTTCTAAGAAATCATTAACAATGATCTACTCAACAATAAATCCTAAGCTATGTAATAACTAAAAGATAAATATGTTTTTGGGACTGTGAGAGTGGGGCCCTCAAACCATGATCCCATGAGGGAGATGAGGATGAGACCATTGTCACAAGATTTTATGAAGTCTTTTCTTTCACTACTGTAACACTGATCTACTTCTCCAACTAATGGAATCAAAACTAACAAATCATGCAAAGACTTGTAAATTAAACAAAACATAGATAACTTCAACAACTAATCTATGATTCTAATATAAGGATACATGTAGAAAAAGATGAACCTATGCTGCTAGGGTTGGTTCCTAACCTAAGAGATTCAACCCTCTAAGTCAAATCAGTGTTGGATCAAAGAAACCCTTTTCATTATCACCAAAATGTCAAAAATAACATGAGAATAATAGTCACAATATCTTAAGCTCAAAATTTCCTCTTGGCTACAATAAAATGTCCAATCCTAATGAGGCCCCAGGCATTCTTATTTATACAACTGAAGCTACCAACAACTTCCTTAAAATTAGGGAGGCTTGGCTCCCAAACTCGAGATTGAATTGTCTTCAGCTATCACTGGCTTGGTTACTTGTAACTCCGAGCTGCTGAGATCTAGAGGAGGAATCTTCGAGTGATTGAGGAGTTAAGGAGGGAGACCCAATATCCTAAAATCCTCTTGCTTGTCTACCTCTAGTTCCTGCACTTAAATTAGCCCAAAACGACTCCAAATACTGCAATTAATGCACATTAGGCCACATGACATAACATCTCACCTTTACCCTTCTCGCTAAGAAAAAAAATGATAAATTATGTAGAGAAATGTGAGAAAAGTTGATTTTAATAAGCTAGAGAGTGACATTAAGGCCCATTTAATTTACTTATTGATGAGCCTCATCATCACCCCCCTACTGAAAGTTTTGCTCATTGTTGAAAATGGCAATAAGAAATGCTATAAATAGAAATGCTATAAATAACATTGCTATAAATAGCATCTCACATACCAGTGTTGGATATATCAACAAGGAATGAAAAAATGGAAATGCTAAAAATAGCATTGCTATAAATAGTACTTCGGGATAGATTCCAATTTTAGTTAGTCCCTGAACTAAAATTGAGAAGTAAAATTCGAATTTGATCTTAGCAGCTGTTTGTAAAATAATTAATTAATGTATCTTGAGTTAATTAGTTGTAGGAAATCAAACATGAAGTCTATGTGAAGACATGCAATAGTTTCTCCATTGATTGAGGAAGCTATCCCTTGATTAAAGGAGATCAGGATGAGTTGTACTTTGAGTTGTAATTAGTTAGCTTAGTTAACTGAGTTGAGTCCAGTTAGATTAGTTCCAACAGCTTGTGGAATTGATTTTGTGAGTCTACTTAGTTAATGCATGCATGCATGTAACTACAACACTTCAGATAACTGAATATCCTCTCATAAATAACTCATGCATTTTAGTTCAGTCAGAGACCCAGTTGAGATCAGAGGAAGGGACAATGTACTATCAGTTGGAGGAATTTTCCTATATAGGAAGCTCATCCATGCTGAAGGAATTATCTCCTTCAGGCTTGCACAACTACTTCTGAGTTTAGTGAGCAGTATGAGAGGTGAATTCGCACAGGTGGTAGCATTGGAACCTAGGAGAAACTGTGCAAGTAAATAGGAGGCTTGGAGGGAAGAGGAGAAGGTTTGTGAGAAGCCTTTGACTGTCTATGAGCAACAAAGGGATTATACTGAGAGCTAGATAGCTTGTGAGCTAAAGCTTTGTGTAATCCAGAAATATTTCCACTTGTATGATAATACAGATAATAGGGATTTTAGCTGAGGCTTTCCCCAGAGTATTCTTTTGTGTTTCATGTGCATGATTTGTTCTTCTCTGTTATATGTGTTCTATTTGATCTTGCTCAAAATCAATTAAGCTTCCGCAAGTTTGTTTGTAGAAGCAGATCAAGTATTTTTCTTTAGTATATTACATAATCTGTTGATCTACAGTGGGAAATTCTACATGGTATCAGAGCAAAGGTGTGTTATGGGAAAATTTAGTGTTTCTTCAAATGGCTAACCCCTAGACCTAGTAGCAAGTCTAGAAAAATAGCCAAAGTAATTCCAATTATTTTCCTATAGATAATAGATAAAAGAAAGAGGAGCAATAGAACCTATTAGGGCCTAAATCTACCTCACGCTGAAGGAAGGCAGGTCTAGGGTAACATCAAACCTTGCTTAACTTGGCAGCTAGCCCTACCAGGTCAGGAGAGGGCTCTCTCCTTGTCAATCTCAGGAAATATAGCAAGTGAGACTTGAGATGACTAATGTAAAGACTAATTTTAGGCTAGGTATATGCTCAGAGGAGTTTGATTGAGTTTTATGGTTGATTGTTGGATCAAATGTGAAAGGCAGATTTGGGTCCGGGGAATGAACTTAGTCTTGTAGAGGTTTCTGTAGGGCAAGGTAGGCAAATGATTTAGTACTTTGAATTAGGTGAAATGGAGAGTCTTAACACTGGTTAGGAGTTGGAGAGGGCATGGAAGTGTCATGAGGCCTCTTCAAACAGTAGAAAACATGTAAAACTAATGAAACACTAAGGTAGAGCACCGCAATATCAATGATTTCCACCTTTATACTTGATTCATTTAGTTAAGTAGAAAAGAGAGAGATAATGGCACACATAAACATATGATAACTTGAATAACAGAAGGAAAAACAATACTAAGTCACCTTGCCATAAGAATCCCACAAAATGATGCAAACCCTTCTCTATTTCCTTGCCAAACTGCAGAAATGATGTACAATAGTGCTCAAAGCATTCACAAGAGTCCAACATTTACAAATTACTAAAAAAGTACTAAATATAGGCAACAAACCACCCATGCTAGCCTTTAGGGGTCGAATTCATGAGTTTAGGAGCTGTTTCAACAAGATCTAAACTAAGAACTGAAAAATAGGCAGTGGAACAACTTGCCTCTAAAACCTAGGAAATTGATTCATTCAGTTCAAAACCACCTATACATGATATATCTACCTCCTTGAGTCAATTTTCATAATTTTTTCATCAAAGTACATCAATTTACATCAATTTACATCATGAGTTTGACCATGAGAGAGAAAAAGTCAAACTGAGAAAAAACTAGGCGAAAAACAGAGTTTTTGAGCAAAATTGGCACTTTTTCATCCTGTGCGTAACGCCACTTTTTCTGTGCATAATGTTTTTTTCCAGCTGATTTTAGAGGTCTTACCCTTCACCAAATTTTCTCCAAAAATCAGTTCTCCCAACACTACTTCCCGTGTGGCCAAAAAGTGGCAGAGAGGGCATTTTTGAGGTGTTTTTTACCCTTTTGGAGGCCCAAAACTTGTCAAAACTTCCTAGTAATTTCTGGGTATGCATAATTTTTCCTAAGGAATCCAAAAATGTAAAGCTTTCCTCCAGAGGAGGTCCTATCAAAAGCGAGCACCGGGTGGCACTATGCACCTGCTGGAAAAACCTGTTTTTTCCTTAAGAATTTCAAAATTGCCAAAACGTTTGCCAAATTTCTTGAAATTTGGCATGAGTGATCTGCATCAAGTACTCTGTTGGGCCAATGAATCTTCAACCAAGATCTTGAGCTTATCTTTCTCTTTCTTTCTCCTCAAATTCTTCCTCAACGTGGCTTTCAAGCTCCTTATCCTTGCTTTGCAAATCTTGTTTCGTGCCAAATAGTGATAAGCCATGTGCCGCAACATCTTTTTCTCCTTGTTGGCTTTCTCAAGCAGCTTCTCCAAGTGCATATTTTCTCTCTCTAGCCAAGATTCTTGGTCAACATCAATCTCTTGCTCAAGCGGTGTCAATTTGACTTTCCTCTTCTTTGTTACTTGCTTGTTTTCCCTTATGGTTTGTAGCTCCATGATTGTCTGCTTATCTTCCAACTGCTCATTCCATTGCTCAAGGTAATTTATGATCCACTTAGCTCTTTTAAGGTTAAGAGATAACTCATGGATTTTAGCTTCTTGTTCTTTGATGATCTCCTTGAGTTTTGAGCTTTGGGACCCCAAATCAGTATCCTCATCCTGAATCAAAATGAAATCTCTCTCCTGACCTTCAGAAATCCCTTCATCATGCAATGGTTGTTTCCCTTTATCCTATACCTACTTTGCTGAAGAAGAAGGCAAAGCCCCTTTCACCCCAGGTGAAGATAGCATTTGCCTATGGTCCGATGAAGGAAACGAGACCCCTTCCACCCCAGGTGGAGATAGTACTCGTTTGGCAGCTGCAAATAATCTCCTTGTGCCTTTTTGATAAGTGATAAATACTGGCACACCTGTAGTTTGAGTCTCACGAACTTCTTGTTGATTTGAAGGCCCTCTTGTCTCTTGAAATACTGATGAGGTCACTTGAGGGCTTTTTAAAACCTCATGTGAAATGAAAGCATCCCATGAAACATTCAACAAGCTTAGCTGATGCAAAACAATAATCTTGATCAATGCAAACTGATAAATGTTGTTGTACTGTTGATAAGGAGGTTTTCTTTGCACCAATGTGGTCATTTTTTCAATATTTCTGCATATGAAATAGGGGAGGTTCATCGTCCTCACTCTAGTGAAATGCATCAATAATCTAACATGATAAGTGTACAAGCGAGAAAATCTCCCTTCACAGCTGAAGTGTTTGATAATGAGCTTCATGAGTGGAGCATATGTGTCCTGTAGGTATCTGAAAGGAAAGACCCTATTGATTTGGTTCTGATAACTAGCCTTGATATAAGGCTCATAATGCTCTTTGTCCACAAGCTGTCCTTTGTTCCACTGTTCACCCACATTAGGAATACTTGTTGCTTCAACTATAGTTTCAGGTGTCAAAGTGAAGATAACACCTGCTAAATTGACCTGGCCATTGTGAAGATGGAGAACAAATAGTCTAGCAAGTTCATGTTGGTATTTCACCCTTTCCACCATCTCACAAAACCGGTAGCAAGACTGATGTTTGAAACATGCTACTGCAAGAGGACAAGCCAATAACTCTGCGAGTGTAGTGGGCTCCTCCTAGATGTGTTTCCCTCCCTTATGTGGTTTTCTTGGTGCATGAATCTCTTGGGAGGAATCACTCACAGTTTCCTCATCCCTTTCATAAGCTGAATCTATTTCCATATTTGCGACTGTATGGTGTAAAATGATGAGTATGAAGAGATTTTATATCAAGAATAGGTCACTGCTATTTGATGAATGGGACTGATGAATGGAGGATTTTGATGCTAGTTGTAGGGTTATTAGGAAGTGATAGGGTTTGGGTATGCAGATTAGGGTTTGGGAATAGTGGGAATTAGGTGTTAGGGTTTTAGGTTTTTTGGGATAGGGGGGTAGGATGAGTGTAAATGAGAGAGGGAAAGGGAAATGAAATGAGGGAAATTTCAGTGGAGAGGAATGTGAAAATGATGCAGGAGAGTAAAACAGCAAGAATGACAACTTTCAAAACCCTTGACAATTTTTTCAATATAACTGTGCAACAAATTAGGGTTTGATCTTTCACCTATCAAAACGTCATGAAGGAGGACAAAATCTCTTACAATGGCAATTAGGAGGCTTTACTTACTTGGAAGAATGAAGTTTGAAAAAATTTGGAGCTTGGCAAGGTCGTTTGAGTGAAATTTAGGCTTGGCAGACTGGTGCACCGCGCCAACACTCAGGTGCACCGCACCAGTTCAAATCCCTATGTATTTCCTGTGTTCTATGTGCCGTGCCAGGTAGGTTCACTACACCTATGCCTTGGTGCACCGCTCCAAGAAGAATTTCACTGTTTTTCTACAATTTCTCTTTCTTCACCTCAAATCGCGATTTTCGCCTTTTTTTCTCACTTTAGCACAAAAAATGAAGTCTTCAACACAATGGCCACTTTATATACAAGTGAATTTAATTTTTCATTTAGAAAACCCACTTTCTAATGTTTTCTTTTTTCACTTTGTTCTTTAAAAACTTTGTTTTGCAGTTTGGCTCTCTTTTTGACATTGGATGAACTAATGCTTGGATTTTCTTGTCTCTTTTGTAGGAATTGGAGTGTAGGAGTTTGGCAAGGTGACCAAGGGCTGTAGCTGAAGCTTTATTACATATGAAAACATTAAAATTACATAAAATTTGTACATAAAATAGAAAAACTCTGTTTTCACCTCAAAACAGAGTTTTGAGGTAAAAACCCTTTATGAAGCAAATTATCAGTGAAATTTGTGATTTTATGAACTTATTAAACATCATCATGTGTCTGCTGACCTCTTATCGAGTTTTTGAAGGCCATGGTGACAAACCCTAGACCTAATGAGACCTGAAAACCCTAAAATGACTTTTGCAAATGGAATGAAATAAAAATGATAGCGAATGATCTATACATGTGAAAATAGGCCAGCAGATGAAAAGCATGACAGAAATTGACAAAGAACCACTACCATCAGATGATCCATGACCTAATGGAGTGCAACTGATCGGATGAGACACCTAATATGCATGAAAAAAGAGAAATTTGATCATTGATGGAGGGATGAAGATACTGACACTAACAAAACCAACATGTTATCTTTCGCTCAATCCTTCTTCCCTTTGATCGCTTTTGCCGCTCCCTTCCGTACTTAACTCACTTGGAAGGCACCTGCACACAAGACAAGCCAAAAATCATTAAAGCATACATATCGATCTGTTAACTAAACATATTATAAAATCGAAAGTACAATATACATCACATAACACATGAATGGGAAAAAACATAGAACTCTTTATTAATAGAAGGAAAGATTACAACCTGTTAGTGTCGCTATCTTCATACCTCCATCAGTGATCAAATTGCTCTTTTTACATACATATAAGGTGTCCCATCCGATCAGCTGCATTCCATCAGGTCATGTATCAAACTGATGTTAGTGGTTTCATGTCAATTTCCTTCACGACGTTAACTTCCTGACCTGTTTTCACATTTTTTGAGGTCATTTACTGTCATTTCGTTTCATTTCATTTACAAAATTCAGTTTTAGGGTTTTAGTCTCACTAGGTCTAGGGTTTGTTATCATGGTCATCCAAAACGAAAAAAAAGGTCAGCAGGCACATGAGGAGGTTTTATAAGTTCATAGAATCATAAATTCACTGATGATATGCTCAATGAATGTTTTTTAACTCAAAACTCTGCTTTGAGATAAAAACAGAGTTTTTACATTTTATGTACAAATTTCATGTAATTTAAAGTGTTTCTATATGTAATAAGTTCAGTAGCTGCTCTTGGTCACCTTGTCAACTCCAACCACTGCAAAAAAAAAAAAAAACACCAATGCATCAGTCCATCAATTGATCAAGAAAAGTCAAACTTCATTAGAAAAACAGAGTTTTTGAGAAAAAGTGACTAAGACTTTATAAAAGTGGGCTTGCAATGGGGAAATATTAAAGTGCATCCATTTATACAGTGAATTCATGCTAGTCATCCATTTCATTGTGCAAAACATCTTTAAAGAGCCAAAATCACGATTTGTAGGGAAATCAACCAAAGGAGGAAGAAAACCCTGTTTTTGCAGCAAACTTGCCTGGCACTGCACATCAGCCAATTTTAGCCAGTGTTAAAATACAAAGGTGCTGCGCATCAGGAGGGTGCTGCGCATTGGGCCCAGTGCACTGCGCATTGACTAGGAAGGTCCCAAAATCATTCCAAATCACCCAAAACTCTCTCAAACACTGAATTTCTCTCCTACAAGTTTTCATTGATCTTGAGCTCAATTTGGTCTTCTTCATGTTTTCTTCATGAGTTTTTGTATCTTGAAAATCAAACCCTAGCTTGTCTTCATAAATTTCCATTTCATTGCAAAAATTTCACTCCATAACAAAACCAACATCTTTTTCCCCTTTTCTACGCTTCATTGCCCTAAATCAATCCATTAAGTCCATTTTCCCTTTCCCTTTCACCTAAAGAAACTAATTCCCTTTATCAAACCCTAAGTCCCTCATTAGTCAAAACCCTAATTTCCTAAACATGTCCCTTCATTCCCCAACTCCATTCCACATTTGCAAAATCTCTTCATACTCATCTTCCTTGTCCTCGCCCATTATCATTTCCACCATATAATCATCACATCATATCCCTAAGACAAGCACCATGGCAAGAAGTAGTGAATCAAGTTTTGAAGAAGAAACACTTAGTGATAGATCAAGGGAAAGAAATGTACAACCCAGGAGACCTCACAAGGGTGGAAAAATCATTAGGGAGGAACCTATTAGCATGACTGAACTCCTTGCTTGCCCTCTTACCACCACATGTTTCAGATATCAGTCTTGTTTTGAGTTTTTTGAGATAGTTGAGAGGGTTAAACACCATCATGAGTTAGAAGGGCAGTTTGTCATAAACATGGAAAATAATGTGGTGCACCTTGCTGGGATCAATTTCACTTTTTAACCAGCTATCATTGTAGAAGCTACAAGAATGCCAGATGTAGGGAAAAAGTGGAACAAAAGGCAAAATATCAGTAAACAGCATTATGAACCTTATATCAAGGCCAAATACCATGGTAAACTTAGCAGGGTGTTTCCTTTCAAATTCTTGGAGGACCAGTATGTTCCACTCATGAAACTTATCATCAAATATTTTACATGTGAGGGTAGGTTCTCTAGACCTTATGCCTACCACATCAAATTTCTTATGCACTTCACCAGTGTCAGAATGATGTGCATTCCATATTTCATATGTAAAAACATAGAGACGATGACAATTATTGCAAAAAGAAAACCTTTCCCTCAGTAGCTCAACAGTATTTATCATTTTTTTTTCATTAAAATTGTGGTTTTGCATCAGCTCACTTAGTTGGGAGTGTCCTGGGAAAATTTCATTGCCCATGAATTTTTCAAGGGTCCTCAACTATTTTCATATCATCATGAGGAAGGTGAGCCTTCTGGGCAACAAAAAGAGCCTGAAAGAAAAACTGAAGAGGCTCAAGTTCCTGTGTTTGTTACTTATGAAAGAGGCACTAGGATGCTTTTTACAGCTGCCAAATGAGTACTATCTCCACCAGGGGTGGAAGGGGTCTCGTTTTTTTCACAGGATCATAAGAAAATGCTATCTTCACCATGGGTGAAAGGGGCTTTGCTGTCTTCTTCAGCTGAATAGGTACAGGGTAGAGACAAAGGAAAGCAACAGGTGCATGAAGAGGGCCCTACTGAAGGGCAAGACATGGATTTTGTTTTGGTTGAGGAGGATGACACTGATTTGGGCTCTCAAAGCTCAAGACTCAAGGATGTGATCATCAAAGAAAAGGAGGCTAAAATCCAAGCCTTATCACTTGATCTTGATAGGGCCAAATGGATCATTAATTTTCTTGAGCAGGGGATAAGCAACTAGAGGACAAAAAAGCTATTATGGAGCTACAAACAATTAGAGAAAACAGGCAAGTGGCAAAAAGAAGAAAAATCAAGATGACATCCCTTGAGCAAGAAATTGAGGTTGACCGAGAATCATGGTTGGAAAGAGTGAACATCCACCTTGAGAAGATGCTTGATAAAGCTAACAAAGAGAAGAAAATACTGTTCCATATGGCTTATCATTACTTAGCTCGGAATAAAATTTGCAAGACAAGGATAAACAACCTAAAAGCTAAGTTAAAGAGAGCCTTGAGAGCCAAAAGAGAACAAGATAAACTTAAAATTTTGGTTGAAGCTTCATTAGCTCAGCAAAGCAATTAGTAAGCTTGCCTCTTGCCAAATTTGAAGAAAATTTGGGAAAATTTTGTCATTTCACAATTTTGTAATTCAAAACAAAAGAATTTTTAGTTGATGCGCAGCACCACTGGTGCTGCGCATTGAGTTGGCTTAGTATTTTGCAAAATGGCTTGCATTTTTGGATTTCTCATGGAAAAATAATGAAACCCAGAAAGTTTCATAAGATTTGGAGGAGATCTGGGTCACCTAAAGGGCAAAAAACACCTAAAAAATGCCCTCTTTGCCACTTTTTGGACCCACAAGAACCAGTCTTGGGAGAAATGATTTTTGAAGGGTCAAATCAACTCCAAATCAGAAAATTCAAAGTGTTATAGAAACTAGACAGGTAGAGATTTCCAATAAGATATCTTGGGCCTGATCTGGTGAAGGGAAAGGCCTCCAAAATCATCCTTGAAGTGGCACTGTGCATCAGGCTCGGGGCATTGCGCATTAGTTAAATTTTTGCCAATTTTGCCTAAAAACTCAGAATTTTGCCTAGTTTGACTGTTAGTTGACTTTTTCTTCTCTCTTTGGTAAATTAATGATGTAATATGATGTAATATGATTTAAATATGATGAAAAATGACTTGAGAGGGTAGATACATTAGTTATAGGTGGTTTGAGCTTTAATGAATCAGTTTCCATAGTTTTAGAGGCAAGCTGTTCCACTGCCTATTTTCTAGTTCCTAGTTTAGATGTTGTTGAAACAACTCCTTGACTCATGGATTCGACCCATGATGGCTAGCATAGGTGGTTTGATGCCTATATTATGTACTTTCTTAATCATTTGTAGAGGTTAGACTTTTGTGGATGCATTGAGCTTTATTGTAAATTACTTCTGCAGTTTGGCAAGGAAATGAACCAGGGTTTTGCAGCATTTTGTGGGATTCTTGTGGTAATGTGTCTTGGCATTGTTTCTTCCTTTGTTATTTAGTGTTTCTCTTATGTGTATATGTGCCAACATCTATTTCTTTCTTCATAACTAAATGAATCAAGAGAATTAGGTGGAATCCATTGATGTTCAATGCTCTGCCTTGAGGATGCATTTAGTTTTTAATGTTTTCTATTGTTTGAAGAGGACTCATGAACTTTGCATGCCCTCTCCAACTCCTCACCAGTCTTTAGACTTACCATCACATCCAATTCAAAGTTCCATACACTTGCATACCTCGCCCCACAGAACCTCCTGCAAATCTGAGTTGATTTCCCAGACACAAAGTTTCCTTCCTCATTTGATCCAGCGACCAACCATTAAAATCAAACAAAATCCTTTGACCTAATATACCTAGCCTAAAATCAGAATTTATTTTCAGTCATCTCAAGCCCTAGTTGCCATATTCTAATTGATATTGACAAGGAGATAGCCCTCTCCCGACCTGGTAGGGCTAGCTACCAGGTTAAGCGTGGTTTGATGTTACCCTAGACCTGCCTTCCTTCAGCCTGAGGTAGATTTAGGTGCCTAACATAATGGCGACCATACTGGGGAACATAGTTTTATATTCCTCAGCAAAAATGTATTAAGTTTAGATTTTATTGTTGATGGTGAATAACAATCAGACACCGGAAGGTTGAAATCATTCACCTCACGACTCCAGTGTCGAAGAATCCCAAGGTTCAGAATTTTTATGGCAACTCTATTCTTCAAGAACCAATAGCCTAAAGATTTTCTTGTTATCAAAATGGATTTGTCTGCTCGAAGGTATGCTCCCATGAGCCGAGATCACATTCCAGGTTTTCCAAATAAAATTCGAAAGATAGATTGGCAAAGGAATTTGCCTATGTTTAAAGATGATGATAGGAATGATGCTACTTTACATCTGGTTAGATTTCACATACATATTCGCAAGTTGAAGGTTGATTTTCCTGAAGATTGCTTGATGAAGATATTCATGGCCACTCTGGAAGGTGAAGCCCGATCTTGGCATGAAAGTTTTCCGCCTACTTGTATTTATTGTTTAAAAGATTTTCATACCATGTTCTTTGAAAGGTATAAAGAATCTTATCCATCCTTAAATTTAGTTTAGAACTGTTGCAAACATGTCTATAGTTTTATTGAAAATCTTGAGAGAATTTATGAAGATGATAACTTCATGGACGATGAGATCATGGAAGCCCTGTATGAAAATCCATTTCAACAGCATAAAGAGATCTTAGTGGATACTTATCAATATGCGCAGGAAAATTTGCAGCAGGATCAAGATCTTAGTACAATGGAAAATGATGAAAGAGAAGTTCTTATTTCAGATCTGCTCATAGCAGATGACAGTATGCAGGGAAATCAAGTTTTAATTTCAGATTGTGATAAAATCAAGTTGACTATTTCAGATCGTGATGATGAAGAGTACTTTGTTCTGAATCCCATGAAGGAGAGATCTGTTGTTGAGATCGTTTGGAAAGAAGAAGACAAAGTTATTGATCCAAGTGTTCTAAGTTCATTAGAACAAAGTCTTCACGAGGAGGTAATCCAGTCCTTTTATGAAAAAAAAGATGAGATCTTTGTTCATGTAAGTGAAAAATCTTCTTTGGATAACTCAGTGGTAAATGATAGAAGTGTTAGTTTCGAGTTTCAAGAACTATATGAACTTTTCCCTCGTATGACTGATGAGTGCGATGACAATTTGATTGCCATGTCATATGAAGATGAGCAACAATGTTTTCAAATTACAGAAGACCATGGAATTGAGGACTGTCATTCAGGTTTCTCATGTTTTGAAATGTTATTTCAAGAAGACAATAATTGTCTGAGCAAAAGAAAACAAAAAGTATTATCTCCTCTGTCTGAAGATGAGATATATCAACTCCTTAAAGTTCAGGTTACAACCCAAGCTAATGCATGTTTGCAATGTTCACATTGTCAAGAAGGTGTTAATGAAGCTTTTTCCACTTTTGAAAATGATAACAGTCTTGAAATTAGATTTATAGATCAACGATCAAATATTGTTTTCCTTCATGAAAATGATAAGGCTATCATGTTTGATGATCTTGAAGAATGTTTTTTGTTTAAGAAAGGCTTAGACTATGAAATTGAGCCCGAGAGAGACAGTATACCAGAAATCGAGTCAGAATTTCTCATGATCGAGGAATTTATAGCTAACACTCAGATAGCAGAAGCTTATACTTCTCAATGCCTTCCCATCAATCAGCAACCAACTGTTCTTTCAGATCAGAATGAAGGGAGTTCTTGTATTTTTGCTGTTTGACCTCAAGACAAGCTAGTGCTTCAGGATTTTCAAGATCCTTTTGGCATTCTTTTGCAAGCATTAGAAAAGATGAATGTAGCCTGGTTTGTTAGCATAAGCCTTGGTTTCAGTTGTTCTTGTGAGTTGCCTACATGTATATCGTTCTACCTGCTCGGGGAAAGTGAGAGCAGGATATCAGTAAGTAGCCATCTATTGGATTGGTTACATTGGAAGGCCCACTTCACATGATTGTACATATTTCATCAATAGGCAGGTGGTTGTCATCATGATTTGAATCCCTCAAGTCTCGATGGTTCGCTGCCATTAAAAATATTTGTAAGTACTTGTTTTAGTTAAGTGAGTCTTGAGTCATTTTTTTTTTAGTCAGTTTCAAGACAGTTTCAGAGTCCATTTGTCTCTTTGAGTCATGAGTGTTTAGTCATGTAATTTTAGCTTGAGTTTTTTATTCCATTGCCCAATGGACGAGGCACTAGTCTACTTGTCCAGAGATCTATGGTTCTTGGCACCTCCTAGGAGCAACCATCCCCATTGGAGCCAATGTTAGTGTCGGTATCTTCATACCTCCATTACTGATCAAATTTCTATTTTTGCATACATATTAGGTGTCCAATCTGATCAGCTGCATTCCATTAGGTCATGGATGAAACTGATGGTAGTGGTTTCATGTCAATTTCCATCATGACATTAACTTGTTGATCTGTTTTCACATTTTTTTAGGTCATTTACTGTCATTCTATTTCATTTCATTTACAAAAGTCAACTTAGGGTTTTCGTCTCACTAGGTCTATGGTTTGTTATCATGGTCATCCAAAACTCAATAAAAGGTCAGCAGGCACATGAGGAGGTTTTATAAGTTCATTGAATCATAAATTTACTGATGATATGCTCAATAAATGTTTTTTACCTCAAAACTCTGTTTTGAGGTGAAAACAAAGTTTTTACATTTTACGTAATTTAAAGTGTTTCTATATGTAATAAGTTCAGCAGCTGCTCTTGGTCACCTTGTCAACTCCAACCACTACAAAAAAAAAAGCACCAATGCATCAGTCCATCAATTGATCAAGAAAAGTCAAACTTCATTAGAGAAACATAGTTTTTGAGAAAAAGTGACTAAGACTTTATAAAAGTGGGTTTGCAATGGGGAAAAATTAACGTGCATCCATTTATAAAGTGAATTCATGCTAGTCATCCATTTCATTGTGTAAAACATCTTTGAAGAGCCAAAATCACGATTTGGAGGGAAATCGACCAAAGGAGGAAGAAAACCCTGTTTTTGCAACAAACTTGCCTGGTGCTGCACATCAACCAATTTCAGCCAATGTTAAAATACAAAGGCACTGTGCATCAGGAGGGCGCTGCGCATTGGGCCTAGTGTGCTGCGCATTGACCAGGAAGGTCCCAAAATCATTCCAAATCACCCAAAAATCTCTCAAACACTACATTTATCTCCTACAAGTAAGTTTTCATTGATCTTGAGCTCAATTTGGTCTTCTTCATGTTTTCTTCATGAGTTTTTGCATCTTGAAAATCAAACCCTAGCTTGTCTTCATAAATTTCCATTTCATTGCAAAACTTTCACTCCATAACAAAACCAACATCTTTTTCCCCTTTTCTACACTTCATTGCCCTAAATCAATCCATTAAGTCCATTTTCCCTTTCCATTTCCCCTAAAGAAACTAATTTCCTTTATCAAACCCTAAGTCCCTCATTAGTCAAAACCCTAATTTCCTAAACCTGTCTCTTCATTCCCCAACTCCATTCCACATTTGCAAAATCTCTTCATACTCATCTTCCTTGTCCTCACCCATTATCATTTTCCACCATATCATCATCACATCACATCCCTAAGACAAGCACCATGGCAAGAAGCAGTGAATCAAGTTTTGAAGAAGAAACACTTAGTGATAGCTCAAGGGAAAGAAATGTACAGCCCAGGAGACCTCACAAGGGTGGAAAAATTATTAGGGAGGAACCTATTAGCATGACTGAACTCCTTGCTTGCCCTCTTGCCACCACATGTTTCAGATATCAGTCTTGTTTTGAGTTTTGTGAGATGGTTGAGAGGGTTAAATACCATCATGAGTTAGCAAGGCAGTTTGTCATAAACATGGAAAATAATGTGGTGCACCTTGCTGGGATCAATTTCACTCTTTCACCAGCTATCATTGCAGAAGCTACAAGAATGCCAGATGTAGGGGAAAAGTGGAACAAAAGGCAGAATATCAGTAAACAACATTATGAACCTTATATCAAGGCCAAATACCATGGTAAACTTAGCAGGGTGTTTCCTTTCAAATTCTTGGAGGACCGGTATGTTCCACTCATGAAACTTATCATCAAATACTTTACATGTGAGGGTAGGTTCTCTAGACTTTATGCCTACCACATCAGATTGCTTATGCACTTCACCAGGGTCAGAATGATGAGCATTCCATATTTCATATGTAAAAACATAGTGAGGATGACAATGATTGCAAAAATAAAACCTTTCCCACAACAGCTCAACAATATTTATCATTTTTATGTCATTAAAATTGTGGTTTTGCATCAGGTCACTCAGTTGGGAGTGTCCTGGGAAACTTTCATTGCCCATGAATGTTTCAAGGGGCCTAAGCTATTTTCAGATCCTCATGAGGAAGGTGAGCCTTCAGAGCAACAAAAAGAGCTTGAAAGAAAAATTGAAGAGGCTCAAGTTCCTGTGTTTGTTACTTATGAGAGAGGCAATAGGATGCTTTTTGCAGCTGCCAAACGAGTACTATCTCCACTAGGGGTGGAAGGGGTCTCGTTTTCTTCACCAGATCACAGGAAAATGCTATCTTCACCAGGGGTGAAAGGGGCTTTGCCTTCTTCTTCAGCTGAACAGGTACAGGGCAGAGACAAAGGAAAGCAACAGGTGCATGAAGAGGGCCCTACTGAAGGGCAAGACAGGGATTTTGTTTTGGTTGAGGAGGATGACACTGATTTGGGCTCTCAAAGCTCAAGACTCAAGGATATGATCATCAAAGAAAAGGAGGTTGAAATCCAAGCCTTATCACTTGAACTTGAGAGGGCCAAATGGATCATTAATTTTCTTGAGCAGGAGAACAAGCAACTGGAGGACAAACAAGCTATTATGGAGCTACAAACAATTAGAGAAAACAGGCAAGTGGCAAAAAGAAGAAAATCAAGATGACATCCTTTGAGTAAGAAATTGAGGCTGACCGAGAATCATGGTTGGAAAGAGTGAACATCTACCTTGAGAAGATGCTTGATAAAGCTAACAAAGAGAAGAAAATGTTGCACCATATGGCTTATCATTACTTAGCTCGGAATAAAATTTGCAAGACAAGGATAAACAGCCTAAAAGCTAAGTTAAAGAGAGCCTTGAGAGCCAAAAGAGAACAAGATGAACTTAAAACTTTGGCTAAAGCTTCATTAGCTCAGCAAAGTAATTAATAAGCTTGCCTCTTGCCAAATTTGAAGAAAATTTGGGAAAATTTTTTCAATTCACAATTTTGTAATTCAAAACACAGGGATTTTTAGCTGATGCGCAGCGCCACCGGCGCTGTGCATTGAGTTGGCTCAGGATTTTGAAAAATGGCTTGCATTTTTGGATTCCTCATGGAAACAAAATGAAACCCAAAAAGTTTCATAAGATTTGGAGGAGATCTGGGTCACCTAGATGGCAAAAAACACCTCAAAAATGTCCTCTCTGCCACTTCTTGGACCCACAGGAACCAGTCTTGTGAGAAATGATGTTTGAAGTTAGGCCCCTATACTACTAGTGTAACCCTTTATTGTTATTAGTACAACCCCCTTATTATATTGTTGTACCCATGTAGTCCCCATATTGTTATTATTGTGCCCCATAGAAGCCCACTATTGTTATTATTATGCCCTTACATTATTATTGTTATGTCGGCTCTGATTATATTATGACCCCTTAGACTCTTATATATAGAAAGGAGGTCTTGTCATTTGTATCATCTAAGAATTGTTCATTTGTGTAATGTAAAGGAGGTTGCCCCCTCGAAGAAGCTAAATTATAAGGCGTTCATCTATCTTTTCTATCTTTCTGTGAGTTGGTTTCATAACATTTAGTATCAGAGCTTCGGATTCTAGGGTTTCGCTGCTTCAAATATGTTATCGTGGAATTTTCACTATAAATCTCTTTTTGTGACATTTCAGAAGTGAACAGAAAAACCCATTTGAGAAGAAATTGCGCTAAACCTCGGGTCCGAATTTCAAAGCTTTTCGCGCTATATTTGCGGAGATATGATCTGAGGAAGTTGGTCTTTTTGTAGACTCCTGAATTACATTCCAAACAAGTGACCTAGGGAAAATAGTCATAACTTTTTTTTTTAGCATCATATTGAAATTTCGTAAGACGTTACAGAAAGAGGACAGATTGTAGTTTCCTGTGTATATGTTTCAGATCCTAAGGTCAAAACAGTGACACGTGGCACTTCATACAAGTTCACTCTTCTGGAAAGGTATATAATAAGGTCATCCTAGGAGATTGTGCATAACTCTCCCTTAGAGAATCTAAATTTGATCATACTGGTGGCATTGGAAAGAGGACACAGAGGACTAATGCAGGTCGCAATTTCAGAACTGGAAGAGCCAAAATTACAGAGTTATAGTCATTTCAATATCGATCTCCTAAAATCAAGAAAAGGCCATATGAGGAAGTTTGATGGCAAGGATCCAGTAAATTGGATACTTCAGATGGAGAAATATTTTGATCTACATGGTGTACCACTGTTACAAAAGGTATATATTGCATCTTCATATTTAGAGCTAGATCAATTTTTATGGTATAAAGGGATTTTTTCTTGTAAACAACTTATTACGTGGTCAATTTTCATAGAGGAAATGATAGCACATTATGAGGATACAAAGAGAAACACCTTCTTTAGAGCAACACCACAACAATTGGAAAGAGTAAAAGGGCTTTGTTACATAGTGGAAACTAAAATTATGGCAACAAGGAAGTATACCCCTCACAACTATAAAGATGGAAGTGTTGTTTCTCCTAGCCTTCCACAACCTACAAGGGTTACACCACAACAATTGGAAGAAAAAAGAGAAAAAGGGCTTTGTTACAATTGTGATAGCAAATGCACTAAAGGTCATAAGTGTGCTGAGAAGAAATTATTTTACATAGAGTATGAAGAGGAGGAAGAAAAGGATCAAGAAACATCAAAAGAAGAGGATATACACCAGGGCCCAACCCCAGAGAAAGAAGAAATGAATCAGACCATATCTTGTAAAGCATTGGCAAGAATTACCACTCCTCAAACTCTTAAGATAGAAGGACATATCAAGAAGAAGAAGGTGCAAGAAGTGAAAGATCATATCAAGAAATAAGAAATGAATCTAGCCATATCTTGTAATTCATTGGTCGAAATTACCACTTCTCAAACTATCAAAATAGAAGGACATATCAAGAAGAAAAAGGTTCAAGCAATGAAAGATCACATCGAGCATCAACAACAAGTTCTCCAACTTTTAAAGGATAATGCCACTTTGGGGCAAAATCGAATAAAACAACAGGTAGATCAACATCGTAGTGAAAAATGTTTTGATGTAGGTGATTGGGTATTTTTACTGCTACATCTCAAGCAAGCTATTTATGAGAAGGAAATGTTGGCAATACTACATGCACTTAAGAAATGGAGACCTTACTGAATGGGAACACACTTCAAGTTAAAAATGGATCATGATAGTCTTAAATACTTTTTAGAACAACTATTATCTTTAGAAGAATAGAAAAAATGTGTCACAAATATGTTGGGTTATGACTTTGACATCATCCATAGAAAATGGAAGAATTTTTTTGTTGCAGATGCACTCTCAAGAAAGGATGAGAATGTGGAAGCATTATTTTGTGCTATTTCTATTATCCAACCAGATTGGATAAACGAAGCAAGGGATGAATGGAAGAAGGACGAAGAAGTGTGGCCACTCATTCAAAATCCGTAGAAGATCCCAATTCAAACAATATTGCCAGAACTTGAAGAGGAAGGAAAAATCATATTGGAACCTGGAGAAGTCACAGAACAAGAACCCAACAGCTATGAAATTGATCAATTTCAGAGTATCTCATCAAGTGGAAGAACTTACCCGCTGAAGATTCCACATGGGAGGACAAGAATATTCTACAGAAACATCAAGAACTACTCAAGTGTTGAGGACAACACTTTTTGAAGGAGAGGGGCATGTTAGGCCCCTATACTACTAGTGTAACCCCTTATTGTTATTAGTACAACCCCCTTATTATATTGTTTTACCCATGTAGTCCCCATATTGTTACTATTGTGCCCCATAGAAGCCCACTATTGTTATTATTGTGCCCTTACATTATTATTGTTATGTCAGCTCTGATTATATTATGACTCCTTATACTCCTATATATATAAAGGAGAGCTTGTCATTTGTATCATCCAATAATTGTTCATTTGTGTAATGTAAAGGAGGTTGCCCCCTCAAAGAGGCTGAATTCTAAGGCATTCATCTATCTTTTCTATCTTTTGTGAGTTGGTTTCATAACAGATCATCAAAGAAAAGGAGGATGAAATCAAAGCCTTATCACTTGACCTTGAGAGGGTCAAATGGATCATTAATTTTCTTGAGTAGGAGAACAAGCAACTAGAGGACAAACAAGCTATTATGGAGCTACAAACAATTAGAGAAAACAGGCAAGTGGCAAAAAGAAGGAAAATCAAGATGACATCCCTTGAGCAAGAAATTGAGACTGACCGAGAATCATGGTTGGAAAGAGTGGACATCCACCTTGAGAAGATGCTTGATAAAGCTAACAAAGAGAAGAAATTGATGTGCCATATGGCTTATCATTACTTAGCTCGGAATAAAATTTGCAAGACAAGGATAAACAACCTAAATGCTAAGTTAAAGAGAGCCTTGAGAGCCAAAAGAGAACAAGGTAAACTTAAAATTTTGGTTGAAGCTTCATTAGCTCAGAAAAGAAATTAGTAAGCTTGCCTCTTTCCAAATTTGACGAAATTTTGGGAAAATTTTGTCATTTCACAATTTTGTAATTCAAAACACAGGAATTTTCAGCTGATGTGCAAAGCCACCAGCGCTGCACATTGAGTTGGCTCAGTATTTTGCAAAATGGCTTGCATTTTTGGATTCCTCATGGAAAAATAATGAAAACTAGAAATTTTCATAAGATTTGGAGGAGATTTGGGTCACCTAGAGGGAAAAAAACACCTAAAAAATGCCCTCTCTGCCACTTTTTGGACCCATAGGAACCAGTCTTTGGAGAAATGATGTTTGAAGTGTCAAATCAACACCAAATCAGAAAATTCAAAGTGTTCTAGAAACTAGACAGGTAAAGCTTTCCAACAAGCTATCTTGGGCCCGATTGGGTGAAGGGAAAGGCCTCCAAAATCAGCCTTGAAGTGGCGCTGCGCATCAGGCTCAGGGCGTTGCGCATCAGGCTCAGGGCGTTGCGCATCAGGCAAATTTTTGCCAATTTTGCCTAAAAACTCATAATTTTGCCTAGTTTGACTGTCAGTTGAATTTTTCTTCTCTCTTTGGCAAATTAATGATGTAATATGATGAAAAATGACTTGAGGGGGTAGATACATTAGTTATAGGTGGTTTGAGCTTAAAGGAATCAGTTTCCATAGTTTTAGAGGCAAGTTGTTCCACTGCCTATTTTCTAATTCCTAGTTTAGATGTTGTTGAAACAGCTCCTTGGCTCATGGATTCGACCCCTGATGGCTACCATAGGTGGTTTTATGCCTATATAATGTACTTTATTAGTCATTTGTAGAGGTTGAACTCTTGTGGATGCATTGAGATTTATTGTAAATTACTTCTGCAGTTTGGCAAGGAAATGACCCAGGATTTTGCAGTATTTTTTGGGATTCTTGTGGTAATGTGTCTTGGCATTGTTTCTTCCTTTTTTATGTAGTGTTTCTCTTATGTGTATATGTGCCAGCATCTATTTCTTTCTTCATAACTAAATGAATCAAGAGAATTAGGTGGAATCCATTAATGTTCAGTGCTCTGCCTTGAGGATACATTTAGTTTTTAATGTTTTTTGTTGTTTGAAGAGGACTCATGAAATTTGCATGCCCTCTCCAACTCCTCACTAGTCTTTAGACTTACCATCACATCCAATTCAAAGTGCCAAAACACTTGCCTACCTCACCCCACAGAACCTCTTGCAAATCTGAGTTGATTTCCTGGACCCAAAGTTGTCTTCCTCATTTGATCCAGCAACCAAACATTAAAATCAAACAAAATCCTCTAACCTAATATACCTAGCCTAAAATCAGCATTTATTTTCAGTCATCTCAAGCCATAGTTACCATATTCTAATTGAGATTGACAAGGAGAAAGCCCTCTCCCAACCTGGTAGGGCTAGCTACCACGTTAAGCGTTGTTTGATGTTACCCTAGACCCGCCTTCCTTCAGCCTGAGGTAGATTTAGGTGCCTAACACAACCCACGTAGCTGCATGCTCAATTCAGTGTCATCCTTCCAGCTTCAAACCCTTCTCTCCTCATGAAACAACAAATTGACATGATAACATTACTCTCTCTACTAATCTCATTAAAACAACATTTCCTTAGCTCAAGAAGTTCCAACTTCCCCAAGCCTTTGAATGCTTGGCCCATTTATAGCTGGATGGAGGAGGTTAAACCATTAATGGCCCTCATGAATGCTTTTCCAAACTTGGGAAGTGGTTCCATGGAGGAAGGGATAATGGATTAAGGTTCATTCATCCTCTACCTCATCCAAATGCAAGCTCCATCCATCTTGGAAACTTCCAGAAACATCCATTAGATGAGGAATCCGATGGATTCATTTCAAAAATTCGATGAATCTCACTCATCGCAGGTGAAGCAAAGGCTAGGTGCGATGCATAACAACCAGACAGTGTAGTTTCTGCAATGCATTGCAGCCTGATAGAATACTTCCTGCGCTGATCTCCTTAGGGGAATTTTTTGGATGAATGGTGACATGGAAACTCTTGGGAGGAAAGCATGGTGTAGGTTAACTTCATTAGGGAATGAAAACAACTGAATTAGGGATTGATGGACCCTAATAATACAAATCTGGAAGTTGGGGTTGATGTGCCCAAATTTTCCTGTAACAATTGCCCCCTAAAGCATGAGTTCGAAAATAAACATGTCGAGTGAGATGCTTTACCACTTGGAGAGAAGGTTTCGAAATGGAAGGAGACCTGCATCAATTACAATACACATATCATGATATTTTTTCTCACAATTTTGCTGAGGAAAGGCATACCCATGCTTAGCTTTATAAACTTTCATTAAATGTACAAATATAGTCGTCTATAGATGTAGACCCATGAGTGGATGACCATGAATGTAGGGCCATTGTACATTTGATATATTACTCCTGAAAATATATCGCAGCCCAAATGGATGAAACTAGATCCGGGGTCTTCAATCTCATCCAATTAATCACTCAAGTACAAGTCTAACCATGTGAAAAGATGATCTGAAGTTGAACATGGAGAGACATCGTCTGATTACTAGCCAATGATGTAAGCTGTTAACAGATGCGAGAGGAATCATCGATAATAATAATGACTCTCAAGGTATTGCAGTACATTTCACATGGTGTGAATAAATGATTTGATGTCGAACACCATACGAAGTCTTTTGGTTGAAGGCCAGTGATGTCAACCTATCGCCGGAAGCGAGAAACCTAACATTGATGTATGCAAGCCTCAAGGTATTGAAGGGGTGTTTCTAAGTCAACTTCTTGGATGATGTGCTGATGTCAACAAGAAGTGACTCATCGTAGGAGGGCCTTGATGTATCCCACATCAACGACACAAAACGAGGTAAATGATTTTGGAGATGAAACATCGACTGATGACACAAGGTTCAGGAATGGCGGGCATGAAAATGAAGGTTTATTGTATTGTAAAGCATGAAGTTTTGAACTGAATGACTTCTCTTGAACATATCGGCGACAATGAAGTGAATTGGTAGCATTGACCCAAAATAAAGAAATGGATGGTATGATAGACCAACGATATGATAACCATCAAGCTGAATGACCCAACCCACATAGTCACAGTGATGAGGTGAAAGTGTCATGTGCAAGAGCAACCTGCTGTCATAAAGTGTTCCCAGCTTTTTCCCATTTTCCCTAGTCATTTCTGACCAGTACCTCTTTATTTTTAATCAAGCTTGAGGAGGATAACATATGCTTGTTGTATAATTCCACCCTTTAGGTGAATCCATCGCTATTTGATGTTTTAAAGAGTATAGCGAAGGTGAAACTTGGTCTTGTCTAGATGGACAAGTTTGTCGCTATTTGATGTTTTTCACGACAAAGATAACTCGGTCCTTTTCACATTTAGAGAGTCTGAAAAGGGATGAAAAGGAAACTCCAAAAGTTCTTTTTCGTAAATTTGTCTCTCAAGTCCGAAAAAGCATAAAATAATACAAGAGAGAACCTATTGATCATGTTCGATCAATGAGTACCTTTTTCGTCGTTAATCTATCTCAGCCCGAAGAAGGGTAAAACTATACTGAGTAGATATTGATTCTAATCCGTTAACGAGCTAGAAACGACAAATGCTCGACAATATTTTCATGTTTAGAGAGTCTGAAAAGAGCTTAAAGAGAAATCTACTTTGAGGAATGAGTGGTGTCTATGGTAGCAACTGGTTCTGGTGATGTTGGAACTTCTCAAAACATGTTGATTTATGTGAAGAGGCTGGCTAATAAGACCACTCATTACAACTGTTCCTCAAAAAAAGTAAAACAACCAAGTGAAAGCATATGATCAGCCAAAGAGAAGGTGGCGATGGGATGAAAACAACCAAGGCTCATCCGACGAAGGAGGCTGATAGAATGATAATCATGAGGGTTAAACTAGAAATGGGTTCATCTTTAGACAAGCTTGAACCATCGGGAACTATGCTTGGATTCAGTTTCATTTTTACACAAGCTCGAAACGAAAAAAAATATGCTTGGATTCAGTTTCTTTTTTACACAAGCTTAAAACGAAAAAACTATGCTTGGAAATGGTTTGCATGCCCCCAGCATGATGAAAGGGAGAGTCTCCTGTAACCAGATGGAAGTCGCTACGGTGAAGCAAGACGATTATCCAACACCTTTTTGGCTTTGTCTAGATAGACAAAGGTGAATGGGGTGATTCTCTTCACATAACCTATAGGGATACCTATCTTTACCACTAGGTGCATGCCCTTGTTGTTGGGAAAAGTATCTATTCAGAATGCCCCTATCCCACTCTAAGTTGTGATAGTGCCTTAGCAACAAACAAGGAAACTTACTTGAGTATTCTTCTTTATGAAATGTAAATGAGGAGAAAGGATCTAACTAACCTGTGTCTTTCGCTAGTTTGTTGATCCAATCGCTCCTCTCTTCAGTAGCTCCCAGCTCCCAGCTCCCTTACCAGCCCAGCTTCACCGAATTCCTGCAAGATCACAAGAGAGAGAAACAACACGAAGATACAGATATACATTCATAAAAAGCTCAGGATCAGATTACGCTAAACATGAAAATATAACAAAACATCATTGGTACACAGCATGTAGGAGAAACTCAAATAGTTTATTGATAGAATAATAAAGTCCAAGAGGAGATACAACCAAGCGAGTCCCGATCCAGCATCTACCTCCTAGCAAAGGAATCCCTTCCTCTCCTCCAACAAAGCATAAATCAGCCAATGTACTAATCTCAATCTCAAACCAACAGCAATTCTCTGCAAAGTACAAAATTCCAGCCTCTGGATCTCTGGGATGAGGGATCCATATATAGATGTAAGCAAAGAGGATGAGTCAGCTTATGTTTTGACTTGTGGCTTCTCTCTGTCAGTTCTTGCTTCCACTTGGAGATTGAGAGCCTCTTACTCATCACTTGGTCGAATTCAGTGAGGCAAGTGTCATTGGAGAAGATTCTGGAAGCTTCCATGGTCTTTCCACCTCGTTGGATGACTCTGCCACTTGTCCTTTCCCGCTCAACGCACCTGGGTAGTGCATTCAAGTGCATTGCAACGTACCTAGACAGTGTACTGGGGTGCTTTGCAACGCAGGCAGCTAGTGGAGCACTTGAATTGATCCTGAATTGACTATTTCTGAGTGGTTTTTGGTGGAGAACTTCTGGGAGAAGCTGTCATTGGTTGACCTTGTTCCTTTAGGAGCTGTAACAACATATTTAGGGACTTTGGATCCCTTGAATTATGGACATTTCATGCTTATAGCTGTAAGGCACAAAAATGTCTATAACAGTTGCCCCCTAAAGTATGAGGCCGTTTATCGGGTGAAATGCTTTATTAGGAGGATCTGAAGTTCATTCAATGCTGGGAGGAGACCTGTAATAAGATACAATACAATACATTATTTTTCATACTGTTTTCATGATCTAGCTGAGGCGGGCATTCCCATGCTCAGCTTTATAAATTCATTTTATGTACATAGGACAGACAATCGTCTGATGGTAGACTGATGATTCTGATGAAATCATCATCCTTTTGGTAGGATGATTATCTGTTCTGCAATGCTATACATGTCAATGTCTTTATTTCTCCTGAATATATATCGCAGCCCGGATGGATGAAACTAGATCCGGGGTCTTCAATCTCGTCCGATCTTCACTCTAAGTACAAGTCGATCCATGTGAGAAATGTTTTGAAGTCGAACATGGAAATGCATCGCTTGATTACCAGTCAATGATGTAACCTGTTAACAAGCGCGAGAGGAATCACCGATAAGGATGATGACCCTCAAGGTACTGTAGTACAATTCACGTGGTGTGAATAAAGGACTTGGCGTCGAACACCACGCAAAATCTTTTGGTCGAAGGTCATTGATGTATACCTGTAGCCGGAAGTGAGAAACTTGCCATTGAGGCATGCAAGCTTCAAAGTACTGAAGGGGGTGTTCCTAGATCAACTTCTTGGATAATGAGCTGATGTCGACAAGAAGCGATCCGTCAAAGGAGGGCCTTGATGTATCCCACATCAGTGACATGGAATGGAGCAAATGATTTTGATGGAGGTGAAAACGATCTGATGATATATGGTTCAGGGTGGCGGTCATGAAAGAATGAAGGATAATGTATGGTAGTGGATGGGACACGGTTGACTTCTCTGGATGACTTCTCTTGAACATATCGGCGACACTTGTATGATGGATTGGTAGCATTTACCCCAAAGGTGGATGGTATGGCGAGACCATGGTGATGTGACCGGTGAATGAAACAACCCAACCCGACTCTGGCACGGAGTGGAAGTGTCATGTTCAAGAGCGACTTGCTACCAATAAAAGTTCTTTGAGTTTCTTCCCAATTTTTCCCCAGTCATTGCTGACCAGTACCTCTTTATTTTTGTCAAGCTTGAGGAGGATAACATATGCTTGTTCTATAATTTGCCCTTCGGGCACCCATCGCTATGTTTTAACGAGCCTAGCGATAGTGAAACTCGTTCTCATCTAAAGACAAGTTTGTCGCTAATTAACGTTTTTAACGAGTCTAACGACAAAGATAACTCGGTCCTTTTCATTTTTAGAGAGTCTGAAAAGGTACATAAAGTTAACTCCGAATGTCCTTTTTTGTCATCTAATCTCTTAAGTCCAAAAAAGTATAAAACAATACAGAAGGGATGAATTTTCGATATTTTTAACGAGCCGAACAAAACAAGCACTCAATATTTTTGTGCAATAATCCCTCAGGTCCAAAAAGATTAAAATCTAGAGGAGGGATAGCTCTTCTGGTCCCTTTTAATGAGCTGGAAGGCCAAAACTCGGCAATCTTTTCATATTTTACGAGTCAGATGAAAATAGCTTAAAGAGGACTCGTCTTTTGAGGAACGAGTGATAAAATGGGTAGCAGCTGATTCCAGGTACGGGTTGGAATTTTCCAATCACGGCAGTGTCACAAGGATGGCTAGTGAAATCACTCTTCACAGCTGTTCCTCAAAATGGGTAAACAATCAAATGGAGGTGAACGATCGGCCAATGGAAAAGTGGAGGTGACGGTGCAAACACGACCAAGGCTTTAATGGCTGATAATGTTACATTCACGGTGGTTATTTACTGGAGGATAGTTCATTTTTTAACGAGCTTAAACACGGGTTGAAACACTTGCTCAATCTTATGTTTATTTTTTAACGAGCATGAACTATGTGCTAAAACGGATCGATCTTATGTTTATTTTATAACGAGCATGAACTATGTGCTAAAACTGCTCGACTACATGGTCTTGTTTTGATTTTTAACCATAAATAGCTTTGCTTCTTCAAAGATAGTACTGTTTTTTCAATTGCTTCATCAAACTAGTTAGAAATGAACAACATTTACTTGAAAATGAGATTAAAACGCTAATATTTTACTTTGAACTACGTGAAAAGCAATTAAAAAGTGTTTTTACCTCTCATTTTACCATTTCATTTGAACTTGGTTTGTTGGAGCTTTGGAGGTGCCTCTTCCCCCTCGATTTTCATCAGCTGATTTCGAGAGATTCTGTGGATGATTCTCGGTGCCGTCTGGACCAGGTAGGAGCTAAACCTGAGCTCTTTCATTTCATGGTTTCTTTTCTGCATTTTGTGCTTCAGTTCCTGCTTTTCTGAGCCCCTGGGGTTTGATAGGAGAGTTCTGCCATCAACGCACCCTAGGCCTATCGAAACCTGCGCTGAAAGTGATTCATCATGAAGGTGACTTGACATTCAACGCACCCATGACACCTGTGTAGGTGCGTTGGGCGCAGAAAGGAAAGATGTAGCACAGTTTTGAATGAAATTTTTCCCTGTTTCTCGTCAAAATTAGGATTTAATCTCCTCTCTTGTTTATTTTTGCAGAGATATTGGAGCAAAATGACACTTACATGGCGAGAACAAGAACATGAAGAAGAGGACATGATTTCCCTACATGATCCTGTTACAGTGAACGCGCTGCAGAACTGTGGTTTGCTGAAGTTCTTCCGCATCTCTATCATGAGACAACAGATGAACCTACTGCAGTATTTTCTCGATGCTTGGGATCCTATCAATCAAGTTTTCCAGATTAGGGGCAAATCCATCCCCTTGACTGCAATAGACATTTACTTCTTGACTGGCTTGTCGCGGCGGGGTGCCCCCATTTCTTTGTCAAGTTCGGCCCGAGGGAGTGACTCTGTGAGAGATTATGTCCGCCAGTATTGCAGGGAAGGATCTCAACCGAGTAAAGACGACAAGATCATCATCCGAGACATTGCTGACAGGTCCCTCAAGTCTATCCTGTTCACTTTTGGTAGGATGGCCGGGAGTGCATCTCTTCATGTAGCCAACAGGTCCTATATGCAGCATGCCTTGGAGTGTCTCCAACCAAAAATATTCAACTGGTGTGATGCAGTACTTCTTGTGATGAAGAGTCAGTTGACCAAGATAAAGGACGGGCGGTTGAAGAACTTTGGGTTCGGTTCTATTTTGACCGCCTTTGCCTTGGAGAAGATACCACTGATGCAGCCGCAGTACATTGCACTCGACATACCTTCTCCTACTGAACCACACATGCAGAGATGGGTTGACCATATGTCTAGGCATGCTGGTCAGTCTCAGATTTCATTTTCCGATACCTTCTTCAGGTGGTTTGATCGGCAGGAGATGGCTTATGCTGAGTATCCATATGCTGGCATGGATTTCCGGGGTGATCCGGATCTGGTACTGCCAAATGGCGAGCAGTGGGGCGCTATTGGTAAAATATTTGACCATATCACTGTTTACTATTTTTATTTATAATGTCCTTGTGCTTTATTCTATCAAGACTTTTAATCAAACTATTGTGTACATGCAGATGTTGGTCCTGTTCATCCAGTAGTCCGTTTGAGAGTGCCAGCCACTGCCCCGGCAGGAGAGGCTGCTGGGAGGGTTATCCTTTGTGACCTTGATGTGGCCGAGACCCTCACAGCTGTGCAGGAGCAGGTTGAGAGCCTTACTCTCGGTAGTCCTGATGTGAGGATCGACGAGCTACCTTTGCAGTTACAGCGACATACTACTGGTGTGCCTAGATGATGGACTCGTCTCTTACACATGATCGCACAGGCTGTGACTTGCTATCACGAGCATCATTAGACTAGGGTGCCCCCTAGCATTTTGAGTTTTTGGGTCATGTGACCGATTTTGTCTTGTTTACAGAACATTATATGTAAACCATAAACAGCTATATATATATTTTGATTTTCGGGTTTTATTCTGGTTGAGCTATATGATCCACATGTAAAACATTGATGATGTGTTTCTTTTTATAAATGTCGTAAATTTCTATCTAACACATAGTTCGCTAATGAGTCGGTTAATGTGTTTAAATTTCTGGAAATATGTTGGTATTGAATAAAATCAATTTGTCTTTCCAAAATCTTAACTCTTAGGAACATGCGATAAATAGTTGGATTTCGGACGGAATATATACCATTGAGTTGTAGTATTACGAGTTGTGAGTCTAGCCTGACGATTAGTTGGCGTATGCCATGAGTGATGGCATCAGAGAGAAGTTCTATCAACGCGCTATACTCAGCGATGTTATTCGTTGATTGACCAATACATACACCTCTGAAACTTACTAACTCGCCGCTTGGATCAAAAATGGCCCAGGCTGCGGAGGACAGGTTCGGCGAACTACGACTCGCTCCGTCGGCATATCCAACACATGTCTCCAAAAGGTTTGACATCTGCAATAAATGTAAAAAGGTGGATTACTCAACCAAAATGAACACTTTAGCGAAAACAAAATACAACAAAAGAATATTGGTTACTATTTAAGCATAGTAACGCTTGAGGTACAACCCATTACGAGGTTGCGCCAGTGGAATTCTGTCACAATCCATTAACTCGTAGGCTCCTTTTGCTAACACTCGTTTAACAATATAGGGGCCCATCCATAAAGAAATAAATTTACCTGCTCCCAATTTATCGGATTCTTGGTCGTAAAGCAAGACCAAGTCACCTTCTGAGAAGACACGGGGTTTGACATTTTTGTCGAACTGCGCCTTGACTCGTTTCTTATGGGCTTCGTTAGCCAAAGTGGCATCACAACAGGTTTCATCCAATTGGATTAATTCCAAGAAACGTGCCTCTTCTTCTGAAGTTCCGTGGAGGAGATCGATTGCGAGTTTAAGAGACGAGATTTCGCACTGGACTGGTAGGATTGCTTCCAGGCCATATACCAGTTGGAAGGGTGTGAACCCGGTTGCATTCCTTACCGATGTTCGGTAAGCCCACAAGGCTGAGTACAGGATTAGGTGCCACCTTCTTTTGTGAACTCCGATCATCCTTTGCAACATACGCTTCAGGACCTTGTTGATCGCTTCAACTTGTCCGTTGGCTTGCGGATAATACGGAGTAGAGCTGTCGTGAGACAATCCTAGCTTGGAAGCTAATTCAAGCATCATGTGATTGCGAAAATGCGATCCATGATCCGTGACTATAGCCTGTGGTACGCCGAATCTGGCGACTACATGATTGAAAAAGAAAAGGGTAGCTGTTTCACCAGTGTTATCTAATGTAGGCATCGCCTCGGCCCATTTGGTAAAATAGTCAACGGTGACTATAATATACCCATGCCCCCCGGTCGAGGTGGGGTTACATGTCATGAAATCGATGCCCCATTTGGCGAACAGCCCAATAGCAACTATTGGTTGCAGAGGCGTGGGTGGTCTTCTGGTTTTGCTATCAAAAATTTGATAAGCATGGCAACTTCTGACTGCGTTTATGCAATCTTTGAACATTGTTGGCCAGAAGTATCCTGCTCATAAGATTTTTTGTGCTGTAGCATATCCAGATTGATGCCCCCCACAAGCTCCTGAATGACACTCATTCAGGGCTTTTTCGGCCTCCTCATGTGTGAGGCACCTTCTCAGAACTGTATCGATACCACGACGGTAAAGCGTATCACCGACGATCATGTAGTCTTTCGCTTGGTATCGTATATGTTTCTGTTCGAAGTGAGAGGTGTTAGGCCTAAACTTTTGGGTTTGGAGATAAATTATTATATCTCCATACCACTCATTGCTTTTGGATATCAGAAACAAATTCTCGTCCACGATTGATTCTTCGGATGTTTCATTGTTGGACGACAATGGGAGATCGCATAATAATTCTGCAAAAACTAGAGCTTTCTTTGATTTGGATTTCACAAATTCCATATCAAACTCTTGAAGGATTGCTATCCATTTTGAATATTTTCCCCCCAGCAACTGTCGCGACAATATATAAGTCATGGGGTTGCAATCAGACAAAATGGTAGTTTTCCGAAAGAGGACATAGTGTCGAAATCTTTGTATCGCTTGAACAACTGCAAGCACTAGTTTTTCAACATAAGAATATTTAATTTCTGTATCATTTAAGTTTTTACTTAAATAATATATGGGGTGTTCGACTTCTTGAACTAAAACCATTGCGATGGTCGTATCTGCTACAGCCAGATACAGGTTAAAATCTCTTTGATAATCGGGGGCGTACATTAATGATGCTTTCATTAAGGAATCTTTTAAAGCATCAAAGGAAGCTTGCGCAACCTGATCCCAGACGAAGGGTACCTCCTTTTTCAAGAGACGTGTATAACCTTTAGCAAGTTCGGAATGAACCTCCTTAGAAAGTTTACTTTCCCTTGGAGTTTCTGTATCTGAAGCAAATTTGAAGGTGGAGGCAAATTTATGATTGCCTGTACCTTGCACGGGTCGAGACGAATCCCATCCTTGGAGACTACAAAGCCAAGTAAACGACCAGAACTGACGCAAAATACACATTTGTGTGGATTGAGCCGTATCTTGTAGTGTCGGCAACGTAGAAATATTGCTCTTAAATGCTGCGGATGATCAGTCCGCTTTCGCGAATGAGCCGGAAGGTCGTCAAGGTATGGTTGAACGATGTTTTTGATGTCATGGAAGGCATAATTCATTTCCCTCTGAAAGGTCGCCCCTGCATTCTTTAAACCAAAGGGTAATTTTCGATATGCGAATGTGCCCCACTGACAAATGAATGCAGTCTTTGACTAGTCCTGTGGGCGGATATTTATTTGATTATACCCGGAAAATCCATCCATGAACGAAAAGATTTCACATCCGGTGCATTCATCAATTATCTGGTCGATGAAGGGTGTAGGGTAGTTGTCTTTTGGACAAGCTCGATTTACATCCCTATAGTCGACACACACTCTAATTGCCCCTTGTTTCTTCATAACAAGGACAATATTCGATACCCAATCGGTTAGAGGAACCAGGTAGATGAAACCAGCATGGAGAAGTTTTTCAACTTCTGCTTTAATGGCAGCGGCTTTCTTGGGGTGCACCTGCCTGAGCCGTTGTCGTACCGGTTTGACAACTGGATACATCTTAATTTCGTGTTCAACGATACTCGAGTCGATGCCTGGCATTTCACTATATGACCAAGCAAAGACATCTCTGAATTCGCAAAAAAGAGCATTATATATTTCCAGTTCTGAAGTAGAACAACATTTGCCAACATAAATATTCTCTACAACATATGTTTTAGTTGAGATATTTATGGCTATAGTCTCTTCAATGTTGGATAAGTTTCGCTCGGAATCCACCGTATTTACAGTATTTGAAAGGAATTCAAAAACTGAAGGATGATAAAGGTCATCTTAAGTATCTTATTCATAATCTGGAAGAAGGGAACGATGGTGGCAATCATTCCATGGTGCCCCTTCAATCAACATTGATTGTACAATTCCTTCGTCGGTTCCATGCACTCGCGACCAAGGATCTGAAGGGGTACCATATTCTCTAGACCTATCTACCCAAACGCTTGACGAGCGTTGATTTGGGTTTGCCTCCCATGCTAGAAACATTGATTGCTACAATATTTCTATTGGGCTTGGGGGCAAAACCATTACATGATCCATGTTGATATCGTTTTCTGAAATCTTTGTGGAAGATATCATATTGCAGGTTCCTATCGACGCTACTTCTGCCAGATTGATTGGAGGTGGAAGAGCGAAAGTTCCCATTAGTATAGGATCTTTTAGTAGGCCTACTCCGATATTTTGAAGCGAATGGGGGCTTCCATGGATCATGGGAATGCTTCCTGTAACTTGTGAACCATTAAGGAGGAAGTTTTGTTGATCGACGATTGTAATCCCTCCTTGAAAGGGAAATGCAATATTTCTAAAATAGGTTGACACAATAGCTGCCATGGCATATATCCACGGTCTTCCTAGTAGGATGTTGTAATCAAGATTTCCATCGATGACTTCAACATCTATTCCTACTGTTTTTCCCCCTAGTTCAACCTTCAAGTTATTTAGGATACCATATGGGGTATATGACCTTCCGTCGAATGCTTTTAATGTCGTCGAAGATCACGACAAGGTTGGAGATCCTAAAGTTTTCCAGCAACTCATCGACATAATACATGTAGATGCCCCCTCATCAATAATTGTTCGATGAACAGTTTTGTTGAGGGCTTTCACTTGAATAAGGAAAGCTAGTTGAGCTGGTAACTGAGGATTGTATCCTTTTTGGTCGAAGGATACAAGATTGGAATCCTTAGGATCGACCCCACCAATGGCTGATAAAAAAGCCTGCCTTTGGGATGGGAAATTTTGTAGCACCTCAAGAGTCGACATAGCGGATGGCGATTGGGCCAAATCTTCCACTATGTTATAATGCTGCGCCGCTCTAGTGCGGGGATTAAACGTCGACTTGTGTACTACTCCCTTTGGCGGTTTTATTGTTAATTCAGGGATGATGGGTGGTACAACTTCTGTCGAAGTTGTTGTCGAACTACTTGGTTGATCTTTATCCTTGTCGTGCAATAGCTGCGGATTCCCGTAATCTTTGTTCCTTGTCGAAATCAAAGCATCATTCTGCTGTTTCGAAATCGACAGCATTAGCACTTGCGATGGGGAAGCATTTCCACTATCAACTAGATTTGTTCCTGGATTTGGAAACAGATCAGTTAACACAGCTGAGGTTTGCGAACTTTTAAAGAATTTCTTAAGCTCAGCTTTGTATGGACATTCTTTTGTCCAGTGATTCTCATCACATATCTGACACCCAAAGGGGGGTTTCCTATTTCCAGGAGGGTCTGAAGAAGTTTTTTCAAGAGATGACTCACCCTGTTTCTTCTTCTTCCCTTTGCCTTGTTTCTTCTTGCTCCCTGGTTGTTTGGTTTCTTTGCCCTTATCTATCGATACGGCATTTACTTCCGAAGCAAGAATTTCGTCTTTTGCATTTTGATCTGAAATCTTACGGGCTTTCTTGGACGTAGCCTTTGTCGATTTCGCGTTTGTCGTGCCAATCACGCCATCGCCGGTGTGAGAGTCATTGTTTGATTTAGGAGGAGGAGGAATTGAAAATTCCGATCTAGGGGTGTCAGGTATTTTGTCGTAGAGCGTGCCAGACTGAGTATAGACCAAGTCTAGATATTGCGCACGAGCAATAACTTGCTCCTCCGTTACGACTCCCCCCTTTGCCACATCTTCCGTTATGGCCGGAAGTAACGACTTGATAAACCATTCAACTAATAGCTGATCGGGAACGTACATTTTTACCATCCTACGACGACATCGCCACTCATGTATATGATCAGATATGTGAGTGGCTGTTGTCTGTTTGAAGTTGGTTAGGATTTCCGTTCCCGTTTCATACCTTATCGGTAATTGAAAATGGGTTAAGAAAGTCATGGCTAAGGTACTGAAATTGTCGAACGAATCTCTAGGCAATTCAATATACCATTTTTCCGCTGGACCCGTTAACGTCCTCTGAAAAAGGCGAAGCCTTATCGAATCATCGTTTAGGGTGTTTGATGAACACCATAGATGAAATTTCATCACGTGATTCGATGGATCTTCACCTGGATTTCCATTAAATTTAGGAATATCTGATGGAAGTTTGTGTGGAATCGCTGGCCACCAAGGGGCGTAAGCAATTGGATCGTTTGTTAACCGGTGTAAATCAGGTAACTCTAAAGTTGCCACGAATGGTAACTGTTGATTCAGGTTAGGTGAAGCATACCCAGGATATGATGGAATTGCCTGAGCAGTTGGCCTTTGTATACCAGCATAATGTAGTTGATGCTGGTACGACTGATACGGTTGGTGGACATGACCATTGTAAAGTGGTTGATTTTGACCATTTTGAATGTACGGTTGTCCACTGTTCGCAAAGATCTGCTGCTCAGAACCTTGGTATACTTGTTGGAATTGAGGTTGTTGGTATTGCACCAGCCACGGTTGTGAAGCCATGTTCTGTTGCGCTATACTAACCATCGGACCAAGGTGTGGGGTAATTGTACCCGTTTGGACCTGTGTCACCCCACCAGTCGGCGATTGTGGTTGAGTCACAGGGTCAAGGGGTTGTTGCATTACAACCTGAGAAATCTGAGGTTGACATACAACATGCAGTGTTTGAACTTGTGACACTGTCACAATAGCTGGTGTAGTCGGGATGTTCGACATAGGTACACATTGTTGCATAGAATATACAACCCTTGGTTGTTGGGGTAGTATAGGTACCCAACCACTTGATGTAATTCCAGTATAACCTGAATACTATTGTGAACTCCCGTATGGATACCCTCCCGGAGGGGGTAATGAAAGGGCATACTGCCCCCCATACGGTGGCAATCCGGAACTCAAGGGGATTGTCTGCCCTTGGGGACTGGATGCCCAAATTGACCTCCAAATGGATCAATTTGGCGAGTCTCAACATAAGAGTTGCCAGATATTATTCCGGAGGAACAAATAGGAACGGACCATACTGTCGAAATAGCCCCTGGATGGACTCGTTCTAGCGGTTGTGAGCTAGTCGGGACAGATGGTATGCCGACAAACATTGTCGGAGTGACGGCAGGCAGTTCTGTTGTCGCTGTGTCAGTCGACACAGTCCTAGATGTTGACGGTTGTTCAGACATTTTGAGTCTATCCAAAAGATTACCTAGCGATTCTACAGGAACTTCCACTGGTGGTAGACTAACTTATGATGTCGAAGGAAATAGAGTGACCCCGACTCCAAAATGTGTTGGAGTACTTGCTTGCGGATCTTCTACAATTTCCTCTATCGCAATCAAACCAGGTGGAAGGGGAATACCATCAGGTCCGTAAAATATTTCTGGTGCCGAAGAAGGGGTTGAATCGACAGCGACAGATGTTTGAAGAGCAAGACCCTCCGAATCGGTTGCAGATGGAACTGGTTCAGTAACACAAGTGTTTGCTCTCAGACTAGGATCAGTATCACTGTCCCTCTGTGGCTGTTGAACTTCTTCTGTAGAGGCAGGGTTTCCACAAATGTTTGGAGTAACCGGAATCTTGTATGTTGTTGGAACAGTTGTTCTAACTTTAATAGGAGATTTCGAACCGGTTAAACGAGTTCGCTTTGTCCGTACTGTTTTCGATTCCGGAGACAAATACGGTTGACTTGTAAGCCTCCGCGAACGACGGGGTTTCAATTGACTTTCTTCCACGATTGCGGATTACTCGATCAACTAAAATACAAAGGGGAAATGTGTTTCCTAATTAAATGAATTTTAGACGCTTTGGACACAACTTGTTTTTTCAATTTTAAAGAGTCGAGAAAAAGAAAAAGATGACTCTAGTCTCCTTCGATGTTTTAACGAGCCCGAAGTGACAAATGCTCGGATGGACTTTTTCTATTATAGAGTCTGAAAAAGGCCACAAGGAACTGCTCTGGATTTCTAGGTAGAGGGTGTGCCAAACTTTTCACAAAACCGCAAATACTTTTTAAGGTACGGGCGGTCAATCTTCTCGAATGCTGTGTTCAGTGCATTGCGATCAGTAGGGCGGCCGACACGGCTTCCTATGGATAAAGGTTTTATGCCTATAGGGATCTCCCAATATATACTCGACGGTACGTGGGAGCACAATCCGTACTGGCGCTTATCGTCTCTCAGGAGGAATCACCCAACCATCAGCGAGATCGACAGTCACCAGGTTTTACAACGCCGGAACACGTCTCTAGCCTAGACCTCTATGTTGTGCGTTAAGTTACAAAGCGTTGTTAAGTTCATTCAATTTATTTTAGGTTGATCTTTCTTAGAAGTTTGCCTTTTTGGATCACCACGAGATGTATATACAATTCCTAAATGCAGTCTAAAGATGATAAGCAAGCATTTATCTCTTTTCAACAATGAAAATCCTAGCTACAAGGGGAAAAGAAAGACACAAACTTTTCTCAAAGAGCAAAGAGCACACTGTAAATGCACTTTTTCCTAAATCAAAGCATGCAAACTGTCAAAAATGCAAATGCACAAATGCATGTATTTGTTTTCACTTTCTTAATATTGATGCCTAAAAAGAAAGCTGTTGTACAAATTTGAATTCGATTTCAAGTGAAAATACAAACAAGTTTCTTTTTGAAAACAAAAAGATGATTACGACACTTTATGATTTTGAAGTAAACACTTGTTTCGACACTAGAAATTCACAAATTCAAACCAAAAGACAAAAGTAAAAGCGCAATCAACTGTCAACAGTAAACACACTTACTCCTAAGATCAAAACGACACTTATGATAGGTCTAGATCTAAGGGCGACAATATGACTAGTTTACTTTTGTAATGGGAAACTGCAAATGATGTAACAAATACACAAAGAACAAATACAGTTTCTTTATACAACCGAGGCGGAATTAAGGCAGAGAAAAGGGGTTTTCAGATAGGTACACACACTGATAATAGGCTGCAAAAAACAGAGATAAAACTGAACACAAGGATGCAAAGAACCACAGCTGCACAGGGCAAAGGCTGATCAGCGCACCTGCAGAACAGAGAAACTGAATTGCAGTGCAGGTAGCCCTCTCGGGACCTGCGTTGAAATGCAAAGTCTCTTCACAGAGCCTGTGCTGAAGCAGAAACGAGAATTGTCTCTGGGTTCTGGGTCACGGTTTGCAGTTTGATCTAAGGTTTTTGGCCGGATAAAAGCTATCAATAAGGTACAATTAGGAGGATGATTTAAAGGAGGACTAAGAGCTATCACAAAGGGCTGTTAGAGCATTTGTGGATCAGCTTGTTCAGATCATAAACAGGCCTAGTAAATGGACTAGAGTAGCAGATCTCTACTTTGCATTTGTAAATGGAAAATGCAGTTCGATTCAATACTCTTGAGTTTATGAGAAGAACAACAAAAGAAACACAAATAAACTAACTAGATACGATCCCCAGCAGAGTCGCCAATTTGTTGTTGGGAAAAGTATCTATTCAGAATGCCCCTATCCCACTCTAAGGTGTGATAGTGCCTTAGCAACAAACAAGGAAACTTACTTGAGTATTCTTCTTTATGAAATGTAAATGAGGAGAAAGGATCTAACTAACCTGTGTCTTTCGCTAGTTTGTTGATCCAATCGCTCCTCTCTTCAGTAGCTCCCAGCTCCCAGCTTCACCGAATTCCTGCAAGATCACAAGAGAGAGAAACTACATGAAGATACAGATATACATTCATAAAATGCTTAGGATCAGATTAAGCTAAACATGCAAATATAACAAAACATCATTGGTACACAGCATGTAGGAGAAACTCAAATAGTTTATTGATAGAATAAGAAAGTCCAAGAGGAGATACAACCAAGCGAGTCCCGATCCAGCATCTACCTCCCAGCAAAGGAATCCCTTCCTCTCCTCCAACAAAGCATAAATCAGCCAATGTACTAATCTCAATCTCAAACCAACAGCAATTCTCTACAAAGTACAAAATTCCAGCCTCTGGATCTCTGGGATGAGGGATCCATATATAGATGTAAGCAGAGAGGATGAGTCAGCTTATGTTTTGACTTGTGGCTTCTCTCTGTTAGTTCTTGCTTCCACTTGGAGACTGAGAGCCTCTTACTCATCACTTGGTCGAATTCAGTGAGGCAAGTGTCATTGGAGAAGATTCTGGAAGCTTCCATGGTCTTTCCACCTCGTTGGATGACTCTGCCACTTGTCCTTTCCCGCTCAACACACCTGGGTAGTGCATTCAAGTGCGTTGCAACGCACCTAGACAGTGTACTGGGGTGATTTGCAATGCAGGCAGCTAGTGGAGCACTTGAATTGATCCTGAATTGACTGTTTATGAGTGGTTTTTGGTGGAGAACTTCTGGGAGAAGCTGTCATTGGTTGACCTTGTTCCTTTAGGAGCTGTAACAACATATTTAGGGACTTTGGATCCCTTGAATTATGGACATTTCATGCTTATAGCTGTAAGGCACAAAAATGTCTATAACAGCCCCCCAAGCTTCATTACATTCACCTAAGTAGCCTACTCATGGCTATCAGGTGGATGGAATGAAGGTTCTTTTACAAGATCAAGTGAAAGACTCAACTAGGATTTTATGAGATCTACTCAAAGACTCGACTTGGGACTTTTCTCCAGGGGACCTTGTTTCATTTTTTAATGAGCTTGACACAAGAAAAGGAACTATGCTCATATCCTTGGTTTCATTTTTTAAGGAGGTTGACACAAGACCAGGAATTGTCCTTGGACCCTTGTTTCATTTTTTTAACGAGGTTGACACAAGACAACGAACTATCCTCGGAGGCCTGTTTCATTTTTTAATGAGGCTGACACAATAAAAGGAGCATGCTTGTGCTTGTTTCATTTTTTTAACAAGGTTGACACAAGACAACGAACTTTCCTTGGATTCCTTGTTTCATTTTTTTAACGAGGTTGACACAAGACAACGAACTATCCTCGAATTCCTTGTTTCATTTTTTAATGAGGTTGACACAAGACAACGAACTATCCTCAAACCCCTTATTTCATTCTCTAATGGGGTTGACACAAGACAACGAACTTTCCTAATAGATCCTTGTTTCATTTTTTAACGAGGTTCACACAACACAACGAACTATCCTCGGTCCCTTGTTTCATTTTTTAATGAGGTTGACACAAGACAACGAACTATCCTCGGGAGCTGTTTCATTTTTTAATGATGAGGTTGACACAATAAAAGAACTACCTCATTCTTCTTGGTTTCATTTTTTAACAAGGTTGACATAAGACAACGAACTATCCTTGGACTCCTTGTTTTATTTTTTAACGAGGTTGACACAAGACCAAGAACTATCCTCGAGCCCTTGTTTCATTTTTTAACGAGGTTGACACAAGACAACGAACTATCCTCGGACCCTTGTTTCATTTTTTAATGAGGTTGACACAAGACAACGAACTTTCCTCGGACCCTTTAAATCACAACTCATAAGAGGTCATGAAGGAGAGATCTAGTTCCAATGCCCCCAGTACATGATGTACAACATCACTGAATTGATCGTATGTTGATGTAGGTATGGAACAGGTTGCCACATAATTAACCCATGGCAGGGATGATACCATTGGTATAAAGGGACCATTTAGAGATGATGGTTGACTAGTAGCCATATTTGGACTGGGAAATGAAAGTTGGTCAATGGTGACAATTCTACCTTCATGCGGGAAACACATCACTCGAAAGAGTGTGGAAACAATAGCTCCCATGTCAGAAACATAGTCACACCAAAGAAGTAAGTTATAGTCTAAAGGTCCTGGGACTACCATCACATTCAGATAAATGGTTTTTCCCCCTAAAGTAATGGGTAACTGAGGGAGGATCCCTAATGGTTGACTGGTTCCTCTGTTAAAAGCCAACAGATTCTGGGTAACTGGCACAAGTGGCAGTGAACTAAGCACTTGCTAAGAAGATGAGGAAAGGATACTCATTGATGCGCCTTCATCTATAATAGTGCCAGATACAATGATATTACAAACCTATACTATGATTTGGAAAGGCACATAAGAAGGAAGGCAGAATCCTGCCAGTCGATTCCAATAAAAGGAAGTGACTAGACTACTTGGATGGGTACCCTAGGAACGGGAGGATTAACCCCTTGAGATATGAGAGTGGGAGGATTTTCCTCTTGTATTGATGGAAAAGGAGGACTGCCCCCAAGCTCATTAGAATCTAAAGAAACAAAAAGAACTTGAGTGGTATCATGTTCACTCTCTTCGGGAAAGGTACGATTTACTGAAGGTGAAATCGAGTCAACTGTTACCTCGACCTGTTTATTTGGGTCTGGTATAAACTCAAAGGAGTCACTTTCAGAGAGAGTGGGTTTGATTGATGATTGATTTGAGTCAGTAAGTTCATCAACTAGTGAAGGATTTAGGGAGAGTTTCCCAGGGAAAATTTTAAGAACCCCCCATAAATTTATAAATATAATAAATGGGCGAATCTCCATGGTATATAGGAAAAATATAAGGCGATTTTATCAATAATATAATATGTATATATAATTTTTTGGCAAATCTCTCACCAGGCATGGCAAATATTTTACTCAATTATAAAATATTGTAAGATCTTGGCGAGTCTTTCACTAAATAATAAAAATTTGTAAAGTCCTAGTGAATCTTAGCATAGGCTACATGCTGGTTTAATTCCCCCATTTAAATAGGCTACATTCCAGGTGAATACCATGGGCCAATACCATGTGCCATTTTGGTGAATACCATGGGTCAATACCATGTGCCATTTTTATTTTTATTAATTCTAATATTAGGGTTAATAATGGTTTTTTGCATGGTATTAATAACAATCTAGTCCATGGTATTTGTCCCATAGTATTTTGGCCATAGGTTTCACCTAAATATAACCCATTTTTTGAGTGTTCATAAATATAAGGTGACTTATGGAGTAAATATAAAAAAATGTTTTATTTGTTTACCATACCTCTCGTTTATTTATATTTTTATTAATTTACCATACCTCTTTTACAAATATGGTATTTGGCCCATAGGATTCACTTAAATAAAACCTCTTTCTTGAGCCTTCATAAATAGAATGAGGGTTATGGACTAAATATAAAAATAGGTTTTATTTATTTACGATACGTCTAGTTTATTTATATTTTTATTTATTTACCATACCTTTTGAGTAAGTATAAAAAGACGTTTTATTTATTTACCATACCTCCACTTTACATATATTTTTATTTGTTTACACCCTTACATGTATGTAAGGTGACTTATGGAGTAAATATAAAAAATGTTTTATTTATTTACCATACCTCTCATTTATTTATATTTTTATTAATTTACCATGCCTCTTTTATAAATATGGTATTTGGCCCATAGGATTCACTTAAATAAAACCTATTCTTGAAAATGGGCGAATGGATTCACTTAAATAAAACCTATTCTTGTAAATGGGCAAATGGAAGGTTGTAAGTCCTAATTTCCAGGGCTAAATTTACCTTTTTTACCCTCTCCCTTAAAATAAGGTGGGCTATTTGAGGTGATTTGTAAAAATGTACTATGATACAAAATATTCGCCCACTAAAAATTTAAAACCCCTTAATTTCGCCAAAGGGCGAACACTCGCCCCTAAAATTATCCTTGGAGTTTCCTGTAACCAGATGGAAGTCACTGCGGTGAAGCAGGACAATTATCCAACACTTTCTTGGCTTCGTCCAGATAGGGATAAAGGTGAATGGGGTGATGCCCTTCACATAACCTATAGGGAAACTTAACTTTTCCCTTATTTCCATGATATTTACTACCACTAGTTGATGGTTTGTCACCAACATGATCTCCAGAGGTTGATGACACATGATGATGTGAACGAGAGGACCATTCCTCTAAGTTATGAGGAATATCAGGACAATTTCGAAGAAGATGGTCTCCCGCACAAAGTTTGCATGGATATCAAACTTTGTGAAGCTTGATGGATAGTTTCTCATCAGATTTTGCATTCAAAGCAATGGTTGCTTGGTTTTCCCTCTGTTGAATTTGATTCTTCTTCTTCTTCTTCTTAGCCACCTGGTTACTAGTACCAATACTTTCATGAGGCGAAGAGGAAGAAGGCGAGGAAGAAACAACCGAGGAAGAAGGCAAAGGGTCAACTTTAGGATCAACTGGAGGTTGATTTTTTCCAGTTGGAGGAGTACTCGATTGCAGAGAAATCATAACATTTTGAACCAAGGAGGTTAAAAACAACCATACCGGCAAGCCAATAGTAAATCACGGAAGGGACAATGTAGCCATGTAAGGAGCACCAATATTTCCGAAAGGAGGAAAAGGACTAGGATTCCCATCAAAAGGAATTCTTTGATTGGTGGACTCCGGATTTGTCGCCATATGTTTCAACCTAAGATCAACTAAGGAGTGAGTGTTGAGGATGTTATCTGCAGTCAATTAGTTTTTATGACACTGGAACACAATTTTGATTTTTCACTTTTAAAGAGTCGAGAAAAAACAAAATATGACTCTAGTCGCCTTCGATGTTTAATGAGCCTGAAGGGACAAGTGCTCAGATGACTTTTACTTTTAAAGAGTCAAAAAGGAACGAAAGTGACTGCTTTGAATATTCTAGATATTTGCGTTAAGTGCCAATGTGTTATTAGGTTAACATATGTAAATTTTAGGTTGATCTTTCTTAAAATTTTCCTTTGAAGGTTCACCACGTGATGTTTTCTGAAATTCCTAAGAATGCAACTAGAATGAGAAGCACTCTTTCCATTTGTTTTCAACAATGAGAATCCTATCTATGAGGGATAGAGCTACAAGTACTTTTGGATCAAACAACAAAGAGCACAAATTAATGCAATTCCCTAAACCATTCCCTTCAAGCATTCACAAACTTGAATATGCACAATGCATGTTTTTCTTTTCAGTTTCTCTTAATGTGAATGATGCACTAAGAAAAACTAATGCACAAGCGATTCAAAAACTCTTTTCACAAAAATTTTGATTTATGACAATTTCTCTTAAAGGGAAAGGAAGACTAACGACACTTTCAACTTTAAGGAAATGATGATTTTTGAAACTTTTAATGAAAAGACAAACCATATGCACATATAAATCAATTGATCTTTTATGAATGAAGAATTTACGATAATTCAATTTTTGAAGGAAAAGATGACTTTATGACACTTTCTTTCAACAAATATCAATCGACCATATTCTAACTTTGACTATAGACTGATAATGACAAAGAAAACATTAAAGAAACATTAATCAATCTAATCAAAGTCGGGTTGGATGGCTAAGGAGATGAAAAGACTGTTTTCAGAGATAAGACATCATTGATATTCAGCAAGCAAGCAATTAGAAGAATTTTGGCAAAAATTCAATCCAAATGTGGGAATTTAACCTAAGGTTTATCAGTGTAGGTCAAAGAGGGGCTAACTGTAATGCATAACACTGTCTCTCACTAAAAACTGCGTTGATTTCAATGAATTGAAAACAGATTAGTGCAGGTCAAAGAGGACTGGTCTGCATTGATCAGTGCAGGCCAAAGAGGGCAAAACTGCACTGATTAAAATATTCCTTTGTTAATCAGCGCAGGTCAAAGAATGCCTAAGTGCGATGCATAGAACTATCTCTAAGGCTAGCCTGCAGTGATTCCTGTGAGGCCACAAAAAGTCATCTAACCTCAAATTTTGACCAAACTTCAACTTAAAAGGCTGAATTACAACAAGTAAAGTATGTCCAAGGTGTCTAAGGAGGTGATAAGCTACTAAAAGGGATAGGATCTCTCCCCAGTGGAGTCACCATTTTGTTATGGGCAAATTTAGTGTTTCTTCAAACGATTAACCCCTAGACCTAGTAGCAAGTCTAGAACAATAGCAAAGTAATTCCAATGCTTTTCCTATAGATAATAGATAAAAGAAAGAGGAGAAAAAGAACCAACTTGTATCTCTCGCTCAATCCTTCTTCCCTTTGATCACTTTCATCGCTCGCTTCCGTACTTAACTTGCTTGGAAGGTACCTGCACACAAGCTGAGACAGAAAACCATCAAAGCATACATATCAATCTGTTAACTAAACATATTATAGAATCGAAAGTACAATATACATCACATAACACATGAATAGGAAAAAGCATAGAACTATTTATTAATAGAAGGAAAGATTACAACCCATGTAGATCCATGCTCGATTTAGTGTCATCCTTCCAGCTTCAAACCCTTCTCTCCTAATGAAACAACAATTTGACATGATAACATTACTCTCTCTACTAATCTCATTCAAACAACATTTCCTTAGCTCAAGAAGTTCCAACCTCCCCAAGCCTTTGAATGCTTGGTCCATTTATAGCTGAATGGAGGAGGTTAAACCATTAATGGCCCTCATGAATGCTTTGCCAAAATTGGGAAGTGGTTCCATGGAGGAAGGGATAATGGATTAAGGTTCATTCATCCTCTTCCTCATCCAAATGTGAGCTCCATCCATCTTGGAAACTTCCAGAAGCATCCATTGGATGAAGAATCCCATGGATTCATTTCAAAAATTCGATGAATCTCGCTCATCACAGGTGAAACAAAGGCTAGGTGCGATGCATAGCACCCAGACAATGTAGTTCCTGCAATGCATTACATCTTGATAGAAGGCTCCCTGCACTGATCTCCTTAGGGGCATTTTTTGGATGAATGGTGACATGGAAAATCTTGGGAGGCAAGCATGATGTAGATTAACTTCATTAGGGAATGGAAACAATTGAATTAGGGATTGATGGACCCTAATAATACGGAACTAGAAGCTAGGATTGATGTGCCAAAATTTTCTTGTAACAAGGTGATCAAAGCGAAGAACAGTATACAAAGAAAGGAGAAGTTCCAAGTTCCAAGTTCCTGATTATAGAATTCGAATTTTTATCACATCTCAAATTTCACCAATGGCATTCAATGGTTTAAGACTCGAGTATTCCCTTGATGGCAGCTCAAATTATATAGCCTGGAAGGATTGGATGGAAGCAGTATTAGAGGACAACAGTCTAAAGGACTTCATTGATCAAGAAGTCCGCAAGCCAGCAGCGGTTAATGCTACATACGACAGAATGGAAGAAATGTGTGGCTAGAGCAAGGAGAATCCTTCTGGAGGGAGTTCGAGATCACATAGTCTCGATTATCCATGGGAAGGAGACACCATTTTCAATGTGGAAAACATTGAAAGATCTATATCAAAATAGCAGTGATTAGAGGAAGCTGGCATTGAAAGACAAGCTTCAGAAAATCAAGTGTGAAAAGGGCGACACGATCTCTACATATCTAAACAAGCTCACCACCTATAGGGATGAGCTTGGAAGTGTAGGGATCACAACAGCTGATGATGACATGGTGAGTCTTGCTCTCCTCGGTCTTCCTAAGAGCTGGCATAACTACCAAGACTCAATAAATGGAAGAGAGAAATTGCCAGATTTGGAACAACTTTGGTTGGATCTGATGCAGGAGGAGATAAGGAGTAGCACCATAGATGGTTCTTCATCCAAGGAGGATGAATAAAATTGCGCCTTAGCGAGTAAGGTGAAGAAAGGGAAGGAGAAGGATTCTCATCCAAAATAGAGTTCTTCCTATGTTGGGAAGAAGTTTTACAAATCGAAAGTGTGATGCTTTCATTTTCATGAGGTGGGCCATTTTGCTACAAATTATCCATTGAAGAAGTCCAAGATGGGATCCAAGGAAGGATCTGAAGGTGAGGAATTGGCCTCACAGTTCGAGTTGGATTTCACCCTATTTTCATGCATGGTTTCATCCATGGTGGGATGTGGTTGGTTTCTTGATAGTGGAGCTTCATTTGACATGACCGGTGAGAAGAGTTTGTTCAGTACCTTGGAGGAGAAAGATCTCCAGATATTCATAGTGATGGGTAATGTTGAAAAGTATAATGTCTCAGGCGTAGGCACAGTTGTTTTTCAGAGGGATCATGGAGCTCGTATTACCTTGATAGATGTGAAGTATGTGCCAAGACTGAAGAAAAACTTAGTATTGATCACGATGCTAGAAGACAAAGGCTATGATGTAGTCTTCAGTAAGGGAAAGGTTTTCCTTAGACATGTCATCATGAGACAGGTGAAGAAGATCGGTTCACGAGTCAAGAACCTGTATGCTCTTGAGGTTCAAGATGCATGCAAAGCCTTGAGGAGCAAGGCAATTGATGGAGACTTACTAATAGAGAGGGAGAGTACATTACCTCTCAACATGCAGCGCCAAAATAAGTCTCAGACAATTGTGGAGGAGCCACAATTGGTGAAGTAGCTTTAGGAGGTTGTGGAGTAGCCACAACTGGAGAAGTCGAGAGGAGATCGAGTGGAGGCATCCACTCATGCAGAGACCTCTAGTAGGGGGAAAATTTGAGCCAAGTGGGTAGAGGAATCACATGCATTCATACCTCCAGGTCAGAGGTGCGACGATGTGGAGTGACAGTCCCAAGAAGGCTGGAATAGGGAAAGATCATTGAGGTACCCAACCTCTTTGATTAGACCTTGCTACGAGAGCCCCAATGAGGAGTCGCAAGATTGGCTGAGTGGGTAGAGATAGATGTGGATAGAGTTCATAGAGACTACAATGCAGGAATCCCAAGACATCACAGAGCTAGCAGGCTACAACAATGCGAGAGGCATAGGAGTGTTGCACTAGTGCAGGATGGCACAGAGAGGTGTGCAATGGTGCGAGATGCATGGAGTGTTGCAGCAGCTTAGAGGTCACAGAAGGAGCACTTGTCAGCGACAGAGGAAGCTTTAGCATCAGAGGATGTTTCTAGCCCAACAGGGAGGTCAGTTGGGAGATTTTTTTGTTTCTAGAGTTGCTGGAGCAACAACACTTGGGAGAAGTGTTGCGTACAAAACATTCCAAAGGTTTAGGATCGGGTTCGAGTTGAATGCCTTTCTTGTTGAGAGGGAGTGTGTAAAATGGCAACAAGAAATGCTATAAATAGCATCTCAGGTACCAGTGTTGGATATAGCAACAAGGAATTAAAAAATGGAAATTCTAAAAATAACATTGTTATAAATAGTATTTCGGGATAGATTCCAATTTTAGTTGGTCCCTGAATTAAAATTCGAATTTGATCTTGGCAACTGTTTGTAAAATAATTAATTAATTTATCTTGAGTTAATTAGTTGTAGGAAATCAAACATGAAGTCTATGTGAAGACATGCAACAATTTCACCATTGATTGAGGAAGTTAAATCCCTTGATTAAAGTAGATCAAGATGAGTTGTACTTTGATTTGTAATTAGTTAGCTCAGTTACCTGAGCTAAGTCCAGTTAGATTAGTTCCAATAGTTTGTTTAGTTAGTTAATGAATGCATGCATGTAACTACTACACTTCAGGTAACTGAATATTCTCTCATAAATAACTCATTCATGTCAGTTCAATTAGAGACCCAGTTGAGATCAGAGGAAGGGACAGTGTAATATCAGTTGGAGGAATTTTGCTATATAGGAAACTCATCCATGCAAAAGGAATTATCTCCTTCAGGATTACGCAATTACTTATGAGGTTAGTGAGCAGTGTGAGAGGTCAATTCACACAGGTGGTAGCATTAGACCCGACGAGAAACTGCACAAGGAAATATGAGGCTTGGAGGGTAGAGGAGAAGGTTTGTGAGAAGCCTTTGACTGTCTATGAGCAGAAGAGGGATTGTACTGAGAGATGGATAGCTTGTGAGCTAAAGCTTTGTGTAATCCGGACATATTTCCACTTGTATGATAATACAGATAGTTGGGTTTTTAGCTGAGGCTTTCCCCAGAGTATTCTTATGTGTTCCATGTGCATGATTTGTTCTTCTCTGTTATATGTGTTGTATTTTATCTTGCTCAAAATTGATTAATATTCCGCAAGTTTGTTTGTAGAAGTAGATCAAGTATTTTGCTTTAGTATATTGCATAATCTGTTGATCTACAGTGGGAAATTCTACATTAATCCTCTAAGAAACTTAGTCAATGTCCATATCTTTCATAGCTCTTGTGGCCTCTCTGACATCCCAGATCTCTATTGATGGAGTTTCCTCTTGTGGATAAAACCCTCCATGTTTCTTTATTTCCTCCCACTGCTTTCTTTCTTCTTCCTTCTTTCTACTTTCTAGCACACCCAATAGCAAGGGTGGACTGAGTTTCAAACCAATCCATTTGATTTTGAGTCTTTGTAGTGTATTCTTATATATTGGGGTCCTTTCTATTGCATCTCTCATCATTTCAGGGGAATGATACTCCTTGATCCTTAGGCTGTATGGTAGGGTGCCCCATCTCCTTTGGCATGCTTGTTGTCTTTCATTCCCTAACAATATCAAGGTGTTCTCAAAATGTGTGACTACTTGCTCTTGTGTAGCTATGTATCTTGGTACAAGCTGGGGATCATTGGCGATGATGTTGTGGGTTCTAATGATAACCATTGGATTTAAAAGTTCTGATATGATGTAAAGGGGCTCCCTTTCTTCTCTTTCCAGCACCCTCTTCATCTCCTTAGCCTTGGCCTCCTCATGACTGATCCATGATGCAAGGGCCATTAGTTGTATGTCCCCCAACTTTGCATTGGGGTTCCACACATTCAAGTCTGTTAAGGTCAAGTTGTGCAAGTATAATTCGTATATCTTGGCCTTATCCTCTAGGGTGCTCTTGTCACATAGTTCAATGTACCACCTATAGTCTTGGAAAGGCATAGTCCCCTGTTGTGCTAGTGTCTTTATCTGAAATTGTATCCATTGATCTTTGAGGTATAGGGCATATGATTTTGGTGGCATCTAGCACTGGAGTGCCTCCATGGAGAGGCTTTCCATGGTGGCCAATTGGCTCTCTTTTTCTTGTAACTCCCTCCTTAGCCATGTGTTTTCTACCTCTAGTTGAGATCTCATAATTTGTTCCCTATCTCTTATCTTACTCAGCCCATTTCTAGTAGCTTCTCTTGCATATGGCCCACATCCTCTACCTTCTTTGATTTGGAAATTTCCATCCAGCGATGTGACCTTCCTCTCTCTTTCTCAAGCTCAAAGAAGAGAGGGATGGAAAATTTATGTGTTATTACTCTGCCTCCCTTAATGAATCTATAATAAGAGCTCAGATTGGGCTGCGGGCTAGGTTCTTGCAACTCTTGTGACTCTCCCTTAGATGTCTTTGGAGAAGCTTCCCTCTTCTGCACTTGTTTTGCTGCTTCCTTGCCTTCCCTTTGTCCTTGTTGTCCTTCCTGCTGCTTTTTATGTGTTTCATGTAGTGCTGATAGAGTTTCTTGTGGGACTGTCTAAGGACCCTGCAGAAGGCTTTTTCCTTTCTGAAATGGGGTCAAAGATGCCTTGTCTTGCTTTGCTGATTCTGACCTATTAACAAGCCTCCTAACATAGGTGATGGGAGAATTTAGGGAAGCTTGTTTTGTGTGCCCTCTTCACCTTTTATTTCCATGGAAAATAGCTTCTCTTTCTCTTTTAGTGAGTCCTCAATTATGGTTGGAGTCTTGGTGGGTGTTTTTGGTTTCCTTTGTTTTGTCCTAATGCTCCTCCTTGTTTTGAAATAAAGGGGAGCTTACCTCTGTCTTTTCCCTTTTGACTTGACATATGTGCTTAGGGTAGTCAAGGCATCAACTGCCTGCCTCTCAATAGGTCCAGGAGACAACCTTGGAGATTCCTCCCTTTCCTTGGTGTGTTCCTTAGGGCTTGCTTCTTCCTTCTATTATTTCTCTTCACTTTTCTCCTCTTCTCCTTCTTATTTTGCTTCTTCTTCCTTTGTTTTATCTGTTTTTGCCTCCTCTTCCTCCTCTGGTTCTTCTTCTTCCTCTTCAGGTTCTTCTTCATCTTCTTCTGCCTCCTCTTCACCACTAGAGGTATTGTCCCTATCATATTCAAGGGCTTGTATTTCAATCACAACCTCTCTATCCATGTCTCTAAATGTGGACCATTGAATGGGGATTCTTAGTTGGCTCAAGGCATCCTCTAGTATTAGCTTAATAAGTCCATGGTGTGTCAATTGTTGATGTTTTCCCTCTTGGACCTTTAGGCTCGTGTCTATTATTGATTGCAACAAGAAGTAGGGTACACTAAGTCTTCTATCAATGGGTATCTCCTCTCCAAATCTCAACTCATGGAGGAGACTAAATTGCTAGTCATAGATTATACTAAGCCTCCCTTCACAGGATATATATTTGAGAATATGATAGCTCACCTTATTCCAAGGGTAGGGAAGGCTTTCCCTTATTATCCCAATTTTTTCATCAATTGGTTCTTCATCCCTTAAGAAGAAGTTTTCCTTTGCAAACGTGCTTGCAACCTTATCCTCCTTTCTCCATGGCATCACTTGAGGAAGTGTTGTGATTCTGCTAATTACTTCAACAGTAATTGACAGTCCTCTTACCACAACAGTATCATTGATTCTAGCTTTAGGGTTAAGTTCCATGGCAAATTCTTGAGCTACATCATCGTCATACCCTCTGAGTAGCTCAAAGAATCCCAACCAGTTATGCCTTCTAAATATTTCTACCACAGGAGGATGGAAGTGTATCCTAGATATCTCTTTGGGTTCCCTTCTGTTAAACCCTCCTATCATGTCTCGTTTCTGGTTGGCTGACTGTAGGGAGTTTGGTAGGCTAGCCTTAGTTTTTAGGGTGACTGAGAGTTTATAAGAGAGGTGGATGGCTGCAATTTCTTTCTATCTCCACACAACTTTTAAACTATTCAAAATTCTTTTAAAACTCCAAGTCCCACTGTAATCACTTAAAAACTCAGATTTTTCTATTCCTAGCTATCAATTCAAAATATAGGAGATATGGGACACCTACCTTTCACTATTCTTTGGATGAGGATAATCTCTGAGTAGCTGGGTGGGCCTAGCCACCCCCTTTTAGCATTCTCTATGAATTTCCACTGTCTCCTGTAGCTCCCTATGTTTCCTGTAGGGTGGCTAAAATAGTTTTTCCTCCTCGATGGCTCTCCAAGGCGGTCCCAGTCTTTTCTGATCTTGAAATGAACAAATGGTGCATGAGACTTTGGAATTTTTTCTATTTATGGTCGATTCCTTGGAGCATTGTATTGGCTGGTAGTGTACGAGATTTTCTCTTTGGGACCATTGGGCCATCGTTAGTTATCATGCAACCTCCCCTCATAATCATCACCCACTCTCTCACAACTTAACTCGAACACATTTTCAACTCATTCTTCTTGATGTGATATTGCCATGTTTCATGCTGATTAGGAGTTCACTTTTTGTTTTTGAGCTAAGGGTGGCCAAGTTAACTGGCCACCTCCAGCTTATAAAATTGAAATTTCTCATATTCCTACACTTTTATGATATCATATTGTTGGGATAGGGTCCCCTAGGGTCAATTTTGGGGCAAAAGCCCAAGTTTTATTGTAAAAAGTGTAAATTCTTCACAAATTCTGGTCGCAGAGCATGTAGATGGTAAAGTGTCATAAGGGTTTTACCCTTCTTTTATGTAAGTTGTGTCAGCTTGTATAGACCTACCCACGGTCTGCGGACCATGGGATTGTATAAAAAGAGGAGTCTTAGAGAGTCTAAGGCATAGAAGTAGATATCAATGAGGATGAATGTAATGGGTCAGTAGAAGAAAGAGCGAAGAAGTCTCAAAATAGAAGAGAGGCTCTGCTGCTGTGTGTGTAGAGGCCTAGAGTAGAGTCCGCAACTGAGTGCATGGACCCTTGCAGCTGAGTGCGCAGGGTGGTCTTGAGTCTGTAAGTAGAACTAAAGTACTAACAAAGAGATTGTTCCAACAATTCCTATGTTTTGGCTACTTATTTCTATTATGAATGAATGCACTATTATGTTATGATGGACGATGGGTTTATGAATTAATACTGTATTGATGTGCTGTTTTACACGATTTATATTGTCATATGAACACAATTAATAATAACTATTTACGCGAAGAATATCTTGCTTCATGTTAAAGTTATTGAACACTTAAGACAATCTGGGTAAATATGGAATTAGGAGTAATCACAGAGGTGCATAAATGGTTGATTCACCTATTTAGGGTCTGCGAAAGACAGTCATGAACATTCACGGAGGTATAGAATCTGATTAAGGAGGATCTGTGCAAAGTCAGGTTTAGGGCATAAAATGACATCATGCTCATCTCTAGGTGCGGAAACTTGGTTCCAGCATCCCCCATACTGCTTCAGGTGAGACTTCAGTCCACGCTCCGCAGGTTGATGCTGAAAGGGCCAGTAGTGTAGGGATTTGTTTGGAAAACTTAACTCTGAACTTGGGTCAAGACCCACTAAGCCAACAAATGGTTCCATTGCCGGGACTAGGATCTGTATAAAGAGATGTGTGATGTCGCATCACTAAAATCCAACAAAGAAAGAAATTGAGGATTGGTTGGATAGAAAGATTCACGAATTCATGACGTAAGAAAAAAAAAATTGTGATTGAGAAAAGAATAGTGGTTGGACAGGTATTTGTACATAGAAATACATGAAATTTTCTTATGTTCCTTCCCGATCAAGCTATATGAGTGGATCGCTAAGTTGGTAGATGACCAGGGAAGGTGGAGGCTTGACGGTCCAACAGTGTGGACCCCAGAGTTAGTGCATGGATTGGAAGCCTCTAATGATAAGATCATGCGCATTGTCGATCACTGGCTTGATTGTGTCATAGGAGGATTTGTGACAGAATTCGTGGTCGATACCTCTATCAGCTATAGCGAAGCAGAGCGATGATTCTTCAAGGGACTGCGAGGTAAGTATTTGAGATCTTTGAATAATTGGATTAAAATTCTCTTGTGTGAAAGCGGGTTATGTAATTACCTTGATGTTTGGAGCTACACGAAGCAGAAATTTATTCAGGGATAGAGGGAGAATATGCCCTGAATATAGCCTGTTGATTGAGCCTCCTCTGAGTGATGACGAAGGAGAAGCACAGGCTTCATCGCAGAGCGCTATCCAATTAATAAGGCAAGGGTTCTCTCGAATACTTCATCCACCCACACCACCTCCTTCTTCACCTCCACAACATACACCTTCACCCACACCACCATCACCTCCACCACTTTTCAATATGGCGAATCAAGTGAAGTTGCCCATTTTTAAGGGCTTTGGAAATGAGGACCTGGACTAGTTTTGGTTCATTGTGAAGGCCATGTGGACAACCCAAAATATTACAGATGATCAGATGAAGAAATCAATGTTGGTTACTTCTTTATAGGATCGCGCATGAACGTGGTACATTAAGTATTGCACAGATAACCCGACGACTGTGTGCGCAGACATTCAGACTGCGCTGAGTAAGGAATTAAGTGGGCCCAAGTCTGAATCACAATCAGTCATTGGATTCATGGAAATCATGATGAGGCATGGCGAAACACGCTAGGAGCTAGATCAGAGATTGAAATACCAAATCCATGAAGCTAACATGAATCTTATGGATGGGCAACACCACGAATGGTCTGTAGTTGTGCTCTTGCCTCACCTAAGGGTTGCTTTGTCACAAAAAAAGATTGGGACCCAGGTAGAGGCCTTGGAGATTGCGATGAGGTTGCACGAGACACCGATTCCAGATGTTGCTTTAGGAGTTTAACAGATTCACGCAGAGTTGTAGAATATTTTCCTAGAGTTCCAAAATATGAAGAGGGATAGAGCAGCTTGGCGAGAGGTGCGCGAAGAAGTTTGGTGCCTGAAGTGTAAAAGCCAGGATAATGATAAATTTCATTGTCCCATATTTGTGAATTATGTTGTAGGAGGAGGTCCAAGCCCCTGAGGCCGGAAGCTCGAGCCGGGCTATGTACAACACCCTTGCTGTGGTGTGCTGTTTGTCAGGTAGTTGGAAAACATGTAACAGACAATTGTCACTTGCTAAAGAAATTTGTAGAGACACCGCAACATCTCTTTTGCAACTTCTGCAAATCAGTGGGCCACGATGAGCATAACTACTGTAGCTATGAGTTGATGATGGAAAAAATGCCCACATATCTACGTTGCGTTGTGACATGATGACTAAACCATTGCGTTGTGTATCATTGGAGGAAAGGAGTTTGCCTTATTATGATGGTCTAACTAACGTAGATGAATTTTTGGATGCATTTGAAAGGGAAGTGCCTGAGAAGCATTGCTTCCAAGCACTGGATTTGGTGTGGCACGCTACGCCTACAAGATGGTTTGGTATGCATAAACAGAGTTTCGATGGATGGAGTGAATACCGAAGGATGATGAGGTTGCGGTTTGGTCACCCAAAAGTGCGATTGACAGAGAAATATGATGGGAGGAGTGATCCGCGTGATCACCTAGAGAAATGGACTGACACTTATCGAGTAGAGCCACAACTGGAGTGAGTGCATTTGTTTTGTCACACTTTGGATGTAATACCAATGAATTGGTACTTGGAAACAGAGCTTTGTGATGACACTAACGAGTGGGACATTTTGTGGCAGGGATTCTTGATGACATTCAGCTTTGAGTATGGATTCAAGTGCATCGATGAAGCATTGTAGGAGGTCAAGGAAGTGATCTTCAGAATACCATAGGATCCCTTGGATTTTATTCAACTAGATCAAACCACCCAGCTGCGCCATGCGCTGGAGGGCTACAATGTGACAGCTGAAGAAGAAGACGAGGACCCAAGGAACATTAATATCCCATAGGCAAAAGCTTATCGTGAAGTTGAGGGACCGTAGATAGAGAGATATCACCACACCGCTGAAAACTAGACAAGTAAACATTGGAACAGAAGCGGAGCCGAAGCTTGCAAAGATTGGGGACTATTGGGATGATGCCATGGTGGACAAGGTCGCTGCGTTTCTCCTCGAATATCAGGATTTGTTCCCCATAAAGTTTTCAGACTTAAAAGGCATCTGGGCAATTTTGGAGTGGTGAAAATAATGTTGAAACTAGATGCGAAGCCTGTTAAGCAGAGATCATATTCCCTTAATCCTAAGTACAAGGAAAAGGTCTGCTTGGAGTTGGACAAGATGTTGGAAGTGGGTATTATTGAACGAGTGGAGGAATCTGATAGGGTGAGTCTAATGGTAGTTCAGGAAAAGAAGTAGAAGGACGAGATAAGGATTTTCGTAGATCTTAGGAAGCTGAACGATGCTTGCGTTCATGATCCTTTTCCAACTCCGTTCACAGATAAGATACTGGATAATGTTTGTGGACAGGAAGCATATTCGTTTACTGATGGGTTCTTTGGATACCATCAGATAAAGATCGCACCAGAAGACATGAGTAAGACTACCTTCGTGACTGAGTGGGGATGTTTTTAGTATGTGGTAATGCCTTTTGTACATAAGAATGCACCGTCAATCTTCTCGCACGTAGTCATTGTAGCGTTTAAAGAGTTCATTCACAAGTTTTTGGAAGTATATTTTGATGATTGGACGATTTTTGGACTGGTAAGATGCCATGTAGCCAGTTTGCACTTGATGCTGGATACGTGTTGGAGGTATCAAATCGCGCTAAACTTGAAGAAGTGCTTATTTTGCGTCCCTTTCATAATCTTGCTGGCTCATGTGGTGTGCAGACAAGGCTTAATGGTGGACCCATCTAAGATCATGGTCATAATTAATTTTGAGGTGCCAATGAGTGTTAAACAGTTGCGTGCAATGTTGGGTCATACTGGATACTATCGAAAGTTCATCAAGAGTTATGCCCAAATTACCTTGCTGATGGAAAGGCTATTAAAGAAGGATGCTACATTCTGTTGGGATGAAGAATTTCAGCGGAGTCTGGATGTATTAAAGGAAAAAATGATCACCGTGCTGATCCTAGTCTTCCCCAATTGGAAGAAGGAATTTCATGTGCATGTGGATGCTTCGTGTATTGCATTGGGAGCAGTGCTGACATAGGCCAGTGAAGGAGAATTGGACCACCTAATAGCATTTGAAAGAAGGAAGTTGTCTAAGGCTGAAAATAATTATTCAACGACGAAGCGTGTAGGGTTGGCTATGGTGTATGCGCTCTAGAAGTTCAGGCATTACTTTCTAGGTAGACACTTTAAGATGTATACAGACCATTCTACATTAAAGTACCTAGTCAAGAAGCCTGTGTTGGGGGCGAAATATGAAGATGGTTTTTTTTGTTTCAAGAGTATGGTTTCGAAGTAATTGTGAATCTAGGGCGATTGAATACAGGGCTACATCATCTATCACGCATTGAAACAGGAGCGAAGCCTACCAATTTAGAGGAGGGGCTGCCTGACACGCAACTCTTTGTGGTGTGTGTAGCAGAAAATCATTTTGCAAACATTATCCACTCCCTGACTATGTGAACGACTCCAAAAGGACACACTAGTCAACAGAAGAAGCAATTGGTGGTGCACACGACAGATTTTTCTGTTATTGCAGGTCACTTGTATAAGATGGGATTAGATGAGACAATGCGACGATATGTGCCTGATTTTGAATGAAACAGTATCCTAGCTGAAGTTCATGGAGGAGATGTGGGAGGCCATTATGGAGGAAAAGAAACGACGCAAAATATTTTACACGCTGGGTTGCGGTGGCCAACATTGCATAAGGATTCCAAAGCGTATTGTAGGGCATGTGATGCATGTCAGAGAACTGGTAGGCCATCGTCGAGGGATGAGATGCCTTTGAATCCACAGGTATCATTGCATCCACTTGAGAAATGGGAAATTGATTTTGTAGGACCGATTCAGCCTCTAGGCAAGAAGACGGGTGCACGGTATATCATCACCGCGACCGAGTATTTGACTAGATGGGCAGAGGCACAACCTATAAAGGACTGTACAGGGGCAACATCAATAAAATTTCTATTTGAGTATGTGTTGACCAGGTTTGGTTGCCCAAATATTTTAATCAGTGATCGCAGTATGATTTTTCTCAATGAAATGATCAGTGTGCTGACAAAGGAGTTCAAGGTTTATCACCAGAAGAGTACCCCATATCATCCTTAGGCCAATGGGATAGTTGAGGCATTTAATAAGATATTGGAGAGCGTGGTAACAAGGGTTTTCAATGTGTAGAGGAATGATTGGGATGTGCTCATACCAATTGTGTTGTGGGCTTACAGAACTAACTGTAAAAAGCTTACTGGTCAGACACCTTTTAGGTTGGTCTATGGTGTAGAGGTTGTGATGCCTATGGAGTATATTGTGCCTAGTCTATGCATATCGACATTCACAGGGATGGAAGCTCACAAAGCCTTAGAATAACGACTCGCGTAGCTGACAGAGCTAGAAGAAGATAGGTTTTTGGCTAGATTCCATCAGCAAGTTCAGAAGGAATGCGAAAAGGCATGGCACTATCGGCACATCAAACTGTGCACCTTCAAGGTAAATGATTTAGTTTTATTATATGATAGTAAATTTGATAAGTTTCCAGGAAAATTTTAGATTCATTGGCTGGGGCCATATGTTATCAAAGAGATTACCAACGGTGGAGCAGTTTAGCTTGTGAAATTGAATGGAGATCCATTTTTGGGAAAGGTAAATGGCATCCGATTGAAGCCATACACTGGGGATCCGGCCCAATGACAACATGATGGTAGCATAGTCTTAGCGCTCCAGGAAGCTGCAAGGAGGAACATGACTATAAACTACAATGCTCGGCTTGTAGAGTTGCGTGATCAAAGGTCTACATGAAACATGAGGATGTCATAGTACCAGAAGAAGCATGAAGGGAGCTACACTGTAGGGGTGGAGACCGTGCAGCGTAGCCAAAAAGTGAGCGTTATTGTCATTGTTCATGATTTGAATGACAGAAGATGGTTAAGAGGAGTGGGCGATCGATATTTAAGGCATTTAATGCTGAAATTAAGAGTGAAATCTTTGGAAGTCTGCCGCAAATCTCGCATTTATGAATGGATTTTGGGGGAACGGTCAAATTTGAATTCGAATTTGCCTATAAAATACGTGTGACTGCCCATTGAGAAACACTTTTTATTTTGAGAGTTTTTGAGTTGTGCTGTCTATTGCGTATGAACTGTGAGTTCTTTGAGGATTTTCTCACAAGCCCCATGTTCGATCAGTATTCCGAGTAAGAAAGAAAGCTTATTCCTAATATCATGTTAGGACCAGGTCCTGCATAAATTGCAAGCGCTAGAGGGTCTATTGGCTTTGAGGGAGCTTCCCCTGAGGTTGTGAGTATGGAGGTTCCATCAACCATGCCTACGGTGCCGAGGTTGCCTAGGCCGAAGCCTACTGTGACGAGAGAGGTCCATCTCCCTCAACACACCTGTGTTATCGGAGAACATCACCTTTAAAGGTCCGCGCTTGGCGTGGGTCCTGCACTTGAAGCTCGAAGACTGGATTTGGCAGACCATGAGTGGTTCCCCCACCCTTCATGCAGAGGGTTTTCTACAAGGATTCTGGTGACACTGCGTTAGAGCTGGTGGAATGGATTCGCGGAGTGAACAAATCAGGATTGCTGACCCTGTTATGGGTGTTGTACTATCATTGGTCCAATATCAACCAAATTGTCATTAAGCCGCTACTATGCCTGGTGCATGATGGGTGCTTGTGGTTAGATGAGCTGATCCCTATAATAGATATGCTGATCCATCAGATCACATTATTAGCCCATTCAAGACTAAATCTGGCCAAAGCATTTGGCGGAAAGACAAGTGAGTGCAACCTTGCTGAGAAGATGAAGGACAAGTTTAAACTTGTCAAAAAGCCATGCGGGTACTCGATTACCAGCATTACTGACCCCATGGTTATGGTTGCCACACAGATTATGGCTGGAAAAGTTATGCGAAAGTGTCGTGTAGCCAAGGTGTCGACACCAGTGATTTCATTGGCGGCTCAGTGCACAGAGGGCGTACAATTCAACTGGGCATGCTACTTGTGTAGCGAGTTCCTTGCGAACTGCAGAGATGCACAAAATGATAATAAGACCTTTCACTATTCATGGATGTTGCTCTCAATTATGTTGTTCGTGTGGAATTTGCCGAAGGACAACCAGTTTCCTCCTATGGAGAAGGATTTACCGGAAGCTGTGAAGTTTGCATCTCTTTGGGCCATCAAAGACACTGCGTAGGTCATAGAGAGAAAAGTCTTTTGGGTGTTGATGGAGGCAAGTATTCACATGGCCATCAACCAGAAGCTGCGGTTGTCACCAACCCTGTTTGAGAAACTCTTGGGGTATGCAGAGTTAAAATCGAAGTTCCATCATGTTTATATCCAGGCACGTAAGGACCCCGAGCAGAAATGGTTCAACTTACCCTATTTGGCCACAGATGATGCTATTGCAGAAGTCATCAAGTGCTGGCCAACAGATTGGCATGTTGCATCCGATGAGGCCGCTAGGACTAGCAAGTCTGTGGAGAAAAAGAAAAAGGAATCGTCCAGACAGAAGATTAAGCTATTGGTTGAGAATAGGAAGAAAGAGGCCAAGGAGAAGGCCCATGTAGAAGTAGAGCACGATGCAAAGGAACAGGCATAACAGGAAGAGCGCAGCTCTGAAAGGAGTTAGAAGTCTCCTTCGCCCCAAACGGAGGAAGAAAAGCGGTTTAGAGCAGGGCGGTGGGGATCAATAAGAGAGCACTCTCTTTCGAGTCAAGTAGTACAAGGAGCAGGAAAAGCGAGGACTGCGCAAAAAGACAAAATCCACTAAGTCGTCGCTAGATCCAATACCTTAACGGAGGGAGACTTGGATGATATTGGAGATAAGGTGCAGGATACAACAACAGAACGACTGTAGTAGTCTGAGCAACAAAAAAAACAAGAATTGGTTGTCATACAGACGGGTTTTCTCGAGTTGCAGATCCAAACAACTAGACTTCAGGCAGGCACAAGATAGAGCAGCATTGGATCAACCAGTTTGGCACAAGGGACCACTCAAGTAGCAGAGCTGGGTCGCTCAATGGATCTCCGAGTAGTCGCGCTACCTGATGGAGCTTTGAGCACAGAGGCGGCCGCTGACAAGGCTATTGTTAACACTTTGAAGAATGCGGGCCTCAAATTGTCCACGCTCCCCAGTGAGTTCCTTCAGACACTGCACGAAAGTGTGATCGCAGAGATTAAGGCCCGAGAGCAGCGCCCGCTAAGCATGATTAGCGAGTACAAGGTCAAAAACGAGAAAATGTTCATGGAGAAATATGCAGCGCTGGAAGCATGGAAAAAAGTTGAGGCACAAAATGAACAAACTGTAGCTGTGGTGGCCGAGGCTTGCAGGACAATCCCTGAACTGCATATCCCGAAGGAAGCGCCAGTGGATGCAAATATCAGGAAGTTGGTTGCAGGTGTGTGCAATGCAAAAATGTAAGTGGCTAAGGTTCAATTTGAACTAAACCTAAAGATAACAGAGCTCGAGTTGAAGTCACAGCCTTCAACTCCGCCAGATGGTAGAGAACAACGTGAAGTCACTGTGAGGGATGGAGTCGCAGCAGTGGATGCTGCGATGGGGAATTGCACTGTGCTTTTTGAGCAATCCATGGAGGTAGTCACAGAGCTGGAAGAAGATCCTAACCTATAGAGGTTAAAAAAAGAAGCTCATGAATTGCAGCAATGGTACAATGAAGCAAGAACAATAGCGTGCATTGCCGCTATATCACAACAATTGGCGAAGTTGCATGAAGCCAAACAGTTGCTCAAACAAGTGGAGGTAGCACAAAGGAAAGAGGCAGTCCTCAAGGCTAGATTGGGGCCTTAGCTAGATGAGGCCTATGTTATCTCTGCCACCATTGAGGAGAAGCTAGCAATCTTACAGAGAACACAAAAAAATATAAAGGAAGACAGTGCATGACCAACAACAGAGCAGCTGGTGGAGTAGATGAAACAGGCAGCCATGTAGAGCGTGGCTAAGGTAGCAGTAGCACAAGTAGATCTGGGAGGTTTCCCTAGTGCGAACTCCATGCCAAGAAGGTGACTCAAGGTAAAGTCATGATATTTGTGTTGGGGGCCTATTGGGACAGGGTTCCCTTGGGTCAATTTTGGGGCAAAAGCCCAAGATTTGGGGCAAAAAGCCCAAGTTTAATTGTAGAAAGTGTAAAGTCTCCGCAAATTGTGGTCGTGAAGCGTGTAGATAGTAAAGTACCATAAAGGGTTTTACCTTCTTTTATGTAAGTTGTGTCAGCTTGTATAGACCTACCCATGGTCTATGGACCATGGGATTGTATAAAAAGAAGAGTCTTAGAGAGTTTAAGGCATAGAAATAAAGATCAATGGGGATGAATGTAATGGGTCTGTAGAACAAAGAGCGAAGAAGTCTTAGAATAGAAGATAGGCTCTACAACTATGTGCACAGAGGCCTAGAGTAGAGTCCGCAGTTGAGTGTGCGGATCCTTGCAGCTATGTGCACAAGGTGGTCTTGAGTCTGTAAGCAAAACTGAAGTATTAATAAAGAGATTATTCCACTAATTCTTGTGTTTTGGCTACTTATTTTTGTTATGAATGAATGTGCTATTATGTTATGATGGATGATGGGTTTATGAATTAATACTGTATTGATGCATGATTTTACACGATTTATATTGTCATATGAATGCAAGTAATAATAACTGTTTACACAAAGAATATCTTGCTACATGTTAAAGTTATTGAACACTTAAACCAATCTGGGTAAATATGGAGTTAGGAGTAATCACAGAGGTGCGTAAATGGTCGATTCACCTATTTAGGGTTCATGAAAGACAATCGTGAACATTCGCGGAGGTATAGAATCTGATTAAGGGAAGTTATATCGATTAGCTCTAAAGGCTTATCGATCTGTGTGAAGGTAGGTTTAGGGCACAAAATGACATCACGCTAATCTCCGGGTGTGGAAACTTGTTTCTAGCATCCCCCATACTGCTTCAGGTGAGACTTCAGTCCGTGTTGTGCAGGTTGATGCCGAAAGGGCCAATAGTGTAAGGATTTGTTTGGGAAACTTAACTCTAAACCTAGGTCAGGATCCACTAAGCCAACACATACTTAGGGAATAATTCAGATGAGGTGCCATACATGTGATTCCTTCGCTTGGTTGATGCATGTTGGAGAGTGACTTTGCTGTGCTTTTTTTTTCCTTCAGGTAAATGCTTTTCCTTGGTGAATTTTCTATACATTTCTTCCTGTTGATGTGGTTGTCTTCTTTGTTGTTGTGTGCAGGCACTTGGTCTTTTATTTCTACTGTTGAGCTCTGGATAGGAGTCATAGTGTTTGTAGGGGTGCTAGAGCTCTTTTCTTGCATGGGTGTTGAAGGAGAATGCATGGATAAACTGTTGTTGTGAGAACATAGGCTACTACAGGGTTCCTATAGTTACTACAGGAAATTTTATAGCTACCTTTTTCATCATTTTTTTTTTCTTTTGTTTTTCACTTGGAGGAGGAATGGGTGGTGATGTAGGAATGGATGGATGGAAATGGAGGAGATGGAGTGGTAGGTGAGCGAGGCCAATGCTGGCATGGAACTTGGACTCTATGTTGGCTTGATGTGGCTTGACCTAGGTTCAAATTTAACTGCGGCAACCAACAAAACCCTAACTGCTGGCCCTTTCGACAACAAATTGCATAGTGTAGGCTGCAGTCTCACTTGAAGCAGTATTGGGGGATGCTAGAACCAGGTTTCTGCATCTAGAGGCGTGTGTGACAGTTTCCCTATTCCCTTGTGGCTTAGATCTTCCTTCATGCAGATCTATTCCTTTCGACAAACAACTACTGCAACTCTATCTAAATGAACTTTAGATCTTTGTGAAGGCACTTAATTGTACTTATCATGCATAAATATTATAGATATACGAGTTCCACATAGTAAATAAGGATTAATTCATATTAAAAAGATTACAGAATGAAGATATATAAACTTATTAGAAGTAAATAAAAGAACACAGATGCATCATTTTTGGCCCAAAACAGTCTTTATTAGATATAAACGTTCAGATATAGACTTCTTATCCCTACGAACTTAGCTATAGGGCCCATGCACTCAGCTTGCAGACTTACCAAGGTCTCCATGCACTCAGCTATAGGAGCCTTCCCCTTTCACCTAAGTACCGGAAAGAAACCTTTCTTGCCTTAGCACCTTTCCCTTACAATGATTCTTCACTAAAAGTTATCTTCTAAGACTCGCTATGACTCAAATTTATAAAGCCTTTTCTTTACAATACCATGGCCTGCTGGCCATGGGTGGGTCTCAAAAAAACTCTATTACCTACCCACCTAAGGGACTAAATCCCCTTTGACTCTACTTAGCTTCACGCTTCGATTTCCGCATTTCACAGATACTTTACCTTTGCTACAAAAAGATATTGCAAAAATGAATTAAAAATCAACAAAATTGACCCGAGGAATCCCATACCAATAGGACCCCAACATAAATTGGGTGACTCGCCCTCGAGTTACTCAGCTGGCACCTTGATCTTATTGCGGGGGTCATTGAACTCGACTTGCAATGCTGTTGTGTCAGCAGAACCCTATACTGCAACCTGCAACACTTCCTTTACCAACTTTTTTGTAGTCGACCCCTCCATCGCGAGGCACAGCATCCTTTGAGTCTACTAGAGTGTCTTCAAATTTTCTTGGATGGATAGAGTAAGTTGACTTGCTTCCTCTGTCTATGGCTGGATTTTGGCCTTTAAAATGACCTCTTTTCTTTGTAGCTCTTCAATTTGTTATTGTAGCTATTTCCCTTCCTGCAATCGAGTGAGGCGCTAGACTAGTGCCAAAGTGTGCACAGTTGCCCCGATTTCATCAAACTTTCACTGCATCTCCCAGACATTTGTGCGTAGTTTCTACAGGTTTGGGTCCTCATGCAAAGTCATCCATAATTCCATGGCCTGTTCGAGAGATCAGTGTGTAGCTTGTGACTATTGCATCCAAAGTGGCCACACTCTCCCTGATGGCTACTCCATGCTGCTCTTGGATTTCCGGCGGAGTGGTTGGTTGTAATTTCAATTCCAGCTCTAAGATCTTCATTTGAAATTCAAATGTTACTCAATCGACCCCATTCTTTGATTCTCTTACTGCGGTAGCCAACTTATGAATCTTCGCGGCTGCTTCTACATTGTATGGAATGTGAAATTCTGGCAGTGTCTTGCATGCTTGTGAAATTGTTGCCTCGAAGTTCTAGCTTCACGCAGCCAGTTATTCCTTTCTTTCAACGCCTGAGCCTTTTTTGCAAAAATCTGCTCATTTTTCATCTTGACCTCACTTATGACTGATAGTTCACACTTCTCCCTGATCTTGAGCTCGTCTAATACCCCACGAGGAAGCACGTGGAGGGTCTGAATAGGTAGCACGACTAAGTTGACACCCACATCCTTGATCTGCCTGAGCTGAGTGTTTGCTTCATCTGCCTCTACGCGCTATGATCCTTTTAGTAAGGGAATAAATATGAGGTCCAGGGTCCTATCTATTTCTAGTACCAATGCGCTAGCTTGCTGCAGGCTCGCTTGAATCCCACTCGCTTGTCCCACGCTTGCCTGAATTCGGCCTGTTTGAATCTACAATTCGTGTAGATCCTTTTGTATGCTCCCCAACGTCTGCATGTACTACTGCTCAAACTGTGTCCACAGCTCTATTTTTGTGTCACAGACCTTGTATCCGATCTCATCTAAAAAGAGATTAACATCATTTAAGCCATCATAAAGCGGAAGTTTTCTTACATCCATAGGTATGCACCGCAGTGATTTGGTCATCATATTTCATTGTAGCTTAGAGACTTCATGCAACTGATTCTGCCATTGTTTGAGCTCTTCATCTAAGTCTCAAGTACATGAGCTGTTTATATCCCATGTGATCCACCCATCTACATTGGGGTTGATCCAATCTCTGGCGCACGCAGTTATCTTGTACATCTAATCTAGATAATCATCTTCTTCATAATTATGGACCGGTTTAGTGTAATGTGCTCCTTCAACAAGGTTAAATGGTAGAATAACTCTAAGCACCTTCTTTTCAAATGTCATCCTTCGCTTCTTCAGATTAATCACTGCATCCATGTTGAAGGCCCAATCAATTCCTAGTAGCGCTAGGTAAGGATTGCTGTCATCCACTATTTAAGTTACCTCAAAATCAGCCAACACACTCGCTCCTTCAATGTCCACTGTTACCCCATACAAGTGCCCCATAGGAATGATCTTCTATTGATTGACCATGCATAGCTGTATAGAAGACCATTGTAGCACAAGTCTCCCCATCCTTTCCAATGTCTACTTCGGTAGCACGTTTGCATCAGATCCTAGATCTAAGATGACTTGATCCATTTCATATTCTCCAATCTGTGTGGTTAACCTCATCTCACACCAGGTCCGCTTCTTGTGTTTACCTAGTTTCCTCATAGTGCACTATTTTGAAGGAATATTACTTTTTCCTGTACAATTGTCAATCAATTCCTGGAGCCTTTCTACCGCCTTCTAATCCCTCAACAGCTTCATACAAGTTTTGAGAAAGGTGGCTAACAACAAATGATCCACATCTTGCACTTCACTATTTCCAATCGGTTTTTCCTGACTCCCCAACGTAGAAGCCTCAGCGAAGTTCTTTTTTAGCTTCAATGAAAGTTTCTTTAGCCTGGTTGAGGTCAAACCCAACTTCCTTTTCAGAAGCCTTGTGCACCCATCCCTCAGTTTTTGGCTGCTTTCCTTTATCTTCTCCTCTAGCCATACCACTGCACGTTACAATATTAATACTATGCTCTTCTTCACGAGGCTCTGTCCTCATCATTTGGATATTCTACATAGGCTGTTGTGTCTTTTTCTCCTACATCTTGGCAATCAGCATCGGGTAGCCTTCTATCACATGATCGAATTATCTGCAATATTGACAAGATGGACATGTTGGGTTCTAACATTCGAGCGCAAAATGTCCAACTTCACCACAGTTTTAACAAATAACTTTTCCTTGACCTCTACCAACCCCTCCTCCTCTTCCTCTTCCACATCCTTGGAATCCTCCATGCGCTACACCCGCATCCTGATCCTGAGGCTAATTTTTCGCCTGCATTCGATAGGTAGGGGTCCTTTCCATCATCAATTTGTAACTTCGACAGTTTCACTCATCATGTCCAACCAATTTATAGAAGGTACAAAATAATTGTTGTGATGTCTGAACAAACTTCTGCAAGAGGTGACAATTATCAGGTGCATGCTTCCCATTTATCTGATAGATAGCACATCATAGTGGTACTCCCATTCTCGGTCGCACAATAGTTTCAAGCTTTAGAGACACAGGACCTCCTCCAATAAGGTAATTATGATACACATGGAAATGATCCTTATCATGTCCCTTGTCCTTGAATTTTAGACACCAAACTTCAGTGTGCACCTCTGGCTGAGCTTACTTTCATGTTTTCAAGCTCTACAACTCCATGTGCAAACCTGTCAGTCACGACTAAATTTGTTGTACTCTAATATTCGTATCTTGTACTGGTGAGGCTTCCAACCTCATTGCGATCTCCACAAAATCTTCTTCTGTTCCTATCTTCTACTGCGATAATAGTAATCTTAGGTGAGGCAATAAGAAAGCAATGTACTAGTCTCTATGTTGATCATCCGTGATGTTCATATTAGCCTGCCGGATCAGGCATTTTAGCCTCTGATCGAATTTCCACGATGATTCATTTACCCTTTGCTGTATCTCCTTAAATTTTGTGATAGATTTCACCTGACGCTTAGGCTTCTTCAATTCACTATTCAACTCTTACTGAGTCTCTGCCAATGTCTTGCCAGGTCTATGTTGACAGAACTTGATATACCAAGTGAGTGCCCTATCCTGCAGCGCTAGGACTAGTTGGGATTTCTTTATATTATCATCAACTATCTATTGCACTATCCACACAACATTTGCAACAAACTAGAATTGCTCAGGGTCTTCACTCCCTACCTTTTAAATATCGACATCTTCATTGCATTTTCCATGTTTAATGATTGAGGCGGAGGTGGAGGTGGAGGTGAAGGTGTAGGTGTATGCGACAGGGGTGGAGGCGAAGGTGGAGTGGATGGATGAGGTATCCTCAGGATACCCTGACTTACCAACTGAAACACACTTCGTGGTGTATTCATAATAGTTCCTTCGTCATCGCTTGAAGGGGGTCCCAATAGTAGACTATATTCATAGCCTGATTCTCTGTTCCTTCTAAAACGTTTTCCGCTTTACGTAGTCCCAAACATCAAGGTAATGGCATAACCCATTTTTCACACAACATATTAATCCAAGTTTTAAGAGATTTTAAATACTTACCTCACGATCCCTTGAAGAACCTACATTGCTTCACTATAGCTAATGGACGTATCAATCGTAAGTTCATTGACACATCCTCTGACTATGAGGTCAATCCAATGATCATTGACCCACATGATGCTATTTTATGAAGCTTCCAACCGCCTCACCAGCTCTGGAGTCCACATAATAGGGCCATCAAGTCTCCACATACCCTAACTGTCTGCTAATATATTCAACCACTGCTCTTTGGATAACTAAGAGTTTCTGTTCTTCTAAGCTGCAAACATGTGCAACTTTTGATCGATCTGTTTCTCGATTTCCTTCTTAGTAGGAAACAACTTATTCGACAATGAATTTTTTTTTTTTGAGTGGTTTTTGATGGACATGGAGGTTGGTATGGTCATGAGCTGTTGTTGGGTGAGATGTGGTGAGGTGTATGGTCCCTTATTTCAACCTAGAACAAGCCTACATCATCATTTTTCAATCAGAATTTCATTCCTGTAGTGTTTCAGGACATTCTACAGTACTACAGAAAACTCCTGTAGTAACTACAGGAACCTTGTAGAAGTCAGAAAACTACAATAAAAACTAGTTTTTGATGCCTAGAAGTGAGGATGGATGATGGAGACATAATAGGCATGGGAGATATGAAGTGAATGAAGGAAGAATGGGGTGATTCTTATCTTGTTGTCCTCTGAAATCTAAGTCCTTTGTTTCCTTTAAAAACCAGCAAAAATCACGGAATTTTATTAGTGGGTAGGTTTGAGGTCCCTCCCATAACATTTTGGTTTTTCTTTTCTATTTTCCTTCCTTTCTTTTTGAAAGACACGTGGGTCGCCTCAAAGGAGGTTTTCAACCTGTCTGCCTGCCCTAGGTGCCTCAAGGAAGGTTTTCACCCATGGATCTTTTTATTTTCCTTTTTTTTGTTCTTGGGCTACCTCAAGGAGGTTTTCAACCCAAAAGTTGGCCTCAGGTGCCTCATAGAGGTTTTCACCTAGGTCCCTTCTTGTTTTTTTTTTTTCAAAAATAAAAAAAGTCCTTAGGATTTTGGTGAGATCAAAGCTAAGACACTTCCAAGAGCTTTCACTTCCTTACTGATGGTACTGATGAACTCTTCCCTTGACAAATGTCTTTTATAGGATTTCAATCTGTATCCATTTACAAGTAAGGGGATACCTTCTTCATCAATGGTCCTTATTTGCACAACCCCATTTTCATGGCATATTTCTATCAAATATGGGGCCAACCACATGGTCATAAATTTTCCTTTGAAGTCCTTGAACTTGAATTCATATAGCAGATCCCAATCACCTTTTTGAAAAACTTTGTCTTTGATGTTTTTGTCATGCCAAACCTTTCTTTCTACTTGAGTAACTTTTGTGTGTGGGAGGGCTTGCATCCTATATTCATCTAAACCATTGAGATGGAGAAACATCTCTTGTTGTGCCTTTATAACATCCAAATGGGATTGTGCTTCCATTCTCAAAGTGTTGTACTTAAACTCAATTGAGAGAAGAGCCTTCTTCCCATAGACCAAGTCATAAGGGGTGAAACTAGTGGTTGTCTTCCAGGTTGTATTATAGGCCCAAGTGGCCTCCACTAGTCTATCAGCCCAATATTTTCTACTGCTGCTCACAACCTTGGTGAGAATTCTTTCCAATGCTATGTTGGTAACCTCTACTTTTTCATTGGCCTGAGGATGATAAGCAATTGACTTCTTGTGTTTGATCTTATGCTGCCTCAATAAATTTTCAATCAGATGTGAGGTGAATTGAGCTCCTTGATCAGTGAATAGCTCTGTAGGGTACCCAAACTTGTAAAATACATTCTCCATTAAGAAATAAACCACTTTATTTTTTGTCACTACCTTGATAGCCTTGGTTTCAGCCTACTTTGTTAGATAATTAGTGCACACAATGATGTAATTTTTCTGCGGTGATGGTGGATCAATGAGCCCAATGAAATCCAAGCCCCACTTGTAAAATCGCTCAAGAGTCACTTCAGGTTGTAAACGAATTTCATCCCTGGGAGTAGGTTTCCCCATTCTTTGGCAGTGGTCACATCGACTTGTGTGTCTTCTTGCATCTTTGGTGGAGAGTGGGCCAATAGTAGCTAGCTTGCAGTACCTTGAAGGCTATCCTCTTGGATACAAAGTGACCATAACAAGGCCTATCATGACAGGCCAAAAGGACATCAAATACTTCTCCTCACTGACACATCTCCTCAAAATTTGATTTGGGCCAAGATTGCGGAGATTGCCCCCAATCCAAGTGAATGGGGCGATCTTTCTTATAATTCTATTATTTTCCTTGGAGGACAGATTTTGAGGGAACTGTGAAGCCACTAAGTAGTTGGCTATACTAGAAAACCATGGAAAGAGAACTGAAATAGAAAATAAATGCTCATTTGACAGCTGATCATCAACCATTACTTCCTCACCTGTAGGCAAAGCAAGTCTAGACAAAAAATCTGCAACTACATTTTCTCTACTAGGCTTATCAATGATAGTTAGATCAAACTGTTGTAATAAAAACAACCATCTAATAATTCTGGCATTCACAGCAGGCTTGTTCATGAAATATTTAATAGCAACATGGTTAGTATGTACAAAGGTCTAGGAACTAGTGATGTAATGTCTAAATTTATTCATGGAATGGACAACAACTAGGAGCTCTTTTTCAATCATAGTATAGTTCAATTCAACCTCGGACATATTTTTGTTGATGAAATAAATGGCATAAGGAAACATGTTATCTATCTAGCCTAAAGCTTCATCATAGATATCATAATGGATGTGAAAAGGAAGAGCCCAATTTGGGCCTCGGAGTATGGGTGCAGTGGTCAACTTGTCCTTTAAGGTTTCTAGGGTCTCTTGGCAACTTTCTGACCAAAAAAATTTAAAGTCCTTGGCCAATAGTCCAAAAAAAGGTGAGGCTACTTTGCTAAAGTCCTTTATGAATCTCCCATAGTATCCATCTAAGCCCAAGAAAATTTTGACATCCCTCTGCTTCTGAGGAGTAGGGACCCTCTTTATGATAGCAATTTTATTTGGGTCAACTTGTAGTCCTTCTTGGGATATTGAGTGACCTAGAATAGTCCCTGCATTCATCAAGAACTCACACTTCTAAGGACTAAGGGATAGGTTCATTTCAATGCATTTATTTAATAATTTCCCAAAGTTAGAGAGAGCATCCAGGAAATCATACCCATAGGGAGAGAAATCATTCATATAAATTTCTACAGAGTCATGGACTAGCTTTGTAAAGATGCTCAAAACTGCCCTCTAAAAAGTGGAAGGGGCATTACATAATCCAAAAGGAAGGACCCTATAAGAAAAGGTACCCCAAGGACAAGTGAAGGTGATTTTATCTTGGTCCTCTGGGCTGACCTGGATCTGACTGTAACCACTGAAACCATCCAGGAAAGAGAATAACTTCTTTCCTGCAAGACCATCGAAGACTTGATCAATAAAAGGTAGAGTGAAATGGTATTTTTTGTGGCTTTGTTTAACTCTCTGTAGTCAACACAGATCCTCCATTTTCTATTCTTATTTGGGACCAAAACTAGAGGAGACACCCACTCACTATCTGAGATGGGGTAAATGAATCCTGCATCCAACAACTTCTATAGTTCTTATCTAACTATGTCTTTGAGGGTTGGGTTCATTCTCCTTTGAGGTTGCATATTGGCTTGCAACCTTCCTTGATGTAAATGTGGTGAGTACACACCAAAGGGTGCACTCCCTTCATTTCCTTATAACTCCAGGAAAAGGCATTCATATGCTCTCTTAGCATGTCACATAACTCCTTTTCCTGATGTGCAGAGATAGGGGTTGATTTTCAATGTTCTAGCTGGACCAAATTCTATCATCTTGACATGAGTAGGACTTGAGTCAACTAGGCACAAATCATTCTAGGGGTTATCTTTAGCTTTCCTTACTAACTCATCAAGAGACATGGTGTTGGGGGGCTGATTCTGGAGGGTTTGATCAATCAGGGCATCTTCATCAGGTTTCCCCCCTCCGATAGTAGCATGTAGGGTACATATTGGGTGAGATGTAGTAGAGTAGACTTCATCTTCCTCCTCCTCTTCCAACCATAAAGGTAGGTCATTCTTTAGAGATGGTTGAGTAGGAGGGTACAAGACCAATTGTTTGGAAAAATGCCCATTTTTAATGGTCATATTCCCAGACCTGCAACTTATGTAAGTGTCAGCAGTGGAGCCATGGCCTTCCAAGGATGAGAGGATAACCATTGAACTTGGTCTTAGGTTGGAGAACTAAGAAGTCAGCAGGGTATTCCCAGGAATCAATGGAGACCATCACATCCTCAAAAACTCCCTCAGGAGCTACAGTGGATCTGTCTACAAGTTGCAAGATTTTCATGGTCTTCCTTAATGATTCTTGGAGACTTAGTTTAAGCATAGTCTCCTTAGTCATCACATTGATGGCAGCCCCAAGGTCAATTAAGGTATGGGGGGCAATGATACCATCGATGTGAAAATATACCACATGACTTCCAGGGTCCACATACTTCGGGAAAATCACTCTCCCCAACATTAATTTAGAAAGTTGTCCAATGAAATTAATGGTAGGGGTGTCTTTCTTTATCCTCCCATGATGTTTGAAGAATTTCTCCTTGATAAACTTGTTGTAGATGGGGGCATCCTTGATAACTTGGAGGAGTGGGATTTTAAAACACGAGTATTTAAATTCACCCGGAAGTTCATTCTCTTTTGGGGTGTGCTAGCTGGGATGAATTAATATCTAAGGAAAAGGAGGTGGATTGGCTTGAGGAACACTCTCTTCCTTTTCCTCTTCAAGATCCTGAGGTGGAGATGGAGGTTGATTTTTTGGAAGCACTCTTCTAGACCTTAGGTTTATTTCTTGAATTTCCATAACATAGGTAGGGTAGGATGTCTCTCCACTATAAACCTGTTGTGTCTGCTTGTTTTTCGAGTTCAGATTTGGTTGAGCAGGCATTTGAGGTTACTTAGGTGGAGCAGGGTGAAAGATATGTGGTTGAGATGGAGGTGGAGGCAGTTAGGCCAAATATTGGTTGTATGGGGGTCTCCACCCCTGTGATGGTGTATTCCACTGAGCTTGTGGGGGAGCATATGGCTAAAATGATTGATTGGCAGGTTGGGAATGGTATTGAGGTGAAAAAGACCAGGGAGAAGGTGTGGACCATGAAGGATGATTAGGATGCCACCAAGGGGGAATTAATGCATTCTGGTTAGGGTTGTAATATGAATAGAACACCCCTTGCATGCCTTGCTGATATGGTCGAGATCCTTGAGGCCTCCTTTGGTTGATATAGTAGAGTTGTTTAGTCACACCTTGATGAACATCATCATTGGGTAACTATATGGACCTTAATCCACCTCCTAGCTTAGTTAAATAAACTATTCTCACAATTTATTACATATTTTGATTGTATTTTGTTTAATGAGATGAGTCAAAGTGAGATATTATGCCTAGTGGACTAATGTGCATTAATTGCAGGTTTTTAAGAGAAAATCATGGAAATTTTGGCTAATTAAATTATGAAACTTGAATGAGACAAGGAGGAGAGATCGTAGGAGGTAAATCCTCCTCATGTACTCCTCACTCATTCGAATATTCCTCCATCAATCACACTATCTCGGAGTACAAGCAACAAAGTCATGGAGATCAAAAGGAAGCCGAGCAAGTGACAATTAAAGGGCTAGTTTATCTTGAGTTTGGGAGCTAAGCCTCCATATATTTAAGGAAGTCATTGGAGACTTCAGTTGTATAAATAAAGAGGCCTAGAGCCTCATTAGGATTCAAATTTTTGTTGTAAAAACACTAGTCATTTTCGAGTTCAAGACTTGTGGAAGACATTGTTATGTAATTTTCTGATTTGATAATGAGAATGAGCATTTCCTTGATCCAACATTGAGTTGAATCAGAGGGCTGAAGCTCTTGGGTTAGGGCCCAACCCTAGCAGCAAAGGCTCCTCTTCTTGTATTTGTATGTTTAGTTGATTTCATAGTTGAATTGTCTTTAGAATTATTTCATTGCAAGTAGTTGTAGATTTGATTAGTTTGCTTCCATTTGTGCTTTACTTCAGTAGTAGCTTAGAAGAGATAAAGGATCATAAAAAATATTTCAGTAGGTGGTTTTGGCCTCACTCCTTCCTTCAAGGATCATGGTTTGAGGAAAGAACTCCTATGCAGCCCCAAAAAGACAAAATTCTACTTTTTCATGGAACTTAGGGTTTTTTGTACTTAGGTCAGCGTTTGATTAGTTTGCAAGAGTACTATTTAGTTATCATTTCTTTTATCTTCAGTCTCACATTAGATCTCATCAATGTTCCATATTATTCTGCAAGTTTTCCTCATGCATGAAGTAGGCAACTAGCTCATGAAATTTTGTTTTCCTTAGATAATAGAAATTCTTCTTGTTTACATGATTTGTGGATAGATGTCAACGTTTGATGTAGTCTGTTAGGGTCCTATAATAATAGGATTCATAATTTTGAATTGGTTATGGTTATTCTTGTAATATTGTACATACTTTTGCTTTCCGCAAAATGTTTTCCCATATTAAAATTAAAAAATGTAAAGAGGGTATGTCCTAAAAGAATAATCAAAGGACAAAAATAAAGAAAAGATCAAAAAAGTAAAACATATGAACCCCACAAAAGCGATAAAAATAGATCATGAAAGTGTACAAATTCAAATGCCACTCTGTGGTGAAGTAGAATTATAAGTGCAGACACGAACAAATTCCTCTAACCTGATAATGGGTCTAGCCACAAAAGATACATTCTATGGAAGATTTCCTTAGATTAGAATCAATCAAGAGGGCCTACCTCTTGGTTGCTTATCCTACTTGATGATGTCCTTGCTTGCTCACTCCAACAATCTCTCGCTTCCTTCTTCAAGCTCCTGAAACAAGTAAACAACAATAACACACAAACATAATAATAGAAAAATTGCAATTCAACCTACTTAATGAGTCAAGAAGCATTAAGACACGAATATGTAATATTAAAAAACATGTAGGAAATCAATCGATATTTTCATATATTAATATCAAAGAGAGATTACAACCATTCGTCTTAACGTCACAATCTTCCTCTGACAAGACCAGGTTCCCACACATTTCTGCTAGCACTTCATGATGGCTTCAAACAATAGTTTAAAGACTCTTCCCTTTAGGCTTCACTCCAAACCAACACAATTCTCCCTCACACAACTAGATGGCTACAAGTAGTAATAGATTTCTTGTCTATTATATTTACACTTTAGCCAAAACCCTAAGTCTAATTTTCACACTAGTCACTAGTTTGTGCTTGGGAAGAAGGGAGGTTTATATAGGAAAGAAGGATGGGAGATGGATCCTCTTCTCGTGGGAGAAGGACTTATCCCTTGGGGTAGTTCCATCGTTATAGGGGAAAGGAGCCCAAACTTTCATCCTCGACCCCATTCGGCCAAACCATTTACCAAACTTTCATTACGGAGCTTCTAGAGATGGAAGCTTTAGCTCTAATTTAAAAAACTTTCCATAACAGGACCGTTGCGACTTGAACACTGCTTAGTCACACCGATCATCGTGGGGAATAGTGCTAATCTCTACACATTGGTGTGGGGGAGACAAAGGTCATTAGCGCCGGTCTTGTAAATTGGGCAAAATAGAAGTTTCAAGGGAAATGATCTGCTCATGAAGAGGATCATAATGGGAGTTTCTCCATGAAGACAAAGCATGCGGGGTTCACTGTAGAGGTCCTCCAGGATCAAGGAATGGAGAGTACAGGGACAGTGACAAAATTCTGTGTAACAGATGCCCCCTAAAGCGTGAAGTCCGAGACGGAGTGAGGGATGAAATGCTTTATGAATCAGCATGGGGAACTGATCTGTCGTCGGAAAACCTGCAAGCAAGTATAGATACATATACATAAACTGAGATCTCTATCAAATGATACATGAATCATGGCATGGACGTAGCCATTCAGAGAATGATCATATAAATGGATCTAGGAATGGGCGCAACCATCCGTCAAAGAGGATCATAATGAAACCAAGGTATGGTCACAACCATCCAATAATGAGAAGGATCACATATGATAACTCATGGTCTAGTCGTAGCCAACCATCTGAAAGAGACATGCATATCATCATAAACCATGTCACACCACCTTGCAGTTAGAGTCGGTCTGGTCAGCCCTCCGTCAGAGATCAAAACTCTTTATGCATTTCATGTTTAGGTGTCCCGCTCCATTCACTCGGCTAAATTTCGCTGGGGGCATGCCATGATCTGATGGATAAAGTCATGCTAATCATTCCCCCTCATGTCTGGCTCCTGCTGGCTCAGGTATTTTGTCAATAATCACCAAATTCCATGACAGTCAAGGTCTGGTCCTTTACAGGACAAAGGTCATTTTCTATGTTTGGGTCTAGGAATTCATCAATTTGGTCTTTGAAACATGCCCAGAAAAGCCATGCAGGCCGGAGTGAGGCCCTTACAAAGTTATGATTCAGAGAGCTTCATCGTCATGTGGATAGACTTCGACTCTTCTTCAAAACTCGTTTTTGAAGAAAAGTCAAACAGTGTCATTTATGACAAAATTTTCCAAAAATTTGCCAGTTGATTTTTTCAGATGAAGTCATGGTTTCCATGGCCAAATGCCCTGTCGTACAGTCCCTGCAAAGAGTGCTGAAAATTTCATCATTTGAGCCAAAATTTCAAAGGGAAAGTGAAAATTAGTGTGTTTTAAAGTCAATGAAAAAGTGCAAAACACAACATTAGAAAAATGGGTTTTCAAGGAAGCAAAAATTAAACCCATCTCTTCCAAGGCTATATATACATGTTTTTATCCAAATCAAGGGCATTGTGTTATTACAAGCCTTGGAGAGACATTGCAAAGGTGTGAGTGCGAAATCGTGAGCGTTTGAGTGAGTGGGAGTTGGTTTTAGAGGGCGCGGCGCACATACCTAGGAGCGCGGCGCACACAGAGCTAGCCTGTAGTTGAAAGTCTCCACAGGCATGGCACATACCCAGCGCATGGTGCACTGGGCTTTGCGCTCGGCGCACACAGACCAGGGGCCGAAAAACATTTCCAAACCACTCCAAATTTTGGTGAAAGCTATCAAATCGAGAGGTAGGCCTTACGACATCTCCTGTTCATCAAATTTTATCAATGATATGGTGTTTATAGAGATGTTTAAATGTCACCAAAATGCATAAGGTCAACCATAGGAAATCACCAAGAAAATGATGGCTAGGGTTGTTAAAATCTGTTGTTAGTGCCAAGGTTTCACTCCACTCACCTTTTTCCCCTCACCTATCATTTTTCCCATTCTCCCTTTATCATTTTTCCTGAAACCCCTGCCCTAAATTACTACCAAACCCTCTCACTATCCATCTACTATTCGATCAACACAAAATCACCATAAGACAAGCTCATTGTGCAAGCAAGGCGGTGGAAGAAAGGTGCAAGGTCGAAGAGTTGAAGAGTGAAGCGATTAGGAGCAATTTAGGGTGATCTCAGAGCGTGCGATGCACTCTTTGGGCGTAGTGCACACAGAGCCCGTTCACTGTGTAAATATGCCACTAGCGCGGCGCACTCAGAGCGCGCAGCGCACTGGGCATTGCGTGCGGCGCACAGGGATATAAAGCCCAGAAACCAACTAATTCGCCCAAAAATTTTGTGGATGCTCATCAAATTTGAAAGGTAGGCAACCTACCTCCACTCTTGCATCAAACTTGAAAGGAATAGCATGGTTTTAGGATTATAAATCAAATGCAAAAAAATTTTATAAAGCAAACAAGGGAAGACACAAAGAAATTATGATCCTAGGGTTTGTGCTACAGTGACAGTGCTGCCAAGGTGTTTCCTACCCTACCCCTATTACTCATTCCCCTATGCTATTGTCCCCATAATCACTACCCTTACCCTACCAAAAAATCATACTCCCTTTCCCCCTTTCCTATTGCTCAAAAAACCCAAACCCTACCCCATCAACACTATACCCAAACTACTCCCAAGTCCCTGACAAATCTCTCCCTTTAACCCCTATTCCCATTACATCATTCCCTTCCTAATACTCCCTGTTTTATTGTCCCCTTGGTGGCAGATTGTCAAAGTGACTACCAGCTTCATTTGAATCAAAGGGCAGCCTAAAACTCAGGGTACAAACAGTAGTAATGGCATCCGAATTTTCATCAGAATATGAGGAGGAGACCCACAGTGATATAGCTTCAGGAGAACAGGCCCCCAGGAGACATCACCGGAGTGGCAGACATCTTAGAGATGATCCAAACAACCTCACCGAGTTGCAGGCATGCCCTCTTGCTATGTCTTGTTTCCAACACTTAGCATGTTTTGAATTTTGTCAGAGGGTGGCAAATGTCAGAGTTCATCACAAGTTGGCCCGTCTTTTTGCACTTCACCTGCATGGAGGACGGTCTATCTTGGCTGGGGTCACTTTCACATTGACACTCGAAACCATATCAGTGGCAACAGGCATACCAAATATTAGAGAGCAATGGCATAAGAATAAAAGGGTGGAGAGGCATCATTATGAGCATTACATCAAAGAAAACTGTTTAAGCCACCTCACGAGAGTTTTTCCATTAAGATTTTTGAGAGATGAGTTTGCCCCGCTCATGAAATATTTCAGTTGTGAGGGGAGGTTTTCTCGCCTTTATGCCTATCACATCAGGTTGCTCATGCACTTTACGAAGGTGTGAATGATGAACCTCCCATTTTTCATCTATGGGAACATAGAGAGGATGAAGAATTTCATGCAGCATAAGACTCCTCGACAGCAGCTCAACAATGTTTATCACTTTTCCCTTATCTGGATTTTGGTGGACCATCAGTTGGGATTGCAGGGTATTGCTTGGGAGGACTTCATCTCCCATGACTTCTTTAGTGCTCCACAGATAGTATCAGAGGCAGAGCATGAGATAGGTGGCCCATCTCATCAGTATGAGCGACATGAGACTGCTACTATGCCAGTATACATCACCTACCAGAGAGGCAGTAGACCCTTATTTGCAGCAGCAAAGCGAGTGTTATCTCCAACTGGGGTGGAAGGGGCCTCGCTTCCGACATCAACATCACAAGAGCAGGGTAAGGGTAAGGAGCCAGTGCAGGAGGAAGGGCCATCAAGTGAGCGAGAGACCGAGTTTGTTCTCCTCCATGATGATGAGACAGATGCAGAACCAACAAATGAGGAGCTTACAGAGATCATCCAGGAGCAGCAGTCATTGATTGAGTCCTTATCCCTTGACTTGGAGAGGGCCAAGTGGAACATGAAGTACCTAGAGCAGAGAAACAAGTAGCTTGAGGACCAATAGATGATCATGGAGTTGCAAAACATTCGTGAGCATCGCCAAGCTGCTCAAAGAAGAAGACTTGCGCTCACATCTTTGGAGCGAGAAATCAATGAGGATTTGGAGGCAAAACTTAAGAGGGTAAACATGCATTTATAGAGGCTACTGGACAAGGCTAACTAGGACCTTTCTCTGTTGAGACATATGGCTTTCCATTACAGGGTGCGAAACATGAGTGCACAGGCCCGGATAAGGAACTTGAAGGAAAAATTGAGGAAAGCAACAAGAAGATCAAAAAGGGAAAAAGAGCAAGATCAGCTTCGAATCTTGGCTGAGACTTCCTTGGCCCATCATAACACCCCATAGGGAACCTCGAGCCCAAATTTCAAAAATTTTGGGGAATTTTTGGTCACATGGTAATTTTTTGGGCAAAAAACAGAGATTTTCTCCTTGTGCACCGCGCCACTGGCGTGACGCTAAAATTATAGTGCTCCAAATGAGGAATGGCTTGCATTTTTGGATTCAGCAGGGAAAATTATGACTACTGGTGTCCGAGCAAGAAATTTTGGCAAGGTATGAGTCTCCAAAAGGTCAAAAAAATCCAAAAATGGCCTCTTTGCCACTTTTTTGACACACAGAAAGCAATCTTGGGAGAATGGAGATTTAGAGGGGCAAATGAGCACCAAATTTGAAAATTCTAGTTGGGTTAGAAAGTTGACAGGATAGGCTTTCCAACAAGCCCACTTGGGCACATTTTGTACACCTGAAAGTGCCCCAAAATAGGCCCCAAAGTAGCGCGACGCACAGAGAAAATGGCGCGGCGCACAGAGGAAAAATTGCCAATTTGCTTCTGTTTAGCGAAATTTCGGTTCGCGACTTCTCCAAGTGGGCCCGCTCATCTACACTTCAGTTTTTTGGCACCAAAGGTAGCATTTAAAGTGTTTTTTCTCCAGATTGGCTTCTATCCAAGTGGCGAAGGAAGGCAAACGGTCACCCAAGCCAAATGTCATGTTTGTAACGCTGCACCTGTAGCTGATGGTTGGCTCTCCAGCTCCATTTTGCAATGATTCAAGTAAATACCCAACCCTTGGGCGTTATATCTCTTCCTCACACATTCTATATATTGTATGCAAGTTATTTGCAAAGGGTTGGTTGGATTGTAACTTCTGGGAGACTGTGGGAAAGAAACTTTGTTTCTTCACTATGTATTTTTGACAGAGAATTAATGAAAGGCAGCGGCTCTGTTTCATGAGATTCTTGTGGTTGTGAGTGTAGCAAATGTGTCTCTTATGTTTTCATATTTATTTCATTATGTTTCATAATTCAATTCATGTTCATTTCCAGTGAAATTACTAAGTGAGATTAGGTAGAATTCAATTGCATTGCTCTGCTTGTGGGAAAATTTCATGTTCAGTGTTATTCTTCTGTTGAAAAGGATTCATGTCACTATGCCCTTTTCACTTTCTTCAACAATCTATTCATGCCACTGTACCTCAAACTAAATTGTGGCATTTTCCGCCTACCTTGCCTCACGGAATAATCTGTGCCTTCATATTAAATTCTCTGTTCTTTGCTGACCGTTGGTCCCATACCATCCCAGAAGCTCGGTCATTCATGAAAATTGTTTCTCAAATCCCTATTCACTTACTAGCCTAAGGTAAATATTTCATTTTAAGTCATCTCAAGCCGTTTTTGCTTATATATTCACTGAGCGTGACTCAGAGAGAGCCCTCTCCTGTTCTGGTAGGGCTAGTGTTGTTGGGAAAAGTATCTATTCAGAACACCCCTATCCCACTCTAAGGTGTGACAGTGCCTTAGAAAAAAAACAAGGAAAACTACTTGTGTATTCTTCTTTATGAAATATAAACGAAGAGAAAGGATAAACTAACCTATGTCTTGCGCTAGTTTGTTGATCCAATCGCTCCTCTCTTCAATAGCTCCCAGCTCCCTGCTCCCTTACTGGCCCAGCTTCGCCAAATTCCTGCAAGATCACAGAAGAGAGAAACTACACGAAGATATAAATTTACATTCATAAAAAGCTCAGGATCAGATTAAGCTAAACATGCAAATATAACAAAACATCACTGATACATAAGCATGTAGAAGAAACTCAAATAGTTTTATTAATGCAATAAGAAGATCCAGGAGGAGATACAACCAAGTGAGTCCCGATCCAGCATCTACCTCCCAGCAAAGGAATCCCTTCCTCACCTCCAACAAAGCATAAATCACCCAATGTACTAATCTCAATCTCAAACCAACAGTAATTCTCTACAAAGTACAAAATTCCAGCCTCTGGATCTCTGGGACGAGGGATCCATATATAGATGTAAGCAGAGAGGATGAGTCAGCTTATGTTTTGACTTGTGGCTTCTCTCTGTCAGTTCTTGCTTCCACTTGGAGACTGAGAGCCTCTTACTCATCACTGGTCGAATTCAGTGAGGCAAGTGTCATTGGAGAAGATTTTGGAATCTTCCATTGTCTCTCCACCTCGTTGAATGACTTTGCCACTTGTCATTTCCCACTCAACGCACCTGGGTAATGCATTCAAGTGTGTTGAAACGCACCTAGCCAGTGTATTTGGGTGCTTTGCAACGCAGGCAGCTAGTGGAGCACCTGAATTGATCCTGATTTGACTAGTTCTGAGTAGTTTTTGGTGGAGAACTTCTGGGAGAAGCTGTCATTGGTTGACCTTGTTCCTCTAGGGGTAGGAAAAACACTTTTAAGGACTTTGGATCCCTTGGATTATGGACATTTCATGCTTAGAGCTGTAAGGCACAAAAATGTCTATAACAGTTGCCCCCTAAAGTATGAGGCCGTTTATCGGGTGAAATGCTTTATTAGGAGGATCCAAAGTTCTTTCAATGCTAGGAGGAGACCTGTAATAAGATACAATACAATACATTATTTTCATATTGTTTTCATGATCTAGCTGAGGTGGGCATTCCCATGCTCAGCTTTATAAATTCATTTTTATGTACATAGGACAGACAATCGTTTGATGGTAGACTGATGATTCTGATGAAGTCATCATCCTTTTGGGTAGGATGATTATCTGTGCTGCAATGCTGTACATGTCAATGTCTTTATTTTTCCTAAATATATATCGCAGCCCGGATGGATGAAACTAGATCCGGGGTCTTCAATCTCGTCCGATCTTCACTCGAAGTACAAGTCGATCCATGTGAGAAATGTTTTGAAGTCGAACATGGAAAGACATCGCTTGATTACCAGTCAATGATGTAAACTGTTAACAAGCGCGAGAGGAATCACCGATAAGGATGATGACCCTCAAGGTACTACAGTACAATTCACGTGGTGTGAATAAAGGACTTGGCATCGAACACCACGCAAAATCTTTCGGTCGAAGGTCATTGATGTATACCTGTCGATGGAAGTGAGAAACTTGCCATTGAGGCATGCAAGCTTCAAAGTACTGAATGGGGTGTTCCTAGATCAACTTCTTGGATAATGAGCTGATGTCGACAAGAAGTGATCCGTCAAAGGAGGGCCTTGATGAATCCCACATCAATGACACGGAACGGAGCAAATGATTTTGATGGAGGTGAAAACAATCTGATGATATATGGTTTAGGGTGGCGGTCATGAAAGAATGAAGTATAATGTATGGCAGTGGATGGGACACGGTTGACTTCTCTGGATGACTTCTCTTGAACATGTCGGCGACACTTATGTGATGGATCGGTAGCATTTACCCCAAATGTGGATGGTATGGCGAGACCATGGTGATGTGACCGGTGAATGAAACAACCCAACCTGACTCAGGCACGGAGTGGAAGTGTCATGTTCAAGAGCGACTTGCTACCAACAAAGATTCTTTGAGTTTCTTCCCAATTTTTCCCCGGTCATTTCTGACCAGTACCTCTTTATTTTTGTCAAGCTTGAGGAGGATAACATATGCTTGTTCTATAATTTGCCCTTCGGGAAAACCCATCGCTATGTTTTAAAGAGCCTAGCGATAGTGAAACTCGTTCTCGTCTAAAGACAAGTTTGTCGCTATTAATGTTTTTAACGAGTTTAACGACAAGGATAACTCGGTCCTTTTCATTTTTAGAGAGTCTGAAAAGATACGTAAAGTTAACTCCGGAATTCCATTTTCGTCATTTAATCCCTTAAGCCCAAAAAAGTATAAAACAATACAGAAGGGATGAATTTTCGATAGTTTTAATGAGCCGAACAAGACAAGCGCTCGATCTTTTTGTGCAATAATCCCTCAGGTCCAAAAAGATTAAAATCTAGATGAGGGATAGCACTTCCGGTCGCTTTAACGAGCTGGAAGGCCAAAACTCGGCAATCTTTTCATATTTTACGAGTCATATGAAAAGAGCTTAAAGAAGACTCGTCTTTTGAGGAACGAGTGATAAAATGGGTAGCAGCTGATTCCAGGTAAGGGTTGGAATTTTCCAAGCACGACAGTGTCACAAGGATGGCTAATGAAATCACTCTTCGCAGCTGTTCCTCAAAATGGGTAAACAATCATATGGAGGTGAATGATCGGCCAAATGGAAAAGTGGAGGTGACAGTGCAAACATGACCAAGGCTTTAATGGCTGAAATCTTCATTCACGGTGGTTATTTACCGGAGGATAGTTCATTTTTTAACGAGCTTAAACGCGGATTGAAACACTTGCTCGATCTTATGTTTATTTTTTAATGAGCATGAACTATGTGCTAAAATTGCTCGATAATCCAGTCATATGATAAGAACGTCTCATATAAAACGACAACATTTAGATTTTTGCCCCACATCCTTTCTTTATGCAAGTTAGGAAACGACTAATCCAAAAAACAGATAAATAACCGCTCTTTGCTTGCACTCCAAAAGGTTTGCATGCCCCCAGGTATAAAACAGAGTTTCAAGGTTACCTCTACTTCACTTCCGCCAAAATAATTGTTTTACCGAGAGAGGCCTACCTCTTACAGGTCACCCAAAGATTGTTCTATTAATCTTTCAAACAAAACACTTCTTCGGCGATGTCTACCAAGATAAACAAAGGTGAGCGACGATGCCCGCCAACTCACATAACTTTGACAAAAGAATCTTATTCTAGAACAACCCCTCTTCTAATCACGGACGGGGTACGGACTAGTCATATTCTCCCGCGGAAACCTACTCTATACCCGAATTTTTCCTGCCGAAGCAGACGAGGATGCATGCCCCCTGGGTTCCAGTCATATCCCTCCAAATTACTCGCGCTCATCGGGAGGACGGACCGTAGGTTAAGACATTTCTTGCGTGAAGAGACCATTTAGGGATGGTATATGACTATTTGCGATGTGTGATCCGGGAAATGAAAGCTGGTCCACGAGCTTGACCACTCTTCCTTCGTGCGGAAAACACATTACTCTAAAGAGTGAGGAGACGATGGCTCCCATGCAATAAATATAGTCTCATCCAAGGAGTAGGTTATAATCCAAGGGTCCTTGAACGACCATTACGTTCATTTGAACTGTCTTCGCTTTCAATGTTATGGGCACATTGGGGAGGATCCCTAAAGGTCGACTGGTTCCTTTATCAAAGCCTGTCAGATTTCTCATTTCAGGCAAAAGCGGTGGCGAACCAAGCTCTTTCCAAGCAATAGAGGAAAGGATACTCACAGAAGCCCCTTCATCTATGATGGTACCAGCCATGACCATTCTATATATTTGGACGATAATTCTGAATGGTATGCTTGCTGGTAAATGGGGTCTGCCTAGTTGATTCCAGTCGAAGGAGACAACTAGGTTGCTTGGAGGTGGGACTGAGTAGACAGCCGGGTACGGCTCTGACGAACTTCCTTCCTGCAATAAAGGAATGGGTAGGTTACCCCCGTGTTCGTTGGAGTCTGTGTTGATGAAGAGAATTTGGACGGTGTCATCCTTGTTCTCTCCAGTGACTGTGTCATTCGAAGATAAATCCTCTGAAGGCAAGACCGGGTCAACTGCCACCTCGACCTTTTGACTTTCATCGGGTATGGATTCAACCGGTTCATCTCCAATGACAAGTGCTTCAGCTGACCACTTGAGCGGGCCAGCTGGATTCTCAACTAACGAAGGACTCGGCAAGAGTTTTTTATATCCAGGAGGAAGTGGTAACGGTGAAACCAGACGATCATCCAAAACTCTTTTAGCTTCGTCTAAGAAGGGACAACAGTGGATGGCATGATCGCCTTCGCACAGTTTACAGGGAGATCTAGCTCTCCCTTTTTGTCCTGGGACTTCACTTTCGCTAGTTGACGGTGTGCTTTCAACATGGATATCAGAGGTTGACGCCACCGGATTGTGCAAACGGGGAGACCAGTCCCTTAGTATCCGAGGGATGCAGGGACAATCTCTGTGAAAGTGGTCTCCCTTGCAAATGACACATGGTGATTTAGGCCTGGTCAGAGCAGTGTGTGTATTTTCGTTAGACGACACTCATTTGCCCCCAGTCACTTTTGGCTCCCTCTTCTTCTTCTCTTTCTTCTTCTTTTCCTTCTTCTCCTTAGGATCTTGACTTTTGGCTTTGCCAGCCCCATCAAGCGAAGAGGAAGGTAGAGAGGAAGAATTAGAAGAAGTAGAAGGTTGGTGGGTAACTCTGGACTGTTCTAACTGCTGATTCGATTGTTCAGGAATAGTGGTGTTCTGAACGACATTGGTTGAGAAGAGCCAGACTGGCAAGCCAATTGTCAGTCCTGGAAGCGACAATGTGGCTATATGGGGTGCACCAACATCTCCCCAAGAGGAGAAGGGACTAGGATTTCCACCAAGGGGAATTCCTTGGTTGGTAGACTCCATTTTCTCAACCTAAGATCAACGTAGGAAAAGGGTGTGAATGTTCCGTTTAAAATAAGTTTTACGACGCTTGGACACAACTTGTTTTTTCAATTTTAAAGAGTCGAGAAAAAACAAAAGATGACTCTAGTCTCCTTCGATTTTTAACGAGCCTGAAGTGACAAGTGCTCAGATGGACCTTTTCCGTTAAGGAGTCTGAAAAGGAACGAAAGGGACTACTCTGGAGATCTAGGTAGAGGGTGTGCCAAACCAATCACAAAACTGCAGAGTACGTTTTACGGTACGGCAGTCAATCTTCCCGAATGTTGTGTTCGGTGCATTGCAATCAGTAGGGCGGCCGACACGGCTTCCTATGGATAAAAGGTTTTAAGCCTATAGGGGTCTCCCAATATATACTCGACGGTACATGGGAGCACAATCCGTACTGGCACTTATCGTCTCACAGTGGAGGAATCACCCAACCATCAGTGAAGACAATAGTTACCAGGCTTTACGACGCCGGAACACGTCTCTAGCCTAGACCTCTATGTTGTGCGTTAAGTTCCAAAGCGTTGTTAGATTCATTCAATTTATTTTAAGTTGATCTTTCTTAGAAGTTTGATTTTTTGGATCACCACGAGATGTAGATGTAATTCCTAAATGCAATCTAAAGATGATAAGCAAGCATTTATCTCTTTTCAACAATGAAAATCCTAGCTACAAGGGGAAAAGAAAGACACAATATTTTGTCAAAGAGCTAAGAGCACACTGTAAATGCACTTTTCCTAAATCAAACCATACAAACTATCAATATGAAAATGCACAAATGCATGTATTTGTTTTCACTTTCTTAACATTGATGCCTAAAAAGAAAGTTGATGTACAAATTTGAATTTGCTTTCAAGTGAAAAACACAAACAAGCTTCTTTTTCGAAATCAAAAAGGTAGAGAAGATTACGACACTTTATGATTTTGAAATAAACACTCGTTTCGACACTAGAAAGAGACAAATTCAAACCAAAGCAAAAGTAAACAGTATAATCAACTGTCAACAGCAAAGAAACTTTCTCCTAAGATCAAAATCGACACTTACGACAGATCTAAATCTAAGGACGACAGTATGACTATTTCACTTTTCAATGGAAAACTGTAAATGATGTAACAAATACACAAAGAACACCTACAGTATTTTTGTACAAAGGAGGCGGAATTAAGGCAGAGAAAAGGGGTTTTCAGATAGGTACACACACTGATAACAGGCTGCAAAAATCAGAGATAAAACTGAACACAAGGATGCAAAGAACCTCAGCTGCACAGGGCAAGGGCTGATCAGCGCACCTGTTGCACAGAGAAACTGAATTGCAGCGCAGGTAGCCCTCTCGGGACCTGCGTTGAAATGCAGAACCTCTTCACAGAGCCTGCGCTGGGGCAGAAACGAGACTTCTATCCGGGTTCTGGGTCACGGTTTGCAGTTTAATCTATGGATTTTGGCCGAGTAAAAGCTATCAGTAAGGTACAATTAGAGGGATGATTTAAAGGAGGACTAAGAGCTATCACAAAGGGCAATTAGAGCATTTGTGGATCAGCTGTTCAAATCATAAACAAATCCAATGGGTGGATTGAAGTAGCAGCTACTTTGCATTTGATAATGGCAAATGCAGTTCGATTGCTACTTCTGTGTTTATGAAACAAACAACAAAAGAAACACAAACAAACTAACTAGACATGATCCCCAGCAGAGTCGCCATTTTGTTGTTGGGAAAAGTATCTATTCAGAACGCCCCTATCCCACTCTAAGGTGTGACAGTGCCTTAGCAACAAACAAGGAAAACTACTTGTGTATTCTTCTTTATGAAATGTAAACGAAGAGAAAGGATAAACTAACCTATGTCTTGCGCTAGTTTGTTGATCCAATCGCTCCTCTCTTCAATAGCTCCCAGATCCCTGCTCCCTTACTAGCCTAGCTTCGCCAAATTCCTGCAAGATCACAGAAGAGAGAAACTACACGAAGATATAGATTTACATTCATAAAAAGCTTAGGATCAGATTAAGCTAAACATGCAAATATAACAAAACATCACTGATACACAAGCATGTAGAAGAAACTCAAATAGTTTTATTAATGCAATAAGAAGATCCAGGAAGAGATACAACCAAGTGAGTCCCGATCCAGCATCTACCTCCCAGCAAAGGAATCCCTTCCTCACCTCCAACAAAGCATAAATCACCCAATGTACTAATCTCAATCTCAAACCAACAACAATTCTCTGCAAAGTACAAAATTCCAGCCTCTGGATCTCTGGGATGAGGGATCCATATATAGATGTAAGTAGAGAGGATGAGTCAGCTTATGTTTTGACTTGTGGCTTCTCTCTGTCAGTTCTTGCTTCCACTTGGAGACTGAGAGCCTCTTACTCATCACTGGTCGAATTCAGTGAGGCAAGTGTCATTGGAGAAGATTCTGGAAGCTTCCATTGTCTCTCCACCTCGTTGAATGACTTTGCCACTTGTCATTTCCCACTCAACGCACCTGGGTAGTGCATTCAAGTGCGTTGCAACGCACCTAACCAGTGTATTTGGGTGCTTTGCAACGCAGGCAGCTAGTGGAGCACCTGAATTGATCCTGATTTGACTAGTTCTGAGTAGTTTTTGGTGGAGAACTTCTGGGAGAAGCTGTCATTGGTTGACCTTGTTCCTCTAGGGGTAGGAAAACACTTTTAAGGACTTTGGATCCCTTGGATTATGGACATTTCATGCTTAGAGCTGTAAGGCACAAAAATGTCTATAACAGCTAGCTACCAGACTGAGTGTGGTTTGTGGTTACCCTAATTTTTTCCTTCCTTCAGCCTAAGGCAGATTTAGGTGCTAACATAGTGGCGACCATACTGGGGAGGAACTGAAATCCAATCCCCTTGTTTCATAATAATTCTAAGCTTCTGGATGATGAGCTTAGGATTGGAAAGGCTGAGTAAGTTGGTTGTGTCCTCTGATTTTTCTCAATAGCACGCTGGCTTTGAGATGATATACCAGAGCCAATCCAAACCTGGATCCTCGTCATATTTACGAAAATCCCAATTTGATCCCAAGACTCCTTCATCAAGAAAGCACCATAACTCCCATGTTCAAATCCCATTCATGTCCCGACATTTTTGAGTATCTTGAAGAGCTTGAGTTTGATGAATGGTTTGAGATATCATTGTTTGAGTCTAAATCCGAAAGGGCTGTTGATTATACTATCCCCAATCTGCAATTTCTTGTAGACCTCAAAATAGAAAGAGCTAATAGGTTAATTGATAATTACATTGCAACACAGCCCCAAACTCCAATTGCAAGCCCCTTGCAAACTGTGCACACTCCTCCAACACCTCCAAGGCCAAATCCACTGAGAATGATGGCTGCCCGTTTCGCACCCCTTGTTTTGCCCCAAGTTCTAGATGATATGCCAATGGATTATCAAAGTAAAATCTTGTTTTTTGATGGCACTCCTAACAACATTACTGCTCAGCAACATGTATAGACAAAATGGCAGAATTCTATGAACTTCATGAGATCGATGCAGAGAACGTGGTAATGAGGCTCTTTGTACAGACATTTGCAGGTGATGTGAGGAAATGGTTCAGAGGTTTGCCGGCAGCAAGTATCACTACCTTGGTTGAACTACAAAGATAATTTTTGAACCAGTGGGAAGTGAAAAATAATCCCCTTCAAATTCTGGCTGAATATGAACAAATCAAACGGAACATTGGTGAGTCGGTCCAAGACTATTGTGTTAGATTTAATGCAGTCTATAAAAAAATTCCAAATCATCTAAAGCCACCTATGGGACTAGCAATGATGAAGTTTCTAGATGGTTTTGATGCTGACATGGCATACCAATTAAGAGAGAGAGAACTAGCCACAATGGAAGATATGCAGAAAATCGTGGTCAGCGTTGAAGAAAATTTGTTGTCCAAAAGAGCTAGAGCGAAAGCATAAAAGAAAATCACTGTAAAAGAAGAGTCTTCTTCAATGGATCAACTACTCAAAAAGGTAGAGCAAATGCTTGAAAGGGTAAAAATTGACAAGCCTGAGCCACAAGTTAGGAATCCTAACTTTCGTGGCCAGCAGCAGCCACAATATAGAATAAGACAGAGAGATCAGCGAACTCAAGAGCAGACAGCACAACAGCTGGTACAAACACCTTTGCAATAGAATTTTCAATAGGGACCGAAGTCAGATGAGGACGGGAACGTAATAGGCGAAGAAAACCACCTCTTTACTCCAAATGATCTGCCTACTTACATTACCGAAGAAGAAGAATGTGCAGTGAATTCAGCTGCACACCAAGACACAGATTTTATTCTAGCTAGCGACACTGTTTTGGAAGAAGAATCAGAATAATATCAAAGGGGATATATGAATGCTTTTTCTGTACAACAACAGTGATATTCACTTAGAAATAGATATGTGCCAGTCAAACCAATTCAGAAAAGGAAGGAGGTTGAAACAGCAAAAAATGATTCATCAGCTACACAAAGAAAAGGAAAGGAGGCGGTTGGTCCGGAGAGCAGCAAATCAAAATCAACAGAACAATCACAGCAGCAAGCTACATCAAAGGAAAAGGAAAGGAAAGAGATCCCAGTCAAAGAGGTAGAAAAGAATCCCGCTTTTAGCTTAGAGAATGAGATTTCTAAGTTAAAGGTATCCATCCCCTTGACTGAAATAATGAAGAACAACAGTTATAGAGGACAGATTTCTAAAATGTTGAATTTGGACCCAATTTCCAACATGGTAAATGTAGAAGATGATCAGCCTGAAATGATTTTTGGACCAGCATCGAATGGTGAGTCTCCTGATAGTGATGTGCCACCCTTCTATATCAGTTTATGATTGCATGATTTTGTGTTACACAATGCCATGTTCGATTCCAGAGCTTCTCACAATCTCATGCCCAAGGCTATCATGGATAAGCTCGGTCTGGACATCACCAAGCAATATCAAGATCTCTATTCATTCAATTCCAGCAGAGTAAGATGTATAGGACTCATCAAAGACTTGGTTGTGAGTTTGGATCAGCTTCCTATGAAAAATGTTTTGATGGATGTGGTGGTAGTAGATATTCCTCCAAGGTTTGGCATGCTTCTTTCCAGGTCTTAGGTACGAAATTGAAAGGGACACTACAGCTCGATTTCTCCTATGCAACAATCCCGATGTTTGGAAAAATGAGGAAGTTATATCGGGAACAAAAAATGAAATATATGATCACCAGCAAGGAGAAACCTATAAATCATCCTATTAACTATGTACATACAGATTTAGAGTCCTTTGTTTTGTTTTCAGATATTTTAAATGATATAGATAGTCAGATAGTAGAAGCAGATGAAATTCCGGAAATAACAGAAATTTCAGAGAAATTTTGAAAAAAGAAGGACAAGAAAAGCAGCAAAATGTTGGGCAATCAGCTAAAAGTAATGGACAACAAGCAGACAAGGCATGGAAAACAGATTTCCAACACTTACAAGAGGAGGAAGAAGGCTTGTGGACCATGGATTTCGATGGAGCAGTAGGAAATGATGGTGCTGGAATTGGAATTTGGGTACGCAGTCCTTTCTCCCCCCCAAACGAAGTTCCTAGCAGCGTGAGGGTTTGCTCTTACAAGCTGGCCTTTGAGTGTTCAAACAATGAAGTTAAGTATGAATCTTTGATTGCTGGCCTGAAGATTCTTAGAAAGTTGAATGCAAAAAGGATTTCGGTATATGGCGACTCCGAATTGGTAATAAAGCAGGTCAGAGGTGAGTATCAAGCAAAACATCCTAGGATGCGGGCCTATCGTAATGCAGTTTTAGACATCTTGAAGTTATTTTCAGAATACACCTTGACATGTGTGCCTCATATACAAAATAGTATTACTGATGCTCTTGCCAAGGCAGCAAGCAGTTTGAAGATCCCCATGAACTCCAGCAATAAATTTTAAATCCATGTCAAGCATCGTCCGACCAGTCCAGACAATCAGCGATATTGGCAAGTGTTTCAAGATGATGAGGGGATTAAGGATTTCCTGCTAAATAAAGGCAAGTTCAAAGAAACCTCAATTGATGTGGAAAACGATGAGGGCAAATGGAATGGTACAGATGAAGTGCAGATCAATGAAATGGACGTGTTGCAGCTGAAGAATAACATCATTCCTAAAAGATTGATACCTCTAGAAGAACATTTTGATCAAGATGATGTCGCCTGCAAGCCAACATTACAGCCAACAGAGAAGGGTGTAGAAGAGGTCAACATAGGAACAGCTACCAATCCAAAGTTGGTAAAATTGTCTAAAGCATTACCGCCAAAGATCAAGGACAAATACATTAGTTTGATGGCTTCATTTGCATATGTGTTTGCTTGGGACTATTCTGATTTAAAGACCTATGATACCAATATTATTCAGCATACAATACCAATCAAGCCCAATCAAAAACCATTTAGACAAAAGCTGAGAAGGATAAATCCAAAGTTGCTACCATCTATAAAAAATGAGGTAAAAAGGTTGTACAAGTCAGGTATCATTGTGCCCATCAGATTTTCAGATTGGATATCTAACTTAGTGCCTATACGTAAAAGACCGGTGAGATCCGCTTGTGCATTGACTTCAGAAATCTAAATAAAGTCGCATTGAAGGACAACCATCCACTGCCAAAGATGGACCATATACTTCAGCGAGTAGTGGGGGCATCTCCTATGTCATTGCTTGATGGTTATTCCGGATATAACCAAATTGTTGTCCATGAAGATGATAGAGACAAGACATCATTCACCACTCCATGGGGAACCTTTCACTACGCCGAAATGCCCTTCGGTTTAAAGAATGCAGGTGCCACATTTTAGCGGGCAATGGACTTGGCTTTTGTTTTTGGTGGTGTACCTGGATGATTTGACAGTGTTTTCCAAATCTGATGAAGAGCAAATGCATCACCTAAAAATTGTCTTTCAAAAGTGCAGGAAATATGGTCTATCGCTGAATCCTAAGAAGAGCTTGTTCACCATGGAGGAAGGTAAATTACTTGGGCACATCATTTCAAAGGATGGAATTCGTATAGACCCAGCACGTGTGCAAGCAATTCAGCAAATCGATCTGCCTAGGAACAAAAAAGAGATACAATCATTCAATGGTAAGATGAATTTTATGTGTCGCTTTGTGCCTAATCTTGCAGAACACTTAAGAGAAATGACCAACATGCTTAAGAAGGACAGCTAGGTGAAATGAATAGAGGAGGCTGTAAAATCTTTCAACTTGGTCAAATTGGCCCTTTCTTCAGCTCCAGTTCTAGTCAGCCCAGACTACACTCAGGATTTCATATTGTTTTCATTTGCTTCTGAGCACACTATGGCAGCGGTATTATTGCAGAAGAGAGATGATCATGAAAGATCCATTGCATTCTTCATCATGGCTATAAGGGATGTAGCTTTAAAGTACAACATCATTGAGAAGCAAGCCCTGGCATTGGTGAAGGCATTGAAGGATTTCCGGGTATATATCCTACATTCTCACATTCTGGCCTATGTTCCTAATACTGCTGTAAAAGATGTTTTAGTGCAGACCGATCCAGAAGGAAGAAGAGGCAAATGGATTGCAGCCTTGCTGGAATATGATGTGGAAATAAAGCCCACAAAGCTGGTCAAAGGATAGGGGTTGGCAAAGCTAATGGTCGAATCAAACTTGCATGCCTTGGACATAAATCTGATCGCTGCCATGTCCGATGAGAATGGGAAATATCATCCATTCATGTATCTGAAATGTTTGCTTTGTCCCCATGGTATTCATATATAATATATGTGCTGAAAAATCTGTCACCACCGCCCAGCATGACTAGAAACAAAGCGAGAACACTCAAATTAAAGGCTGCCAAGTTTTGTATTTTGAATTTTGCACTGTATTGGAAAGATCCCGGTGGCATTTTGTTAAATTGTTTGGTGGAAGAGGAGGCAAAGAAAGTCATGGAGGATTTCCATGGAGGAGAGTGTGGTGGTCACCTTTTTTGGAAGTCAACAGTGAACAAAATTTTGAGAGCAGGGTACTACTGGCCTACTTTGTTTGCTGATGTGTATAAGATGGTCAAGCGCTGTCATAAATGTCAGATTTTCGAAGGAAAACAGAAATTACAGCCTTTGCCACTTAAGCCTATTGAGGTGAGCGCTCCTTTCAAGTAGTGGGGGTTGGATTTCATTGGGGAAATTCATCCCGCCTCTTCCGGACAACATAGATGGATCCTTACAGCGATAGACTATTTAACAAAATGGATTGAGGCAGCTCCCACCAGACAAGCTACAGACACGGTAATCATTTCATTTCTTGAAAATGACATCTTGTCTCACTTTGGTTGTCCAAACAAATTAATCACCGATAATGCATCAGCTTTCAAATCGAAAAGGATGGTAGAATTTTGTCATAAATATCACATCATTTTGGGTCATTCAACTGCCTATCATTCGCTAGGCAATGGATTGGCGGAATCTTCAAATAAATCATTGGTCAACATCATCAAGAAGCTGCTGGAAATAAATAAAAAGAGCTGGAATAAGAGGTTGGTCCATGCGCTTTGGGCAGGTCAGAAAACGTCCATTGGTATGTCACTGTTCGAGCTTGTTTATGGAGTTGACACATTATTTCCCGCCTCTCTTGCTGCCCCGGTAGTCAAACTTCTTCAGGAGGCTGGCAGTGAAGAAGATCCTATGCAGAGAAGGTTGAATCAAATGATCCACTTGCAGCGAACAAGAGAAGAAGTTTTCAAGAACACATCCAAATTGCCGGAGAAAATAAAGAAATCTGTGACAGAAAAGCAAAGGCAGATAAATTTCAGTTGGATGATGTGGTGCTGAAGTGGGATGTAAGGAATGAAGAGAAAGGCAAGCACGAAAAGTTCGAAAATCTTTGGAAAGGTCCTTTCGAGATTGCAGCATATAGGGGTCAGAATGCCTTTCTTCTGAAGGAAATGAACGGGGAAGATTGTCCTGGAGGGTTGATCAATGGTCAGATGCTCAAGCGGTACCACTGCTGATGTATTAACACTGCTTCCACTGTCATTGTAAATACCATTTTTATTTCAGTTTGGTTTCAGTCTGTCAAGTTAGATTTTGAGTTATTTCAATGTCAAGTATGAGTCAATTTCTTGGTCATTTCAGTTTCATAAATAAGTCAGAGTCTTGTGCTGTTTATCAAAATGATGACTCCATAGCCTAATGGACAAAAGGAACTGTCTAGCTCCTCCAGATATCTATTGTTCTTGGCACCTCCAAGGAGCTACCATCCCCCATTGGAGCCAACGTTAGAGTCGATCTCGTCAGCCCTCCATCAGAGATCAAAACTCCTTATGCATTTCATGTTTAGGTGTCCCGCTCCATTCACTCAGCTGCATTTCGCTAGGGGCATGCCATGATCTGATGGAGAAAGTCATGCTAATCATTCCCCCTCATGTCTTGCTCCTGCTGGCTCAGGTATTTTGTCAATAATCACCAAAGTCCATGACAGTCAAGGTCTGGTTGTTTACAGGACAAAGGTCATTTTCTATGTTTAGGTCTAGGAATTCATCAATTTGGTCTTTGAAACATGCCCAGCAAAGCCATGTAGGTCGGAGTGAGGCCCTTACATAGTTATGATTCAGAGAGCTTCATTGTCATGTGGATAGACTTCGACTCTTCTTCAAAACTCAGTTTTGAAGAAAAGTCAAACAGTGTCATTTATGACAAAATTTTCCAAAAAGTCGCCAGTTGATTTTTACAGATGCGGTCATGGTTTCCATGGCCAAATGCTCTGTCATACAGTCCCTACAAAGAGTGCCAAAAATTTCATCATTTGAGCCAAGATTTCAAAGGGAAAGTGAAAATCAGTGTGTTTTAAAGTCAGTGAAAAAGTGCAAAACACAACATTAGAAAAATGGGTTTTCAAGGAAGCAAAAATTAAACCCATCTCTTCCAAGGCTATATATACATGTTTTTATCCAAATCAAGGGCACTGTGCTATTACAAGCCTTGGAGAGGCATTGCAAAGGTGTGAGTGGGAAATCGTGAGCGTTTGAGTGAGTGGGAGCTGGTTTTAGAGGGCGTGGCGCACATACCCAGGAGCGCGGCGCACTCATCGGGCGCGGCGCACATAGAGCCAGCCCACAGTTGAAAGTTTCCACAGGCGCGGCACATAACTAGCGCATGGCGCACACAGACCAGGGGCCGAAAAACATTACCAAACCACTCCAAATTTTGGTGAAAGCTATCAAATTGAGAGGTAGGCCTTACGACATCTCCTGTTCATCAAATTTTATCAATGATATGGTGTTTATAGAGATGTTTGAATGTCACAAAAATGCATAAGGTCAACCATAGGAAATCACCAAGAAAATGATGGCTAGGGTTGTTAAAATGTGTTGTTAGTGCCAAGGTTTCACTCCACTCACCTTTTTCCCCTCACCTATCATTTTTCCCATTCTCCCTTTATCATTTTTCCTGAAACCCCTGCCCTAAATTACTACCAAACCCTCTCCCTATCCATCTACTATTTGGTCAACACAAATCACCATAAGATAAGTTCATTGTGCAAGCAAGGCGGTGGAAGAAAGGTGCAAGGTCGAAGAGTTGAAGAGTGAAGCGATTAGGAGCAGTTTAGGGTGATCTCAGAGCATGCGGCGCACACACAAAGGAGCGCGGCACACTCATTGGGCGCGGCACGCACAAAGCCCGTCCACTGTGTAAATCCGCCACTGGCGCGGTGCACTCAGAGCACACGGCGCCCTGGGCATTGCACACGGCGCACAGGGATATAAAGCCCAGAAACCAACTAATTTGCCTAAAAATTTTGTGGATGCTCATCAAATTTGAAAGGTAGGAAACCTACCTCCACTCTTGCATCAAACTTGAAAGGAATAGCATGGTTTAGGATTATAAATCAAATGCAAATTTTTTTTATAAAGCAAACAAAGGAAGATACAAAGAAACCATGATCCTAGGGTTTGTGCTATAGTGACAGTGCTGCCAAGGTGTTTCCTACCCTACCCCTATTACTCATTCCCCTATGCTATTGTCCCCATAATCATTACCCTTACCCTACCAAAAAATCATACTCCCATTCCCCCTTTCCTATTGCTCAAAAAACCCAAACCCTACCCCATCAACACTATACCCAAACTACTCCCAAGTCCCTGACAAATCTCTCCCTTTAACCCCTATTCCCATTACATCATTCCCTTCCTAATACTCCCTATTTTATTTTCCTCTTGGTGGCAGATTGTCGAAGCGACTACCAGCTTCATTTGAATCAAAGGACAGCCTAAAACTCAGGGTACAAACAGTAGTAATGGCATCCAAAGTTTCATCAGAATATGAGGAGACCCACAGTGATACAGCTTCATGAGAACAGGCCCCCAGGAGACATCACTGGAGTGGCAGACATCTTAGAGATGAGCCAAACACCCTCACCGAGTTGCAGGCATGCCCTCTTGCTATGTCTTGCTTCTAGCACTTAGCATGTTTTGAATTTTGTCAGAGGGTGGAAAATGTCAGAGTTCATCACAAGTTGGCCCGTCTTTTTGCACTTCACCTGCATGGAGGACAGTCTATCTTGGCTGGGGTCACTTTCACGTTGGCACCCGAAACCATATCAGTGGCAACAGGCATACCAAACATTAAAGAGCAGTGGCATAAGAAGAAAAAGGTGGAGAGGCATCATTATGAGCCTTACATCAAAGACCGCTATTTGAGCCACCTCACGAGAGTTTTTCCATTCAGATTTTTGAGAGATGAGTATGCCCTGCTCACGAAATTGATCATGAAATATTTCAGTTGTGAGGGGAGGTTTTCTCGCCTTTATGCCTATCACATCAGGTTGCTCATGCACTTTAACAGGGTGCGAATGATGAACCTCCCATTTTTCATCTGCGAGAACATAGAGAGGATGAAGAATTTCATGCAGCACAAGACTCCTCGACAGCAGCTCAACAGTGTTTATCACTTTTCCCTTATCTGGATTTTGGTGGACTATCAGTTGGGATTACAGGTATTGCTTGGGAGGACTTCATCTCCCATGACTTCTTCAGCACTCCACAATAGTATTAGAGGCAGAGCATGAGATAGGTGGCCCATTTCATCAGTATGAGCGACATGAGACCGCTACTATGCCAGTATACATCACCTACCAGAGAGGCAGTAGACCCTTATTTGCAGTAGAAAAGTGAGTGTTATCTCCACCCAAGGTGTAAGGGGCCTCATTTCCGACATCAGCATCACAGGAGCAGGGTAAGGGTAAGGAGCCAGTGCAGGAGGAAGGGCCATCAAGTGAGCGAGAGACCGAGTTTGTTCTCCTCCATGATGATGAGACAGATGCAGAACCAATAAATGAGGAGTTTACAGAGATCATCCAGGAGTAGCAGTCAGTGATTGAGTCCTTATCCCTTGACTTGGAGAGGGCCAAGTGGAACATGAAGTACCTGGAGCAGAGAAAAAAGCAGCTTGAGGACCAACAGACGATCATGGAGCTGCAAAACATTTGTGAGCATCACCAAGCTGCTCAAAGAAGAAGGGTTGCGCTCACATCTTTGGAGCGAGAAATCAATGAGGATTGGGAGGCCAACCTTGAGAGGGTTAACATGCATTTGGAGAGGCTACTAGATAAGGCTGACCAGGACCTTGCTCTACTGAGACATATGGCTTTCCATTACAGGGTGCGAAACATGAGTGCACAGGCTCGGATAAGGAACTTGAAGGCAAAATTGAGGAAAGCAACAAGAAGAGCAAAAAGGGAAAAAGAGCAAGATTGGCTTTGAATATTGGCTGAGGCTTCCTTGGCCCATTATAACACCCCATAGGGAACCTCCAGCCCAAATTTCAAAAAATTTGGGGAATTTTTGGTCACATGGTAATTTTTTGGGCAAAAAACAGGGATTTTCTCCCTGCTAAAATTCTAGAGCTCCAAATGAGGAATTGCTTGGATTTTTGGATTCAGCATGGAAAATCACGACTACTGGTGTCTAGGAAATAAATTTTGGCAAGGTATGAGTCTCCAAAAGGTCAAAAAACACCCAAAAATGGCCTCTCTGCCACTTTTTTGACACACAGAAAGTAGTCTTGGGAGAATGGAGATTTGGAGGGGCAAATGAGCACCAAATTTGAAAATTCCAGTTGGGTTAGAAAGTAGACGGGATAGACTTTCCATAAAGCCCACTTGGGCACATTTTGGACACCTGAAAGTGCCCCAAAACAGGCCCCAAAGTAGCACGATGCACAGAGAAAATGGCGCGGCACACAGAGGAAAAATTGCCAATTTGCTTCTGTTTCGCGAAATTTCAGTTCGCGACTTCTCCAAGTGGGCCCGCTCTTCTACACTTTGGTTTTTGGCACCAAAGGTGGCATTTAAAGTTTTTTTCCTCTAGATTGGCTTCTATCCAAGTGGCGAAGGAAGGCAAACGGTCACCCAAGCCAAATGTCATGTTTGTAGCGCTGCACCTGTAGCTAATGGTTGGCTCTCCATCTCCATTTTGCAATGATTCGAGTAACTCCCCAACCCTTGGGTGTTCTATCTCTTCCTCACACATTCTATATATTGTATGCAAGTTATTTGCAAAGGGTTGGTTGGCTTGTAACTTCTAGGAGACTGTGGGAAAGAAACTTTGTTTCTTCACTATGTATTTTTGACAGAGAATTAATGAAAGGCAGCGGCTCTGTTTCATGAGATTCTTGTGGTTGTGAGTGTAGCAAATGTGTCTCTTATGTTTTCATATGTATTTCGTTATGTTTCATAATTCAATTCATGTTCATTTCCAGTGAAATTTTCTGAGTGAGATTAGGTAGAATTCAATTTTATTGCTCTGCCTGTGGGAAAATTTCATGTTCAGTGTTATTCTTCTGTTGAAAAGGATTCATGTCACTATGCCCTTTTCGCTTTCTTCAGCAATCTATTCATGCCGTGGTACCTCAAACTAAATTGTTGCATTTTCTGCCTACCTTGCCTCACGGAATAATCTGTTCCTTCATATTAAATTCTCCGTTCTTTGCTGATCGTTGGTCCCATACCATCCCAGAAGCTCGGTCATTCATGAAAATTGTTTCCCGAATCCCTATTCACTTACTAGCCTAAGGTAAATATTTCATTGTAAGTCATATCAGGCCATTTTTTCTTATATATTCACTGAGCATGACTCGGAGAGAGCCCGCTCCTGTTCTGGTAGGGCTAGCTACCAGACTGAGCGTGGTTTATGGTTACCCTAATTTTTGCCTTCCTTCAGCCTAAGGCAGATTTAGGTGCTAACACTTGCAACTTGGACTTTTTGTAATCTAAGTCTAGGGTCTTACCCTCCAACACGACTCGATCAAAGTACATATTCTAACATACGAATAGATGTGTTGACGTCGAACACGCTAGAAAGTCGCTTGATTACCAGTCAATGATGTAAATTGTTAACAAGCGCGAGAGAAACCACCAATAATGACAATGGATCTCAAGGTACTATTAGCACAATTCATGGAATGTGAATAAATGAACTGAAGTCGAACACCCATGAGATCACTCGATCAAAAGCCAATGATGTGAACTTGTCGTCAAGTGCGAAGAACTTTCCATTAAGGCATGCAAGCTCTAAGGTACTAGAAGGGAGTCTCTTGATCAACTTCCTGATAATGAGTTGATGTCAAAGGAAAGTGACCGTGTCGAAGGAGGGCCATAATGAATCCCACATCATTGATGCGAGATGAGAGGATGAAAAATGATTTTGGATTATACAGAGAATTAGAGGTAAGTGTAACTACAAAAGGACAACTCTTGAACACATCAGCGGCACAACTAGAATTTTGGCATATTTTGGAGCCATGGGATCGGTGGTCATAATGATGTGGAAAAGATAAAATGGAAGGAAAAAATGAACGGCCTAAACCCAGGAAAGTCAACGATGCAAAGGAGGATGTCCCAACTTGACACGAAGCAAAGAGTGTCATGTTCAAGAGTAAGTTGCTGACATGACTAGATAGATTTCCAAATTCCCCCCCCCCCCCCCCCCCAGCATTTCTGGCGAGTACCCCAATTATTTTTTAATGGCAACCTTGAAGGGGATAACATATGCTTGCACTGTAAGTTCATCCTTCGGATGAATCCGACGTAGTAAGTTTAACGAGCCCTAGGAAGGAGAAGCTCGTGTTCATCATGATGATGAATCCGATGTCGTTTAATAGTTTAACGAGTCAGACAAAGGGGTAGCTCAATATCTTTTTCATGTTTAGAGAGTTTGAAAAAGACACATAAAAGAAAGCTCCACATGGTCCCTTTTCATGCATTTTTGTCCCTCGAGCTAAAAAAGATAGAAAATAATACTTGAGAGAACCACTTGACCATTTCAGTCAAGGAGTACCTTTTTCATAAATAGTGCCTCCCAGTTTGAAAAAGGGCTAAACTTGAACTGGGCACAAGAAATTTCGCATTCATTAACGAGTTCGAAACGACAAGGGCTTGACCATCTTTTCGCTTTTAAAGGGTTGGAAAAGAGTTGAAAGTGGACCCACCATTTTATTCTCTTTAACAAGTCAAAAAGGGAAAAATACTCGGCGATCTTTTCAGATGGGTGTAACGAGTCAAGAAAAGAGCTGAAATATGACTCATTGCCATTGTTGAACATCCATCACTACACAAGTAAGGAAAAGTGTATTATCAAGTCCTTGAGGAAAAATAGGTCAAAATATTTACAAAACATGATATTTTCATGAAAAAATGAATAAAAAGGGGAAAAGTAAATATAGTTTTAACATTTACCATTTTACCTTTGCAGTGAAGACTTTTTACCCACTTTTTCCCTAGTTTTTCCAGAGCAGATTGAGGGAGATTCGGGAGGTCAATCGATGAGCCATCAGTTCCAGGTAATAGCCAAAGCCCTGAGCTCCATTCTCTTGCTATTCATTTATGCTTTTAACCATTTTTTTTTGGATTTTTAGGGATGTTTTTGAGAAAAAATTTCACCCTCGGTCAGCACGATATCCGGGCATGGGATCATGCCGGCCAAGGGTTATTTTCACAACCATCCGCACTGACCAGTGTGACTATTTCTAAAACAAGCATGTCAGTGCCATGGATAGGGAAAAAACAAGTTTTATCAAGAAATGACTGTTAAAATTTGATTTTTATTTGTCATAATTGATGATTGACTCAAATAAATGGCTTTTGCAGGAGAGAAATTACCGAAAATGGTGGATTGGAAGGAAAGAGAACATGAAGATGTGGAGACCCAAGCAATGAATGATCCAAATTTCCTGGAGGCTTTGAGGGTTTGCGGGTTCCTCAAATTTTTCCTTACACCAGGGATGCGTGCCCAGCCCGAATTGCTTCGGTACTTAATAAGCCTTCGGGACATCAATCGTGAGTTTTTTGTCATTGGGGAATAGGAGCTGGAGTTAACAACTTTAGACATTTACTTCATCATTGGGCTGTCTCCCAGAGGTGAGCTAGTGAATTTGTATGGGTCACGTCTAGTTGGGGCTAGCATATCTTCCCTGCTTGCTGCGCATTCTCCCGAGGCCCTGAAATCCAAAAGTGGGAAGATCGAGATTTCCAGTGTGTGGGATTTGACACTTAGGGTGCTTCTGTTGACCATCAATAGAGTGGTGGGATCCCAAGCATATCCGAGACTAATAAGTTGAACTTCCTTTTCACTATTAACTGCACAGCTCCTACGATCTTAAATTGGGTAGAGGCCATGCATATGAACATCAAGCACCAGTTGTCCAAGGCCAAGGCGGGAAATCTGAAGCAATTTGGCTTCAGATAAGTACTTGTGACCTTTTTCTTGGAACAAGTGCCATTGTTCCAGTATCAGTTGACTGAGGTTGATCCTCCTGTGCCACGCAATCTGCGGATGGACCACTAGAGTCATTTGATGCCCAAGATCACTGGGGGTTAGTAGATGTCCTAGAGACCAACATTCTTTTCGTGGCTACGATGACAGAAAATCGTCATGGAGGACTGGCCGTACAACGACACTGATTTCCATGGAGACTTGGATATGCCTTTGCTAGATGGCGAGGACTTTGATGACGAAAGTAAGAACCAAATAAAATTTTTGATTTTGATGTTTTTAAAAAAAAAAATTGGTATATGCATGCTTACAACATTTCGCTTGTGTATGCAGATGTTGGACCAGAGTGGCCAGTCAGGATGTCCTCGATAGCCAAGCACTATCCCCATCCTATTGATGATGTTACCCATTATCAAGAAGGGAGCGATAACGAGGAGGATATTGCGAGGAACCTCGAGGGGTTGACTCATGGTATCCTCGAGTATGCTTGGATAGGAGACATGCCTTAGTGGTACCAGAGGCATAGAGTGGGAGTCTCAAGTCGGATCCACTGATTGCTGAGTCATGTCATACAAGCTGTCTCATGCTATTATGACCACCGTGCTGAGTAGTTCCTAGGTCCAGTACTTACATATTTTTTGAGGCCTGCGTGCCACGGATGTATGAGGCCTGTGAGCCACTGATGTTATTATGGACATACATATTATTTTTTGGGGTTTTGATGTATCAAACATTCACAAACACACACACACACACATATATGTTGTCTTTTCCTATTTATTATGGTTCAAATGGTTTGTCTTATCTTTTACATGTTTCACAAATGTCTATCCAACACATAATTAGCTACTGCATCTATTAATGTATTCATGCATCTAGGAATATGATGATACATAATATAATCAAAATACCTTTCCAATATACGGATATGGAGATACATTCGTAATATTTGAGGGTTGCTGACAGAATATTCCCGTTGAGTTGAAGGACGACAAGCTATGAATCCAGGTTGACAACCAATTCTTTGATGCCCAGAGTGATGGCTTCTGATAATAGTTCGGTGACCGCACTATATTCAACAATGTTGTTGGTTATATGACCTAGGAAGATACCTTGCAGGTCAATCAACTCACCGTTAGGGTTGTAGATAGCCCATGTCGCAGATGATAGGTTCTGGGTACTTCAGCAAGCACCATCGACGAAACCAACATGAGGAGCTTCAGACATATACAAAGCAAGAAAAGCATAGTGAACATGAGGGCTGTTTGAAAACTTTCACACAAAAGCGTGCTGTACAGAAGTGAATCACACACTACTGTACATAAGTAACCATACAATATGACTTGAGCATAGTAGTTTTTGAGGTAAAGCTCGTTTTGGGGCTTATCGAGAGGATTTCCTTCATAATCAATAAGTTCATAGGCTCCTTTCTACAAAACACATTTTACAATATAGGGCCCGTGCCACATAGGTTAGAACTTTCCTGCTTCCAACTTATCATTATCTTGGTCGTATAGCAGGACCAAATCAACCTCAGAAAAAGTGTGAGGGGAGACCAATTGGTCGAAATTGGATTTGATCCGTTTCTTTTGTGGTTCAATGACCAAGGAAGCGAGATGGCAAGTCTCGTCCAATTGTTCAAAGTATAAGAGGCATTCCTCTTAAGGTGATGTTTCAAGAAGGAGTTCAACAACTAACTTCAATGAAGGAATCTCACATTCTATCGGAAATGTTGCTTCCAGACCATAGACCAACTGGAATGGTGTGAAACAAGTGGCATCTTTGGTTGAAGTTCGGTAGGCCCATAGAGCTGAAAAAGCATGAGATGTCAATTTGGCTTGTGCATCCCAATAGTACGTTGAAGCATGGTGAAAAAAACTTTGTTCATGGCTTCCACTTGGTTGTTGGCCTAAGGGTAATTGTGGAGTACTAAATAAGGTATGTTTTTGATGATTATTCCAGTATCTAGTTTATAAAGGATTTTCTGGCGAAGATCACATGAGACATCATTTGTCAACGTGTTTCGAACCAACCAGTGTGGTTCCAGTATCTTTTCATTAGAACTTACAAACATTTTACATCATGAACTAGGAAAATGATAAAGAATTGTAATAAAACATGTGAGATTAATATGCAAGACGAAAACGCTGACAATTGTCATTTCCTTATGCAGGAAGGAGGAAAAACGAGAAGTTTTCGTTCCAAAGGAAAGGACAAGGACGGGCTAACCATTGTCCCTTTGACGGGAGACCGAATGCAAACAAGGCAAAGAAAATCAAAGCGAATCAGCCTGGGAAAGGAGGTGGAGATATCAGCTTGGCGCAGGAGAGAAAAGAAATGACTGAGGACTAACGGTTCGGCGAATCCCTCAGGATCCTTGATCCCGAGGGATCACTGTTTTATCTATTTCTGCACTTGGATATCTCCGCCGTCACCCTTATAAAAGGGGCAGCACTATTAGCTCGAGGGAGAGTTAGATACGGTTATGCTTTTATGTAATTTCTTTTAAGATCAAAACTTTGATCATCAAGTCTCATTAAGAACTGGTTTATTGTAATTCTTCTCTATGCATTAATACAAACTTGGTTACTATTTCATCTCTGAGTTTGGAATAACTTCAAGTGGTGTACCCCTGGAGGCTAAGGGCCCGACCCTGGAGGACACTTGCTCTTGTACCATTACGTTTGGTGTATGCGTGGTTTGCTTATCGACGTCATTTGGTAATTTGATGTGTTTTATAAGATTACATCACATGCTTTGTTATGTTTAATTTATTAAGGTTTCTACAGACAAAACTATTGTATTGACTTTGCATCATATTACTGTTCTTTTAGGAGTTGATATAATACTGCTAGTCTTTACAGAATACTGTTACTATTCCATTACAAAGCCTTTGTGTTGTGCACTTGTTCATTAACATTACGAAATTCATCTTGGAAGTTATGTTCTTTGCGATTGTTGGATTTATGAACAATGTCATTCTATTTTGAAATGCAGTCGTATTCTTTGTAACTGAGATCGATACTTGGATCATATTACTATTTAAGTGTGCTATGTGCGTAAATGGTTTTCAAGCATTGTTCCATAATTTATCAGTAATCAGAGCTGTTCCATTGGTGTGTGTTATTCAATCCGCCCTTAAGAGTGAAATATTACTGTTTGATTCCTGTAGGTTATGATTAATTCATCTGATTTGATAGACTAAGATGTTATTGCTTGTGAGACTTAGTTGTTGTTCCATTTCGGATTTGCTGTTTCATTTCAGATTTGCTGTTGAATTTCTTATTTGTTGTTCCATTTCTTATTTGTCGTTCCATTTCTTGGTATTAGCATGAAGAACAATCTCAGGCTGTAGTGAGCATTGACATCTACTATCCGACTCCTAGATCCACGATCTATTCTCTGATTTCCTTTTCCATCAGTTTCCAAAGGGATGGGTTGTTGCTACCAAACCCTTGACTGATAAGTTGTTTAGTCTTTTGAATGTGTGATTTAATCCTTTGAAGTAGTTAAGCTGTAGACAATCATCCATTTACTCTTGTATTTCTGAACATTGTACTACTAGCATTACTCTGATAAATGATAGCCTCAGAATGAGACACTCTTTGAAATAACAAAATGTTCCCGGATTGACATATTAATGTGAGTTAATTAGAGGTGAAAGAGACCCTTTTTATAGCTCTACATTTTGGCGCCGTTGCCGGGGAAAGAGTGTAGCCATCTGTTCTTGTTTTTTTTTCAGAGTAGTGTACGAACCTGCTAGGGAAGAATTGGGTTTTAAAAATGGAAGGTAAGAACCTACGTGTGGAGCATGTAAAAGCCCTGCTCCTCTACCCACTTTCCTACAGATTTGTTGATGTTTTGTTTGAGTAGAATTCAGTAGTTAATTTGAGTGCATGACTAAACAGAAAAAGCCAGAAAAAAATTCAAAACCTCTACCCAAGCTAGAAAAAGCTAAGGGGCCGGTGACCCTTGGCCAACCAACCTTCATAGATGAAATCTACAAGAAAGCAGAATCTCAGCCCTCAGTAGGACCCAGGAAAGTCATTTCTAAATAGCCTACTAGCTCCCTTCAGGCCACAGGATCACCATCTATAGCCTTTGCTGAGGTGCAAAGTCAAACTGAAGAGCTGGACTTTCAAGAAATTGAAAATTCTACTCCAGAACTATTGCAAGAAGGAAATTTCAGCAATATTTGTGAAGGAGGTGGAGAGACAGGGGAAACCAAGTAACCGAGATCTCCTCTCGAGACAACTCAGCCATTGAATAGCCCAAACAAGGGAAGTGCTGCAAAAATCATCTTTGAAGAAACTCAATCTCCTCAGACATTAGACACTCTCATTATCCCAGATAGAGAAAGTGCTATTAAAACTATCCCTGTTAAAGCCATTCCCTCTCAACCTAGGAATACCCTCCTAGATATCCCAGAAGGTTATTGGCATATATTCGACCCAACGGCTCAAAACCAGCCAAACACCCAAACCTCTATATTACAATACCCCATAGTGGATTCTGCAGCAAATGCGCCTATGAAAGAAATCCCTCTTCAACATATCCCTACATTCCACGGTCTTACATCAGAAGACCCGGATGCATTTTTATTTGAATTTGATGTACTGTGCAGGGGATATGATTACACCACCGACCCCCAAAAACTGAAACTATTCCCCTCTACATTAAAAGGGACTTCTTTAAGATGGTTTATGGGATTACATGGCAGGGTTATAAATAACTGGGATCAAATGAAAGAATCTTTTCTAAAAAAATATCAAGACTATTGCAGGTCTAGAGAACTGAAGGACGAAATATTCTAGATGATAGCTAGACCAAACAAAACATTAGAGGAGTATGTGGAACGTTTTCAGTATAATCTTCAAAGATCTCCTTATGCATCACTACCTTTACCTGATAATGTGTTAAAAATAGCATTAATAAGGGGCATGAAGGAACAATGGATTGAAACATTAAACATTATGGGAAAAGGAGATATTTATCAAGAAAATTTTGTTGACATTATTGATTTATGTATCAGGAGCTCGAGAGGCAGAACAAGAGTAAAATTGGCAGAACATGATCGGTTTGTAAGAGATAATAAAATTTCGACAGAAGGAGTAACGTGTGTAGAAATTGGAAATTTATTGGAAAATTTTAAAACTGATATACTAGGGACACTAACTACACAACTTGACATTATGCAGGCCAAACAGAAGCAAATGGAGGCAGAACAGAATTTGGCAATCTTCTGTCCCCGATGCAGGAAAAAGCATAGCCATAAGGAGTGTCCACTGGATGCAGTCCAAACATGCGCCATCTGCACAAAAGATCACCTTACAGAAAGTTGTCCCTCACTTCCCGGATTAAAAGCAGTATATAAAGAGGCAGAAGAAGAACCAGAATCGTTGTATTTGCTCAACCAGCGCCGTTAGTGGCAACTGAGACAATCTGGTATGTTTCTAGACCCAAATTCTTCTTTTCAGTCTCTACAGTATAATGCTCAACAATATAATATGTGGCAAAGTCAATCCCAACCCCCCTTTCCAAACTGGTCACCACAGTCCTTTCCTTCCTCAAACCTGTGGCTGAATCAGGCAAGCCAATCTGGTTGGCCAAATCTTCCTTATACTCCACCATATTGGCAAAGTAACTCATACCCACCACAATGGACTCCCCCTACTTCACAAAGTTCAGCCTGGCAGACAAACTGGCAGAGACCGATGCATCAGCCAGTAGGAACTATTCCGCTCCCTCAACCTACACTGCCAGCCTTACAACAAAATCCCCAGTCTAATCTGAGACTGAAACTCCCAGCCCAACCCAACCCCAATCCAAATAACAGACCCGTCCAATCTATCCAAATCATAGAAACACCAGAGGTAGGAGCCAATCTGAGGGAGTGTAATGATCTTCAGTTAAGATCTGGGCGTATTATTGAAACTAAGGGAGATAATACAGTTCAGGTTGAAGATTAGTTACCCAGAGAACATATGTCACAAGAAGAGGATGTGAATAAACAACAAACTCATAATCAAGCAACCACATCCTCTCCTCCATTCCTAGAATGATTAGTCATACCTCAACCTATACAATATCCTTATTTTTACATTCTGGGAGAATTACAAAATTTGTAGATAAATTTTCCATTCCTACAAGCCATTCAAGACATCTCGATATATGCAAAAACTATCAAGGAATTATGCATAAAGAAACCAAGGAGGAATATAACAAATAATCCAAGATTCCAAGTAGTCGGCACTCTATCTGACTTACTATCAGGAAAAGAAACACCCATTAAATACGAATACCCAAGAAATCCAATTATAACTGTCCAAATTTATGGTCAGACCTTATCTAATGCCTTAGTTGGTCTAGGAGCTGCAATCAATATCTTAACAACCACTACTTGCCAAAAGCTAGGCATTACATCTGTAGAACCCACCTCTACCTTGCTAGAATTGGCTGACCAATCTGTGGTTAGGCCGGAGGGCACACTACATGATGTCATGGTCTCTGTTGATTCCTGGGAATATCCAACCGATTTTCTAATAATAAATCCCAAAACCCGACTTGATGGACATCCATTGATTTTAGGTAGACCTTGGCTTGCCACTGCCGATGCTTATATTGGCTGCCGACAAGGAAATATGACCATAACCAAAGAACCAAATAGCAAGAACTTAGTTCTATATCCTCCAGCGCAACCAAGTGTCACAATAATCAAAACTAATAAGCACCCTGTATCATATCTTACCGATAACATTAGATCTCCATTAACTATACAAGAGGCACTTGATTTCAAAGACCAAACAGAAGATGATGCCATTAATAATTTCATTAGTCAAACTAAACTCACATCCCACACACAATGTCATATGATAGAAGCAACATTTGATAATGAATTAGAAGAAGATCCTCTGAAAGATACACATGATCAAACAATACCTGTTACTTCTGTTGCAAATAGTAAAATTGTGGAAATTGAACCGGGAAAAACCTTAAATATTAATGCCAACCTCACACCCGAACAAGAAATGAAGCTCATCCATTTGTTAAGGAAATATAAAGAAGTATTTGCATGGGACTACCCTGATATGAAAGGAATTGACCCCCAATTATGTACACACCACATTTATATAGAAAAATATGTGAGACATGTTCGTCAACCTCAAAGGAGACTTAATCCTCATCTAAAAGATGTGGTAAAAGCCGAACTTCAAAAACTTTTAGATGTCAGTTTCATCTATCCTATCTCTGATAGTAAATGGGTCTCTCCGCTTGTAGTGGTACCAAAAAAGAATGAGAAATAGAGAATTTGTGTGGACTATAGAGAGCTAAATAAAGCAACACAAAAAGACCACTTCCCTCTCCCATTCATCGACCAAGTATTAGACACTTTGGTAGGAAAGAAATTCTTTTCTTTCCTGGATGGCTTCAGTGGATACAATCAGATTCAGATTGCCCCTGAAGACCAAGACAAAACTACTTTTACTTGTCCTTGGGGAACATTTGCCTACCGAGTTCTACCTTTTGGCTTATGCAATGCTCCTGCCACATTCCAAAGGGCTATCCTTAGCATTTTTACAGATTTAATAAATGAAGGACTTGAAGTATACATGGATGACTTTACACCATACGGAGATGATTTCGATCCAGCATTGGATACCCTAGAAAAAGTCCTACAACGCTGCATTGCTACGAGGGTTTGTTTAAGCCACGAAAAATGCTATATGATGATGATTGAAGGACTTATCCTAGGACATTATATTTCAGTAGCTGGAATTCAGGTAGACCCAGCCAAAATCCAAATAATTTTGCTTATTCCCACTCCTACCACTCAAATGGAGGTACGTAGTTTTCTTGGATTTTCTGGTTATTATAGGAGATTTATAGAACATTATTCGCACATTGCTGCACCTCTGTATGCACTAACTGGTAACGTTGATTTTCTTTGGACAGAAAAATGTGAACATGCTTTCTAGGATCTGAAGAAGCTTTTGTCCACAGCCCCAGTCCTTCGAGGACCAAATTGGGATTTTCCATTTCAGATATCATCTGATGCCTCAGATATAGCCATTGGAGCAGTCCTTGGGTAGGAAGAGAATAAGAAATCATATGCCATTTACTACATCAGCAAAAAATTATCCCCTACTAAATTAAACTACATTGTTACTGAAAAAGAATTTCTAGCTGTAATACATGCTGTCAATAAGTTTAGAAATTACATTACTGGATATCCTGTTATCTTGTACACAGATCATTCTGCCATAAAATATCTAGCAAACAGGCCTATCACAAATGGCAGAATAACTAGATGGCTGATTTTATTGCAGGAGTTTGATATTACAATCTAGGATCGACCTGGCAAAAAAAATCCTGTAGCTGATTTCTCTCAAGAATGCCAAAGCCAATCGATGCAGCAGCAGTTGAAGACCAATATCTGGACGAGCATCTATTTTCTATGGCTGTTCAAACACCCTGGTATGCTGATGTTGCCAGTTACCTAGCAGTGGGTAAATTACCGAAGCATCTAACCCCTAATGAGCAGAAACAGATTGTTCAGCGGAGTGCTCGATTTTCTTGGATTGGGGGCTATTTGTTCCATACAGGTTCAGACATGCATATTAGGAGATGCATACGAGAAGATGAAATCTTTGACATTTTAAAAGCTTGCCATGATGGACCATGTGGTGGACATTTTGCCGATCACAGAACTGGACATAAAGTGCTACAAACAGGGTATTATTGGCCCACGATTTTCAAATATGCAAAGAAATTTGTCCAAGCCTGTGACATTTGCTAGAGAGTAGGACACCCTGGTCAGTCTGATGAGATGCCTCTAAAACCACAGCTAGTCATCGAACCATTCGAGGAATGGGCTCTTGATTTCGTTGGACCAATTAACCCATCATCAAACCAGAAAACATATATTTTGGTGGCAACAAAATATGTCACCAAGTGGGTTGAAGCAGAGGCATTGCCAAGAGCTACAGAGGACTTTGTCATACAGTTCCTATTCCATCTATTTGTACGTTATGGCCTTCCAAGAGAAATAATTACAGACGGTGGACCACAGTTTGCTAGGAACAGAATAGCTGCAACACTCAACAATTATCATGTCTAGCATAAAATCACTACTCCATACCACCCACAGGAAAATGGGCAGGTAGAAAGCAGCAATAAAATAATAGAAGCAATCCTAAGGAAAACCATTGCGTCACATAGATGTGATTGGGCTGCCAGACTACCTGAAGCACTGTGGGCTTACAGAACAACATGGAGAAGCACCACTGGTTACTCACCTTATCAATTAGTGTTTGGAACACAACCCATTTTTCCCATAGAATTCGAAATCCAAACACTGCAAACAGCACAGGAAGTTGGCTTAGATTTAACGAAGGCACAGATTAATCGATTGCAGCAGATCAATGAGCTTGATGAAATCAGGCTCTCTGCACTCCAAAATACTGCACTTATCCAATAGCAGCGAGCTAAATGGCATGATGCTCTCATTAAAAATAAAGTCTTCCACGAAGGAGACTGGGCTCTTTTGTACGACTCCAGGTTTTAGGACTTCCCCGGGAAACTCCAGACTTGTTGGTTGGGACCATACAAAATCCAGAAGGTACATGAAAATGGGGCCCTTACTCTAATCACTATTGACGGTTCTAGATATTCCTTCAAGGAAAATGGCCACCGAGTTCGTCTCTATCGCAAACTACTCACTTGGGAGTCCTTCTACCAGCAGCTACGCCAAGACTCTGATATGGAGATTTTGGGGGAGGAAGAGAAGTCTTCCTCACCTGTAATTCATTAAGGAATTTATTTCTTTTTACAGTTTGTACATAATTTATTTTCTTGAACATTTTTGTACATATTTTTTGAATCAACGTTTTGCTGTTATTATTTTTGTTGTTCCTTTTGTTCAAAAGAACAACTTTTTCTTCTCGTTGTTCCTTTTTCAAAAGAGCAACTCCCTTTTGGATCAGCCATCATTTTGTTGTAATTTGGTTCTTTTTTTTATTTTTGTGTTCTGCTGTTCCTTTTCCAAAGGAACAACATTTTCGATTTCTGCTGTTCCTTTTCCAAAGGAATGACATTTGCCTATTTTGTTGTTCCTTTTCCAAAGGAACAACATTTTCAATTTCTGTTGTTCCTTTTCCAAAGGAATGACATTTGCCTGTTTTTTTGTTCCTTTTCCAAAGGAACAACATTTTCGATTTCTGTTGTTCCTTTTCCAAAGGAACGACATTTTCTTGTTTCGTTGTTCCTTTTCCAAAGGAATAGCATTTTCGATTTCTACTGTTCCTTTTCCAAAGGAACGACATTTGCCTGTTTCGCTGTTCCTTTTCCAAAGGAACAACATTTTCGATTTCTGCTGTTCCTTTTCCAAAGGAACGACATTTTCATGTTTTGTTGTTCCTTTTCCAAAGGAACAACATTTTTTATTTCTGTTGTTCATTTTCCAAAGGAACGGCATTTCTGTGTGTTTTGCTGTTCCTTTTCCAAAGGAACAACATTTTTGATTTCTGCTGTTCCTTTTTCAAAGGAACGACATTGGTATGTTCTGCTGTTCCTTTTCCAAAGGAACAACGTTTTCGATTTCTGTTGTTCCTTTTCCAAAGGAATGACACCTGTGTATTCTGTTGTTCCTTTTCCAAAGGAACAACATTTTCCATCTTTGTTGTTCCTTTTTCAAAGGAACGACATTTGTGTTTTCTGTTGTTCCTTTTCCAAAGGAACATCATTTGTGATCTTTTGTTGTCCATTTTTCCAAAAGGAACACCACTTGCATGATTTTTCTCTCCCTGTGAAACAGCTTGTTCCTTTTGCTCTTCTAAATTGAGGATGCTTATTGCTCCTGTTCTTTCAAGTCTTTTAGAATATAGCTATGCACTTATGCAATGGATACAAAATCACAACATACTGAAATCAGTCAATCATAAATCGCTATCTTTATAAGAAATTTCTCTGAATTGGTAAGAGGAAAGAAGGAAGGACACGCTTATTTATCATCTTTTGCTGTCATTGTTCTACTAATTTTGCTCTCATTGGTTATATTTATCATGTTGATCCCTTTTAATCCTCTTCGATTATTATTTAGGAATAAGAGCAAAGGGTTTATATCTTCCTATTGAGATGTTAAAACTTCCTCCACCATTCCTACTCTTAAGGAGTGTTGAACCACCCTTTGTGTATAAATAAGGGAAAGTACTTTATGAAAAAGAAAGAAAAAAGAGCAAACATGACTTATAAGTTGTCAAATGCAGGATAGGGGGTCTCATCAAGAGCCAGCCTACCATGATCATGAGGACGAAAGCGAAGTGGCATTCCCACTATGGCCACCACACTAGGGATATGGTCCAAAATGTATATCAAATAAACAACCCTTGGAACAGGAGGTCTCATCACGAGCCGGCTTGCCCACTTTTCGCTCCTTCCTCGTGAATGGCATTATGCCTAACTGGTCACCAAGCCAGCATAATGGCCTACATTTTGACATCACACAAAATTTCCTAAGCATACACAAAGGATCATGGTTCCATGGGTGAAATAAACAACTCTGCCAAGGTTATGGACACCTGTCAGCAGTAGAGCACTGTTAATGGTATTGAAGTCACATTATTTACACCAATATGTAGCTATTAGCACCCTTATATTTTTTATACCTTAGTAATCAATCATATATTATTTCCCGAACCATATAATGCATGGACATCTATTATTACCAATCATGACAGAATAGTTGAAAATGACTGCATAAGATTCCGTTCCACGACATATGTCCTATCCCCCAGCCTCGCATCATATCACAACAGTTTCTTACGTATTAAGCGATCCAACTCTATGCCTCGATTTTGGTAATTCGTTGCTTTTGTAAACATGGCATGTTGCCATACGTTGTTCCTTTATGACTCTACTTCAGAACGGGTGCTACTCCTTTATTTGACAGTTGGGACAACCTATCACATTACGGGGGGGGGGGGAGGTTAACCTCATCATTCCCTGGATTACATGTCAGCCCACTATTCGGGAAGTTGTGTACTAGGTTATAGCATGGCTCAACAACATATTATTTTATTTATTTATTTTTTTCTACATGACTTGCTATTCATAAGCCATTTGTATTGTATACTCTGCAGCATTAGATTTTGAACAAGTCTTGCGCCTGTCAGTCTCTCTGTGTTTCAACAACATGAACAGCTGCTGTTCCATTGAGAGTTTACAGTGAACCATGGGAGGAAGATCAATTCGGAGAGAACCACAGGTGTTAACAGTCTCTGTTGCTGCCTGGGAAATCCTGGCAAGAGCAGGGTGGATGACTTATCTCAATCGCTTACAGGAGTCTAATGAGACTGTGGCAATTGAATTCTTGCAGAACTTGCAAGAGGATTACTCCACAGTGAGGGGGAGACACATAGCAGTCACTAATGACATAATCGTAGAAGTCTCAGGACTACCAGCCACTGGACCTGTATGGACATTAAAAAAGGTGAGATTGCAGAAGATTATAGAAATCTTCCAGGACGAAGGCCAGAGCCTGGCAATTAGAGGAAAGGGAGTTCTGCCAGCAGCATTAGGAGAGCCGTGGGTGGAATTGGCAAAGACCATTCAAAGCTACATCACCTGTGAAGGAAGAAAAGACGTGGTAAGACCATGAAATCTCAAACTTTTAGCTGTACTAAAGCAAAAATGCTCTGTAAATTTACCTGCATTTTTGAAGTCGTTACTTCATGACGTTGCACGGAGCATAAAAAAGGCATAGCATGTAGAGTCAGTTGTTAGTCATCATGGGTTGATTCGGTTAATAGTTAGCCATAGCCTCACCCAGCAGTAGAGCAGCTGGGAAGAGCTAATTGCCATGATAAATAGGGGATTGACCACACCATCCCAAAAAAGTAAACATGCCACCAGTACACCCGAGCATCCAGAAAAACGCAGAGAATCAGCAAAGCATAAACATGCCACTGGTACACCCGAGCGGCCAAAAAAATGCAGGAAAGCGGTCCGGATAGCACGGCTACGAGGGGGGCTGGAGAAGCCCCAAGAAAACACCAGCCAGCTGGTAGAAATAGAAGATGAGCAACCCCCATGACCAGAAGGGGAGGACGATGAGAAAGGAGTGTAAGAAGAAGAAGAAAAAGAAGAAGAGGCCGAGCAATCTGAAGAAGAAGGAGAAAAAGAAACTGAAACTGAAGAAGATAAAGAAGAAGAAGCTGAGCAATCCGAGCAGGAGGAGGAAACGGAATAGCAGGAAGGTAGCCAATTGCAGGACCCAGTGGGAGAAGATGAATTGGCCGAAGTTTTGGCAAATATGGGCGAATATGGTCAACCATCCAGTCCATCAAACCCCCACACCGAAAAGAAACCCCAAGGGGAAAATGCACCTGAAGAATCACATGCAAAGGAGGCAGAAGAAAAGAATCTGCCTGTTCATGATGAAAAGATGATAGGAGATGCTGAACAAGAACAATCTGTTCCTAACCAGAAGACACCAGAAGAAATTCCAAAGGAAACAGGGGCAGAAAGAGAGGTCACCCAAGAAGTAACAGAACTAGTTAGGGTTCTTGCCCCGGAACAGCCAGAGCAGAATAGTGAAGAAACACCCCAGATAGAAAATCCGGGAATTAGTCATAGTCCAGGCCGCAGTTAATAGCCTACTGTTCCTTCTAAGGAAATTCTGGAAATTAAAGAATTGCAAAAGGATCAACATAGATTACTGAATATAATAGTCCAGCTCCACCAGCAGATTAGGATTCTAAAAGCAAGGCAAAGGGTAAAAAGGACTTCGGGAAGGAAAAATGTAACCACTCCAGCAAAACCCCTCAAGGCAAAGGGGCGGAGGACCAAAATCCATCCTGCTGTACAAAACCCTATCGAAAACTAGGCTGCTGTTCCAAATGATGCTGAGAAATAGACTATTGTTCCAATTGAAAAGGAATAGCAATAGACTGATATCCACATTAAGATAGAAATGGATGAGATGATGACCCGTGATAAGGAAATTCAGACGGAGGCACCACTTTTAGGAGTGATAAGGGTTATGAACTCAAAGCAACGCAATAGGAAAGTTCAAGTAAAACTCCCGGCCTCCACTGTTGCATGGAAAAGAGATCCAAAAATAGTAACCCTACGAAAGGGTTTGAAGCAAGCTCAGCAAGCAGCAGAAAAGCTTAGAGAGCAAACGATCCCTCGCGAAAAGTATGAAGAGCTACAACAACAGCTTAGGAACGTCAATCTATCCGAAATCCAGGCCCTTGAAGGGTGGCGAAGGGAACAAGAGAAAGTTGCGAAGGTAACTTGTAGCAGATGGATACCTTGTGTTCTTTATACAATGACATCCTAGCATGTAGAGCCCCTGCTAAGAATTATGCATTGTTTTCACTAGAACGGTATTTGCAATTAAAAAAAAAGGCTATTAAAGCAGGTGCTCCCATACAAATTAACATCGTCAATGATTTTATAGACTGCTGTAAGCACTACGGGGTAAAAGTCCAGAGACTACTGTGTGAGTTCTATTTACATAACCTTGTATTAGACCAAGAGACTGAGCTGAACCCTAGCTCTTTTGTTGGAGATATCCAATTGCAGGCATTTATTTCATTTGGGGTTAATCAAATTAAATGGCTTAAAGCCTATAATACTTTCCAAAGGCAAGAAAACGGATTAGATTTGTGGGTAAGGGCTGAGCCTAGGGACCCAATACAGTTGTGGAGAGCACAAAGAAACCTCATGAAGACTCTAGGTGTAATTGAAGCATTAGGACCCATGCATGAGGAACTCATTCGACAGGGATTAGAATACTTTTCCTCTATCAAAGACCCTGCCATTGATGCAGGTAAATTTTGGTATCAAATCTCTAATCCAAATATCCAGCTCAGGGAACCATTTAAGAATGAGAATTTTAAATTAGCTGCCAACCACTTGCACCTCTATGGCGAAATCGTTTTGAGGGCAGGGCCATCCTGGTTAGGATATAGGTTCTGGAGTCTAATTATTTGGCACCCTGCACCTGGATACCAAGCCCTGTATGAGATGCCTGAGGGTCAGACAGGCCATTTCTTTGAATACCTAGTTATGCATCATGGCTATAGGCCTCCACATGAGATTCCATCTCTAGCCTATGCTCTCACTGCCTTACATGTCAACTACAATGTTTTCATGAGGGCATGAAACAGGGTAAGCAGGGGGGTGTGTGGAGTACTAAAGAAGGTATGTTTTTGATGATTATTCCAGTATCTTTTCATTAGAACTTACAAACCTTTTGCATCATGGACTAGGAAAATGATAAAGAATTATAATAAAACATGTGAGATTAATATGCAAGATGAAAATGCTGACAATTGTCATTTCCTTATGCAGGAAGGAGGAAAAACGAGAAGTTTCTGTTCCAAAGGAAAGGATAAGGACGGGTTAACCGCTGTTCCTTTGACGGGAGACCGAATGCAAACAAGGCAAAACAAATCAAAGCGAATCAACCCGGGAAAGGAGGTGGAGATATTAGCTTGGCGCAGGAGAGAAAAGAAATGACTGAGGACTAACGGTTCAGCGAATCCCTCAGGATCCTTGATCTTGAGGGATCGTTGTTTTATCTATTTCTGCACTTAGATATCTCTGCTGTCACCCTTATAAAAGGGGAAGCACTGTTAGCTCGAGGGAGAGTTAGATACGGTTATGCTTTTATGTAATTTATTTTAAGATCAAAACTTTGATCATCAAGTCTCGTTAAGAACTGGTTTATTGTAATTCTACTCTATGCATTAATACAAACTTGGTTACTATTTCATCTCTGAGTCTGGAATAAATTCAAGCAGTGTACCCTTGGAGGCTAAGGGCTTGGCCCTGGAGGACACTTGCTCTTGTACCATTACGTTTGGTGTATGCGTGGTTTGCTTATCAACGTCATTTGGTAATCTAATGTGTTTTATAAGCTTACATCACATGCTCTGTTATGTTTAATTTATTAAGGTTTCTACAGACAGAACTATTGTATTGACTCTGCATCATATTACTGTTCTTTTAGGAGTTGATATAATACTGCTAGTCTTTACAGAATACTGTTACTATTCCATTACAGAGCCTTTTGTCGTGCACTTGTTCATTCACATTATAGAATTCATCTTGGAAGTTATGTTCTTTACGATTGTTGGATTTATGAACAATGTCGTTCTATTTTGAAATGCAGTCGTATTGTTTCTAACTGAGATCGATACTTGGATCGGATTACTATTTAAGTGTGCTGTGTGCATATATGGTTTTCAAGAGTTGTTCCATAATTTATCAGTAATCAGTGTTGTTCCATTGGTGTGTGTTATTCAATCCGCCCTTAAGAGTGAAAGATTGTCGTTTGATTCTTGTAGATTATGATTAATGCATCTGATTTGATAGACTAAGATGTTATTGCTTGTGAGACTTAGTTGTTGTTCCATTTCAGATTTGCTGTTTGATTCTTAATTGCTGTTCCATTTCTTATCTGCCGTTCCATTTCTTGGTATTGGCGTGAAGAATGATCTCAGGTTGTAGTGAGCATTGGCATCTACTGTTCAGCTCCCAAATCCACGATCTATTCTCTAATTTCCTTTTCCATCAGTTTCCAAAGGGATGGGTTGTTGCTACCGAACCCTTGACTGATAAGTTGTTTAGTCTTTTGAATGTGTGATTTAATCCTTTGAAGTAGTTAAGCTGTAGACAATCATCCATTTACTCTTGTATTTCTGAACACTGTACTACTAGCATTACTCTGACAAATGATAGCCTCTGACTGAGACACTCTTTGAAATAACAAAATTTTCCCGAATTGAGATATTAATGTGAGGTAATTAGAGGTGAAAGAGACCCTTTTTATAACTCTACAGTAATATGGGGTCGAGCCATTGTGGCACAAGCCCAATGCAGATGTCAGTTCGGCCATCATGTAATCTCTGAAATGGGAGCCATGATTTGTGACAATGGCTTGGGGTACATTGAAATTGAAAATAACATGGTTAAAAAGGAATTGAGCCGCCGTCTTACCATCTGCCGAATATGTAGGCATCGCTTTGGCCCATTTCGTGAAGTAATCCACAACAACAATAATGTAGCCATGCCCCTCGGCCAAATGAGGGTTAAATGTCATATAATCGATACCCCATTTGGCAAAGGGACCAACAGTAATGATGGGGTGTAGGTGAGCAGGCGAGGCACGCATCTTGCATTGGTAGATTTGGCATTCGTGACACTTGCGGACAACAAGAATGCAGTCTTTGAAGATGGACGGCCAGAAATAACCAGTGCGAAGGATTTTTTGAGCTATAGCATAACCAGACATATGACCACCACATGCCCCGGAGTGGCAATCATTGAGAACTCTTTCAACTTCCTCAATTGTGAGTCATCAACGAAGAACATAATCGACACCGACATGGTATAAAGTATCACCAATAATGCGGTAGGGTTGAGAATGATGTCGAATCCTTCGATGATCATCTTTGGTCAACGCGAACCGAAACGTGGAGGTTTGGAGATACACAATGATATCACCGTACCATGGATCAAGGGTGCTAATCAGGAAAAGGGTCTCATTTGGGAGTTTTTCATCTGCACCAGCAGGGAGAACTTTGGAGGGAAGGGAACAAATCAATTCTGCGAAAACAAGTGACTTCTTAGATTTGGCCGTAGTGAAGACCAAATCGAATTCTTGCAGGATAACAATCTATTTAGAATACTTTCCCCCCAGCAAATTAGGATGTAGGTCATAGGGTTGCATTCAAAAATCATTGTAGTTGTTCATAAGAGAATATAATTCCGAAAACGTTGAACTACCTAGACGGCAGCTAAAGCCAACTTCTCGACATGTGCATAACGTGTTTCATCGTCGAGGAGATTCTGACTCAAGTAGTAGACCACATGCTCAGCGTCTTCATCGTCGTCTTGAACCAACACCATAGCTATGGTGCTAGGGGCTACGGCTAGGTAAAGGAAGTAATCTCGATAGTAGTCTGGTGGATACAACAAAGGAGCATTTATGAGGACATCCTTAAGATCATCAAAAGATTTTTGGGCTATATCTTCCCATGCAAAGGGTGTTCCTTGTTTGAGAAACTGGGTAAATATTGTAGCTAGCCCGACGTAGTTGGGTATAAAACGACAAAGAAAATTGGCCTTTCCTTGGAGGCTCTAGAGTTGGTGCAGTGAAGATGGAGGGGGTAAGTTTACAATGGCCTTGACTTTTAGCTGATCCAGGTGAATCCCATCCTTGGAAATGATGAAGTCGAGGAGTCATCCTGATTCCATGCAGAAAACACATTTGTGTGGATTTAACTGGATGTTATAGTGTCGTTTATGAGAATGGTTATGAAGTTCATCCAAGTAAGGTTGGACAATGTTGTGAATATCATGAAACACATAGGACATTGCCCACTGAAATGTGGCCCCAACATTTTTTAGGCCAAAACGGAGCTTCTTTTATGCGAACGTATCTTATGGGTAGATGAAGGTTGTCTTCTCTTGGTCAGTCGGTGCGATATTGATCTAGTTGTAACTAGAAAAACCGTCCATAAAGGAAAATATCTCGCTCTTGGCACATTCATCAATTATTTGATTAATGAAGGGAGTAGGATAGTTGTCTTTAGGACATGCACTATTAAGATCTCGATAATCCACGCAAACGCAGATTGTGCCTTGTTTTTTATTCACCGGGACGATATTGGACACCCAGCCTATAAGGGGAATGGGATAAATGAATCCAACTTTGAGAAGCTTTTTGACATCGCCCTTAATAGCAGTGGCCTTTCTAGGGTGAACTGGATGAAGCCGTTGGCAAACGGGTTTCACATTCAGATACATTGGTATTTCATGCACCATGATGTTGGGATCAATTCCAAGCATTTCTTCGTAAGACCACACAAACACATCATGCAATTCCTGAAAAGGACGAGTATATGCCTTGATCTCATCTGGAGAACAAGATACCCCGATATGAATGTGTTCAACGACACCGAGTTTGATAGAAATGTCAATCAGCATCGTTCGGGTAATATTACCCAAATTTCCTTCCGACCATACTTCATGAGTGACAGTCAGTGGTGGAAATGGAGAAGAAGACTCTTTGAAAGAGGTAGACATGACCGCCGGGCGAGTTAGGAATGAGGAGCGATGATGAGTATCGATCCATGGCGGTTCCTCAAGAGACATGATTTCCATGATACCTTCATTGGCGAGGAAGGTCTAGGCTAAGGGATCAGATGATTCCAAAGTGCCAAGCCAGGGGGATTGAAAATACATATCAAGAGAGGTCTTTGAGATATGAGAATTAGAGGATGGAGAGTTCGTAGCCAAAACAATTTCCACATAATTGACTTCGGCGCGACTAAGTGGCATGATGTTTCCCCAAGCATCAACTAGATCTAGCACAGGTATGACCCAGGGATTAGATTTGACTATGATCATGTTGATGGAGGCAACATGAGTTGGGAGTGGAAAAACCCCATTAAGGTAGAATCTTTGAAGAAACCTGGCCCCACACTCTCAAAGGGAGCACCAGAGTGGTTGACATAAGGAATGTTCCCATCAGACGAGGAAGAGGCAAAGAAAGACTGCTGATCAACGGTGACAATCCTCCCTTGATGGGGAAAATGGATCACATGAAACAAAGAGGAGGCCATGGCATGCATGGCATGGGTCCAACTTCGGCCGAGTAGAATATTATAATTGAGATTGGCATCAACAATATCTACTTCGGCTTGCACTGTGTTGCCTTCCAGGGTGATGGCAAGGTTGGGTAAAACACCGAAGGGTCATGAATCATGCCCATCGAAAGCTTCCAATATGTTCGGAGACTATTTTAGTGTAGGGGAACCAATAGCCTTCCAGCACACAGTTGACATGATGCAGGTAGAAGCACCTTCATCGATGATAGTGCAGTGGATGGCCTTTTCATTAATGATTATTGAATAAGAAAGGCAATCTGATGAGGGAGTCTCGGAACATGGTTCTCTAGATCGAAATAGATCAAATTAGAATCGGTGGGATTAATGCCCCCGATAGTTGACAACAAAGATTTCCGCTGTGATGGGCAGCCTTGGAGTACCTTGAGAGCCGACATAGAAAATGGTGCATGAGCCAAATCTTCAACAATATTGTAATGTTGAGCAGCTCGGGCGTTGGGATTGTACGAGGATTTCGTAGCACACCTCAAGACGGTGGCCATGGAGAGGAATCAGGGTTAGGGCACTCAATTTGCAGAGGGCCAGAACTTGGGGTAGAAGAAGAAGGTGGAACTTCTTTTTCTTTCCCTGTTGTGGGAGCTGGAGTTTGATAATCTTTTGATTGGGTAGCCACATTAATGGGCATGCTCATCATGAACACTTGAGATCCAGAGGAAGCAGATCAGGGTTGGTCTACCATCTGAGTCTACTGAGATAGGAAAGGCTCTTTGAGGACAACAGGGGTGTTATCGGGAAAACTAGTGTCTATTCAGAGCTGCTAGTCCCACTAAGACAAGTAGCTATCTTAGAAAAAAACAAACTAAAGTCAATTTTTTTTCCTTTATGAGAGATAGATGAGAAAGAAGTTGAGAGTACCAACCTCAGTCTTTCCCTTGGCTCCTTGCTTGTTTCCTTTCCCCTTTGACAGAACTTTGCCACTCCTTCCTTACTTGTCCTGCTTCAAAGAGCACCTGTAGAGTCAAAGCAACATAATACCATCAAAGCATAGAGATCTATAACCATAAAAAATATAGGATCAGATGTATATTAACCATACAAATGCATATATCAATACAAGATTCAGAGATATACAAGAATATGGAGGAAAACTCAAATAACTTTATTGATAGAAGTAGTAGAAGAGAGGATTACAACCCATTGGTCTAACCTAGCACCATCATCCCAGCATGAAAGCCCTCTTCACCTCATGAAAAGCTTAGATCACCAAACAATACAATGTTGCATAGAGAAACCAACAACACTTCCTTACAAAATACAATATTCTAGCCTCTGGATCTCTAGGATGAAGGATCCATATATAGATGTTTGCAGGGGGGTGAGTCATCTTCTGGGATTTTTATTAGTGTCATTTCTCTGATAGTTCTTGGTTTCACTTCGAGATTTCATGATCTCTAACTCATCCCTGGGCGAATTCAGAGAGGCAAGTGTCAAATGAGCAACTTCTAGAATATTCTCAGGGTCTCCACCTGGCAAACTGCTTGTGCCATTTGTCTGCTCTCGCTCATCACACCCTACAGAAGGGCTTTCCAGTATGCATCGCACTTTTTTCATGTGGTAGGTGAGATGCATTGTAGCCTTAGCACTGAGTAGTCTGTATTGTCCAGTTTTGACCAGTTCTGAGTAGTTTTTCATGGAGAACTTCTGGGAGATGATGTAATCAGCTAACCTTGCTCCTTTAGGGTATGAAACAACACTTTTAGGGACTTAGAAGCCCTTGGTTTATGGACATATGTTATTGGGGGTTACAGTGCCCACATATGTCTATAAAAAGGGGTCCCTTTGAGAAAACGACTAACTTCGGATCATTGTGGACAATCCTTAGTATAGTGATACTCCTTGCAAATGAGGTAGGGATACTTAGGTTTCCATTGTAATGATTTGCCGACAGAAAATTTGGGAGGACCTTGTTTTAGGGCATTGGCTTTAGCTTTGCCTTTGCCTTTCCTTTTTCCTTTTGAGGATTTGTCCGCTGTGGTAGATTGGACAACATGGACCTCTGAGGTTTTACCAAGGCTTGGAGGGTTTTGAGATGAACTGTTGGGAGCAGTATCTGAGACCAACTTCTATTTGGAAGAAGTTTTGACAGGGGCCTGGGATACTGAACCAATAACTCCATTAACGGGAGGAACAACGAGTGACTTTGATGTCATGGGATCGGATGATGTCCGTGGAGCATTGGGTAATAATTCATATAAGGTGCTAGAATGAGAGTAGACCAGGTCCAAGTACGAGGCACGAGCGATGGCTTGCTCTTCAGTGACACATCCACCCATGGCTATATCGTGAAAAATTCGAGCCACGAATTATTTGGTAAACCATTCGGTGAGCAACTAATTAGTTATTTCGAACTTGATTAGTTGACATCTACATCTCCATTCATGGATATGATCAAAAGCGAAGTGAGAAGACATGTACCCATTTAGTAATGAACCAGTAGTTGAAAATGCATGAGAAAGGCCATGGCTAATGAATTGAAGTCATGAAAAGTACTTTTAGGTAGCTCGATGTACCATTTTGCTGCGGCACGGGTGAGGGATCATTGGAAAAGATGAAGACGAAAGGAATCATCCAGGTATGAGTTCGATGAGCACCATAGGTGATATGTCATCACGTTGGCTTAAGGATCTTCTTTAGCTTTTCCATCGAACTTTGGGAAATCACTTGGTATCTTATATGGCACCGGAGGCCAATATGACGAACGAAGAATCAGATCATTCGTGAGACGTGATATATCCAACAACTCAAGTGTAGCCAAGAAAGGTAATTGAGTGTTAAAAGGCATGGGAGGTCGATAGGTGGGCCAATAAGGAGGAGCCCATCCCTGCTGGTAAGGATTTTGACCCCACAGTGGGGGATTTTGGCCATATGGCATCTGAGGCTGCCCCCGTTGCGGATTACCTTAACCAAAGGGAGGATTCAGACCTTGAATACCTTGAAACTGTCCATGCACAAGTTGCTGATAAGCAACATATGGGTTAAAAGGATGTTGAGCCTATTAACCTTGGACATATGGGTATGGGACCTGTTGTTCTGGAACATAGGGTTGTTGGGCTTGTTGTTCCTAAACAATAGGGTTCTAGACTTGTAGTCCTTGGGCATAAGGTTGATATGCTTGTTTCCCTTGGATGCAGGGGTTTTATACCTGGTGCCCTTGTCCGATAGGATTCTAAACCTGTTGGCCCTGTAAAAGAGGATTTTGCACCTGCTGCTGCAAGACTTGACCTTGAACCTGTCCCTGCAAGTGTTTCCCTTGTTGGTAGGTATATAAGGGTTGTTGCTACCCAGGTTGGTTTTGCTAAACTCGTGGTTGAAAAATCTGTCCCTGGGTTTGCAGAGGTTGGTCCTGCGAGGGTATTGGTTGAGAGGTATGCAGAGCATATTGCATCTACTGCTGCACGACCTGCTGCAACTGTTGGAAGCACTGACCTTGCGGTTGTTGCAGGCGACCTTGCTACGGGATAATCTTCCCTTGCTGTTGCATGGAAAGTCCTTGTTGCAACAAAGGTTTCCCTTGTGGTAACAAAGGCTGCCCTGGTTGTTGCAAAAGCTATCCTTACTGTTGCAAGGGTACTTGAACAGTGCCCTGGAAATTACTGAACTAAATCTGGTCATAGGCAGGCTGGATGTACTACCTAGACGGGATGGTGTAATGTTTATTAACCAATCCTTGAGAACCATATGGAACATAAGGATTTTGGTATTGGACCTGAGCCCCAAAGGGCTGTTGAAACTAAACATTGTTCGATCCAGATAGACCACCAGGATTTTGAACCTGTTGGTACTGGAGATTACTTGATCCAGTAGGGTCAACAGGGTTGTAAATAATATTAGAAGAGGGCTGGTTTATACCAAGCATGTGAGATTGTGAGCTGCTCACATTAGTGGCACCTAACACCATAGAGGCATTCACATTTTTCCCATAGGTGGTGGCACAATCTGGCCACTGAATAACGGGACAGAAGAATTGATAGAGGCAACCTTTGAAACCACCAGTCGTGACTGACGTGTAACTGGGATCGATGGTACAAGAGTTTTCGGGATGGTGGGTTGCACTGGGAATGAAGTAACAACTGGTTGGGAGGTCGTGCTCGTGAAAAACGGACCTGACGTAGGCCTGGTGCCTGATGCCCAAACATAATTATGGTAGAGTGATGAGGCACTAGGTGTGCCTGAAACTAAGTGCCCTAAATACACATAGCTGGGTGGCACGCTGGCGGGAATACCCTCTGAATAAGGGAAACCCTCGGGAGGGAACTACAACTGCAATTCTTCTCCCTCAACAGTGTGTGGAGTTGAGACTTCGGACTCATCCGGAGAAGTGACTGGAGCATTGCCTTCAAGTTTCGTGTTTGGAAACAAATAACGATGAACAACCAAACATGTATTGGGGAATAGTTCCAAAGGAACACCCGGTTGGTCGTACGGACTGTAAGGGTGCTATGGTGATATCTCAACAACGTCAAACAGAAGGTTCAAAGGATAGATAACTAGTCCAAACTGACCATCAGTGGTTGGCGAGTTCTCTAGAGTTTGAATGGGATTATCTGTAGATTCCATGTCAAGACCAGCAGATGACCCTAAATTGAAAGTAGGCGGAGGACGGGATGATAATGGTTGAATACTCAAAACAATTGCGAGTTCAAAATTTTGGTCCTCAAATGGCTCTGATAACTCAAGAAGTGGCTCCTCGAACAATCTTTCAGAAGGAGGAGAGGAAGAGGAAATTGGTGAACCAGATGGTTCAGCCACAATGACCTTGTCTTAGCTGGCAGAAGAAATAACTTCAAGGCTTTAAAATGTCCTTTTAAGGGAACTCATGATTTGGTCAAAAATCTAATAGGATGTTTTGGATCGTGGGTAATAAATTATTTAAGACACATAAATGATTGATGTTCTTTCATCTTTTAAGAGTCAAGAAAGAAACAAAGATGACTCAATCACTTTTGATTGGAAATGAGCTCGAAGGGACAAGCGCTCAGATGAGCTTTTAAGTTTAATGAGTCGAAAATATAAAATTACTACTCTGGATGATCTAGGCAAACAGGATCACCAGGCAACCATGAACTGCAGAATACCTCCTAGCTAACCAAGAAGTATGAGCAGGCAATCTCCCCGAATGCTGTGTTTTGTGTATCATGTTCACAAAGCGGCTGACTAAGATTCCTAAGGATAAAAGGATTGAAGCCTAGTGGGGTCTCCCGTTATATACGTGATGGTACGGGGAGGACAAATCCGTGCTCTCATTGTCTAATGCCGAAGATAACGACAACTTCTAGGTTTACAGACGCTGGAACACGTCTCTAGCCTAGACCTTCTAGATATGATCATTAATGTAAAATGCACCTTAGGTAAATTGAATTCATTTTAGAGTTGATCTTGAGTTAAGTTTTAGTTTTCATGTCTTAGTGATGCTACTCAAAAAACCTAAAATGCAACTAAATGGGACAATACCCTTTCAATTTGATGAAATGCCTACACTAGAGAGGGTAGAAACTACTAAATCAAATGCAAACAATCAAGCAACTGAAAACAAAATGATTTTTCACTACACTTTTTTGAAAAATAAACTAATGAAAAATGCATTCCAATTTCTAATTTCCTGACAAGCACTTATCTATTAGTCCTTTCAAAATGAAAATATTTCTCTTCCTTCTCAATTGCTGATGCAATTCTAGTTTTTAAGAGATGCAAATCATAATGAAGCAACAAGCTAGAATTTCATATTTTCTTATGAAACAATGAAACAACCTTTCACATACAATCTTTCAATGAAATTTTTTTCAAGACTATGAGCTCTTCAAGCAGATGAAAACATGAAAAGAGAAGTTCATTCAGATCGACAAAACACCGACTTTGCCAAACACAAGATCGACAATGTATGTTGGGCAATTTATTGGGCTTAAATTGCTGCATTAAATTATCGACCAGGGAAACTCGTAAGCTTGTGATGATGCCAGCACAATATATGCAGGAGTAGGCAACTAACTCTATGCCTAACTAAATTATTTAAGATTCAATACAATATGTAAGGGAAGAGGCTCCTAACTAAGGAGGTCCTGGTTGTCCTTCCCTACAGTATCATAAAGAAATCATTGATTACATGAAACTAAAAACTTGAAATGAAAACAAGAGAATGAACTTAGTTATTGTTCAGATTCAAGTAGAGAGAGAGACTAACTTAGTCTCTTGATTGTCCTCTCATGTACTAATCCAAACTAAACTAAGAGTCATTCATAAGCATAAGAAATGAAATGACTTGAAACATAAACAGAAAAGAATGAATTTCAATTACCATATAAATCAATGGAGAGAGAGCCTAACTTAGACTCTTGGTTATCTCCTCATATGATACTTGAAACATAAAAGCAAAAGAATGAATTTCAATTATCATGCAAATCAAATGGAGAGAGAGTCTAACTTAGACTCTTGGTTGTTCTCTCATATGCTGATAAGATTCTAATTTAAAACTCATTCATCAATCATAAACAAATCAAATCCTCAAACATCTAAGAAATTAAATGAAATAAGATCTAATATGAAATAACATGTTTCTCTCATCCTTTTAGAGTGAGCTCAATTCTCCTAAGAACAAGACAAATTATTCCATATACTACATTAAGCAAACTTATATCTAAAAACTACATAATGGAAATGTATGAAAAATGAAGCTTTATTCTATGCCATCATAAGTTGGATACAATGCTCTAAGAGTCCTCCTTTGGAATGGAAGAGGTACTCCTATTTATACAATGAGATGAGATAACAAACTCATAATGATGATCCACTAATCTCTCTTTAGTTCCATACATTTCTCAACCATCTAGACACATAACCCTATCCTCCATGATCTCCTCCATGAGGTCCATGATTTTCTCCATGATCTTTTCCATGAGGCTTATCTTATCAAATTCGAATTTGATCATTCAAGGCCACATAAAGATGCCCTGGAAGCTTCCTTTGTGCCTACACATGTCAACAAACTCATTCTAATTGTTAGGTATAAGTATAAGCATCTTATTTTCTAAAGTTTAGCCATAAATTCACTTAAAAATGTTAACAATTAATAAACTTTGGAAAAGCATAGTTATAACCCAATAATGAGGTAAATGGAATGATGTGGAGGTGGAATGGAGGTGACATGAAGGTAAAATGTGAAGATATTGGTGAATAATGGAGTGAAAATAGGGACCATTGTGAGGCCCAACATCTGCCCCAAACTGAAGATATTGCATGTCCTCATGCAATCTATTACATTACTTTTTGGTACTTGAGCTTTGGCTTAAACTCTGCATGATATCATTTACATAACTTTTGCAAAGCGTTATTTGGATGAATTACAACTTGGTTGGTTCTTGTGTTTCAACCATATTTTGTTTGTTGCATTCAATGTATGATCTTTGCATATTGATAATGTGATTCTTATTGCAGAGTATTTTTGTTGGAATGCATCATGGTTGGTTCTTGTGTAACAACCATGATTGTAGTGGCATCCAATTAACTTTCAAATACTTTTGACAAAGCCATTTGTATGCTCATGTAATAGTGAATATATTTTGAAGGTAAGTGGGGTTAAGAATGTGATATATGAATGTGGATGTATCCTTCCCCTTAAACAGATGATTTGGGCAATTATGTGAAATGGGGAAAGCAAGGAAAAAGGAAGTGAAGTTTTTCCAAAAATTATTATTCTAACTTTTCAAGGAATTTAATGGTTAAAAGTTAGAAAATATCATACCTTAACTTACCCTTCCAAAAATGGATGAGAGTTGTGCACGTGTGGCGGTAAAGACTGTTGTTCATAGTCCTCTTTACTTGGTTGGGAAAATCATGCATGAATCATGCATGTGCAGCTGCCACAATTCTGCTCTAAATCTACTTCTTCAAGTTGTGGATGAAAGATGGGTCTGTGTTGTCGTATCGGCTGCTGGATCCTCTGCTACTAGATGATGAATCCGAGGAGTCTGCTGAACATGGCTGAAAGTCGTATCTGCTGCTGGATGATAAATCCAATGAGTTTGCTAAATATGGCTGAAAATCTATAAGGCTTGGAAGGTATACAAAATATAGAAGCTACATTTCCCTCCCAGCCTTATTGATTGACTTGTCCTCAAGTGATGACAAACTGAAAAACAATGAAAAGAAATTGGCTTCATCTGCTACAAAATATGGGTCTTCAAGTCTTCAACGCTCGATGGCACAAATCTTACTATGTGATTAAATGTGTCGATGTCGAACATAGCAAGAAGTTGTTGACTCAGTGGCCGTTAATGAATGCCCCTAGCCAACACAAGAGCTCCCACCATTGATTCCAATGGGAGTCAGGATGCCTAACACATCTTTGTAGGTACGAATAAATGTGTCGTGGTCGAGGCACATACAAGATCCAACGAACAAGGGATATTAATGTACTCCCATTGTTCATTGGCAAGAGTACTTGCCATTAAGGCATGCAAGCCTCTAGGTGTTTTTTCAATGATACTTAGACTCTAGGACTTTGACTCAAGCAGAGTTTTATTGCGGAAATGAAGTGGAATGGTAATGACATGGAAAATGGAAATAAACTTGTAAGGAATGGATGTAAGGAAATGCACGGTGTATGAATAAATACTCTTGCTGTGAAAAATGGACATGGAAATGGTATGCTTTATGGACATGGACAATTGGTGGAAAATCTTTTGCAAAAAGGGAGTGCAAATTAATGGTTGTGGACATGGATTTTTCTTTTAGAATTTTTCATGAAATTAGTCGTTTGAAGACCAATTGTGCGCACAATGTAATCTCCTTAATGAATACTTGATTATCCTGTAACCTGTAAAAAACTTGGTATAAAGTAAACATAAGTGTGCTCATGAAGAAATGGCCAGTTTCTTCATGATTCTTACGCAAAAATTTCATACCAAATAAAAAAAATTAAGGACAAACAAAGTGTTAAAATTGACTTAATCATGATATTAATATCAATCCATTTGTGAAACCATGAAGAGTAATACTCCCTGTTTGTGACAGCTGACTTCTGTGCATGGCGAAAAGTTTGGCATCATAGATTTGTTGTGTCCTGCAGATTAGTATGTTATAAAAGCTTACAACAATATCAATTTGCCAACTTTAAACAAGTTAGTCAACATTTAAATAATCCACCAAATGTTCTTTTAAATTATGCTTCCAAATGGTCCATTATTTATTTTCAAACCTGCATGAATTTTTTGAAAAGTTTTTGTTTTTATTTGTTGTTTTTTTTCTTTCTTTTAATTTTTTCCCTTGTACCAACTGTTGCACTTTCAATCAATTCCTGTAATTTTCATGTTCCTCTCAATTTTCATGCCCCCAAAGTTTTGTTTATGCCAGTGCCCTTCACATGCCAATATTTTTTTTTTTGAAAAATCCTTCTAAACAACAATTGTTAACTATTTTTTTTTTATAACAAAAGATAATATATTAATATAATTCATATATTAATACAATCATAATATATTAATATAGTTAATATAATTAATACAATCATATTAATATAATTAATATATTAATACATTCATAATATATATATATATATATATATATATATATATATATATATATATATATATATATATATATATATATATATATATATATATATATATATATAATATAAATCAAATATTATATAAATATCAAAACATATCAATCTATATTTATTAAATTATATAACTAAATATACACAAAAAAAATCACACATGGATTAAAACAAATCAATCATAAAACAAATTGATAACTAATAATATACAAATACAAATCAAAAGAAATCCAATCGTTAAATGAAAATATATATACATAAAACAAATATAAAAATATAATATATTACAATAAATACAAAACCAGTTTAAACTAAAAATGGAAACAAAATCCAAACAAAACGTGCATGCTGGTAGGTGAAGGGATATGGAGGCGCTGCCCGTCAGGGTTCTTTACTAAGTTCCTTAGTCATCCATACCCATGGCCGCAGCGCAGAACCTGGTGATGCATGGATTGAAGCAACGCAATTCACAAATCGGCCAGGGCTTTATCCACAACTTGCCTTCGAGTAGATCCCGTTGGTCTCCCGAGTTGTGTAGAAATCGCAGCTTGACAACAGTATCGGTCAGGTGCAGTAGTTTCAGTATCGAATGAAGTCAATACCCCTGATGGATAAAATGCGTGCACCATTGAAATACCAGTGATAAGCAGAAACAATATTACAAGTGGAGATTTTACGAATTTCATCTCTGCAGGTTGTGCTAGGCCTTGGCCATACGGTTCCACCTTCGCTCTCCCCATCTGCGAATGCTATCAACAATGTCTCCTCCCATAATGTCGACCTCTGAAATGTGGTGATCGAATCCTGAGGTGTGGATTTGACACCACAAATTTTTGGAGCTTCGGCAGCATACGATCAAGATCGCCCTCACAACGACCACGACCGTCGTAGTGCCATTGCCGGCCACGATGTCTTGGGACTTGGAAAGCTCCACCAGCATCTTTGCAGCGGGCTGCAAGACTTCCATCTTGCTCAGGATCGTAGCCCCGTCATAAAGTTATTCTTAGCTTCGAACGTGGGAATCGAATGATAATCTTCAGGTGCTGGAGGTTAAACCTTATATGTTCTGCAACAAAACCCTAAAAACCCTGGTTGCAGTGTTATTTTTGCTTCTCCAACTGGAGGTGGAATGGAGGTGACATGAAGGTAAAATGTGAAGATATTGGTGAATAATGGAGTGAAAATAGGGACCATTGTGAGGCCCAACAATGTAATCTATGCGGGGAAAAGACGTTCAAACTAGTAAACAAAACTTTTTCAAACTTGTGTAAAAAGAGGTCAAAGTCGTAAAAGGCACCAAAAACAAATGCAAGGAGAAAACACACCCACAACCGGACTCGATGATTCCACATGTTGCTGAATGGACGACTAGCTATATGTCCTAGTGTTGTTGGCCACTCAATGACTTGATCAATCAAACAACAAGATGACAAGCCTACAAGCAATAAAAACCAAACGAAAAGTAGCTTTCTAATCAGGGAGAAAATAGTAAAAAAGGCTCACAGGGTCAAAAACACAAGAGCAGAACACACTGGCCAAGATTGGGGTCTAGCCCTAATCTTCACTTACAGGGATCGACGTGACTGCCTAACTAACAACAAGTGCCAGAGGCTGGTCGGCGCGACTGTTCCTCTACAATTCATGCTGATCGGTGTGACTATCAGCCGATTAAATGCGCTGTCTCTGGGAACTAAGGATTTTTTTTTTCAAAACAGGGACTAGATCTGCTACTATGTATTTTAGACTTAAGCTAGTAAGTAGGACAAAAGCAACAGAACAAAAGGGAAAACATGAAACTAGAAAAGATCTCACGAAATCATGAAATCCAAAACAAACAAAAGGATGGGATCTCCCTAGCAGAGTTGCCAATTTGTGGTGAAGTAAAATTATAAGTGTGGACACGAACGAATTCCTCTAGCCCGATAATGGGTCTAGCCAATAGATACATTCTATGGAAGATTTCCTTAGATTAGAATCAATCAAGAGGGCCTACCTCTTGGTTGCTTATCCTGTTTGATGATGTCCTTGCTTTCTTGCTCCAACAATCTCTCGCTTCCTTCTTCAAGCTCCCGAAACAAGTAAACAACAACAACACACGAAAACAATAATAGACAAATTGCAATTCAACCTACTTAATGAGTCAAGAAGCATTAAGACACGAATATGTAATATTACAAAACATGTATGAAATCAATTGATAGTTGCATATATTAATATCAAAGAGAGATTACAACCATTCATCTTGACGTCGCAGTCTTCCTCTAACAAGACCAGGTTCCCACACACTTCTGCTAACACTTCATGATGGCTTCAAACAAGAATATTTTAAAGACTCTTCCCTTTAGGCTTCACTCCAAACCAACATAGTTCTCCCTCAAACAACTAGATGGCTACAACTAGTAATAGCTTGCTTGTCTAGTATATTTACACTTAGCCAAAGCTGTAAGTCTGATTTTCACACTAGTCACTAGTTTGTGCTTGGGAAGAAGGGAGGTTTATATAGGAAAGATGGATGGAAGATGGATCCTCTTCTCATGGGAGAAGGACTTATCCCTTGGGGTAGTTCCATCATTATAGGGGAAAGGAGCCCAAATTGTCATCCTCGACCCCATTCAGCCAAACCATTTACTAGACTTCCGTTACAGAGCTTCTAGAGATGGAAGCTTCAGCTCTAATTTAAAAAACTTTCCATAATAGGGCCGACGTGACTGGAACATAGCTCAATCGCACTAATCGGTGTGGGGAATAGTGCTAATCTCTGCACATCGGCACGGGGGAGACAAAGGTCATTAGCGTCGGTCTTGTAAATTGGGTAAAATAGAAGTTTCAGGGGAAATGGTGCAAAAGGGAAATGATCTGCTCATGAAGACAAACATAACGAGAGTTTCTCCATGAAGGAAAAGCATTCGGGGTTCACTGTAGAGGTCCTCCAGGATCAAGGAATGGGAAGTACATGGATAGTGACAAAATTTTGTGTAACACACTCCTTTTACTTTACTTTGCAAAATAATATTGTGTGCAGCTTGTCGAAAATGCCACAATCCATGATGGTCAAAAATTTAAATCTTGATTCATTCATGCTTTAAATTTTATGTTGATAGATAGAGAATCTAGCCAAATTGTTTAATCTTCATAGATCAGTAGTTAGGTAGAGAAGAATAATGAGCTCATCAGTTTAATCTGAGCCATTGGAAGTTATAAGGTTAGAATTAGATAGTTTTCTTATCAAAAGAAAAAGAAATAAAGGGTCAGCAAGCTCAAATGAACCCAATGAATGAAGAGAAGATGCTAGGTTAAATAAAGGTTAAGAAGAAGAATTTTTGCAAATGCACAAGGTTGCTAAGTCAAAAGCACATTCATCATGCTTAATCTCGTGTTTCATGTGTAGGAGGAATTGTGAAAGAAAATGACATTCACTAAATGCTTATTTACTAATTCCCCCTCATTTCACTAGTCCCCCACATACTTGCTTTTTTAATTTCCCCTCATTATGCCTTCATTACTTGTAAACAACCCCTTTCCCTTCATTTTTATATTTTTCCTCTTAGTTTCACACATTTCCCTAGACATTACCCTTCAAAAATCATTCCCCCTTCCCAAAAACCCCTTTCCCTAGTTTTAAACCCATGCCCATTACAAATATTACATTCCCCCTTATTAATTTCCCCTTTATTTTAAGTTATTTCCTAAGTATTGCTTTATAATTCCCCACGTCATGATTCCCCAACACCCTTTTAGCTCAACAAACCTTGGTGTATAGTTAAAAACTCCGTCGTATGAACCCATGGTCCCACCTTTATTAACCCGTTGCTTATATTAAAAAACCATCATTATTTGTTAATTAATTAAAATTCATTGTAATTAAACCCTGGGCCCCGCCAACCACTTTCCAACTTCGTCAGTGCAACTTCACCGTGTGATATCCCTCTAATTTCCCACCTCCAGATCCAACGGTGCATAGCCATATCATGCGGATTCATCATCCGACAGTCAATGGCCCGAGAGCACGCGAGATTTGCGGTTTTGGCCGAGCACTGTTTGGCTACGTGGCGACACCATGTTATATCAAGTGCTGGCGAAAAATACCGCCATCCATCTAAACGCGGTGCAATATCACTGAAAACCACCTCCCCCCCAAACCAAAACTGCCCACTATTCATTCAATAAATCTCATGCCAAAATGTAGCCTTTATTCGTTAAAAGGCTAAAAAAGCCCCAATTTGCTCTTTTTTCTTGTTTTCACTTCAAACCTCTGTTAACTGATTCAGATACCCCGAACATCTGTGCAACCAATTTGACAACCTTTTACCACCCGAAGACGTTGTAGACTCCAAATCGAAGCAACAAATAGCCAATTGAAGCCCTAGTAGCCCCAATAACCTCTGTTGCTACCACATAACCCTGTTTGCGCACCAAATCGTCATTCTTCAAGTATTCTTTAAAAGAACCAGAATGACCCTGTGATTCAATCTGTGCATAGTGATTATTAAGAGATTAATTAAGTAAATTAATTAAAAAACCTTGTTAAATTGAAGAGAAACCTATTGTGCATCCAAGCCCCTTTTTTACAGATTGAAATTACCCTCCCACTGTTCTAGACCTTCTGACCTTATTCCTAAAGCCACTAAAAGAGAAATTTAGTTAAATAAAGCAAATTATGGCTTCCCAAACCTCTCTGGATGTAAGACCTCTACAAATCCCTCACCTGGACATTGACCACCTTCCATTATCTGACAGAGAATTTCAAATCAAGGACACTGCTTCCCCTGCCTACCTATTGTAACTCCACTACTGGAGTAAAGACAAGTTTTTGAACCAGAATGATGAAATTCACCTATGGGAGTCCAATTTTCCCAAGTACTTGTTCCCAGAAGTACACCTATTCCCAGAAATCATCCACTTCTACCAAGCTTGTTATGTTCCAAGTCAAAGAGCCATAGTCACCCCTGACCAACATGTTTTGTTCACTATGACAACATAATCAATAAATAAAATGCTGTAGATCCAGCTAGGCCCAAATGAGACCCCCCTTTCCATTGAAGGTTTAATTGAACTCTATATAAAGCTAGACCTTCCCAAGAAGGCTCAAAATTTTCAAACTTTCATCATAGAGGACTCTCATACTCCGAAAGATAGTCCTCCATATGCTGCCACCATTTTTTCTGAGAGAGGCAGACAAATGATAACCATGCTCTCTTGCATTCTAGGGTACATCACAGATGTACATGTGGATGAGTTTGTCCTTGCTTTCCTTCCTATATTTTTCCCAGGCAAGCCTCCTACTATAGTTTACAACTATGCTTAGTTCATAGCAGATATAATCCATGAACAATTTATTAGATTACCAAATAAGAGAGTATTTAAATACTCTTCAGTTTTGTTTCACATGTTCCTGTATTATCAGTTAGACAAATTTCCAGTCAGCATCCAAAAGTTAGACACCAAAGGAAATCCAAGATCTGTCATATTTCCGACACCATTAATCTAGAGATATTCCACTGTTTTTTCTTATAAAGACTTCATTGATTCATTTTTCCATCTAGTTATGAACATGCTAACCAATAGCTATCAACCTAGGATTAGCTAGGAGACTAAAAGAGTTTTACAGTTGGCCATGAACAATAGAGTGGGAGACTGGTATCTATACCAGGACCACACAAAAATTAGAATATATGGATTCCAACTCACTCGCTACAAGTTGCCCAAATACCTCCCCATGAGGATATTTGCATTAGAGTATTTCAGACAAATCGTAAACTTTGATGAAGTTAATTTCCTATCGACTAGGAAGAAGACCCATTTTAAAATGAAAAACCAATTGGTCCCTTTTATTTGTAATAATAGGGAATTTGTACCAAAGGCAAATAAAATTTTACAGCATATGAATTTCAAGAGCATTTTTATGTGGCAATATGACCCTCATGGAGTCATAAATAAACTAAGGCTCAAATTCAAATCGAGTCCTTTCATACATGATCATAGGCCAGAGATTGAGAGATTTGCCAACTAGTCAGAATGATTGGAAAACACTTTGATAGATATGGTGAATACTTTGATATATGTGGAAAATCAAATTGATACTAGTTCCTTTCTATAGGTTCCAACCCTAGAAGAACAGATGAATATTCCTCCTATTTTGTAGACTCCAGCTAATGAAGACAGAACTGCAAAAAGAACCAGGGAAGAAGGTTCTAGCTCAACAGTGGACACTACAGATGACCAATTTGAGATCAGTTACAGGAAGAGGCCCAATCTTAATCCTATAACTGAGCAAGAAGACACCATTGACACAATGGAAATCATTGACACTGAAACAATGGTTGGAAGGAGTAAAGACCCAACAGCTTTAGGAGAAACACACCATCCTTCTACTTCAGACACTCAACTTATTGAAAAACAACTCAGCATTAAAGTCTCTTGATCCAGAAAGCTAATGGATAAAGAGAAATATATAAAGGAGAAGTACAAAGAAATTAAGTTGAGAAATGAGGCATTAAAGGTTGAGACTTATGCCCGATACTTTAAGCAGACACCTGCAAATCAAAATAGATTAATGTCAGCCTTCAACATTAAGACAGGTAAAATGCAAATAACATTCGTGCAACCTACAGTCCAGTAGCCAAGATCATCAACAGACTAAGAAAATAGATTTTGAAGTTTTGGCTAGGGATGTTCACCCTATTGACCAAATTGAGTTCCATAAGGAGGCAGGTGAGATGATTTATTCCACCATGAAAAATAAAGCAATGACTACTCACAAACTCCAAAACTCACTGGATAATATCACATCACAGTATAAGTAAGAAAAGGCATCCTCACAAGCCAAGGACAATAAGATCAAGTCACTGGAAGACTTGGTGATTGAGCTTGGGTATAATCCCAATGATGTCAAGGCTGTAGAGAAATTGATAAAGAAGAAAAATGAGAATATTGTTGCTTTAAAGAAATAATTAAAGTTTCCTCATTCAGAGCATCCACAAACCAAGGAGGTCCTTGAAAGCCAAACTCAACAGGAGGAGATGATGGATCTCATTCTCCAATTAGATGATCAATTGAAAGAAATGGAGAAGGAGTTGGACAACTTAATACAACTAAAACAGGCTAGCCTTGAGACAACCACTACCATTGCCATTCCCACAGTGACTACAACAGATCCATCAACCTTGGTAGCTTCATTGGCCCCCACAGATCCACTGGCTACAACACATCCAACTACAACAACATCTACATCAGCAATAGGTTCAACAACAGTAGCAGCTCAACCAAGTGATGAGGCAAGAAAATTGGTCAAAGCAATGGAGGACATGTCCATTCAGACCACAAAGATAAATAAACTTAAAGAACAAATGACAAGTATTGAGGATGAAAAGAAACTGGCACATATTATGCACAAAAATGAATTTCAAAAGTCAACCAGGTTGACTGAGAGGATAAAGAACCTAGAGAAAGAGTTAACATTGAAGGAGCCACTTGCCCAAGATAAAGAACAGTTATGGGCCAATATCATTGACTTTTTCAATGATAGTTGGCCATCTATACAAGTCATCTTTAAACAAAATGATTTAATCAAAGAGGCCACAGAAGAAATTCAGAGAGTTAAGGTTGAACTTGGAGACATGCTAGAAGAAGCCACCAGGATAATCCAATTCCTTCACTCTAAAAATAAATATGAATTGCAAGAGCTGGACATAGCTGATAGGACTGGCACCATACTAGAGTTAAAGAAAGTGCTCGCCAAGAGGAACTTAATGATGAACCTTGAGGACAAATGTCAAGCCATGGAGCTAGCTATAGACAAGTTCATGCTTAAGTTTGATTCTTTGAGGTAGAAAGGTCTGCCAAATCCCTTGGTGATAAATGACAGACTGATGCCACATGAAGACTACAACAGGAAAATCAGAGAAATGGCAAGATATCAAGCCAATAACTCTTCCATAAAAGGGATGCCTACAGGAAAGTTTCTGTACCAAACATTTGAGAACCTGTTTTACCTCCAGCATGAGGTAAAACACCTTTTTGTGAACAGACCCACCTTTGCAAAGTACACAGAAGCATATGAAATCTACAGAAAAATGGAAAATATCAAATTACCAGATGTAGAGACCTGGGAGAAATTAAATGAGTTACTGTGAAATGAAAAGTAAAAGTGAAAACGGAGCAGTAAAAGAAAATAAAGAGGTCAGCTCAGATGAAAGAGTATCAGGTGAAAGAGTATCAGTTAAAAGGGCAAAGTAAAAGAACAGTCAACGTGGAAGACCGACAACAAATGAGAATAAACAGCAAAAGATCAATGAATAAGACAACACAACCTAATAAATAGGGATAGATTGAAGAAATTGAATATCTGTCTCTATCTTCTTGCATGAAGATATTTATTTTTCCTAGATTCATTCCCAAGACAATTTGGGATATTTTGTAAACTATTTTGTATAAATACTTCATAATTCGAAATATAGGTTGTGGATTGCTAGAGATTTCTATAGTTGTATTGATCTGTAACCTGGGCGTTCATTGTACCAATTTTTCAAGTTAGCAGACTAGAGTGAGTAATAAAGAGATTGCACTATAGGATTCATGTGTTAAGCTACTTCAGTGAAGCATTTTCTTTTTGTCAAATTGTTATTTTCTTAAGTGTTTCACAAACTTGCATGTTATCTAAATTGAATGAATTAATTGGAATTATATTACAAAATTGGTTTAAGTACACTCTGTTTTGAACAGTTAATCATTTAGTGTTTTCCTTTGATATCCATTAGGGAATCCTTCATTGCTCCCTAGTTTCGGTTGACCCCTACCATTTCCTTCATTATTCGGTTTAAGGAACCCTTAGTTACTCCTTGGATCCGATTGAAAACCACTTCACCATCTAGCCTTAAGATATGAATTTACTCAGCTACCTTGCCCTGTAAACACTATCTTTAGAACTTGATTGAGCCCTGTTTGCTTGACACTTTACCCCATAGACCAATCGTAAAAGACATCCCTCTATCCATCTAAGTCAGTGATCCCACCACCAAATCAAAACCAGAACCCAAGTACAATCATAATTAGCCTAAAATAATTTGACTAAACAAAGTTAAATCATAGAGAAGGCTAGATCCTAATCTCCAAAGTAGGTTTGTGGTTACCTCTATCATTTCTTTCGCAACAACTCTAGAGAAATTTTGGAGTGATAACATATTGGCGACCATACTAGAGACTCGATCCTCAGTGTAATAAAACTTTGAGGAAATCTTAAATCTCATCTTTTGCACCTTAAGGTTATTTTAGAGTTGTTAAAAGGTTTGATAAAACAATTAAAAAATGAAAATTCTGGCTCCCAAAAGAACACACTATACCAGGGAAAATCTAGATCCAAACCTTGCTACAATAGTTGATGACCCTGACAAAATTTTAAGAAAATAAAAAAAGGTTGAAACTCAAGGAAGTAGTAGTCAATTAATTAAATCAAATTCCCTCCCTAAAGAATTATCAAGTTTAGAGGATATTCAATTTGATTTAACATTTGAGCTCTCTTTGTTTAGAACCAAATCAGAAAATTCAATTCATGAAACTGTAACAAACCCTAATTCTATTCAATTCATTGAGTAAAAAAAGGTTCCTATACATCTAGATTTAGATCAACATGTTTTGGATACTTTTGATAAACTAGATGCTTTAACCTTAACCTTGATAAGCCATATAGACAAGGCCTATCTTCAACAATAAGTCAAAATAGCTACGATAACTACTACCAGCTTTGAAATTTCTACAGAATTTTCAAAAACTGTAAATACAACTTCATTTACTACCACCTCACTTATAATATCCACCACAATTCATTCCCCTAAATCATTCATACCCTAGCCTCCTCTCCAACCAAACATCTCAAGTTCATCTAGTTCATCGACAACCATCTCAAGTCCTTCTTCAAGCACCAATACTTTGCCCCACAGTCAAACAAAAATCTCAGCCATGGCAAACAGATATGCCCCTTTGCTCTTACTAGCTCAACTACATGCCATGCCCTAAGACTATCAAAGTAAAATCTTTTTGTTTGATACTACTGGTCAGTATACTGCCCAACAACATGTGAATAAAATGACTGACTACTTTGAATTACACGAGATTGATGAGTCTGATGTGCAAATTAGGTTATTTGCCCAAACATTGACATGGGATGTTAAATAATGGTTCAAAGGTTTACCTGCTAATCATATTGCTAATTTAGCTGCTTTCCATAGATTGTTTATTAATAGATGGGAAAGAAAGAAAAACCCATTACAAATATTGTCTGAATATGATAACATTAGAAGAGATCCTAATGAATCTGTTCAAGATTATTGTACTAGGTTCAAAAACATCTATAATGAATTCCCTGCTAATATTAAACCTCCATCAGACTTAGCACTAAACAAATTTCCTTATGGTTTTGACATTGATATGTCTTACCAATTGAGAGAAAGAAACCCTGAAACATTGGAATAGATGCAAAGTAATGTTGTTAGTGTAGAAACAATTTATTAGCTAAGAAAGCTAGGATGAGAATTGAGAAAAGCGTTACCATTAAAGAGGAACCATCCACTTCAGATGGTATAATAGATAGTTTAGCTAAAAGTGTAGAAAGTGACGGGCCTCTAAATTAGAAATAAATTAAGGCCCATGCCTCTAACTTAAAACATAAATTAAAGCCTATGACCATCCTTCAGCACATTAAACCTCTCTTCTTGCATTAGATAATTTATTTTTAACTTTAATATATTCATCAGGAAAGTTTATGAATAATTGAATATTTGTGCCTAATATTATTTATATTTGTGGAATATTATGAGAATATTGGGAAAATTATGAAGAGTTGGAGGAGGAGATAACATAGGGACTTGTTCCCTACTACTGGAGGATCAATAATAAATAATAATTCAACAAGATACTATGGAATTATGGCACAAATTGTGGAACTCCAATGATTAAGAAAATCTAGGAATGTGTTCCACTAATCAAGGGAACAGATCCACCAATCAAGGGAGCAGATCCACTAATCAAGGGATTTCGGTGGGGAAAGCTTCCTACATCCATGGGTAATGATTATTAATCATTTTCTATAAGTACCAAGTCGAATTTTCCTCTAGGGAATGATTGAGAAAATCTCGGAATGTGTTCCCTGCCATTTAATGAAAATTCCTAGTATTGGGGACTAGATCCACTAATCAAGGGATTTTGTGGGGAAAGATTCCTCCATAAATGGGGAATGATTCCTAATCATTTTGCATAAGTACCAAGTCTAATTTTCCTCTAGATGTAGATTTTCATAAGTGTTATTGTGGAGAGAGCTTGTATTTTTGCAGCTCCATTGTATTTTCTTGCAGGGATGTAATTCTATTAAAGAAAATAATGAAGATTGGTGTCATGTTTAGCTTCTAAATCTTATTCTCCTCCATAGGTATCTGAGTTTCCTTGGGTTTGGCCATCCCAGGAACCTTAGAGCCCTTTTGTATCATTCTATTTCCTTATTTTCATTGCTTATTCACATGCATCTCTAATTTTTACTTCTTTCTATTTTTGCATTTAGTATTAATGATTTCTTGTTGTAGGATTGAGTTAAATGGTTGATGTAAGTTCTTTTGCAGGATCACAAGCATTATTTACTTCTTGGAAAAGCTTTGGAAGTTCATAATAATCATTGAGTTGCTTTGATTAGTCTTCTTATTCCCAAATCTAGATTGCTAGACCTCGTTTTTAGCAAAAAACTGTATATTTCTACTATTTTTTAGAGCATCCTAACGAGCTTCAATCGAATTGATTCCACTTGCATTAGATCAAAAAAAAATTCTAGTTCATAACAAAAATCACCCCATTTAATTTTCACTTGATTTGGCTAGGAATTTCTTAGATTTACTAGCTCACTAGTTCTCAAATATCTAGATTTTTTTTTTTTTTTTTTTTTTATTGCGTAAATACTAATTCTATTAAAAAAGAGAAAATTATATACATGGAGGTTGAGACCTCAGAGGGGACAGAGGCTAGCCCTCAGCCAGAGATTTAGAGACATACATTTCATACTATCTACCATTTCCAGATTACAGACTTCAAAAAAATTTTTGTTAGACCGTGACCCACTGAAATATTTATGTTCTGAGTCTAACATGACATAGCTAACACCTTCAGAGGCTTTACTAAGATGCATGCTATCATGCCCGTCATGAATAAAAGAGGCAAAATAGAACCCATCAAACCTAGAGTTGTAGCTGCAAACTGAGAACAGGTTGGCTAGCGCCAAGAACTTAAACAAGAACTGAAACCAGACACAGGACCAGAGACCTAGAAACAAAGACACATAGCAAAAAAAATACAGAGCGAAGGCAATAATGCCACCCATCGGTGATGAACCAGCCTTAATCTGCATGTTGCGGAGAGTCGGGCATGTCCTTATCCACCTGGCTAGACGAAGCGACCCAGGTGACAAAACCATTGTCTTCAATTCCTTCAATGCCACCTTCAGGAGTAGTTACCAGGTTGAGAATGCTACCTGCATGATGAGTCAGTCCACAGGCAAGAATCTCGTTCTATGTTGAATCGGCCGGATGCAAAGGCGCTTCAGAAATAGGGGTGTCATCCTACATGTTGTCAGCATTAGACACCACCCCAGCCATTTCCCCCTGAAGGACGTTGTCTTCCTGAGATTGAGAGGTGGTGGCGTGGGCCGAGCTGGTGGGATTGCCCTCTTCCTCAGCAAGAATAACTGTGATGCTAGCAGACAGAACGGGCATGTTGAGCCTGCTGTGGAAGGTGAATCTGGTAGTTTGAAAGGAATTGTGCGGGAGAGGCCCAGCGTGACTAGAGGGTGGTGAGGATGGGGAGGCCGAAGTAATGGGTATGACATTCTGCAGAGCAGACCAAGAGGTTCTTCCTCTGTTCCCAGTGTTACCTCCTCGGCGCGAGACTCCTCGACGGCGAGGCATTCTCAGAATGACAGACCAACTGAGAAAGGGAAGATGGCAGAGTTGACGGGAGAGAAACTGAGCACAGAGGAACCCAACAATACCAGTTAACCAGGCGAGCTTCCAAACAGGCTAATCCAGGCAGGGGTGCTGGAAGAACCATGGGCGGAGGTAAAAAAAACCAGGAGAAATGGCATGAACCAGATATGGATCCATACATAAAACCTTGAGCATGAGCTCTCGAACCAGGCGCTCATAAATTCCGATTTGTGTGAGCAACATTCCGTTCAACAGTCGATTAAATGCGCATGCCATGGAGGTCGTCCGCCAGCCAAATGCACATGCCATGGAGGTCGTCTGCCAGCCAGGTGCAGGGCCAGCTGCTTGCCTTGTGCAGACCCTCATAAATGTGATTTATTAACACCCGCATCCGGGTTCAAATATCTAGATTTTCAACTAGTAATGTTTTTTAATTTATTTTTGCATGGAATAACATAGGTCTTTTTGAGTGATTCCACTTGGAAAAGACATCCTAGTTAATACCAAAATTTGTCCCATCCAATTTGGATTTGATTTTCTTAGTCGTTCGATGAATTATTGTAAATTTGTACATCCTGTAGGAAATCAGGGGATCTTGTAGGAAATCACTGTAGCATCCTGTTGGAAAGTCTGTTTTGAGGCCGAATTGAGAAAAAATACTCTAGGAAGCTAGAAAAGGGTCCCTACATGTCTCCCAAGCCTTTTGACCGTTCACCATCATCTCCAAACCACCTGCCACATCACCAAAAGAGATTAGCTTTCACACTCTCACATGAAAAAGACAAAAAGAAAAACAAATTTATTTTATTCATTTACATGCACAACAGTAGAAGGTTTGATGGTTTGAATATGCATGCTTAGGATAGTAGGATTGCATACATGTTAACTCAGCATTCTTTTGAAGCAAAGCCTCTTAGGAGTTAGTTAGAAAATGGTGTGTTTTAGCATTTAATTGCATTCTATTTCCTTGTACTTTCTTTCTTGCAATAGGTTAAGGTTCCGTTTCGAACATTTCATTTTCTTCAATTAGTTTAGGATTTGAATTTAGTACATACACTACATTACATTATGACAAAAAAGGAAGGACACATTGTATGTTTCACATATAGTGCTGATACCTCTTAAGTTTGTACGAACCCCGAGTTGATAATTAAAGTCGGTAGCCTTGAGAGTTGTAGCATTCTTGTTGCAATACCAAGGCCCATAATTTTTTAGTGACGTTGCCGGGGAGGTGTCAAAGTATGCATTGTTTTCTTCCCTGGTTGATTCATTTCTTTTTAATTTTTGCAAAAACAAAAAAATATTTTCATTAGGCATATTTAATTTCAAAAGTAGAAAATTGCATTGCATTATAGTTTTCATTCAATCATAAAAACAAGAACAAAATTCTCCTACACCAACCCATCCCCCCATTTGATCACATGGTGCAAGAAGAGCCATATCACCATTCACTTTCGTAGGTAGAAGAAGAAGATGATGAATAATGTAGAAGAAATTGATGGCAATGATGTCAATGAGGAAGATCCTATCGAATTTCCCATTCAAGATACTGATGGAAGTGTGCACATGAAGAACATCCCTCCATCTTTTCTTCCAAAATTTCATGGTCTAAGGTCAAAGGATCCAGAAACCTTTCTCTTTGAATTTGAGATTGCTTGTAGATCTTATGGTTACTTATTAAAAACTCAAAAAGTGAGATGTTTCTGGCAATGTTGAAGGATAGAGCTCTTAAAATGGTTCATGAGTTTACGGACTAATTCAATAAGATCATGGAATGATATGCAAAAGCTATTCCTAGAGAAATATAAAGATCATGATCTTAAAGAAGAAATCTTTAGAATGAATCAAAGAGAAGATGAGAGTCTAGAGGATATAATAGAGAGGTTCATGTATAATGTTAAGAGGGAAAAACTACATCATTTAGGATCCGACACACTAAAAACCCTCTTACTTAAAACAATTAGGGATGAATGGATTGATATCCTTAATCTCATGAGTAGAGGTGATGTATATCAATTATCATTTGAGAAAATTTGTGAAATAGGCAAACACATATCAAGAGGAAAAGCAAGAGTAGCAAAATCAACATCAAGATCGGTAAGTCAAACTAAACTTGGAAATTTGTTTGATGATTCTAAAATAGAAATTCTTAGCAATCTAACAAAACAAGTAGAAATGTTAAGAATGCAAGATGAAGGAAACGAAAATGCTGATATTTGTGTTGCAGAATCGCATGATGTTAAATTTTTCTCTTGATTATCAAGGTTGAAGGAAGTTCACCAAGAGGACAATGGAGCAAGTCAATTTCCAATGCAGCAATGTTATGCAGCTCCAAGAGGACCATGGAAGCCTATTCAGCCTGATATGATGCAAGACCCTAATTCACAATTTCAAGCTTATGCACATCCACCTCAAAGTGATTGGAACACACCCTTTCCTTGGCAACATTGGCTATCTCTACCCCAAAACCAATCTTGGAAACAAGGTTGGCAAGGAACTTATGGGAGCCATCCACAATATCCTCAGTATTTTCCTCAATATCCTCCATACCAAACTCCATGTTATCCTTACCATTCACCTCTACCACAACCACAACCCCATCCACATCCATCTCAAATATACACTCCCACTCAACTACCTGTACAATCATTTCCAAACCCACACATTGAAGTAGCTCAACGCACTTACAATGCTGAGGTACAACACTTCCAAACATCTCCTCTTGAGCTCAATGGTATTCACCATAGCACATGAAGATTATTACAAAAAAGTGATTCTCTTGATGCCATTGAGGGACAACATGCAAAGAAAGAAGATTTGAAAGAGAAGATCAAAGAATCATGGGCTGCACTTGATGAAGAACAAACAATAAAATCAGAGATTGAGAAATATCCATCACGGTTACCACAAAATCCTCCATGTATTCAAGCGAACAATTAGCAAAAAAAAGAAGATTTGAAGGTCATGGTAGAAGAAGACAAGAAGAATGATCCAAATCAGTAAAAGGATCAAGGATATCACAACTATATTGAAATATGATTCTAGACAGTCACTAAGTTGCAGCATCACTCTCTTCCTCAACTATGCTTGATCCTTTCAAAGTCAAATCATTTGGTCTCTGAAATCTAGGTACATGTCAATGCATACATTTCAAGCCTCCACATCATTTTGTCTGTCATCTTGATGTGCACATGGCTCCATTGGAAGTATTCTTATACTTGAAAGTGATTTTGTTTTTCAAGTAGGGTAGGGTAGAAGAAAAAAAAATGAAGAATAAGAGAAAAAATAAAAATATAAGGTGAAAACCTCCTTTGAGCTGCTTTAGATTGACTCATTCATTAAAAACCTCCATGAGGCGGTCAATGGGTTGGAAAAAAGAGAAAGAAAAAAGAGAAAAAAAGAAGTTCCTAGGTGAAAACCTCCTTTGAGGCGCATAGACAAACCTACTAGTTGAAAACCTCATTGAGGTGACTAGTAGGCCTAGAAGAAAAAAAAAGAGAAAAAATAAAAGAATCCTTGCTCTATGCATGCATGTACTCTCCAACATCTACAACCAACAACAACAAATTGGTACCAAAAGAAAATAAAAAAAATTTGGTCAAGCCTATTCAAAAGAAGTCAAAATTTGACTCTCTCCTCCTTTGCTCACATGCTCAACAAGGCCAAGGCTATTCCTATCCATCACCCTCATCTATTTCCACCATCCACTCATCATTTCCAAGCTTCTACCACCCATTTTCCTTGTTTTCCTAAAAAACTACAAGGTACTATGTTTTCGTACGCGATGCAAAAATACATAGAGTAGAAATTTGTTTTTGCCATAACTTGAAAACCATGCATCCATTTTCCAATCTGTTTCAGGGGGAGATGCATATGGATGATGGTAACATGCTCAAACAGTTTCAACAAATTCCAGTGCACGGTTTCCAAGAAATTGGCTTCCATCACCTTCAGCCATTTTTTCATTTTCTAAATATCCGTGCATCCATTTAAAAATCTGTTTCGTGGAGAGATGCATATGGATGATGGTAACATGCCCAAGCAATTTCAGTAAATTCCAGTGCACGGTTTCCAAGAAATCGACCTCCATCACCTTCATCCATTTTTAGTTTTTCTCGAGATCCGTGCATCCATTGACCAAATGTTTTCTATGGGGAGGTGCATAATGATGATCGAAACATGCTCTAAAAGTTTTAGCTCAATCGAGTCTACCATTTGGGAGATATGGACAAAAATTCACTATCCTATAAACCTGCAAGATACAGAACAACACGTATAGGATTGGTAGTGAGCAGTTTTAAAGGAGATCCAGAGGTCAAAGAAGATCCTCCCAATCTTAGTAGCAACATCAGGATCATTAGCATCACCATCCAACACCTACACATCAACATCAACTCAACAGCAACATGCATGTCTCTCCAACAACCATCGGGTAGGTACAGGTATGCAATATTCTTGACCTTTTCTCTTGAGCATATTATAGTTAGAAATTTGTTGTCAATTCATGAGAGATGAGGTTTTATAAGCTAAGGATGGGTCAACAGTCTCAGCCACCTTCAACTAGTTGATTGCAGTTCACTTCTTCACTCATGCAATGTTGAAAAGTCAAATTATGAAGGGTGATGATTTCAAGGAATGAGGACAACAGTTAAAAGAAGAATTTTTTGCAAAGGCCAAGTCACCACAGCACTCCAAGCCCTCCATCCACTTCATATTCACTATCTATTCATCATTCATCGATCCCATTTCATTCTTGAGCAAAAAAAACAAAAAGAGCATCCTCTTCATTTTCAAACCTACACCACTAACTTTGAGCCCTAGCATCATCATCCAATCCCTCTTCATCATTTCTCATCACTCCCATATAGTTAGAAGACTCTGAAGGAAGAAGGAATGACTACTACAGGAAGGTAGAATGCTGCTACAAGAAGGAAGAAATGAAAAATTGTGCTAAAACCCAAAATGATAGTGCCTAAGAGAGACCTAATCAAAACAGAGAACTCCAAGGCCATTAGGCAATCATCTAGGCCACAAGGGAGAAGAAGAAGGCAACAAAAATAAATAAGGCATTCACCATCAAAATATAAATCAAATTGCAGTGATGAAAAGAGGTGTTCCAAGAGGTCTCCAATATCTTTCTAGCTTTTGTCCAGGGCCTAAAAATGGGAGAAATGCATGGGAGTCAAGTTGAGGGCCTACCCTAACCTCAGTTTATCATTTATGCTCAAAACTGGTTTCCTGTAGTTTTAACAAGGTTTCCTGTAGTTTTGACAGGAATTCCTACAGGATGTCCTAGTTCTCATCTAAATGCATTTTGAAGGTGTTAGAGGTGTTCAAATGGCAGAACAAGGTGGCAGAAGGTTGATAAGGATATGGAAGACCTTGCTAAACAAAAAAATATTCAAGAAATCATCTTGAATAAGGGAAAGAAAGCAAGTTAATGGTCTCAAGAAACAATGATTTTTCTTTGAACAAATATGTTTTTGGGCTTGTCCTTGCAGAGCTTACATCCAAGATTCTTAATGCATAAGGGAGAGGCCACCAGGGCCATGGATGAGTCACAATGAGGTCACTAAGTTTCTTAGAGGATGAGCAACACTTTTAGCAGGGGGGTATGATGGGCCTCTAAATTAGACATAAATTAAGGCCCATGCCTCTAACTTAAAACATAAATTAAAGCTTGTGACTATCCTTCAACACATTAAACCTCTCTTTTTGCATTAGATAATATATTTTTAACTTTAATATACTCATTAGTAAAGTTTATGAATAATTGAATATTTTTGCCTAATATTATTTATTTTTGCGGAATATTATGAGAATATTGGGCAGATTATGAAGAGTTGGAGGAGGAGATAATTTAGGGACTTGTTTCCTACTAATGGAGGATCAATAATAAATAATAGGTGAACAAGATATTATGGAATTATGGCACAAATTGTGGAACTCCAATGATTGAGAAAATCTAGGAATGTGTTCCACTAATCAGGGGAGCAAATCCACCAATTAAGGGAGCAGAGCCACTAATCAAGGGATTTAAGTGGGGAAAAATTCCTCCATCCATGGAGAATGATTCTTAATCATTTTTTATAAATACCAAGTCGAATTTTCCTCTAGGGAATGATTGAGAAAATCTAGGAATGTGTTCCTTGCCATTTAATGCAAATTCCTAGTATTGGGGACTAGATCCACTAATCAAGGGATTTTGGTGGGGAAGATTCCTCCATTCATGGGGAATGATCCCTAATAATTTTGTATAAGCACCAAGTCAAATTTTCCTCTAGATATAGATTTTCATAAGTGTTATTGTGGAGAGAGCTTGTATTTTTGCAGCTCCATTGTATTTTCTTGGAGGGATATAATTCTATTGATGAAAATAATGCATATTGGTGTCATGTTCAACTTCTAAATATTGTTCTCCTCCATAGGTCTCTGAGTTTCCTTGGGCTTGGCCATCCCAAGAACCTTAGAGCCCTTTTGTGTCATTCTATTTCCTTCTTTTCATTGCTTATTCACATGCATCTCCAGTTTTTATTTCTTTCTATTTCTGCATTTAGTATTAATGTTTTCTTGTTGTAGGATTGAGTTAAATTGTTGATGTAAGTTCTTTTGCAGGATCAAAAGCATTATTTCATCCTTGTAAAATATTTTGAATTTCATAATAATCATTTAGTTGCTTGGATTAGTCTTCTTATTCCCAAATCTAGATTGCTGGACCCCATTTTTAGCAAAAAACAGTAAATTTATGCTATTATTTAGAGAATCCTAACGATATTAAATCAAATTGATTCCACTTACATTAGATCAAAAAAAAAAATAGTTCATAAAAAAAATTACCCCATTGCATTTGCACTTGATTTGGTTAGGCATTTCTTAGATTTACTAGCTCAATAGTTCTCAAATTTTTAGATGAATTACTGTAAATCTATACATCCTGTAGGAAATCAGGTGATCCTGTAGGAAATCATTGTAGCATCCTATAGGAAAGCCTATTTTGAGGCCAAAATGAGGGAAAATACTATAGGAAGCTACCAAAGGGTCCCTACTTGTCTCCCAAGCCTTCTGACCATTCACCATTGTTGAGGGACAAAGTCCCCTAGGGTTTCGGGTCAATATCCTAGCAGAGCAGGGGTTATCTACAATAAAAAACAAGCATTCCACACAGCCATGATATTAATATAAGAAAACTATGCGAAGAGAGGTGCACCTGGGGGTCCTTCGTTTGGGTAGATCCAGCCAGGGTCCGAACCCTCTTGGAGTCCTTTCGATCTTTAAACCTGAAAAACAATCAATTCAAAGAAGCATAGTAGTATATGGACCAAGCATCATATAGAAATCAACTTCATAACATATTGAAAGGTAGTTAGTTATACAATTGAAACAATTATTCATATGCAAATCATAACAACAACATCATAAGCATGAAGAAGATTGATTTTGGGAATAAGACAAATGTTTCTTTATTGAAGATAACTAAAACAAAGTAAGGAATGATATCACCTGAATCTTCCTCTCGTTGGCTCCAAGCGGAACCGTCCTCCGGATTCATCCAATCCCAAGTCTTCAAAAGACTCCTTCCATGACTCACACAAGGATATCTCAACTAGTGAAAAGACATCATAACTCACGGAAACAAGGGTTTCCTGTAATGGGGGAAGTGTTAGAAGCACAAGGATCTTCAGACCTGATCAGGGATAATCACAACAAAGTGATTTTTCTCTCTATTCTCTTCTTGCTTAGGCCTTCCCATTGAAGCTTTTTTATACTTCTCCCAAAGTAGTTTTTTAGTTGGGAATTCGTTGGGAACAGTTAGGCCATGGGCACTAATAGGTAATCAATAGGTAAAACCCATGATCTTTGCCTGAAATTAAGGAGATTTGATATTTTTTAAGTGTTTTAAGACATATACACGGATTGGGTATACACAGACTTGTGTACACACATGTTTAACTCAGGGAAATGTCGTGTATAGGGAGTAAAATATTGGTTTTTAAGTATTTGGACCAGGTCTGGAAGGAGGGGTTTCCCTAGGCCATGAGTGCAGCATCACAAACATCAAGAGTGATATTTGGAGCTATAACAGATGCCCCCTAATATATGAGGTCAAAATGGGTACATGATGGCCGAAATGTATTAAGTAAGTACATGGAAGGGAAACTTGTCAAAAACTGAGAAGGACTTCACTAGAGTTCAGCCTGCCAAGCCACAAAAGGAGATCAAAAAGAAACATTGTCTGAAGCGGGCATACCCATGCTCAAAGAAAGTAAAGCATGTCCGCATATCAAGTACAAGCGGATCCACTAAGTATACAAGTATAGAAGACTGGAAAATACATAATGGATCATCTGATCACGATCGAACAAGTACATGTTTGAATATCACATATAAGAATGTCAATGATGCTGAAGGATGAAGCTGATCACTGATATCAAAGAATGATCCCAAAAGTACCAAATGAACATGATGGAGTAAGATGGTACTACACTGCAAACTCAAGTGCCAACATATAGAATGTCACCATGAATGACTGCAACATATAAGGTGGAGTGGTATCAACTAGTAGCAACAGGAGCAACTGTCAAGTGAACCAATGAATGTTGATGCAACCCAAGGTCTTCACCAACCGCTGTGGTACATTTCTACACCATGGGAATAAATGATCTGAAGTCGACCACGTGAGAAATCATTTGATTACCAGGCATTGATGTATACCATTAACAAATGTGTGACTACTCACCGATATTGATAATGAGCGTCAAAGTATTTAGTACAATCTAACAAGTGTGAATAGATGAGCTGGAGTCGGACACCTGTAAGAATCTATCAATTAGGAGACAATAATGGTTTCCAACTATTGATAGTGAAGGATATTCCACTAATGACTGCAAACCCCAAGGTACTGCCAAATGGACTCTAGATCTTTGCCCCAGAGCAATGAGTCGTAGTCGATAGGGAAAGATCCGCTAGAAGGAAGGCATTAAGGCATCCTTCATTAATCTAGCGCGAGTGTAACCCATAGGCTGATAATGTGGAAGGAATAGAATGAAAAAGATGTAGTAACCCGACCTAAGCACGTTTCCAGCATACACAAGATGTGGCTAGCGTAGGACAAAAACCCTTTGAACCAACCAATAATGAAAGCTGACATAGAGGCGAGGTATCCACCAATAGGGCCAAATGGAAACCAAGGTACTGCACGAATCCCAATGTGTGATAGTGTAAGATGATGTCGAACATAAGGGAAACCACTCAGTCAAAGACCCATGATACTGATCGATGTTGAGCACAAGGTGACCTATCAATAATGAAAATAGGGCTAGTGTGCGGCTTTAGGCCTATCGCCAGAGCAAGATGTCGTCGTCAATAAGGACAAGACCCGCCAGCAAGAAGTCAATTGAGACCTTCTCAAACCGGCATGAATAAAGGACAAATATAACTGATGTGATGATAGAAAAGACACTAACAACCAAGGATGGCTGACTGAAAAATGAGTCAAGAGACACCGAAGAGAAGCCAAATCAGGCTAACTTCGCTTGAACAAAAGCACGACTCAATGTGACTATGTGGCAGCATATGATGACTCTGTATAAGTTCGTCATGCAGGAGGCACGAACGAACCCTCCATATGATTGGAAGAGATAACCAATCAGGGGAGAAGTGACTCAATAACAAGGTTAAGGTGTACATAAGTCAAACTAAATCCCGCCCAAATGGAGGAGACTTTGTTTTGAGGGCGACACAACTGACTCTAGCTGCCAACAATAAGTGGAAATATTGTCCTGTTCCTGCTCTTTTTGGAATATATAATTTTTTTGTCTTTTTCTTTAAGTTGGAAAAAGAATAAAATAATGCTATAGTACAGTGGAAAGAACGAGTGTCGATGAAACAGATGATCTAGTTCCTAGGATTAGAACAATCCTATGCTCAATGCAGGGAGGCGAAAACTTGTCAAAGACACTCAAAGGTATGTTCCTTCCATGGGTCAGGGTGTGTCAAGTTGCAGAAGTCAAGGGGATGCAAGTTTTATTTTGCAGACATCATGGTAAAAATTTGGCTTAAACATGAGTCCAAGTGAAGCCATCTCAAGGCTAAAAAGTGCAAATGGTCAAAATGCAATGTAGTAGTACAACTCAACACGAAGGAGCCTCTAGGGTATAAAGCTAGAAAGAAGCGAAGGAGCAAAGAGGAATGAGTATTCATCGCATAAGTCACTGCAGGACTACAGAGGACCCCCGAGCCTACTCAAATTGAAGCAGCATGGGAAACAAATGTCAGTGAGGTGCTAACTACGATGCCCATGAAAATGATGGCTTTACCACCATGCCATGATTTAAAAATCGGCATGTGAAGATGGTTTATGAACCATAACACGATGGGATCGACCCTATGGCAAGTGCATCGATAAATGGAGGCTAGTATGCATAATGAAATGGAAAAATGGCTTCCCTAACTTATATGCCAGTAAGAAAGCGATAGCTGCCATGACGGGTCAGCAGTCATGGAACCATCTCGAAACTGTCAAAAAAGCGTCCAAAATGTCCTGAAATCAAACAATTCTTGACATTCCAAGCTCCCAAGTTAAAAATTACATGAGACAAAACAAAATCAAGTTTTGAAAGAATTTGACGTTTTCAAAGCTTATAAAATAGTTTTTTGACTCACCATTATTACCATTTGAGTTGAGAGCACAAGGAGTGAAGAAAAAGAATCAAGCTTTGCTATTTGCCGAATTCGACCATTCAAATCTTCCCAAAATCACCAGGTAACCCTTAAACTCATATTGCATTCATTTGTGATTGGTTTTAAAAATTTTAAATCAAGTTTCACCGTTGAATTTATGTCAAAAAATTTGTCGCGGCGTATACACAGGTTGGCTATATGCAACCTGTGTATACGCAGGCCCTAGACGCGACTGTGTATGAAACAGACCCACGTATACGCCGTGAAAATTTCAAAACAAAAAACTAACTGTCCAAACTTTTTTTTTCCTTAGGATGTCAGTCACTTGGAGGGAAAGCGAGCATGCTGGAGTGGATGATGAGGTTATGAATGATCCTCAGGCCTTGGATGCCTTAAGAGGATGCGGTTTGCTAAAGTTCTTCAAAATGCCAAACATGAAAGCAAACACTCACTTGCTCGAAATGATCATTCACTACTGGAGCATTGAGGATGACTCATTCATGATCGATTAAATGCTACTCAAGATAGAGATTGAGGATATTTATTTCATCATAGGCCTTTCCCGGAGGGGAGAGGTAGTACATTCCATGGGTAGATCACGAGGTAGTCTCTCTATCGAGGACTATGTGCATATATATTGCCCATGTCATCGAGAAAAGGTTGGAAGCAAAATTCCAATCAAGCACATGGAGAGTTTATCATTGAGGATCATCTTGTTCACTATAGCCAGAGTGAATGGATCAACTTCCTTACACCAGGCTTCACGGCTTGCCATGAGCTTGGCGGTAGATTGTCTCGCCACAATATTTGATTGGTGTACTCCTCTTCTCGCCAACTTGAAGAGCCAGTTTACATCTATCAAAAAGGGCCAGACCAAAAACTTTGGGTATGGAACTATTTTGTGCTCTTTTTTCTTTGAGAGGGTCCCAACACTCCGCCCTAGAGCATTAGTTTCTATCAGCAGCCCACGAGATCCACGGATGGGCAGGTGGGTTGACCTGATGAAATGACTAGGAGGTGGGGACGTTCCATGGACTGCTTTCGACAATGACTTCTTCTTCTGGTGGGGGTAGCAGATCATCACAATGGATGATTACCCTTATGCTGACTTGGACTTTAGAGGAGATCTGATCTAGCTTTACCACCAGCCACGACATGGGGCAATATAGGTAATAAATGTTTTTCATTTTATGATTTTTATGATTTTTTCAAATATAAAAATGAACTTTGAATTGTTTTTTTTGGTAGGATTCAAATGACTAATATGATGATCATGTTCCAGATATTGGGCCAGTACGACAATATGGATTCCCATGGCATGGAAATTACGGCCAAGGTGCCGAAGAGGCGGCTACCGATACAGAGCGATTCCTACACACTGTTCATCGACACTTGGTGAGATTAACTCACCGAGTACCGATGGAGGTTGTAGAGGATCTCGCTATAGATATGCAGCGTCACGTGGTTGGCATGCCACAGGACTGGGTTCAGACTCTTAGGCGTGTGGCCAAAGTAGTATCACATACTCAGCCGCTCATCCTGAGCTGGGGCATTAGATGTACTGGACATGATTGTGGGCATTTGAGTCCCAATTTTTATATATTATTTTGGACACACTTATGTACACTCGGGATATTTTATGATATATATATACAGTTTCAACTTTTTGATACTTGATTTTATTGTGATGAATGAATGATGTGCCATCTAAAGCTTGATTAGTGATAGAATCTGCTAACCAATTATGAGATCTTGGAATGTGAAAATAATTAATGTAAGTAAATGATCTTTGTAACAACCTCACCCTTAAATATTGGCGATATAAACATGGATCCCTTACCCGATAAATGTTATTCAATTGTGACACTATCAGTTGTGAATCAAGATAGACTACCAACGAATCAATTCCATAAGAAATTGCTTCGGATAGTAAATTAATAATGGAGCTATACTTAGCCATATTATTTGAAGCAGGACCAATGCATACTACCCTTAACACCATCAACTAACAAGTTGGATAGTAGATTACCGAAGCTGCGAAAGCGAGGTTCCGAGTGTGCCGAATAGCACCATTTGTGAATCCAAAATAGACCAAGTCGTCCACCAACACCTACCACAACAAACCAAAAGGTGTTGATATCAAAAAAATCTCGATGAGATATGTACAAAAATACAAAATGTACAAAGAAGCCATTGCCTAGCTGCTACTTAAGCAAAGTACTTCTTAAGGTAGAGTCTGTTTCGGGGCTCTGCCAACTTGTTTCCTTCAAAATCAACTAACTCATATGCCCCTTCTTCTAAAACTCATTTAATTATAAAGGGACGGGACCACATAGGCTTGAGCTTGCCTGCCCCCAAGGCATCCTTATCTTGGTCATAGACCAGGACAAGGTCGCCTTCAGAAAAGACTCAAGGACGGACAGCTTTATCATACTGAGTTTTAACCCTTTTTTTATGAGCCTCATTGTTTGTGGCGGCATCTCGATGCTGCTCATCGAGATGTTCCAAATGAAGGAGGGGCACTTCGTGACTAGAGGTCTTTGGAAGGAGCTCAATAGCTAACTTAAGAGATGGAATTTTGCATTCAACAGGGAAGATAGATTCCATCCCATGAACTAACTGAAAAGTTGTAAACCCTGTAGCAGTCTTTACGGAGGTTTGGTATGCCCAAAGATCCGGATACAACATAAGATGCCAATTGGACCGATTTTTGTCGATCGTCCTTTGCAGGATCGTCTTAAGGGTTTTGTTCACTACCTCAACTTGTCCATTGGCCTAAGGATAATATGGAGACGAGTGCTCCTACCAGAAACCTAATTTAAGAGCCAATTCAGACATTAGTTGGTTCTGGAAATGACTGCCATGATCAGTGACAATCTCTCTCGGGATACCGAACCTTGAGATAATCTGATTGAAAAGGAACAAAGCCGTTGTTTCACTATCGTTTTTATAAGTGGGCATGGCTTAAGCCCACTTCGTGAAGTAGTCTATGGCCATGATAATGTACTTGTGATTCGCTGCTGAAGGTGGATTACAAGTTGTAAAATCAATACCCCACTTAGTAAAGGGACCAACAATGACAATAGGAAAAAGAGGAGCTGAATGTGCGCGCATCTTCTAAGTATAAACTTGACACGGTTGACAAAGTTTGACTGCTTCAACACAATCTTTGAAGAGTGAAGGCCAAAAATAGACGGCACACAAGATACGCTGGGCTATAGCAAGCCTTGAAAGATGACCACCACAAGGTCCACTGTGGCAATCATTGAGCACTGACTCTGCTTCCTCTAAGGTTAAACAACACTTAAGGATTGAATCAACCCCTAGATGATATAATGTATTACCAATGAAGACATAGTTCTTAGCCAGGTGACATAATTTTCGGTGTTCATCCTTAGAGAAAGTAGAGGGAAACTTCGAAGTCTGGAGATAGACAATGATATCTCCATACCAAGGGTTGAGTGAAGAGATGAGGAATAGATGTTCGTCGGGAAAAATTTCCTCATAAATAGTATCCTCTCTATAAGGCAGCTCAGAAATTAACTCCGCAAAAACCATAGATTTCTTAGACTTGGCAAACAAGAACTCGAGATTGAATTCTTGTAAAATGATGATCCATTGATTATATTTTCCCCCAATCACTCGCCTACTGAGGACAAATTGGAATGGATTGACTGCCGCTAAGACAAAAGTTTTACGTAGCAAGATATAATGGTGGAGCTGTTGGACAACATGGATAGCTGCCAAAGCCAACTTCTCAATAGGAGAATAGCGAAGTTTAGGACCTACCAAGCCTCGGCTCAAGTAGTAAATCACATGCTCCATGAGAGCATCATCTTCCTGAACAAGAACCATATCTATGGTTGATTATGTAGCAGCGAGATATAAAAGGAAATCCATACCATAATCCATTGGACTCAAAAGATGGGAAAAGGCTAATGCCTTTTTCAAGGCATCAAACGACCGCTGCATAAATTCGTCCCATACGAATGGAACTTCTTTCTGTAGCAAATGTATAAACCCTTTAGTGATCTCGAAATAATTCGCTATAAACCTTCTTAAGAAATTAGCCTTCCCTTGAATACTTTGAAGTTGTCGAATTGAGGATGGGGGAGGCAACTGAATTATTGCCTCTACCTTGAAGGGATCAACTCGAATCCCCTCAATTGACATAATGAACCCTAATAACCGACCAAATGTAACCGCGAAAACACACTTATTGGGATTCTACCAGATCTTGTAAAATCGACATCGCTCAAAAACCAATCGAAGGTGACTAAGATGATCAATTCTCTTTCGAGAACGAGCAACTAAATTGTCCAAGTATGCCTCGATGATATGTTCGATGTCATGGAAAGCGTATGACATGGCCCGCTGGAAGGTAGCTCCAACATTTTTAAGACCAAAAGGCATCTTTCTGTATGTAAAGGTACCCCAGGGACATATAAAAGTTGTCTTATGCTGATCTTCAGGACGGATAGAGATCTGATTATAACTGGAAAAACCTTCCATGAAGGAGTAAATCTCATTACCCGCACATTCATCAATAATCTTTTCAATAAATGGCATGGGGTAATTATCTTTGGGACAAGCTTTGTTTAGGTCTCTAAAGTCAATGCATACTAAGATTGTTCCTTGCTTTTTATCTACAGGGACTGGATTATAAACCCAATTCGTAAGAGGAACATGGTTTATAAAACCCACCTTGATTAGCTTCTCTACTTAAGCTTTAATAGTTGCTGCTTTCCTAGGATTAACCGATCAAAGCTTCTAACGAATCATCTTAGCGTATTCATACGTCTTGATCTCATGTTGAACTCTGGATGGATCAATGCCAGGCATTTCTTCATAAGACCAAGCGAATACATCTCGAAATTCCTTAAAAAGGCTAGTGTAAATTTGAGTTTCTTCAGGGGAACATTTGGCTCTGATGAAGAGATTCTCGATCATGTTAGGGTTCCTAGAGATGTTTATATATATCATTTTTGAAATCACTGACATATTACCTTCAGCACGAAAGTGTGTTGGAGCCAAAGGATTTGATACCGTACAAACATCACTAGTAAACAACTCGGAGAACCTAGATTCTACTTCCTGCAATGGAGGAAGAAAATATGAACGATGGTGTAAGTCTTCCCAAGGTCGATCTATACCCATCATTACTTCTAGAATTGCTTCCTCGGATGGTAAAAGTGTATCTAAGCAGTCCATAGCGGAGGTAGAATTAAGAGTCCAAGCTGAGGCCACATCATCATCTAACTCCTCCTCAAAGAAAGGAGAAAAATGGTTGTCTGCAGAGTTGACAATAGACTGATATCTAAGCTCTGCTACAGACATAGGAAATGCCATTCCACCAACTTGTCCTTCATCTAATGTGGTCATAGGTGAAGGCAAGGTCTAAGGGTCTGAAAAATAATGAGTTCGAAAGAACTGTTCCCGTGAAGACTCCTTGGATGATAAAATGACATTGATTCTAGCGATAGGAGAAGGAAAATCAAATGTACCCATCAATGAAGAATACATCCCAACTCCTAGATTCTCAGTAGGCAGACGACGGTTATCCACTAAGGGAACAGTAGAATCCGAATTTGCTCGAGGATAAACTGGAGAATAATCCAATTGATCAACCTTAACAATTTTCCCCTCATGAGGAAAGAAAATGACACGAAACAGAGTCGAAACAATGACATCCATTTCGTATACCCAGTTCCTTCATAAGAGGAGATCGTAATCTAGGTTAGCATCAATGGCTTCTACTTCGATATTAATGACCTTTCCCCCAACACATATGGGAAAGGTTGGGATAATCCCATGTGGCTTATGAGAATGCCTGTCAAATGCTGTCAGGAGGGTAGGTGAAGGAACAACCAAAGGCGATCTGATGGCCTTCCAACATGACATCAACATGATGCTCGTGGAGGCTCCTTCATTGATAACGGTTCGCAAAATGTTAATTTTCTGGTATGTAGATTTTATTTGAAAAGCCATATGATGAGGGAGTCACTTTTTGACATTAAGCATGTTGAAAGTGAGCACTAAAGAATTATTTGGATCAATTGCCCCTATCGTCGAAAGCAAAGCACTTCGTTGAGCTGGACACGACTGGAGAACCTCTAAAGCGGACATAGCGCATGGAATCTGAGCCAGATCCTCAACAATGGAGTAATTTTGGGTGGCCCTAGCATTAGGATTGATAGTCACACATTTAGCGGAACCTTTCGGTATCCTAGGTATAGTCTGGACAGAGGGTCGCTCAATATGAAGGTCGGTAGTTATGGGAGAAGATTTGTCCTTGGATGTTTTAATTTCACTGTAATCATGTTACTAAGTGGCCACATGGACATTAAAACCCATCATGAAAACATTTGATGATTTCTCCCCTTCCTGGTTGCCCCCTGTAGAGGTACCAAGAATTGAATTCGCGCCAACAAGAATTTGCTTCCCTTGGGAATAAGGGTTGGTTAACACAACTTGAGAGCTAGAAGTCTCTTGCTACCCTAACAAGCTCTAAGCGTCTTGAATTTTTGGGCAGAGATGAGTTAAATGGTTTCCACTGCATAGCTTGCATGGAAACTTGACTTTATTTCTAGACTCATTTCCACCACCACCAGGATTATTGCCAGGTTTATTTGTGTCAGTCGTCCCATATTGACTCTTTTTATTACCTCGTCCTTTCTTTTTCCCATTGGAATTTTGATTTCCTTTGGGGTTGGAAGATTGGACGACATTAACGGAAGAGGGTTGAGAAGATGAAGGGTTAGACGATGTGACCTAATTGATAGGAGCAGTTTGTAAAGACAACTGCTGCTATTGGCTCAATAGGTTCACCGCATTGGTGTCTATGGATCCAATGATACCATCCACATGGGGACCTAGTGTTATAGACATTTTTGTGCCTTACAGCTATAAGCATGAAATGTCCATAATCCAAGGGATCCGAAGTCCCTAAAGATGTTGTTACAGCTCCTAAAGGAACAAGGTCAACCAATGACAGCTTCTCCCAGAAGTTCTCCACCAAAAACCACTCAGAGATAGTCAAATCAGGATCAATTCAGAAGCTCCACTAGCTGCCTGCATTGCAAAGCACCCAAGTACACTATCCAGGTGCATTGCAACGCACTTGAATGCACTACCCAGGTGCGTTGAGCAGGAAATGACAAGTGGCAGAGTCATTCAACGAGGTGGAAAGACCATGGAAGCTTCCAGAATCTTCTCCACTGACACTTGCCTCACTGAATTCGACCAAGTGATGAGTAAGAGGCTCTCAGTCTCCAAGTGGAAGCAAGAACTGACAGAGAAAAGCCACAAGTCAAAACATAAGCTGACTCATCCTCTCTGCTTACGTCTATATATGGATCCCTCATCCCAGAGATCCAGAGGCTGGAATTTTGTACTTTGCAGAGAATTGCTATTGGTTTGAGATTGAGATTAGTACATTGGGTGATTTATGCTTTGTTGGAGGAGAGGAAGGGATTCCTTTGCTGGGAGGTAGATGCTAGATCGGGACTCACTTGGTTGTATCTCCTCTTGGACTTTCTTATTCTATCAATAAACTATTTGAGTTTCTCCTACATGCTGTGTATCAATGATGTTTTGTTATATTTGCATGTTTAGCTTAATCTGATCCTGAGCTTTTTATGAATGTATATCTATATCTTCGTGTAGTTTCTCTCTCTTGTGATCTTGCAGGAATTTGGTGAAGATGGGCCGGTAAGGGAGCAGGGAGCTGGGAGCCATTGAAGAGAGGAGAGATTGGATCAACAAACTAGCGAAAGACAGAGGTTAGTTACATCCTTCCTCCTCATTTACATTTCATAAAGAAGAATACTCAAGTAAGTTTCCTTGTTTGTTGCTAAGGCACTATCACACCTTAGAGTGGGATAGGGGCGTTCTGAATAGATACTTTTCCCAACAACAAATTGGCGACTCCACTGGGGATCGTATCTAGTTAGTTTATTTGTGTTTCTATTGTTGTTCTTCTCATAAACTTAGGAGTGTTGAATCGAACTGCATTTGCCATTTACAAATGCAAAGTAGAGGTCCGCCACTCTAGTCCACTCACTGGACCTGTTTATGATCTGAACAAGCTGATCCACAAATGCTCTAACAACCCTTTGTGATAGCTCTTAGTCCTCCTTTGAATCATCCTCCTAATTGTACCTTATTGATAGCTTTTATCCGGCCAAAAACCTTAGATCAAACTGCAAACTGTGACCCAGAACCCAGAGACAACTCTCGTTTCTGCTTCAGCACAGGCTCTGTGAAGAGACTCTGCATTTCAACGTAGGTCCCGAGAGGGCTACCTGCGCTGCAATTCGGTTTCTCTGTTCTGCAGGTGCGCTGATCAGCCTTTGCCCTGTGCAGCTGTGGTTCTTTGCATCCTTGTGTTCAGTTTTATCTCTGTTTTTTGCAGCCTGTTATCAGTGTGTGTACCTATCTGAAAACCCCTTTTCTCTGCCTTAATTCTTCCTCAGTTGTATAAAGAAACTGTATTTGTTTTTGTGTATTTGTTACATCATTTGCAGTTTCCCATTACAAAAGTAAACTAGTCATACTGTCGCCCTTAGATCTAGACCTGTCGTAAGTGTCGTTTTGATCTTAGGAGTAAATCTATTTGTTGTTGACAGTTGATTGCACTTTTACTTTTGTCTTTTGGTTTGAATTTGTGAATTTCTAGTGTCGAAACAAGTGTTTACTTCAAAATCATAAAGTGTCGTAATCGTCTTTTTGGATTTCAAAAAGAAACTTGTTTGTGTTTTCACTTGAAATCGAATTCAAATTTGTACAACAGCTTTCTTTTTAGGCATCAATATTAAGAAAGTGAAAACAAATACATGCATTTGTGCATTTGCATATTGATCGTTTGTATGGTTTGATTTAAAAGTGCATTTACAGTGTGCTCTATGCTCTTTGAGAAAAGTTTGTGTCTTTCTTTCCCCCCCCTTGTAGCTAGGATTTTCATTGTTGAAAAGAGATAAATGCTTGCTTATCATCTTTAGACTGCATTTAGGAATTGTATATACATCTCGTGGTGATCCAAAAAGGCAAAATTCTAAGAAAGATCAACCTAAAATAAATTGAATGAACTTAACAACGCATTGGAATTTAACGCACAACATAGCGGTCTAGGCTAGAGATGTGTTCCGGCGTCGTAAAACCTGGTGACTGTCGATCTCACTGATGGTTGGGTGATTCCTCCTGAGAGACAATAAGCCCCAGTATGGATTGTGCTCCCACGTACCGTCGAGTATATATTGGGAGACCCCTATAGGCATAAAACCTTTATCCATAGGAAGCCGTGTCGGCCGCCCTACTGATCGCAATGCACTGAACACAGCAGTCGGGAAGATTGACTGCCTGTACCTTAAAAAGTATTCTGCGGTTTTGCGAAAAGTTTGGCACACCCTCTACCTAGAACTCCAGAGCAGTCCCTTTCATTCCTTTTCAGACTCCTTAACGGAAAAGGTCCATCTGAGCACTTGTCACTTCAGGCTCATTAAAAATCGAAGGAGACTAGAGTCATCTTTTGCTTTTTCTTGACTCTTTAAAGTTGAAAAAGCAAGTTGTATCCAAGCGTTGTTAAAATTTATTTTAAACGGAATATTCATACCCTTTTTCCTGCGTTGATCTTTAGGTTGAGAAAATGAAGCCTACCAACCTAGGAATTCCCCTTGGTGGAAATCCTAGTCCCTTCTCCTCTTGGGGAGATGTTGGTGCGCCCCATATGGCCACATTGTCACTTCCAGGACTGACAATTGGCTTGCCAGTCTGGCTCTTCTCAACCAATGTCGTTCAGAACACCACTATTCCTGAACAGTCGAATCAACAGTTAGACCAGTCCAGAGTTACCCACCAGCCTTCTACTTCCTCTAATTCTTCCTCTCCTCCTTCCTCTTCGCTTGACGGGACTGGCAAAGCCAAAAGCCAAGTCCCTAAGGAGAAGAAGGAAAAGAAGGAGAAAGAGAAGAAGAAGAAGAAGGAGCCAAAAGCGACTGGGGGCAAACGAGTGTCGTCTAACGAAAATCCGCACACAGCACTGACTAGGCCTAAATCGCCATGTGTCATATGCAAGGGAGACCACTTTCACAGAGATTGTCCCTGCATCCCTCGGATACTAAGGGACTGGTCTTCCCGTTTGCACAATCCAGTGGCGTCAACCTCTGATAGCCATGTTGAAAGCACACCGTTAACTAGCGAAAGTGAAGTCCCTGGACAAAAAGGGAGAGCTAGATCTCCCTGTAGAATGTGCGAAGGCAACCACGCCATCCACCGTTGTCCCTTCTTAGACGAAGCGAAAAGAGTTTTGGATGATTGTCCGGTTTCACCGTTACGACTTCCTCCTGGATATAAGAAACTCTTGCCGAGTCCTTCGTTAGTTGAAAATCCAGCTGGCCCACTCAAGTGGTCAGCTGAAGCGCCGATCATTGAAGATGAACCAGCTGAATCCATACCCGACGAAAGTCAAAAGGTCGAGGCGGCAGTTGACCCGGTATTGCCTTCAGAGGATTTATCTTCGAATGATACAGTCACTGAGGAGAATAAGGATGACACCGTCCAAATTCTCTTCATCAACACAGACTCCGACGAACACGGGGGCAATCCACCCATTCCTTTATCACAGGAAGGAAGTTCGTTAGAGCTATACCCGGCCATCTACTCGGTCCCACCACCAAGCAACCTAGTTGTATCCTTCGACTGGAACCAACTAGGCAGACCCCGTTTGCCAGCAACCATACCATTCCGAATTATCGTTAAAATATACATAATGGTCATGGCTGGCACCATCATTGATGAGGGGGCATCTGTGAGTATCCTTTCCTATATTGCTTGGAAAGCACTTGGTTCGCCATCGCTTTTGCCTGAAATGAGAAATCTGACAGGCTTTGATAAAGGAACCAGTCGACCTTTAGGGATCCTCCCCAATGTGCCCATAACATTGAAAGGGAAGACCGTTCAAATGAACGTGATGCTCGTTCAAGGACCCTTGGATTATAACCTACTCCTTGGACGAGACTATATATATTGCATGGGAGCCATCGTCTCCTCACTCTTTAGAGTAATGTGTTTTCCGCACGAAGGAAGAGTGGTCAAGCTCGTGGACCAGCTTTCATTTCCCAGATCACACATCGCAAATAGTCATATACCATCCCTAAATGGTCTTTTCACGCAAGAAATGTCTCAACCTACGGTCCGTCCTCCCGATGAGCGCGAGTAATTCGGAGGGATATGACTGGAACCCAGGGGGCATGCGTCCTGGTCTGCTTCGGCAGAAAAACTTTGGGTATAGGGTAGGTTTCCGCAGAAGAATATGACTAGTCTGTACCCCGTCCATCTTGGAAGAGGGGTTGTTCTAGAATAAGATTCTTTTGTCAAATTTATGTGTTTGGCGCTCGTTGTCACTCACCTTTGTCTATCTCGGTAGACATCGCCGAAGAAATGTTTTGTTTGCTGCGCAAATGAGACAATCTTTGGTAACCTGAAAGAGGTAGGCCTTTCCTGGTAAAACAAATGTTTTATCTGCAAATTGAGGGGTAACCTTGTTGTGGGGAAAAATGCCTATGCAGGACGATCCTATCCACCTAAGGTGTGACAGTGCCTTAGCAACAAACAGAAACAGCTATTCTAGTATTCTTCCTTTATGAATTGAGAATGAAGAGAGATAGATGGACTAACCAGTGTCTTCTGTTCGTCCCTCGATCCGGTTTCTCTTCTCTTTGGGGGTTCCCAGCTACTCGCCTTCTTGCTCGCCCATCTTCAACAGGTTCCTGCAAGATCACAAGAAGGGAACACTACACAAAGACATAGATTCATATTCATAACTAGTTCAGGATTATAAATAAACCAAATACACTAATGCAATCATACATCAAAGACACATCAGCATATAGGAGAAACCAAGATAGCTTTATTGATGAATAACAAGGTTCAAGAGGAGATACAACCAAGAGAGTTCCAATCCAGCATCTCCTTCCCAGCAAATGAAATTCCTATCTTCACCTCCCTTCAAAGCATTAAGCACCCAATGATTCCAATCTCAAACCAACAGCAATTCTTTGCAATAACAAAATTCCAGCCTCCTGGATCTCATGGAGGAGAGATCCATATATAGATGTTTGGAGAGAGGATGAGTCAGCTTGAGATCTGACTAGTGTCCTCTCCCTCTGTCAGTTCTTGCTTCCACTTGGAGACTAAGAGCCTCTTACTCGTCACTAGTCGAATTCATTAAGGCAAGTGTCATTGGAGAAGATTCTGGAAGCTTCCAGGGTCTTTCCACCTCGTTGAGTGAACTTGCCATTTGTCACTTCCTGCTCAGCGCACCCTGGTAGTGCTTCTACCTGCGTTGTAGTGCACCTAGCCAGTGCAATCTCTACATTTCAGCGCAGACAGCTAGTGGAGGCTCTGAATTGATCCTGAATTGACTTGTTTTTGAGCAGTTTCTGGTGGAGAACTTCTGTGAATTGCTGTGGTTTGTTAGCCTTGTTCCTCTAGGGGTAGGAACAACATGTTTAGGGACTTTGGATCCCTTAGATTATGGACATTTCATGCTTATAGCTGTAAGGCACAAAAATGTCTATAACAGTTGCCCCCTAAAGTATGAGGCCGTTTATCGGGTGAAATGCTTTATTAGGAGGATCCGAAGTTCTTTCAATGTTGGGAGGAGACCTGTAATAAGATACAATACAATACATTATTTTTTATACTGCTTTCATGATCTAGCTGAGGCGGGCATTCCCATGCTCAACTTTATAAATTCATTTTTCTGTACATAGAACAGACAATTGTCTGATGGTAGACTGATAATTTTGATGAAATTATCATCCTTTGTGTAGGATGATTATCTGCTGCAATGATGTACATGTCAATGTCTTTATCTTTCCTGAATATATATCGCAGCCCGGATGGATGAAACTAGATCCGAGGTCTTCAATCTCGTCCGATCTTCACTCTAAGTACAAGTCGATCCATGTGAGAATTGTTCTGAAGTCGAACATGGAAAGACATCGCTTGATTACCGGTCAATGAGGTAAACCGTTAACAAGCGCGAGAGGAATCACCGATAATGTTAATGACCCTCAAGGTACTGCAGTACAATTCACGTGGTGTGAATAAAGGACTTGGCGTCGACCACCACGCAAAATCTTTCGGTCGAATGTCATTGATGTATACCTGTCGCCGGAAGTGAGAAACTTGCCATTGAGGCATGCAAGCTTCAAAGTACTGAAGGGGTTGTTCCTAGATCAACTTCTTGGATAATGAGCTGATGTCGAAAAGAAGAGATCCGTCAAAGGAGGGCCTTAATGCATCCCACATCAGTGACACGGAATGGAGCAAATGATTTTGATGGAGGTGAAAACGATCTGATGACATATGATTCAGGGTGGCGGTCATGAAAGGATGAAGGATAATGTATGGCAATGGATGGGACACGGTTGACTTCTCTGAACAACTTCTCTTGAACATATGGCGACACTTATGCGATCGATCGGTAGCATTACCCCAAATATGGATGGTATGGTGAGACCATGGTGATGTGACCGGTGAATGAAACAACCCAACCCGACTGTGGTACGGAGGAAAAGTGTCATGTTCAAGAGCGACTTGCTACCATCAAAGTTTTCTTGAGTTTCTCCCAATTTTTCCCCAGTCATTGCTGACCAGTACCTCTTTATTTTTGTCAAGCTTGAGGAGGATAACATATGCTTGTTCTATAACTTGCCCTTCGGGCAAGCCCATCGCTATGTTTTAACGAGCCTAGCGATAGTGAAACTCGTTCTCGTCTAAAGACAAGTTTGTCGCTATTTAATGTTTTTAACGAGTCTAACGACAAAGATAACTCAGTCCTTTTCATTTTTAGAGAGTCTGAAAAGGTACGTAAAGTCAACTCCGAAAGTCCTTTTTCATCATCTAATCCCTTCAGTCCGAAAAAGTATAAAACAATATAGAAGGGATGAGTTTTCGATAGTTTTAACGAGCCGAACAAAACAAGCGCTCGATCTTTTTGTGAAATAATCCCTCAGGTCCAAAAAGATTAAAATCTAGAGGAGGGATAGCACTTCCGGTCGCTTTAACGAGCTGGAAGGCCAAAACTCGGCAATCTTTTCATATTTTATGAGTCATATGAAAAGAGCTTAAAGAAGACTCGTCTTTTGAGGAACGAGTGATAGAACGGGTTAGCAGCTGATTCCAGGTACGGGTTGGAATTTTCCAATCACGGCAGTGTCACAAGGATGGCTAGTGAAATCACTCTTCGCAGCTGTTCCTCAAAATGGGTAAACAATCATATGGAGGTGAACGATCGGCCAATGGAAAAGTGGAGGTGACGGTGCAAACACGACCAAGGCTTTAATGGCTGATGATATTACATTCACGATGGTTATTTACCAGAATAGTTCATTTTTTAACGAGCTTAAACGCGGGTGGAAACATTTGCTCGATCTTATGTTTATTTTTTAACGAGCATGAACTATGCGCTAAAACTACTCGGATCTTGCGTTTATTTTTTAACGAGCATGAACTGTGTGCTAAAACTGCTCGAATCTTGCATTTATTTTTTAACGAGCATGAACTGTGTGCTAAAACTGCTCAATAACATGGTCTAATTTTGATTTTTTACCATAACTAGCTTTTCCCTTTTCAAAGATAGTACTGTACCTTCAATTGCTGCATCAAACTTGTTAGAAATGAATAACATTGGCTTGAAAATGAGATTAAAACCCTAATATTTTGCTTTGAACTACGTAAAAAAACAATTAAAAAGTGTTTTTACCTCTCATTTTACCATTTCATTTGAACTTGGTTTGTTGGAGCTTTGGAGGTGCCTCTTCCCCCTTGATTTTCACCAACTGATTTTGGGAGATTCTGTGGACGATTCTCGGCACCGTCTGGACCAGGTAGGAGCTAAACCCTAGCTCTTTCTTTTCATTGTTTCCTTTTCGCATTCTGTGCCTCTTTTCCTATTTTTCTGAGCCCCTGGGGTTTCATGAGCTCGTTTTCCTATCAACGCACCTTGTGCCTAGCGAAACCTGTGCTGAATGTCAGCCAGTATGAAGGCAGTTTGACATTCAACGCAGGTAAACCACTCCTGCAGGTGCGTTGGGCAAAAAAGAGGAACTTGTTGCACATTTTTTGATGAAAATTTTGCCTGTTTTGCATCAAAATCAGGATCTTACTCCTTCTCTTTTTTGTTTTGCAGGGATCTTTGAGCAAAATGACCCTTACATGGCGAGAACGAGAACATGAAGAAGAGGACATGATTGCCCTACATGATCCGGTCACAGTGAACGCGCAGCGGAACTGTGGCCTACTGAAGTTCTTCCGTATCTCTAGCATGAGACGACAGATCTCTCTACTACAGTATTTGCTCGACGCTTGGGATCCTATCAACCAAGTATTTCAGATTAGGGGCAAATCTATCCCCTTGACCATAGTAGACATTTACTTCTTGACTGGCTTGTCAAGGCGGGGTGCCCCCATTTCTTTGTCAGGTTCGGCCCGAGGGAGTGACTCTGTGAGAGATTATGTCCGCCAGTATTGCAGGGAAGGATCTCAGCCAAGCAGAGACGGCAAGATTGTTATCCATGAGATTGCTGACAGATCCCTTAGGTCTATCTTGTATACTATTGGTAGGATGGCCGGTAGCGCGTCTCTTCACGTAGCCAACAGATCCTATGTGCAGCATGCCTTGGAGTGTCTCCAACCGAAAATATTCAACTGGTGTGATGCAGTACTTCTTCAGATGAAAAGTCAGTTAACCAAGGTAAAGGATGGTAAGCTGAAGAACTTTGGGTTTGGTTCTATTTTGACCGCCTTTGCTTTGGAGAAGATACCACTGATGCAGCCACAGTACATTGCACTCGACTTTCCTTCTCCTACTGAACCACGCATGCAGAGATGGGTTGATCACATGTCTAGGCATGCCGGTCAATCTCAGATCTCTTTCACTGATACCTTCTTCAGGTGGTTCGAGCGTCAGGAGATGTTCTATTCCGAGTATCCTTATGTTGGTATGGACTTTCGGGGTGATCCGGATTTGGTACTGCTGGATGGCGAGCAGTGGGGCGCTATTGGTAAAATCTTCGATCATATCACTGTTTACTGTTTTTATTTATAATGTCCTCGTCCTTTATTCTATCAAGACTTTAATCAAACTCATGTGTGCATGCAGATGTTGGTCCTGTTCGTCTAGCAGTTCGTCCGAGAGTGCCAGCCACTGCCCCAGCAGGGGAGACTGCTGGGAGGGTTATTCTTCGTGACCTTGATGTGGCCGAGACCCTTACAGCTGTGCAGGAGCAGGTTGAGAGCCTTACTCTCGGCATTCCAGATGTGAGGATCGACAAGTTACCTTTACAGTTGCAGCGGCATACTACTGGTGTGCCTAGACGATGGACTCGTCTCTTACGCATGATCGCACAGGCCGTGACGTGCTATCATGAGCATCACTAGACTAGGGTGCCCCCTAGCATTTTTGAGTTTTTGGGTCATGTGACCGATTTTGTCTTGGTTACAGAACATTATATGTAAACCATAAACAACTATATATATATATATATATATTGATTTTCGGGGTTTCATTCTGGTTGAGTTATGTGATCCATATGTACAATACTGATGATGTGTTTCTTTTTATAAATGTCGCAAATGTCTATCTAACACATAGTTTGCTAGTGAGTCGGTTAATGTGTTTAAGTTTCTGGAAATATGCTGGTATTGAATTAAATCAAACTGTCTTTCCAAAATCTTAACCCTTAGGAACATGCGATAAATAGCTGGGTTGCGGACGGAATATATACCATTGGGTTGAAGTATCACGAGTTGTGAGTCTAGCCTGACAATTAGTCGGCGTATACCATGGGTGATGGCATCAGAGAGCAGTTCTATCAACGTGCTATATTCAGCGATGTTATTCGTTGATTGCCCAATACATACACCTCTGAAACTTACTAACTCGCCGCTTGGATCAAAAATGGCCCAGGCTGCGGAGGACAGGTTCCGCGAACTACGACTCGCTCCGTCGGGGTATCCCACACATGTCTCCAGAAGGTTTGACATCTGCAATAAATGTAAAAAGGTGGATTACTCGACCAAAACAAACACTTTAGCGAAAACAAAATACAACAAAAGCATACTGGTTACTATTTAAGCATAGTAACGCTTGAGGTACAACCCATTACGGGGCTGCGCCAGTGGAATTCCGTCATAATCCATTAACTCGTAGGCTCCTTTTGCTAACACTCGCTTAACAATATAGGGGCCCATCCATAAAGAATTAAATTTACCCACTCCCAATTTATCGGATTCTTGGTCATAAATCAAGACCAAGTCACCTTCTGAGAAGACACGGGGTTTGACATTCTTATCGAACTGCGCCTTGACTCGTTTCTTATGGGCTTCGTTTAGCCAATGCGGCGTCACGACGGGTTTCATCCAATTGGATTAACTCCAAGAAATGAGCCTCTTCTTCTGAAGTTCCGGGGAGGAGATCAATTGCGAGTTTAAGAGACGAGATTTCACACTGGATTGGTAGGATTGCTTCCAGGCCATACACCAGTTGGAAAGGTGTGAACCCGGTCGCATTCCTTACCGATGTTCGGTAAGCCCACAAGGCTGAGTACAGGATTAGGTGCCACCTTCTTTTGTGAACTCCGATCATCCTTTGCAACATACGCTTCAGGACTTTGTTGATCGCTTCGACCTGTCCGTTGGCTTGCGGATAATACGGGGTAGAGCTGTCGTGAGATAGCCCTAGCTTGGCAGCTAATTCAACCATCATGTGATTGTGAAAATGCGATCCATGATCTGTAACTATAGCCTGTGGTACACCGAATCTGGCGACTACATGATTGAAAAAGAATAGGGCAGCTGTTTCACCAGTATTATCTAATGTAGGCATCGCCTCGGCCCATTTGGTAAAATAGTCAACCATGACTATGATATACCCATGCCCCCCGGTCGAGGTGGGGTTACATGTCATGAAATCGATGCCCCATTTGGCGAAAGGCCCCACAACTATTATTGGCTGTAGCGGAGCGGGAGGTCTTCTGTTTTTGCTATCAAAAATCTAACAAGCATGGCAACTTCTGACTGCGGTTATGCAATCTTTGAAAATGGTTGGCCAGAAGTATCCTGCTCGTAAGATTTTTTGTGCTGTAGCATATCCGGATTGATGCCCCCCACACGCGCCTGAATGACACTCATTCAGGGCTTTTTCGGCCTCCTCATGGGTGAGGCACCTTCTCAGAATCGTATCGATACCATGACGGTAAAGGGTATCACCGACGATCATGTAGTCTTTTGCTTGGTATCGTATACATTTCTGTTCTGAGGGAGAGGTGTTAGGCCTGAACTTTTGGGTTTGGAGATAAACGATTATATCTCCATACCACTCATTGCTTGTAGATATCAGAAACAAATTCTCGTCCACGATTGATTCTTCGGATGTTTCATCGTTGGACGACGATGGGAGATCGCACAATAATTCTGCGAAAACTAGAGCTTTCTTTGATTTGGATTTTACGAATTTCAGATCAAACTCTTGAAGGATTGCAATCCATTTTGAATATTTGCCCCCCAACAACTGTCGCGACAATATATAAGTCATGGGGTTGCAATCAGACAAAATGGTAGTTTTCCAAAAGAGGACATAGTGTCGAAACCTTTGTATCGCTTGAACTGCTGCAAGCGCTAGTTTTTCAACATACGAATATTTGCTTTCTGTATCATTTAAGTTTTTACTTAAATAATATATAGGATGTTCAATTCCATCGACTTCTTGAACTAAAACCATCGCAATGGTCGTATCCGCTGCAGCCAGATACAGGTTAAAATCTCTTTGATAGTCCGGGGCATACATTAATGATTCTTTTACTAGAGAATCTTTCAGAGCGTCAAAGGAAGCTTGCGCCACCTGATCCCAGACAAAAGGTACATCCTTTTTCAAAATACGAGTATAACCTTTAGCAAGTTCTGCGTAATTTGGAATGAACCTCCTCAGAAAGTTTGCTTTCCCTTGGAGTTTCTGAATCTGAAGCAAATTTGAAGGTGGAGGAAAATTTATGATTGCCTGAACCTTACAGGGGTCGAGACGAATCCCGTCCTTGGAGACTACAAAGCCAAGTAAACGACCAGAGCTGACGCAAAATACACATTTGTGTGGATTGAGTCGTATCTTGTAGTGTCGGCAACGTAGAAATATCGCTCTTAAATGCTGCGGATGATCAGTCCGCTTTCGCGAATGAGCTGGAAGGTCGTCGAAGTATGGTTGAACGATGTTCTTGATGTCATGGAAGGCATAATTCATTGCCCTCTGAAACGTCGCCCCAGCGTTCTTTAAACCAAAGGGTAATTTTCGATATGCGAATGTGCCCCACGGACAAATGAAAGCAGTCTTTGACTGGTCCTGTGGGCGGATATTTATTTGATTATACCTGGAGAATCCATCCATAAATGAAAAGATTTCACATCCGGCGCATTCATCAATTATCTGGTCGATGAAGGGTGTAGGGTAGTTGTCTTTTGGACAAGCTTGATTTACATCCCTATAATCGACGCAAACTCTAATTGTTCCTTGTTTTTTCATAACAGGGACAATATTCGATACCCAATCGGTTAAAGGAACCGGGTAGATAAAACCAACATGGAGAAGTTTTTCAACTTCTGCCTTAATTGCAGCGGCTTTCTTGGGGTGCACCTGCCGAAGCCGTTGTCTTACTGGTTTGACATCAGGATTTTTTTTCATGTTCAACGATACTCGAGTTGATGCCTGGCATTTCATCATATGACCAAGCAAAGACATCTCTGAATTCGCGAAAAAGAGCGTTATATATTTCCAGTTCTGAAGGAGAACAACATTTGCCAACATAAATATTCTCTACAACATCTGCCTTGGTTGAGATATTTATGGCTATAGTTTCTTCAATATTGGATAGGTTCCGCTCGGAATCCACTGTATTTAGAGTATTTGATAGGAATTCAAAGACTGAAGGATGATAAAGGTCATCCTGAGTATATTCTTCACAATCTGGAAGAAGGGAACGATGGTGGCTATCATTCCATGGTGCCCCCTCAATCAACATTGATTGTAGAATTCCTTCGTCGGTTCCATGCACTCGCGACCAAGGATCTAAAGGTGTACCATATTCTCTAGACCTATCTACCCAAATGCTTGATGAGCGTTGATTTGGGTTCGCCTCCTATGCCAGAAATATTGATTGCTACAATATTTCCGTTGGGCTTGGGGGCAAAACCATTGCATGATCCATGTTAATATCGTCTTCTGAAATCTTTTGTGCGGAAGATATCATGTTGCAGGCTCTTACCAACGCTACTTCTCCTATATAGATTGGAGGTGGAAGTGTGAAAGTTCTCATTAATGTGGGGTCTTTCAGTAGGCCTACTCCGATATTTTGAAGCGAATGGTTGCTGCCATGGATCATTGGAATGCTTCCCGTAACTTGAGAACCATTGGGGAGGAAGTTTTGCTGGTCGACGATTGTAATCCCTCCTTTGAAAGGGAATGCAATCTTTCTAAAATAGGTCGACACGACAGCTGCCATGGCATAGATCCATGGTCTTCCTAGTAGGATGTTGTAGTCGAGGTTCCCATCGATGACTTCAACATCTATTTCTACCGTTTTTCCCCCTAGTTCAACTTTCAAGTTATTTAGGATACCATATGGGGTATACGATCGTCCATCAAATGCTTTTAATGTTGTCGAAGATCTCGACAAGGTTGGAGATCCTAAAGTTTTCCAGCAACTCATCGACATAATACATGTGGATGCCCCCTCATCAATAATCGTTCGATGAACGGTTTTGTTGAGGGCTTTCACTTGAACAAGGAAAGCTAGTTGAGCCGGTAACTGAGGATCGTATCCTTTATGATCGAAGGATACAAGATTGGAATCCTTTGGGTCAACCCCACCGATAGCTGATAACAAAGCCTGCCTTTGGGATGGGCAATTCTGTAGTACTTCAAGAGTCGACATAGCGGATGGCGATTGGGCCAAATCTTCCACTATGTTATAATGTTGCGCTGCCCTAGCGCGAGGATTAAATGTCGACTTGTGTACTACTCCCTTTGGCAGTTTTATTGTTAATTCAGGTATTATTGGTGGCGTTACAACTTCTGTCGAAGTTGTTGTCAAACTACTTGGTTGATCTTTATCCTTGTTGTTCGACAGTTGTGGATTCCCGTAATCTTTGTTCCTTGTCGAGATCAAAGCATCATTTTGCTGTTTTGAAACCGACAACATTAGCACTTGAGACAGGGAAGCATCTCCACTATCAACCAGATTTGTTCCTGGATTTGGAAACGGATCAGTTAACACTGCTGAGGTTTTCGAACTCTTAAAGAATTTCTTCAGCTCAGCTTTGTATGGACACTCCCTTGTCCAGTGATCCTCATCGCATATACTGCATGGATATTTCCTATTTCCAGGAGGGTTTGAAGAAGTTTTTTCAGGGGATGATTCACCCTGTTTCTTCTTCTTCCCTTTGTTTTTCTTTTTCTTGCTCCCTGGTTGTTTGGTTTCTTTGCCTTTATCTGCCGATACGGAATTTACTTCCGAAGCAAGAATTTCTTCTTTTGCATTTTGATCTGAAATCTTACGGGCCTTCTTGGAGTTGGCCTTTGTCGATTTCGTGTTTGTCGTGCCAATCACGCCATCGCCGGCATGAGAGTCATTGTTCGATTTAGGAGGAGGAGGAATTGAGAATTCCGGTCTAGGGGCGTCAGGTATTTTGTCATAGAGCGTGCCAGACTGAGTATAGACTAAGTCTAGATATTGCGCACGAGCGATAACTTGCTCTTCCGTTACGACTCCCCCTTTTGCCACATCTTCCGTTATAGCAGGAAGTAACGACTTGATAAACCATTCAGCTAATAGCTGATCGGGAACATACGTTTTTACCATCCTACGACGACGTCGCCACTCATGTATATGATCAGATATGTGAGTGGCTGTTGTCTGTTTGAAGTTGGTAAGGATTTCTGTCCCCGTTTCATACCTTATAGGTAATTGAAAATGGGTTAAAAAGGTAGTGGCTAAGGTGCTGAAATTGTCGAACGAAGCTCTAGGTAATTCAATATACCATTTAGCCGCTGGACCCATTAACGTCCTCTGAAAGAGGCGAAGCCTTATTGAATCATCATTTAAGGTGTTTGACGAACACCATAGATGAAATGTCATCACGTGATTCGATGGATCTTCACCCGGATTTCCATTAAATTTAGGAATGTCTGATGGAAGTTTGTGTGGAATCGCTGGCCACCATGGGGCGTAAGCAATTGGATCGTTTGTTAACCGATGTAAATCAGGTAACTCTAGAGTTTCCATGAATGGTAACTGCTGGCTCAGGTTAGGTGAAGCATACCCAGGATACGATGGGATCGCCTGAGTAGTTGGTCTTTGCATACCAGCATAATGCAGCTGATGCTGGTATGACTGGTAAGGTTGGTGGATAAGACCATTATAAAATGGTTGATTTTGACCATTTTGAATGTACGGTTGCCCACTATTTGCAAAGATCTGTTGCTCAGAACCTTGGTATACTTGTTGGAATTGTGGTTGTTGGTATTGCACCAGCCATGGTTGAGAAGCCATGTGCTGTTGCGCTATACTAACCGTTGGACCAAGGTGTGGGGTAATTGTACCCGTTTGGACCTGTGTCGCCCCACTAGTTGGCGATTGTGGTTGAGTCGCAGGGTCAAGGGGCTGTTGCATTACAACCTGAGAAATCTGAGGTTGACATACAACAGGCAACGTTTGAACTTGCGACACTGTCACAATAGCCGGTGTGGTTGGGATGTTCGACATAGGTACACATTGTTGCATAGAATACACAACCCTTGGTTGTTGAGGTAGTATAGGTACCCAACCACTTGATGTAACTCCAGTATAACTTGAATACTGTTGTGAACTCCTGTATGGATATCCTCGCAGAGGGGGTAATGAAAGGGCATACTGCCCCCCATACGGTGGCAATCCAGAACTCAAGGGAATTGTTTGTCCTTGGGGACTGGATTGCCCAAATTGACCTCCAAATGGTTCAATCCGGCGAGTTTCAACATAAGAGTTGCCGTATATTATTCCAGAGGAACAAACTAGAACGGACCACACTGTCAAAATAGCCCCTGGGTGGACTCCTTCTAGCGGTTGAGAGCTAGTCGGGACAGATGGTATGCCGGCAAACATTGTCGGAGTGACGACAGGGAGTTCTGCTGTCGCTGTGTCATTCAACACAGTCCTAGATGTTGACGGTTGTTCAGACATTTTGAGTCTATCCAAGAGATTACCTAGCGATTCTACAGGAACTCCCACTAGTGGTAGACTAACCTCTGATGTCGAAGGAAATAGAGTGACCCCGACTCCAAAATGTGTTGGAGTACTTGCTTGCGGATCTTCTACAATTTCCTCTATCGCAATCAAACCAGGTGGAAGGGGAAGACCGTCAGGTCCATAAAATATTTCTGGTGCCGAAGAAGGGGTTGAATCAACAGCGACAGATGTTTGAAGAACAAGACTCTCTGAACTGGTTACAGATGGAACTGGTTCAGTAACACAAGTGTTTGTTCTCAGACTAGGATCAGTATCACTGTCCCTCTGTGGCTGTTGAACTTCTTCTGTAGAGGCAGGGTTTCCAGAAATGTTTGGAGTAACCGGAATCTCAGAGGTTGTTGGAACACTTGTTCTAACTTTGATAGGAGATTTCGAACCAGTTAAACGAGTTCACTTTGTCCGTACTGTTTTCGATTCCGGAGACAAAGACGGTTGACTCGTAAGCCTCCGCGAACGATGGGGTTTCAATTGACTTTCTTCCACGATTGCGGATTACTTGATAAACCAAAATAAAAAAGGGGAAAGTGTGTTTCCGAATTAAATGAATTTTTTAGACGCTTTAGACACAACTTGCTTTTTCAATTTTAAAGAGTCGAGAAAAAGCTAAAGATGACTCTAGTCTCCTTCGATGTTTTAACGAGCCCGAAGTGACAAATGCTCGGATGGACTTTTTCCGTTATAGAGTCTGAAAAAGGCCAAAAGGAACTGCTCTGGAGTTCTAGGTAGAGGGTGTGCCAAACTTTTCGCAAAACTGCAGAATACTTTTTAAGGTACGGGCGGTCAATCTTCCTGAATGCTGTGTTCAGTGCATTGCGATCAGTAGGGCGGCCGACACGGATTCCTAAGGATAAAGGTTTTATGCCTATAGGGGTCTCCCAATATATACTCGATGGTACGTGGGAGCACAATCCATACTGGCGCTATCGTCCCTCAGGAGGAATCACCCACCATCAGCGAGATCTACAGTCACTAGGCTTTACGATGCTGGAACACGTCTCTAGCCTAGACCTCTATGTTGTGCGTTAAGTTACAAAGCGTTGTTAAGTTCATTCAATTTATTTTAGGTTGATCTTTCTTAGAAGTTTGCCTTTTTGGATCACCACGAGATGTATGATACAATTCCTAAATGCAGTCTAAAGATGATAAGCAAGCTTTTATATCTTTTCAACAATGAAAATCCTAGCTACAAAGGAAAAGAAAGACACCATCTTTTCTCAAAGAGCACTCAGCACACTCTAAATGCACTTTTCCTAAATCAAACATGCAAACTATCAAGATGCAAATGCACAATGCAGGTGTTTGTTTTCCGCTCTCTTAATATTGATGCCTAAAAAGAAAGCTTTTTGTACAACTTTGAATTTGTTTTTAAATGACAAATACAAACAAGTTTACTTTTTCGAAATCAGAAAGGGTAGAAGAGAATACAACACTTTACGACTTTCGAAATGAACACTTGTTTCGACACTTAAAAGAGACAAACTCAAACCAAAAGCAAAAGTAAATGTATAATCAACTGTAAACAGCCAATGAACTCTCTCCTAAGATCACAATCAACAGATCTGAATCAAGGGCTACAGGATGACTATTTCACTCTTGCAAAGGAAAACTGTAAATGATGCCACAAACACATAAAAACACTCACAGTCTTTTTGTACAAAAGGAGGCAGAATTTAAGCAGAGAAAAGGAGTTATCAAACAGGTACCTATGCTGGTTACAGGCTGCAAAAATCAGAGATCAAAACAAGGCAAAACAGAGCAGAGAACCCCAGCTGCACAAGGCCTAACTGGATCAACGCACCCCCAACACAGAGGTTTTGACATTCAGCGCAGGTAGCCTTCACGGGACCTGCGTTGAAATGCAGAACCTCTTCACAGAGTCTGCGCTGAAGGAGAAACGAGAGTTCCTCACTGGGTTCTGGGTCACAGTTTGCTGATTAATCTACGGTTTCAGGCCAAATCAAAGCAACAAGCAAGGTACAATCAAAGGGATGCTTTGAGGGAGGACTAAGATCTATCACAAAGGATCATCAAATCATTTGTGAGTCCATTGTTCAGATCATAGACAGATCCAGTGATTGGATCAAAGCAGCAGCTGTCTACTTTGCATCTGAAAATAGCAGATGCAGTTCGATTGCTGCTCTTGAGTCTATGAAACAAACAATGATAGAAACACAAATAAAATGACTAAACAGATCTCCCTAGCGGAGTCGCCAATTTGTTGTGGGGAAAAATGCCTATGCAAGACGATCCTATCCACCTAAGGTGTGACAGTGCCTTAGCAACAAACAGAAACAGCTATTCTAGTATTCTTCCTTTATGAATTGAGAATGAAGAGAGATAGATGGACTAACCGGTGTCTTCCGTTCGTCCCTCGATCCAGTTTCTCTTCTCTTTGGGGATTCCCAGCTACTCGCCTTCTTGCTCGCCCAGCTTCAACAGGTTCCTGCAAGATCACAAGAAGGGAACACTACACAAAGACATAGATTCATATTCATAACTAGTTCAGGATTAGAAATAAACCAAATACACTAATGCAATCATACATCAAAGACACATCAGCATATAGGAGAAACCAAGATAGCTTTATTGATGAATAACAAGGTTCAAGAGGAGATACAACCAAGAGAGTTCCAATCCAGCATCTCCTTCCCAGCAAATGAAATTCCTATCTTCACCTCCCTTCAAAGCATTAAGCACCCAATGATTCCAATCTCAAACCAACAGCAATTCTTTGCAATAACAAAATTCCAGCCTCCTGGATCTCATGGAGGAGAGATCCATATATAGATGTTTGGAGAGAGGATGAGTCAGCTTGAGATCTGACTAGTGTCCTCTCCCTCTGTCAGTTCTTGCTTCCACTTGGAGACTAAGAGCCTCTTACTCGTCACTAGTCGAATTCATTGAGGCAAGTGTCATTGGAGAAGATTCTGGAAGCTTCCAGGGTCTTTCCACCTCGTTGAGTGAACTTGCCATTTGTCACTTCCTGCTCAGCGCACCCTGGTAGTGCTTCTACCTGTGTTGCAGTGCACCTAGCCAGTGCAATCTCTGCATTTCAGCGCAGACAGCTAGTGGAGGCTCTGAATTGATCCTGAATTGACTTGTTTTTGAGCAGTTTCTGGTGGAGAACTTCTGTGAATTGCTGTGGTTTGTTAGCCTTGCTCCTCTAGGGGTAGGAACAACATGTTTAGGGACTTTGGATCCCTTAGATTATGGAAATTTCATGCTTATAGCTGTAAGGCACAAAAATGTCTATAAGAAACCTTGAAATCATACTTTATACCTGGGGGCATGCAAACCTTTTGGAGTGCAAGCAATGGGCGGCTATTTATTTTTTAAATTTTTAGGTCCTCCCTTTAAACCCGTAGGTCTAACCCTTTAAACTCGTAGGATTACTTGTTTCTGAACCTACATAACGAAAGAATGCGGGGCATAGCTTTGTAAGGCGCAAGCTCCATAAAAAATGGCATCTTACATGAGACATTCTTATCATATGACTGGATAATCGAGCAGTTTTAGCACATAGTTCATGCTCGTTAAAAAATAAATATAAGAACGAGCAAGTGTTTCAAACCGTGTTTAAGCTCGTTAAAAAATATTCCGGTAAATAACCACCGTGAATGTAACATTATCAGCCATTAAAGCCTTGGTCGTGTTTGCACCGTCACCTCCACTTTTCCATTGGCCGATCATTCACCTCCATATGATTGTTTACCCATTTTGAGGAACAGTTGCGAAGAGTGATTTCACTAGCCATCCTTGTGACACTGTCGTGCTTGGAAAATTCCAACCCTTACCTGGAATCAGCTGCTACCCATTTTATCACTCGTTCCTCAAAAGACGAGTCTTCTTTAAGCTCTTTTCATCTGACTCGTAAAATATGAAAAGATTGCCGAGTTTTGGCCTTCCAGCTCGTTAAAGCGACCGGAAGAGCTATCCCTCCTCTAGATTTTAATCTTTTTGGACCTGAGGGATTATTGCACAAAAAGATCGAGCGCTTGTTTTGTTCGGCTCGTTAAAACTATCGAAAATTCATCCCTTCTGTATTGTTTTATACTTTTTCGGACTTAAGGGATTAGATGACGAAAAAGGAACTCTGGAGTTAACTTTACGTACCTTTTCAGACTCTCTAAAAATGAAAAGGACCGAGTTATCTTTGTCGTTAGACTCGTTAAAAACATTAATAGCGACAAACTTGTCTTTAGACGAGAACGAGTTTCACTATCGCTAGGCTCGTTAAAACATAGCGATGGGTTTGCCTGAAGGGAAAATTATAGAACAAGCATATGTTATCCTCCTCAAGCTTGACAAAAATAAAGAGGTACTGGTCAGCAATGACTGGGGAAAAATTGGGAAGAAACTCAAAGAACCTTTATTGGTAGCAAGTCGCTCTTGAACATGACACTTCCACTCCGTGCCTGAGTCGGGTTGGGTTGTTTCATTCACTGGTCACATCACCATGGTCTCGCCATACCATCCACCTTTGGGGTAAATGCTACCAATCCATCACATAAGTGTCGCCGATATGTTCAAGAGAAGTCATCCAGAGAAGTCAACCGTGTCCCATCCACTACCGTACATTATACTTCATTCTTTCATGACCGCCACCCTGAACCTTATATCATCAGATCGTTTTCACCTCCATCAAAATCATTTGCTCCGTTCTGTGTCGTTGATGTGGGATGCATTAAGGCCCTCCTTTGACGGATCGCTTCTTGTCGACATCAGCTCATTATCCAAGAAGTTGATCTAGGAACACCCCCTTCAGTACTTTGAAGCTTGCATGCCTCAATGGCAAGTTTCTCACTTCCGGCGACAGGTATACATCAATGACCTTCGACCGAAAGATTTTGCGTGGTGTTCGACGCCAAGTCCTTTATTCACACCACGTGAATTGTACTGCAGTACCTTGAGGGTCATTATCATTATCGGTGATTCCTCTCGCGCTTGTTAACAGTTTACATCATTGAGTGGTAATCAAGCGATGTCTTTCCATGTTCGACTTCAAAACATTTCTCACATGGATCGACTTGTACTTAGAGTGAAGATCGGACGAGATTGAAGACCCCGGATCTAGTTTCATCCATCAGGGTTGCGATATATATTCAGGAAAAATAAAGACATTGACATGTACAACATTACAGAACAGATAATCATCCTACCGAAAGGATGATGATTTCATCAGGATCATCAGTCTACCATCAGACGATTGTCTGTCCTATGTACAAAAAATGAATTTATAAAGATGAGCATGGGAATGTCCGCCTCAGCTAGATCATGAAAACAATATGAAGAATAATGTATTGTATTGTATCTTATTACAGGTCTCCTCCCAGCATTGAATGAACTTCAGATCCTCCTAATAAAGCATTTCACCCGATAAACGACCTCATACTTTAGGGGGCAACTGTTATAGACATTTTTGTGCCTTACAGCTGTAAGCATGAAATGTCCCTAATCCAAGGGATCCAAAGTCCCTAAAGATGTTGTTACAGCTCCTAAAGGAACAAGGTCAACCAATGACAGCTTCTCCCAGAAGTTCTCCACCAAAAACCACTCAGAACTAGTCAAATCAGGATCAATTCAGAAGCTCCACTAGCTGCCTGCGTTGCAAAGCACCCAAGTACACTAGCCAGGTGCATTGCAACGCACTTGAATGCACTACCCAGGTGCGTTGAGTGGGAAATGACAAGTGGCAGAGTCATTCAATGAGGTGGAAAGACCATGGAAGCTTCCAGAATCTTCTCCAATGACACTTGCCTCACTGAATTCGACCAAGTGATGAGTAAGAGGCTCTCAGTCTGCAAGTGGAAGCAAGAACTGACAAAGAGAAGCCACAAGTCAAAACATAAGCTGACTCATCCTCTCTGCTTACATCTATATATGGATCCCTCATCCCAGAGATCCAGAGGCTGGAATTTTGTACTTTGCAGAGAATTGCTGTTGGTTTGAGATTGAGATTAGTACATTGGGTGATTTATGCTTTGTTGGAGGAGAGGAAGGGATTCCTTTGCTGGGAGGTAGATTCTGGATCGGGACTCACTTGGTTGTATCTCCTCTTGGACTTTCTTATTCTATCAATAAACTATTTGAGTTTCTCCTACATGCTGTGTATCAATGATGTTTTGTTATATTTGCATGTTTAGCTTAATCTGATCCTGAGCTTTTTATGAATGTATATCTATATCTTCGTGTAGTTTCTCTCTCTTGTGATCTTGCAGGAATTCGATGAAGCTGGGCTGGTAAGGGAGCAGGGAGCTGGGAGCCATTGAAGAGAGGAGAGATTGGATCAACAAACTAGCGAAAGACACAGGTTAGTTACATCCTTCCTCCTCATTTACATTTCATAAAGAAGAATACTCAAGTAAGTTTCCTTGTTTGTTGCTAAGGCACTATCACACCTTAGAGTGGGATAGGGGCATTCTGAATAGATACTTTTCCCAACAACACCTAGCTTCTACTTGGCTATAATAACCTTAGTCCTAGGAGAATCAGGCAAGATTTTTTGTACAATCCTGAACTGAGAGTAAATAAATACTAACTGTTGGGCCTTAAAAATAGCTTGCTCTTCAGAATAGACTCTGGACAGAGAGACATCCTTAGAGATCTCAGGTTGTAAGGATTTCAAAAACCATTCAAGATGGTATTCAGGAGGAATTTTGGCTTTAATGAGCCTTTTTATCTGTCTTCATTTCTGAATATGATCAGAAATTGAGTTGCCGTATCCTGACGAAAATTGGCCAGAAGTTCAGTTCCAACATCATAACAGATGGGCGACTCGAAATGATTTAGGAAAATGTTAGCCAAATTGGTGAAAGATGTAAAGCTGCCCCCTGGCAACTCTATATACCACTTGGCTGCATTGCCAGTTAAGGTGCGTTGAAAAAGTCTCAACCTAACCGAGTCATCGATGAGGGAGTTTGATGAGCACCACAAATGGAATGTGGTTACATGGTCACCTGGGTCTTCACCACCCTTCCCCTTGAACTTTGGAATGTCCAATGGGAGTTTGTTTGGGACCGGAGGCCAGGCCAACTTGTATTTGATTGGATCATTTGTCAATTTCGTGAGATATGGAAAATTCAACATTGTCAGAAAAGGAAGCCTAGGAGGACCTTGGGGATTCCACCTATATTGGGTAGAGTTCCCAAAGTTCTAAAAAGATTGGCCTGGATTTTGTAAGGCACCAGGCTGCCTGAAGTAACTGCCAGAACCCACTGAACCAAAAGGTGAACCTTGTGATCCAAAAAAACTCAGAGTTTGACCAACTCTGGTCGAAAAACCTCCACAACCAGCGAAGCTCCCTCCTAAAGGATTGTAAGGAGTTGATAACCCCTGATAAGGATTCGAAGCAGAAGCTAAGGGAGGAATACTTTGAAACAAACTAACTGTGGAGTATGGCCTATTCCCTTGTTGGCTAAAAAACGGATTCCTAGTTCCTATGCCACTAACCGCAGGGTTAGTCCAACCTTGAAAGGGATTGTTGCCTTGTCCTGTAGAAGAAAAAGGCATAGATCCTATTGTCGGGTTGGAATGTGGTATATGACCACTTCTGAAAGGAAAACCCTGAAATTAAGTCGACCCACCCATCATGGATGTGGAGGAACTAAATGGAACTGACGGAATACCCTGTGAATGGGTGCCAAACGAGAAAAACCCAGAACTAGATGCGTTGGCTTGGGAATTTCCACTCGTAGAAGGAATGGAGGTAGACCCAATTAAGGATGTGCTAGCAAAAGACCCAATTAAAGATGCAGAGGGGATAGTTCCTCCCCCTTGTACTAATGTTGGAGTCTGCATGGTTATAGCACTTGTGGTAGAAGCCGTGCTTCCAGTGGTGGTCATTGAAGGTAAGCACGTAATATGACCTGGACTTGATGGTCTATGCGTCGGAGTCCCAACGTATTGTAATACGTTTGGATGACTAGAAGGTAGAGGAGAATTCGGAGCCGCTAACGACTTTGGGAGTTCTTCTACCTCAATGTTATCTTCCGATTGAAAGAGAACTCGAGAAAGAATTGGGGTGTTCCTTTCTAGTTCTGCGGAAGTACCAGGCCTATCCTAAACACTAATGCCCCTGGGGGGAGGATCAATCCCCGATGCGCCAGCTACCACGGGATGAAACCCACTGGCAGTATTACCTCTACGCCTTCTAGGAGAAGGCTTTAAACTTGGTGGTGAAAGACCACGAAGTCTTTGAGACCATCTAGGCAATCGGTCAGCCACTTTGAATTTTTATTAAGATCTAATTAAAGACTTAAGAAAAAATGAAAGCTAGGCCAACTAAGAGCACACAACACACACTAAAAAGTCCCTAAAAGATGTCAACCAGTCAAACAACTTTCAAGTATTTCCGCTCCGGGTGATGAGGACTGGACACCAAAATACAGGAAAGTGAAGTAAGGGGCCTTCCGCAGATAGTCTGGGATAATGACGACCCAATCCTACTAGCAAAGGTAACAGAGGAAGTTACACTGACCTCCTAACAACAACTTGTGCTGGTGCAAGCCCCCAAGCTTTGCAAGGGTGCCCTCTAGAAGTACTGTTGAGAGTGATACAATGTCGACCTCAGGTGCCACAGGATTCCCCTCTGCATCCACCTGTGTAGATCCCTAGGAGAAGCAACTAAGGTTACCAACTCGTACCAGCCAGGTGGAACAGTCTTGAGGTATGATCCAACAAGTAGGAGAGGGGGTATCTCTCTTCCTTATCTTCAAAAACCTTCGTGCTTAACTCCTAGATCTAGAGCTTTCCTGGTCTCCCTAATGCTATTGGATTTGCACTTGCTATTCATACTTCTATGTTTGATAGTTTAAAATGGCCTTGGAGAGTTTTCTCTCCACACACCTAATCCAAGGCCCTAAAATATCCTAAAAATTGTTGGTGTGTCTAAACTGACAATATAAAAAGTTCTAGTATATTTTAACTAGCACTTGTTTTTAAATGGGCTGTTCTTAAGTCAAGGGATAAGTGGAAATGAAACTTGTGGTGTTTTTCGACGCAAAAGAAATTAATAAAAACCAAACTATATGCAAATGCACTCGTTTCGTTCTTCGATGAAAGAAATTTCTACTAGGTTCTAAGGAACTTCTAAGAAAGCAATAATTTTTTCTTTTCTTTTCTTTTAACAAGCTTCACACTCACAAAAATTAACAAAACTATGGATGCCCTAAAAAGATGCACAAACTATCCTAATGCAATGAGTATATGCTGAAGAAAAAACTTAAGACTACTCTAAATCAAAGAATGAAAGTAACTTGTTTATCGCTTCTAATTAGCCACTTAAGATGTTTAGATAGAATATAAGTTGCTAATGCTCATTTTCATCCAAACACTAAAAGAAAATCTCAAGACAAACAAAAATGCACTTTCACTCACAAAAAGAAACTAAATCAAAACAAGGCCAAAGAAAGCAAAAACCAAGTTTTCAAGAAGTTTTCTTCAAAATCAAAAACAAAAATGACTTTTCAAAAGTGCTCCAAATACTATTGAAAACTTTGAGACCGAAGAATAGGCAACAAAAACACTTTGCAAGTTATCAACTCAAAATGGGCGAAAACTCAACAAAATAGGTGTTTCAAGATGCTCTTAATGACCAAAAAGTAGCAAAAAGAGCTTGGTGACAATGATCAAAAGATCAAGAAAGACAACTCTCAAAATTGTCACTCAACAACTTTCAAAAAGCAAGAAAAGCAAATGGCCACAAGATGCAGTTTTGACACAAAGTAGGAAGGTCACAAAGATAAAGATCGCCACAAAGATCGAAACCAATCTTTCTGCCCTGGAAGACCAGAACAACAAGATTCTTAGAGAGAAATATCGTGTGCTCAAACACAAGTGATGACACTTGCTACAAAACAAAACAAGACCACAACTTTCCACAAATGGAGAGAATTTGAAACCGGAAACTTGCTGTAAAAAAAGAGACTGACAACCAAACTTGACTACTTAGGAAACACTCAGACCAGCAAACAAATTTACTGAACAAGAAAGATTTGCAAAAATCTTGGAAAATTAGGGTATACATGACTGTGTCAATGCACAGCTGCGTGTATACGTGATTCAGCCCAAAGAAACTTGCGTATACGCGGGTTCATATGGGGAAACTTGCGTACATACGCTTCTGTAACCTGACAAAAATGTGTATATAACAGTTCAAAATAAAAAGAAAAAAGGGGTCTGAAGAAACTGTTTAGACTTAAAGCCTGAGTTCCTATAGGAACAGACAACTCAGTTATAGAAAGAAAGTCAAAGGCTGAGCCCTAATTGGCTTAAATTAACCCAAACTAGGAACAACAATACTATTGTCCCCAGCGGAGTCGCCAATTCTGTTGAGGGACAAAGTCCCATAGGGTTTTGGGTCAATACCCTAGCAGAGTGGGGGTTATCTACAGTAAAAAACAAGCATTCCACACAACCATGATACTAATATAAGAAAACTACGTGAAGAGAGGAGCACTTGGGGGTCCTTTGTTCGGGTAGACCCAGCGAAGGTCCAAACCCTCTTGGAGTTCCTTTCGATCTTTAAACCTGCAAAATAGTGAATTCAAAGAAGCATAGTAGTATATGGACCAAGCATCATATAGAAATCAACTTCATAACATATTGAAAGGTAGTTAGTTATACAATTGAAACAACTATTCATATGCAAATCATAACAACAACATCATAAGCATAAAGAAGATTGATTTCAGGAACAAGACAAATGTTTCTTTATTGTAGATAACTAAAACAAAGTAAGGAATGATATCACCTGAATCTTCCTCTTGTTGGCTCCAAGCGGAACCGTCCTCCGGATTCATCCAATCCCAAGGCATCAAAAGGCTCCTTCCATGACTCACACAAGGATATCTCAACTAGTGAAAATACATCATAATGCAAGGAAACAAGGGTTTCCTGTAAAGGGGGAAGTGCTAGAAGCACAAGGATCTTCAGACCTGATCAGGGATAATCTCAGCAGAGTGATTTTTCTCTCTATTCTTTCCTCCCTTAGGCCTTCCCATTGAAGCCTTTTTATAATTCTCCTAAAGCAGTTTTTTAGTTGGGAATTCATTGGGAACAGTTAGTCCATGGGCACTAATAGGTAATCAATAGGTAAAACCCGTGATCTCTGCCCAAAATTAAGGAGATTTAATTTTTTTAAAGTGTTTTAAGACATATACATGGGTTGGGTATACACAGACCCGCGTGCACACTCGTTTAGCTCAGGGCAATGTCGCGTATAGGGAGTAAAACACTGTTTTTTAAGTATTTGGACCAGGTTTGGAAGGAGGGGTTGCCCTAGGCCATGAGTGTAGCATCACAAACATCAAGATTGAGATTTGGAGTTGTAACAACCATCATCTCCAAGCCACCTGCAACATCACCAAAAGAGATTAGCTTTCACACTCTCAAATGAAAAAGACAAAAAGAAAAACAAATTTATTTTATTCATTTACATGCACAACAGTAGAAGGTTTGATGGTTTGAATTTGCATGCTTAGGATAGTAGGATTGCATACATGTTAACTTAGCATTCTTTTGAAGCAAATCCTCTTAGTAGTTAGTTAGAAAATGGTGTGTTTTAGCATTTGATTTCATTCTCTTCCTTGTACTTTCTTTCTTGCAATAGGTTAAGGTTCCATTCCGAATATTTCATTTTCTTCAATTAGTTTAGGATTTGAATTCAGTACATACACTCCATTACATTATGAAAACAAAGGAAAGACACATTGTATGCTGCACATATAATGTCGATACCTCTTAAGTTTTTACGAACCCTGGGTTGATAATTAAATTCAGTAGCCTTGAGAGTTGCAACATTTTTGTTGCAATACCGAGGCTCATCAAAAAGGATAATGGATAGATTAGAAAACATGGAAGGAAAATCTCAGTGGGAAAACCAACAAACACCCCCAATAAGAAACCCCAACTTTAGGAAAACGCATAACATAGGAAAAACAAGAGATGCTATACCAAATCAACAAATTAGACCTCCCTTCCAGGAAAATTATGTTGAGGGTTCACAAAACCATGAAGAAGAGGAGGGCACCTAGATAAATATATTGGGAATTAAAAATGAAGATGTTGTTTTTCTTACTCAAGAAGAACATGAATTGTACATGCTACAATAGTTATAATTAGAATTTGGGGATTCCTTTGACTTCAAACAAGGTTATGAATCTTATATCTACGAAGTTCACAAATAGTATAGACTTAGAAGCAAAAATAATACTGAAATTCCCACTAAGAAATCAATCCAGACCCAAACTAAAAAAATAACAGAAGCTCCCGTGACCAAAGTTCTACAAATTCTCCCTAGAGGAACTCAGGAGACTTCGAGCCCAAAAATTGTAGATATAACTTCAGCTGAAACTCAAACTGAAACTGTTAATCAAACTATCCCAAATAAGAGAATTCAAAACAAAACTGCTAATACACAAACTGAATTGCTAAGTACTGAAAATGAAGATAAAGTTACACAAACCACATTTGCTAAGGAAGATCTCATACAATCAAGCAAAACCCAATTGCCATTTAACATTAAGACTGAGATAGCCAAATTGAAAAGATCAGTCCCTTTGATAGAGTTAGTGAAAAACGAATCATACAAAACACAAATCACTAAAACACTAAACATTGGTGAAGGAGAAGATGCTGTGATCCTTAATGATGATCAACTTGAGTTACTATTTAGCCCAGAAGTGAATGGAAAGCATCAACAAGGGGATATCCCTCCATTCTACATTGGCTTGAATGTTCATGATAAAATCTTACATAATGCTATGCTAGACTCTAGGGCATCCCATAACCTAATGCCTAAAGAAATCATGGAGAGATTGAACTTAGATATCACCAAACCATACAAGGAGCTATTTTCCTTTGATTCTAGAAAAGTCAAATGCCTTGGCCTGATTAAAGATTTGTGTGTGACTCTAATCGAGTGCCCAACAAAGAGTATTGTAATGGACATAGTAGTTGTTGATATCCCACCTAAGTATGGAATGCTATTATCTCGCTCATGGGGAGAAAAATTGCAGGGATATCTACAATTAGACATGCCATATGCCACCATCTCCATTTTTTGTCAACAAAGGAAAATTTTACAGAGAAACCTTGATGAAATACATGGTAAGTAGTTTAGAAAAACCACAGAATTACCCCATAGACTCCATGCATTCTGATATGGACTCATTTATCTTCTATAATTTAGACAATGACAAAAATGAGATTGCAGCTATAGAAGAAAAGTATAAAGCACCTGATAGTGAAAACATATTTCATGAGTATCTATGGCATTTAGGTTTTGATGGTTCTATAAATAGATTAGGAGCAGGTGCTGGAGTTTGGATTCATAACATGGAAAACAATAATTCTGAAGGTCATGCCTTTAGATTAAACTTTAAATGCACAAACAACATGGTAGAGTATGAAGCTTTAATCTTAGGACTGCAAATTATAAGAAAAATTGGAGCCAAGAGAGTTTCTATCATGGGAGATTCAAAATTGATCATAAAACGAATTAAAGGAAAATATTCTATGAATAATCCTAGACTTAGCCAATATAGAGAAACTGTTTTAGATCTGATTAAGGATCTTCTTGAAACTGATTTTGCTGCTATTCCGAAGAAACAGAACATGCAAGCTCACAATTTGGCTTCTTTCGCTAGCACTTGCAAATTACCATTTCAGCCTAACCACAAGTACACTATAGAAGTAAGACACAAACCTGTTATACCTGACAATTTGAAATATTGGCAAATTTTTTCACAAGATTCTCAAATCTATGATTTCATGAATGTTGAAGGAGAGTTTCAAAATTGTAACATAGATACTTATTGTACAGTAGATAACATCATAAACAGTGAGTTAGATAAAAATGCTTTAGATGTAGATAAACCCACCAAATTCACTAAAGTAGAAATATAAAATTTAGAAAAAAATAGAAATAGAAGAAATAATCAATGATGATTTTGAGATTTTAAACCTCAAAAATAACTTTTTGCCTAAGGGATTAGTCCTATTAGAAGATTTGTTTGATTCAAATGATGTAGCTAGGAAACAAAAAATGGAGCCTTTAATATCAAACTTAGAAGAATGTAACGTAGGAATAGAAGAAAAACCCAAGCTTATCAAAATATCCAAAGCATTACCTCCAAATAAAAAGCTCAAATATATAAGTTTGTTCAAAGAGTTTGAAGATGTCTTTTCTTGGAGTTATGAAGACCTTAAGTCTTATGATACTAGCATTATTCAACATAAGATACCCATCAAAGAAAATCAAAAACCATTTAAACAGAAGCTTAGGAGAATTAATCCAGTTCTTATGCCATTAATTGAAAAGGAAGTAAAAAGGATGTATGATGCACAAATCATAGCACCAATTAGATATTCAGATTGAGTCTCTAATTTGGTCACTACTAGAAAGAAAATAGGAGAAATCAGACTCTATGTTGATTTTAGGAACTTGAACAAAGTGTCATTAAAAGATTACTACCCTCTCCCTAAAATGGACCACATTCTCCAGAGGGTAGTAGGCTCAACGAGAATTTCATTGCTTAATGGATTCTCTGGATACAACCAAATCTTAGTTCAACTAGAGGATCAAGCAAAGACTGCATTTACCACTCCTTGGGGTACTTTCATGTATTTTAAAATGCCCTTTAGATTAATTAATGTTGAAGCTACATTCCAAAGAGCAATGGAAATAGCCTTTGCAAAAGAAATCCATGACTTTCTAGTGGTTTACCAAGATGACATCATAGTGTTTTCCAAATTAGATAATGAACATCTAGATCACCTAAGAAGAGTTTTTGTTAAATGTAGAAAATTTGGCATTTCCTTAAATCCCAAAAAGACACTCTTTGGTCTAGAAGAACATAAACTCTTGGGACACATAATATAAAAAATGGAATCGGAATAGATCCAGCTAGAATAGAGGCAATTCTGAACAATTGTCATCATAGAAACATCAAATAATTACAGTCGTTTTTTGGCAAAGTAAATTTTCTTAGGACATTCATTTCTAACTTCGCAGAACTAATCAGAGAACTAAATAACATGTTAAGGAAAGATTCAACACTTAAGTGGACAGTAGATACCAAACAATCTTTTGAGGCAATCAAAGAAGCCCTTACTAAAACACTAGTCCTCATAAGTCCTGATTTCAAAAAAGATTTTATAATTTTTCTTTTGCTTCAAAACATACTATTGTTGTAGTCTTTTTGCAAAAGAATGATCAAGGTTATGAGCAGCCTATTGCATTTTCCAGCAAATATTTGAGAGATGCTACTCTAAAGTACAACATAATGGAAAAACAAGCACTTGCTTTAATGAAAGCTATTAAAGATTTCAAAGTGTATATCTTGTATTCACACATCATTTCTTATGTTCCAAATTCAGTAGTAAAGAACATTTTGACACAAAATGGGCCTGAAGGAAAGAGTGGCAAATGGATTGCCACTATTTTGGAATATGACATAGAAATAAAGCCTACAACACTTATCAAAGGCAAGGTTTAGCCAAACTCATGGCTGAATCGAACTGTCAGGTCTTAGATATAAATTTCATTGGAGCCTTAAATGATCAGGAAGAGATGACGACTCCATAGATCAGTGAACCTTTCATAGATTCACCTTGGTATGCAGATATCATATTTGTTTTACTAAATTTACAAGATCCTCCCGGTTTATCTACAACTAAAAGTATACTTTTGAAAATAAAATCAATGAAATATTGTATCATAGACAATGCTTTATTTTGGAAAGATAATGGTGGCATTTTAATGAATTGTTTGTTAAAAGATGAAGCTAAAAAAGTTATGCAAGAATTTCATGCAGGAGACTGTGGAGGACACCTATACTGGAAAAAAACTGTTGATAAGATTTTAAGGGCAGGTTTTTACTGGCCCACCCTTTTTGCAGATGTCAAGAAATATGTGACCTCTTGTCACAAATGCCCAATATTTGAAGGTAAAAAGAAACTCTTTCCATTACTTCTAAAACCCATCTCCACAGAAATTCCTTTCCAACAATAGGGTTTAGACTTCATTGGGGAAATTCACCTATCCTCCTTAGCCTAACATAAATGGATTTTGACATCCATTGATTACTATACTAAATGGATAGAAGCCATCCCTTCTAGACAAGCCACAGACTCTGTCATCATCTCATTCCTTGAGAACAATATCCTTTCAAGATTTGGATGCCCCCAAAATCTCATTACTGATAATGAAACTGCTTTCAAATCCAAGAAAATGGTAGATTTTTGTAATAGATATCACATTATCCTTGGCCATTTCACTACCTATTACCCTCCAGGTAATGGACTTGCAGAATCCTCAAACAAGAGCCTTGTTAATATCATCAAGAAACTCCTAGAATACAACAAGAAGACCTGGAACAAAAAGTTGGTTAATGCCTTATGGGTAGATAGACTAACTACCAAAAAGTCCATTGGTACATCTCCTTACCAGCTAGTATATGGAATGGATGCTACTTTTCCATCCTCTTTAGGAGTACCACTGCTGAAGATGATTCAAGCATTGCAAGTAGAACCAAATGATATCCAAAGGAGGATAAATTAGATAATACATTTGCAACAAACCAGAGAAGAAGTCTATGTCAAATCACAAGTAATTCAAGATAAAATCAAAAATATTTTTGACAAGAAAACCAAAGCTGATGATTTTTAGATAGGTGAAAAAGTACTCAAATGGGATTCTAGAAGACAAGAAAAGGGTAAACATGGAAACTTTGATTTCCTATGGCAAGGCCCTTACATCTTTTATGGCTACAGAGGTAACAATGCAATTTTCTTGAGACAGTTAGATGGGATAGATCTACCAGGAGGACCAGTCAATGGTAGAATGCTGAAGCATTACTTATCCAAATATTAACAGTATTTCATTTTACTCTGCTAATTGTATATAACATTGTAAAGTTTAAATTGGATTGGGTGGTAATATTTTGAAGTTGAAGCCCGGAGAGAAGGCCCTGAGCTTTAAAAGGTGTACCATCATATAGTAGGAATAAAGCAGATTATAGAGGAGTAGTTACAAGGCAACCACAGTCAAAGTTTCAAAGGCTACTGATCTTGAAGTTCTTAACATTTCACCAGGAAATGCCATCTCCATGTGGAGCCACTGTTAGGGTCCTATAATAATAGGATTCATAATTTTGAATTGGCTATGGTTAGTTTTGCAATATTGTACATACTTTTGCTTTCTGCAAAATGTTTTCCCATTGTTAGTGTCAGTATCTTCATCCCTCCATCAGTGATCAAATTTCTCTTTTTGCATGCATTTTAGGTGTCCCATCCAATCAGCTACATTCCATTAGGTCATGGATCATCTGATGGTAGTGGTTCATTATCAAATTTCCCTCATGATTTTTACCTGCTGGCCCATTTTCACACATTCAGGTCATCTGTTGTCATTTTTATTTCATTACACTTGCAGAAGTCATTTTATGGTTTTCAGGTCTCATTAGGTCTACGGTTTGCCACCATGGTCTTCAAAAGCTCAATAAAAGGTCAGTAGGCACATGACAATGTTTAATAAATTCATAAAATCACAAATTCTACTAATGATTTGCTCCATAAAGGGTTTTTACCTCAAAACTCTGTTTTGAGGTGAAAACAGGTTTTTCCATTTCATGTACAAATTTTATGTAATTTTATTGTTTTCATATGTAATAAAGCACCATTTTCAGCCTTGGGTCACCTTGCCAAACTCCAACACTCCAGCAACTGCAAAAGAGATAAGAAAATCCAAGCATGAGTCCTTCAAATGACAAGGAGAGAGCCCTCTCCTGACCTAGTAGGGCTAGCTACCAGGTTAAGCGTGGTTTGATGTTACCCTAGACCTGCCTTTCTCAGTCTGAGGTAGATTTAGGCCCTAACATATTGGCGACTCCTCTAGGGAAGAAAATTTTGTTATTGTTGTTTGCTTTATAAACAATAGACGGAGCCTGAAGTTAGCTAGGTAGCCTTAGAACTGCTCTTGATCTACAAGTGCATAGTAGATGAACGTTGCTTCAATCAATCTCTAGTTTAGTTTATGAACTGAACATCTGGTTTCCTCTACAAAATGTAATCAAGTTCAGATCTGATTGTTTATGGTGGACAATGATCAGACATCGGAAGGCTGAAATCATTCACTTGGCGATTCCAAATCAGTTTCGAGATCAGATCCAAGGACTCCACTGGAGGATGAACCTGAATAGCAGAAACATGAAAGGACAATATGGAAAGATAAGGTATTCAAGTTGGAATTTCATCCAAGACATTTTGTTCTTTGTTATAAATTATTTCTTCTCCTTTCCTGAGAATGTCAAGAAGGCTTTACAAAGTATATTGTATTTGAGAAAAGATCCTCAACCTACATTTGATTCCTTCCCTTTGAAGATTGTGAATACCAAATATTTGCATGCCTTTGAGCTTGATCAAGACCTTTCTTATGAATCTTGTGATGACCGTCTTCAAACTGATGAGCCTCAAGAGACCAAGACTGGTTCTACACCTTCTGTACATACCCCTATACCTTGTAAAATTCCAGATCGATACAAGCCTATGATTTTACCTCCTATATATCATGCTTTCCCTAAAAATCATGACCTATATCTACCAATATTTGATGGTGAACGCGACAACATCATTGCTGAGAGACATGTACTGAATTTTGAGTCTTTTCTTAACCTTTTTGAAGTTGATGAAGAGGATGTGAGTATAACGCTTTTTGCTCTTTCTTTGCAAGGCAAAGTCAAGAGTTGGTTCAAAACCCTTCTTGATGCGAGCATCTCAGATTTCTAGCTGTTCGTCAAAGTTTTCCTCGACAGGTGGGTGGTCAGACAGAACCCTTTCTTTATTATAGAAGAGTATAACCAGCTGAAAATATTGCCAGGGGAGACAATACAACAATTTTCTGCCAGATTTAACCAAGTTTATTTTTCGATGCCGGTTAATATAAGACCTCCTCCTAGATCTGCTCTCTTGCACTACCCAGATGCCTTTGATCCGAAAATGGAGTTTCAGCTGAGGGAAAGGAACCTTGCAACACTTGAAGAGATGTAGAACAGTGCAGTAGATGTAGAGGCTAATCTGCTGATCAAAAGGGAAAAGCTAAAGGAAGAAGAGATGAAGAACATAGATCCAGAGGAATCGACATCTTTAGAGGTAAAGCTCAACATTTTGGCAAGTGTAGTTGAAGAGATGATGCAAAGGATCACCACAAGGAATGAGTATAGTGTTCAAGCCTATCGCTGTCTGATTGAAGAAGAACAAGTTGCTGATCCAAAACATCTTCTTTCTTATCCCAGTTGTCATAGATATGATAATGATTGTTTTGTAGATCATCTCAGAGAAGAGAGATCTGTTGATATGACATGTATGCTTGATGATGTATTTTATACTGATGATTTTCCTCAGTTTGATCAGTATGATGATGATTATGTTATCCAAACCGAAGCTAGTCTTGCAGACAAATCAACAACTGGTTTGTGAAAGGAGGAAGTTCACTTTCAGTAGCTCAATTACAGTGATCAACCGATACATATCAGCTATGGAAATGAGGAGGAAAGTGCAACAAATTTTGAAGTAAGTGAAGGATCTTTGCCTTTTTGTTTTGCTTCGTTTCAGTTTGTCAGAGACAACTTTCATGCAATCAGAAATCAATTGTCGACATGTTTTGATATGTATCATTTTGAGGACAATGAAATCCTTGTTCAAGACTTCTCTTATCCAGATTTGCAGCCCCCGAATGCCATTGATTTTCAAGTTGCAGATGAAGACTTGGAAGCTGGCACGTATGATCAAATGATGCAAGATGTTTCCGTACCATTTTGTTTTGAATCATTTTAGTTTTTGAAGGGTAATCTGCATAATATATCTCCAAATGGGCAAACTGTAGAAAATCATGCAATCTCATTGGAACCAATAGAAAATGGGTTGCAGCAGTCTTTTCATGTTTTTCATGATCCAATAGTTGATGTGTTGGATGATGTCTGCAGTCAAAGTCCTTCTCATGTCTGTGAACTTGACAAAAGTATTGATACAAACTTGATCCGGTAGCTAGTTTCCTTGTCATTTTCAGCAGGAGTCTCGTCACAAAGCTTAGATAAAAGTTTGCATTCATGGTATGAAGAGAAGAGAAGTAATCCATTGGATGAGCTAAATCCCAGTGTGCATGAATTTCAAGATCCTTATGCAATGTTTTTGGAGGCGGATAGAGAATCCATAGTATTCAACGGATCTGTTCACAATTTTTCATGGGAGTTGCCTTTCAGTAGTTCTCTCTTGTTTTCCATAAGCAAGCACTTGCAGAGAATTCAAACAGCAACCATAATACTTACTTGGTTGCATTGGTTGTTTCATTTCACTTGATCAGGTGATGAATGGAACAGTTAGATTAGGCTTTATTGAATAAGCTCCATTTTGAGCATATTTTCTAGTTTGTTAGTTGTGTTTTAGTATTGAGTCAATTTCAAGTCAGTTTGTGTCGTCAAGTCGTCAGTTTTATGGGTTTTTGAAGGGAAATAGGAAAATTAATAGGAAAGCCTCTTGTTGTTATTTATAACTATGCTCAGTTCATTGCATGAATGATTATTTTCCATGTTGTGAATCCAAACTCTTGCACTTGCTCCTAATCTATTCACAAATCCATGAAAATCCAAATTCCATTGAGACTCATGAAAAATGTTTTCACTATCAGGTGTTTTGTACTTTTCCTCTACAGTTGTGATTTCATTTTTGTCATGTTCTGAATTGTACAAGATAAAAGAGTCCATATCCGAGTGCATGGAGTATATAGGGAAATTCTGTGGTTTTTCTGCACTACTCACCATGTATTTCATCAAGGTATATCTATAAAGTTTTCTTTGTTGACCAAAAATAGAGATGGTGGCATATGACATATATAACTATAAAGATCCCTGCAATTTTTCTCCCCATGAGCGAGATAACAGCATTCCATACTTGGGTGGGATGTCAGCAGCTACTATGTCCATGACAATACTCTTTGCTGGGCACTGTACTAGAGTTACACACAAATCATTGATCAGGCCGAGGCATTTAACTTGGCTAGAGTGAAAGGAAAACATGTCCTTATATGGTCTGCTGATATCTGAGTTTAGTCTCTCCATGATTTCTTTTGGCATTAAGTTATGGGATGCCCCTGAGTCTAGCATAACATTATGTAATATCTTATCATGAATATTCAATATAATGTAGAAAGGAGGAATTCCCCCTTGTTGATGTGTACCATTTACTTCAGGGCCAAACAATAACTCAGGTTGATCATCATTCAAATTCACAGCACCCTCTCCTTCACCTATATTTAGTGTTTCAGTGATTTGTGATATATAGGATTCATTTTTCACTAGCTCAGTCAAGGGGACTGATATTTTCAATTTTGCTATCTCAGTCTGATGTTAAATGGAAATTGAATTTTGTTTGACTCGATGAGATCTTCCTTAGCAAATGTGGTCTGTGTGTTTTTATCTTCTTTTTTTGTACTAGGAACTTCAATCTGTGTTTCAGCAGTTTTGTTTTGAATTCTCTTATTTGGAATGATTTGAGTAACAGTTTCAGTTTGAGTTTCAGATGAAGTTATATCTACAATTTTTGGGTTGGAAGTCTCCTGAGTTCCCCTAGGGAGGATTTTTAGAATTTTGGTGGCAGGAGCTTCTGTTATCTGTTTATTTTGGGTTTGGATTGATCTCTTAGTGGGAATTTCATTATTATTTTTACTTCTTAGGCTACATTGTTTATGAACCTCATATATGGCAGATTCATAATCCTATTTAAAATCGAAGGACTCTCCAGATTCTAATTGCACTTGTTGCAGCATGTACAATTCGTGTTCTTCTTGAGTAAGAAAAACAACATCTTCATTTTTTATCCCTAATAGATTTATCTGGGTGTCATCCTCTCCCTCATGGTTTTGTGAACCCTCAGCATTGTTTTCTTGGAAGGGTGGTCTAATTTGCTAATCTAGTATAGCATTATTTCCAGTGTTAGGATTCTTCCTGAAGTTGGGGTTTCTTATTGGGGGTGGTTGTTGATTCTCCCACTGATTTTTTCTTTCCATGTTTTCTAATCTATCCATTATTATTTCTACACTCTTTGCTAAACTATCTATTTTTCCATTAGATGTGGAGGTTTCCTCTTTAATAACAACTCTTCTTTCATTTCTCATCCTATCTTTATTAGCTAATAGATTGGATTCTACACTAACAGTATTACTTTGCATTTGTTCTAATGTTTCAGGGTTTATTTCCCTTAATTAGTATGACATATCAGTGTCAAAACCATAAGGGAATTTGATCAATGTTAGGTCTAGTGGAGGCTTAATATTAGCAGGGATTGCATTGTAGATGCTATTGAACCTAGTACAATAATCCTAAACTGACTCATTAGGAGCTCTTCTAATGTTATCATATTCAGAAAGTATTTGCAAAGGGTATTTCTTTCTCTCCCATCTATCAATAAACAATCTATGAAAAGTAGCTAAGTCTGCAATATGATTAGCAGGTAAACCTTTGAACCATTTCTTAACATACCCAGTTAATGTTTGGGAAAATTACCTCATTTGGACATCAGATTCATCAATCTCATGCAACTCAAAATAGTCAGTCATTTTGTTCACATGATGTTGGGCAGTATATTGACCAGTAGCATCAAACAAAAAGATTTTGCTTTGGTAATATTGGGGCATGGCATGGAGCTGTGCCGGGTAAACCAAAGGTGCATATCTATCTGCGATTGTTGATATTTTGGCTTGACTAGGGGGCAAAGTAGTGGTGCTTGAGGAAGGGCTTGAAATGGATGGAGATGAACTAGATGAGGTTGATGAGTTTGGTGGGATAGGAAGCTGATGAAGAACTGGTTTAGGGGAATGAACTATGGTGGATATTATAGGTAAGGTGGTAGTAAATGAAGGTGTATTTATAGTATTTGAAGATTGTGCAAAAATTTCATAGGCAGCAGCAGTGAGGGCAACTAATTCAACTGATTGTTAAAGGTAGGCATCATCTATATGGCTTATCAATGTAGAGGTTAATGATTCTAGCTTTTCAAAAGTATCCAATACATTTTTATCTAAATCTGGATGTATAGGAACCTTTTTTGACTCAATGAATTGAATAAAATTAGGGATTAACACAATTTCATGAATTGCATTTCCTGATTTAGTTCTAAACAATAAGAGGTAAAACGACAGATCAAATGGAATTTTACTAAATTTGATAATTCCTCGAGGAGTGAATTTGCTTTAACTAACTGGCTACTACTTGCTTGAGTTTCTACCTTTTTTGGTTTTCTTAAAATTCTGTCAGGGTCATCAACTATTGTAGCAGGGTTTGGATCTGGATTTGCCCTAGTATAGTGAGTCTTTCTGGGAGCCAGAATTTTAATTTTTGAATTATTTTTTGAAACTTTTTAACATCAACTCCTTAAAATGACCTTAAGATGCAAAAGATGAAATTTAAGGTTTCCTTAAATTTTTATTACTCTGAGGATCGAAGTCCCCAGTATGGTCGCCAATATGTTATCACTCAAATATTTCTCTGGAGTTGATTAGAAAGAAATGATTAGAGGTAACCACAAACCTACTTTGGAGATTAGGATCTAGCCTTCCTAATGTTGTGAGAGGGCTCTCTCTTAATATTTTAACTTTGTTTAGTTATTTTATTTTAGGCTAGTTATGATTGTACTTGGGTTTTGATTTGGATTTGTTGGTGGGATCACTTGCTTAGATGAAAAGAGGGGTGTCTTTTACCATTGGGCTATGGGATCAAATATCAAGCAAACAGGACTGGATCAAGTTCTAAAAACAGTGTCTATAGGGCAAGATAGCAGAGTTACTTTAGCTCTAAAGGTTGGATGGTGAAGTGGTTTTCAATTGGATCCAAAGATCAGTTAAGGGTTCCTTAGGCCGTATTATAAATAAAGTGAAAGAGTTCAATCGAGATGGGAGACCAATCAAGGATTCTCAGATTTGGATATCAGGGAAAAAAAAAGAACAAACAAACAAACAAAAAACAAACAAAACAAAACAAAACAAAACAAAACAAAACAAAAAAACAAAACATAGAAATGATCAAGTGTTCAAAACAAAGTGTACTTAAACAAATTCTGAGATAAATTTCTAGTTAATTCATTCAACTTTAAATAACATTCAAGTTTGTGAAAAACATAAGAAAATAAAAAATTTGACAAAGAAAATACTTCATTATAATAGCTCAACACATGAATCCTATAATGCAATCTCTTTATTACTTGGTCTAGTCTGCTGACTTGAAAAATTGGTACAAAACCCTTAGGTTTATGATCAAAATAACTCTACAAATGTATAGCAATCCACCCTCTGTTGAAAATAGCAACAAGAAATAATAAAAATAGAATCTAGAATATTCCAATTTTAATTTGTTCTTGAATTAAAATTGTGAATTAAATTCAAAATTAGTCTCACCAGCTACTTGGAATTAATTAATTCATTCATTATGGATTAATTAGTTGGAGAAATTCAAGTTAGAAGTCTTTCTGAAGTCATGCAACAGTTATCCCTTAAATTAAGGAGATTATCCCTTAACTAAGGAGATAAGATTGAGTTATATTTATGTTGTAATCAGTTAGCTCAATTTACTAAGTTAAGTCTAGTTAAATTAGTTCCAAACTGTTTGAGGAACTAATTGTGAGTTATCAGTCAGTTGATGCATGCATGCACTCAACAAGTGTACTCCAGATAACTGAAGATTTTCTCATCAGAAACTCATGCACGTCTATTCTAAGAAAGACCCAGTTGAGCTAAATGTCAAGGACAGGTTACTATCAGTTGCATGTGTTTTCCTATAAAGGAAACTCATCCATGTAGTCAAGGTAAGGTTCCTTGAGGATTGCGCAGTTCTAACAGGGTGTAGGATTAATGTGAGAGATCAGTCTTCCACTTGGTAACAGGAGGATCACCCCAGAGAAACTGTGCAAGGAAATAGGAGCTTGGAGGGCAGAGGAGAAGGCTTGTGAGAAGCCAAGTTTTCCTGTGAGCATCTAGGAGGATTGTACTGAGAGCGGCTAGCTGTGAGAGCTACGGCTTTGTATAACCTTGATGTATTTCCACCTTTTATGATAATACAGATAGTGGGGTTTTTAGCTGAGGCTTTCCCCTGAGTATTTTCTATGTTTCATCTGCATTTATTCTTCTTCTTATGGTTAAATGTGTTCAGCTCTAATTCAACTCGATCTTTAAGATTCCACAAGTTTGAGAGTAGAAGTAGATTATAGTATTTTGCTTTGGTATATTGCATTATCGAGTTAATCTACAGTCATATTTTCTACATAAATCTCAGAGGTAGATTTGTAGAGAATTTGCAGGAAATTTCTACACCCTCAATACTTCTAATTATGAAGTATTTATACAAAAATAATTTACAAAATATCCCAAACTGTCTTTGGAATTAATCTAGGAGAAAGAAATATCTTCATGCAAGAAGATAGAGACAGCTATTGATCTGTTGTTTGTTGTCCCCGTTTATTAGGTTGTGTTGTCTTTAAGCTCTGATATTTTTCCTTTTAATCTCTGCTTTGTTGTTGGTTTTCACGCTGGATGTTCTTATCATTCTAGCCTTTCAACTGATACACTTTCACTTGATACTCTTTTACTTGGTTGGCCTGTCATTATCCTTTTACTGTGCCTTTTACCCTTATTGTACATTTTTACATTTTGATTGTGTATTTCTACAGTAAGTCATTCAATTTCTCTCATGTTTCTGCATCTGGTAATTGGATATTTATCATTTTCCTATCGATCTCTTTTGCCTCCGTGTACTTGGCAAAAGTGGGCTTATTCATAAAAAGGTGTTTTACCTCATGCTGGAGGTAAAACAAGTTCTCAAAAGTTTGGTATAGGACCTTGCCAGTTGGCATCCCCTTCATAAATGAAGTGTTCACTTGATCCCTGGCCACTTCTCTAATTCTTCTATTGTAGTCCTCTTCTGGCATTAACTTATCATTTATTACCAAGGGATTGGGCAGACCGTTTTGCCTCAAAACTTCAACTTTAACCATGAACCTATCTATAGGTAGGTGCATGGTTTGGCACTTATATTCAAGGTTTAGCATTAAATTCCTCTTGGTGAGGACCCTTTTTACTTCAAGTATTGTACCTGTCATGTCAGGCATCTCTAATTCCTAAAATTCATACTTATTTTTGGAGTTAAGGAAGTGAATGATCCGTGTTGCTTCCTCTAGCATATCTCCCATTTCTGTTTTCACTCTCTATATGGCTTCTATAGCCTCTTTCACCAAGTCAATTTTCTCAAAAATTACTTGAATAGATGGCCAAATATCATTGACAAAATCAGTGATATTGGCCCATAATTGTTCCTTAGCATGTCCAAGGGGTTCCTTTAAAGTCAATTCCTTCTTAAGTTTTTGATTCTTTCATTCATCCTCGTTGATTTATGCACTTCTTCTTTGTGCATAATCTGTGCAAGCTTATAGTCAGTCTCTAGACTGGTCACCTTTTCTTTGAGATTGTTCACTTTTTTGGTCTAAATGAACATGTCTTCCATTGCCTTAACCAATTTTCTAGCCTCATCACCTATTGACCTTGTTTCTGTTGACCCTGTTGCTAATGTAGACGATGTAGAAGCTAGTAGTGTTGTAGCCATTGGAGCTGTAGGAGCTAATGATGTTGCTAAAGTGGAAGGTACTGCACTAGTAAACGTTGGGATAATAGTGGCAGGGACAGTCTCAAGACTAGCTTGTTTTAACTATATCAAGCTATCTAACTCCTTCTCCATTTCCTTCAATTGATCTTTTAATTGTAAAACCAGGTCCATCATCTCCTCCTGATGTGTTTGGCTCTCTAGGACCTCTTTTGAGTGTGGGTTCTCTGAATGAGGAAGTTTTAGTTGTTTTTTGAGGGCTGCAATGTCCTCATTCTTCTTCTTGATCAAATTTTCATCAGCCTTGATGTCAATGGGATCATGTCCCAGCTCAATTACCAAGTCCTCCAATGACTTGATCCTGTTGTCCTTGGCCTATGAAGAGGCATTTTCCAATTTGTATTGGACTGTAATATTGTCTAATGAACCTTGCAGCTTATGTGCAGACATGGCCTTTCCTATGAAGGTGGAGTAGATCATCTCTCCTGCTTGCTTGTGGAATTCTATCTGGTCAATAGGATGAACATCCCTGGCCAGCACCTCAAAGTCTGTTTTTTTGTAGTCAGCTGGTCTCTTTGACTGCTGGATAGTTGGCTGCATGAAGGACACCTGCATTTTTCCTACTTTGATGTCAAAAGCTGACATCAACCTACTTTGATTTGTTGGTGTATGCTTGAAGTACTAAGCATAGGTTTTAGGCTTAAACTTTTGATTTCTCAATTTGATTTCCTTATATCTGTCCTTGATGTCTTTTTCTCTATCTGTTGGCCTGGTGAAAGAAGAAACCTCAACACTGAGCTGTCTCTCAATCAGTTGAGTGTTAGATGTTGAAGGTTGTTGTGTTTCTCCTGAAGCAGTTGTGCCTTTTCTTCTTTCCACCATTGTATCAGTGTCAGTGATTTCCATTGATTCAATGGTTTCTTCATGTTCAGTTACAGGATTCAACTTGAGCCTTTTCCTGAGCTCAAACTACTCATCTATGGTTTCCATAGCAGAACTCGAACCCTCCTCCCTGTTTCTCTTTGGGTATCTCTCCTCATTTTCTGGGGTTTGTAAAATAGGAGGAATATTCATGGTTTCCCCTAGTTCTGGAAACTGCAAGAAAGAACTTTCATCAATTTGTTTCTCTACATCAATCAGTGTATTTTCTACATCCACTACTGTGTTATCCATATCAATTAGACTATTTTCCAACCATTATGATTGGTTGGAAAACCTCTCAATATCTGGTCTAGGATGGTGGACGAAAGGTTCCAATTTGACCTTGATTCTCAGCTTATTTATGACTCCATAAGGGTCATACTACCACATAAATTTGTTTTTGAACTTCATTTGCTATAACATCTTGTCTGCCTCTAGTCCAGCTTCTATGTTATTACAAATTAAGGGACCCAATTGATTTTTTATTTTGAATTGGGTTTTCTTCTTAGCCGCTAGGAAGTTGAATTCATCAGAATTGATGATCTGCCTAAAATATTCTAATGCAAATATCCTCATAGGGAGGTATTTGGGCAATTTGTAAGGGGCAAGTTGGCATCCATAAATTCTAATCTCTGTGTGGTTCTAGTACAAATACCAGTCTCCCACCTTGTTGTTCTTGGCCAACTATAAGACCCTCTTGATCTCTTGGTTGATTCTAGGTTGAGGACTACTAGTTAGCATGCTCATGACTGGATGGACAAATGAATCAATGAAGTCCTTATAGGTGAATGCAATGGAGTATTTCTAGATCAAGGGTGTCCAATAAATAACTGACCTTGGATTTCCTTTGGTATCCATCTTCCAGATGCTGACAGGGAATTTATTTGATTGATAATATAAAAACATGTGAAATAATACAGAAGAATACTTGAAAACTCTCTCAGTTGGTAGTCTAGTGCACTGTTCATGCATCATGTCTGCAATGAACTGAGCATAGTTATAAATAATGGCAAGAGGCTTGCCTGGCCTAAATATGGAGAGAAAGGCCAGGACAACCTCATCGACATGCTCATCTATGGTATATCCCAAGATGTAAGAGAGCATGGTAATAATCTGTCTGCCCCTTTTTGAAAAAATGGTGGCAGCATAAGGGGGACTATCATGGGAGTATGGCATTCCCTATGATGAAAGTTTTGAGAATTTGGGCTATTTTGGCCAGGTCTAACTTGACATATAGGTCTAGAAAGCCTCCAATATATAGTTGTGTCTCATTAGGGCTTGGTTGGACCTAAAACATTTGGTTGATATATTCTACAGTAATGGTAAATAACACTTGTTGGTTAGGGGTGACAACAACTCTTTGGCTAGGAATGTAGCAAGCATGACAGAAATGGATGATGTCTAGGAATGGGTGTACTTCTGGAAACAAATATTTGGGAAAATTAGATTCCCAAAGGTGGATGTCATCATTCTGGTTTAAGAATCTGTCCTTACTCTAGCAATGGAGCTTTAGAAGGTAAGCAGGGGAAGCAGTATCCTTTATTTGAAAATCTTTGTCTGCTAATGCAAGGTGGTTGATGTCCAGGTGAGGATTTTGTAGAGGTCTCACATCCAGGGAGGTTTGGGAATCCATAACTAGGTTTAGAGATACGAATTAGGCTGGTAGATGTTCTAGAAGTGAGGTTTTAGGAGTTTCTGGTACAATGAGTGAGCAATTACAAACTGTAAAAGGAGGGTTTGGGGTATACAAATAAGCTTGTCTTCAATTTAGACAAATTTCTTAATTTATTTCAATTAATTAAGCTTTCAATTAGACTGCATTTTCAAATTCAAGGGTCATTCTGGTTTTCCCAAGAATACCTGGAAATTGGTGGTCTGGCTTGCAAACTAGGTTCAATGGTGAATGCAGAGGGTATAGTGGCTTCAACTGTGAACTGGTTGTTTGAATTGGGTGCGTGGAGCTTCTTCAGGTAGCAAACGATGGTCAATTCGGTTGTTTTTAGATTTATGGTGTCGTAAATGGCTTGAGCAACAGTTACAGTGAAAAACAAGGGAAAAGAGCAAATTGGGGTTTTTTCGGCTTTTTAACTAGTAACGGTCACATTTTGGCACAGAAAATAGAAATGAACAGTGGACAATTTTTTGGCTTGGGCAGTGAGGTGGTTTTATGGGCCATCACACTGCTTTTGGAGGGCAGGCGATATTTTTTGCGAACACGCGATCTAGCCTGGGGCCACCACGTAGCAGAATAGTGCCCAGGCAGAACCGCGAATCTCACGTGCTCTTGGGCTACTATCGGTCGGACGGTGAACCCACGCGATATGGATGCGCACCATCGGATTTGGGAGTAGGAGATCAGATGGATGTCGCGTGGTTAAGCTGCACGGAGGGAATCAGGAAAGGGATTTGTGGGGCCCGAGGTTTAATTACAGTAAATTGTAATTAATTAGTGTATAAGATCAGGATTAAATATAAGAAACGATTTAATAAAGTGGGACCAGGGGTTATGTGGCAGGGTTTTTTAACCCATACCCCTTGCTTTCACACATTTCCTTAGTAATTACCCTTCAAATATCACCCCCTACCCAAAACCCCTTTTCCCTAGTGTGAAACCCATTTCCCATTGCAAATATTACCTCCCCCCTTATTAATTTCCCTATTTCCCTTCAAAAACCCATAAAAACCCCCTTATCCTAAGTTTTTATCCCCCCACATTATTAAATTAATTTCCCCGACAAACCCTTTTTTAACCCACCAACCCTTGGTACCGTTAGAAAACCCTGCCACATAGCCCCTCGTCCCACTTTATTAACCTGCTGCTTATATTTAATCCCAACCTTATACACTAATTAATTACAATTTGTTGTAATTAAACCTTGGGCCCCACAAATCCCTTTCCTGATTCCCTCCGTGCAGCTTAACCATGCGACAACCATCCAATCTCCTACCCCCAGATCCAAAGGTGTGCATCCATATCGTGTATGTTCACCGTCTGACCGATAGCAGACCGAGAGCACGTGAGATTCACAGTTTTTCCTAGGCACTATTCTGCTACATGGTGGCCCCAAGCTAGATAGCGTGCTCACGAAAAATACTGCCTACCCTCCAAAAGCAGTGCGATGGCCCAGAAAACCACCTCCCCATCCAAGCCAAAAAACTACCCACTGTTCATTTATATTTTTCGCACAAAATTGTGACTATTACCCGTTAGAAAGTCGGAAAGGCCCCAATTTACTCTTTTTGCTCGTTTTTCACTGTAACCACTGCTCAAGCCATTTGTGACACCCTGAACCTGAAAACAATTGAATTGACCACCCCTTGCTGCCTGAAGAAGCTTCAGACACCCAATTCAAGCATCCAGTTCATAGTTGAAGCCACTGTACCCTCTGCATTCACCATTGAACCCAGTTTGCAAGCCAAACCGCCAATTTCCAGGTATTCTTGGGAAAACCAGAACGACCCTTCAATTTGAAAATGCACAGTCTAATTGAAAGCTTAATTAATTGAAATAAATTAAGAAATTTGCCTAAATTGAAGACAAGCTTATTTGTATACCCCAAACCCTCCTTTTACAGTTTGTAATTTCTCACTCACTGTACCAGAAACTCCTAAAACCTCACTTCTAGAACCTCTACAAGCCTAATTCATATCTCTAAACCCAGTTATGGCTTCCCAAACCTCCCTAGATGTGAGACCTCTGCAAACTCCTCACCTGGACATCGAACACCTTGCATTAGCAGATAAATATTTTCAAATAAAGGATGTTGCTTCCCCTGCTTACCTTCTAAAGCTCAACTGTTGGAGTAAGGACATATTCTTAAACTAGAATGATGACATCCACCTTTGGGAATCTAATGTTCCCAAATATTTGTTTCCAGAAGTACACCCATTCCTAGACATCATCCATTTCTGTCATGCCTGCTACATTCCTAGCCAAAGAGCTGTTGTCACCCCTAACCAACAAGTGTTATTTACCATCACTGCAGAATCTATCAACCAAATGCTTCAGGTCCAACCAAGCCCTAATGAGACCCACTTTCTATTGGAGACTTGCTAGACCTATATGTCAAGTTAGACCTCGCCAATATAGTCCAAATTTTCAAAACTTTCATCATAGAGGAATGCCATACTCCCACGGATAGTCCCCCTGATGTTGCCACCATTTTTTCAGAAAGGGGCAAAAATATTATTACCATGCTCTCTTGCATCTTACGATATACCACAGATGAGCATGTGGATGAGGTTGTCCTGACCTTTCTTTCCATATTTAGCTCAAGCAAGCCTCATACCATTATTTATAACTATGCTCAGTTCATTACAAACAGGATGCATGAACAGTTCACCAGACTACCAACTGAGAGAGTTTTCAAGTATTCTTCTGTATTATTTCACATGTTTTTATATTATCAATCAGATAAATTCCCTGTCAGCATCCAGAAGTTGGATACTAAAGGAAATCCAAGGTCAGTTATTTATTGGACACACTTGATCTTGAAATACTCCACTACATTCGCCTATAAGGACTTCATCGATTCACTTGTCCATCCAGCCATGAACATGCTAACCAGTAGTCCTCAACCCAGAATTAGCCAAGAGATCAAAAGGGTCTTATAGTTAGCCAAGAACAAGAAGGTGGGAGACTGGTATCTGTACTAGAACCACATAGAGATTCAAATTTATGGATGCCAACTTTCCCCTTACAAACTACCCAAATATCTCCCTATGAGGATATTTGAAATAGAATATTTTAGGCAGATCATCAATTTTGATGAAGTCAACTTCCTAGCAGCTAGGTTGAAAATCCAATTCAAAATGAAAAATCAATTGGGCCCCTTCATTTGTAATGACATAGAAGCTGGACCAGAGGCAGACAATATGTTACAACAAATGAAGTTCAAAAACAACCTTATGTGGAATTATGACCCTTATGGAGTCATAAATAAGTTGAGAATCAAGGTCGAATTGGGACCCTTCATCCACCATCCTAGATTGGATATTGAGAGGTTTGCCAACTAATGAGAATGGATGGAAAACACTCTAATTGACATGGATAACACAGCAATGGATGTAGAAAATTCATTGATTGATGTAGAGAAACAAACTGATGAAAGTTCTTTCCTGCAGGTTCCAGAACTATGAGAACCCATGAATATTCTTCCTGTTTTACAGACCCCAACAAATGAGGAGAGAAACCTAAAGAGAAACAGGGAGGAGGGTTCTAGTTCTGCTATGGAAACCACAGATGAGTAGTTTGACCTCAAGAAAAGGCCCAAGCTGAATCTTGTAACTGAACAAGATGAAATTATTAAATCAGTGGAAATCACTGACACTGGTACAATGGTGGAAAGAAGAAAAGGCATAGCTGCTTATGGAGAAACACAACAACCTTCAACATCTAACACTCAACTTATTGAGAGACAGCTCAATGTTGAGGTTTCTTCTTTCACTAGGCCAGCAGATAGAGAAAAAGACATCAAGGACAGATACAAGGAAATCAAATTGAGAAATGAAAAGTTGAAGACTGAAACCTATGCTTAGTACTTCAAGCATACACCAGCAAATAAAAGCAGGTTGATGTCAGGTTTTGACATCAGAGGAGAAAAAATGTAGGTGTCCTTCATGCAACCAACTGTCCAGCAGCCAAATACATCAGCTGACTATTCATAGGCTTTGAGGTGTTGGCCAGGGATATTCATCCTATTGACTAGATATAATTCCACAAGCAGGTAAGAGAGATGATCTATTCCACCTTGACAAGAAAGGCCATGGATGCGCATAAGCTGGAGGGTTCAATAGAAAACATTACATCCCAATACAAATTGGAAAAGGCCTCCTCACAGGCTAAGGACAACAGGATCAAGTCATTGGAGGACTTGGTAACTGAGCTGGGACATGATCCCAATGACATCAAGGCTGCTGAAAAGTTGATCAAGAAGAAGAATGAGGACATTGCAGCTCTCAGCAAACAACTAAAACTTCCTCATTTAGAGCACCCACAGACAAAATAGGTACAGGAGAGCCAAACACATCAGTTGGAGATGATGGACCTGGTTCTACAATTAAATGATCAATTGAAGGAAATGGAAAAGGAGTTAGATAGCTTGATACAGTTAAAACAAGCTAGTCTTGAGACTGCCCCTGCCACTATTATCCCAACAGTTACTACTATAGTACCTTCCACTTTGGCAGCATCATTAGCTCCTACAGCTCCAATGGCTACAACACTGCTAGCTTCTACAATGTCTACATCAGCAACAAGGTCAACAACAACAGGGTCAATAGGTGATGAGGCTAGCAAATTGGTCAAGGAAATGGAAGACATGTCCATTCATACCACAAAAATGAACAAGCTCAAAGCAAAGGTGACTAGTCTAGAGACTGACTATAAGCTTGCACAGATTATGCACAAAGAACAAGTGTAGAAATAAACCAAGATGAATGAAAGAATAAGAAATTTGGAGAAGGAATTGACTTTAAAGGAACCCCTTGGATAGGCTAAGGAACAATTATGGGCCAATATCATTGACTCTTTCAATGATATTTGGCCATCCATTCAAGTAATTTTTGAGCAAATTGACTTGGTGAAAGAGGCTACAGAAGCCATACAGAGAGTGAAAACAGAATTGGGAGATATGCCAGAGGAAGCAACAAGGATCATTCACTTCCTTAACTCGAGAAATAAGTATGAATTGCAGGAATTAGAGATACCTGACAGGATAGGTACAATACTTGAAGTAAACAGGGTCCTCACCAAGAGGAATTTAATGCTAAACTTTGAATATAAGTGCCAAACCATGCACCTGCCTATAGAAAAGTTCATGGTTAAATTTGATGTTTTGAGGCAAAACGGTCTTCCCAATCCCTTGGTAATAAATGATAAGTTAATGCCACAAGAGGACTACAATAGAATAATTAGAAAAGTGGCCAGGGATCAAGTGAACACTTCATCTATGAAGGGGATGCCAACTTGAAAGGTCTTATACCAAACTTTTGAGAACTTGTTTTACCTCCAGCATGAGGTAAAACACCTTTTTGTGAATAAGCCCACTTTTGCTAAGTACACGGAGGCAGATGATGTTGGGTTGTGTTATTCTTTCCACGACTAGCCTACGTGGTGAACCGGGGGGTTAGAGCCCCCCCTTCGTTGTGTTTATTACGCAACGGGGGGGTCATAGGGGGGGAGGCAACCCCCTTATCCGGGGGGTTTGAGGGGGGCAGGTAGCCCCCCTCTACGGGGTCCAGGGCAGTGCCCAGGGAAAAAAATTTTTGGACCCTATATTAGGTTGGTTGGGCCTACCTATGGTTTCGTGGATGATTTTCACACATGGTTTTGGACAAAATGGTTTTGGACACGATGATTTTTAGTCCATGGTATTGGATGCTTCGACACGTATAAATATGTATTGTAACATTGAAAGGAAAATAATGAAAAATCAAGCTTGTAGTCTCGATTTTGGGATCCAGGGGAAAATATCTGATTATATGTGTTTTATGTGTTATGCTCTCGCATTATTTATTTTCTATGTTTTAGAATTTGTATGCAAGTAATTTCTGTACGGGGTTAAAACCTACATTTGGTATCGGAGCTGTTTTGGCTTCAAGGGGACAACTTTGTTGCTGAGGGGTTTCTCTCAGGCCTGTGGTAGACCTCGTTCAATGGGAGATCTGCAGGATCGATTCTGGTGGTGAAAGAAGATGGCGAGCAGCGGAAAGATAGAGATCCAGAAATGTAATTGTTAGAGTTTTGAGTTGTGGAAACTCAAGATGGAGGATTTGTTGGTGGATAAAGATCAGTGGACTATGGTAGATTCGGGTACTAAACCAACGGGAGTGTCTCATGAAGAATGGAAGAAGTTGGATCGGAAGGCAAAGAGCACAATACGATTGTGTGTCTCAGATTCAATATTGTTGAATGTATCAGGGGAAGCTACGGTGAAGGCTTTGTGGGATAAGTTAGGGACTTTGTACCAATCTAAGTCTCTGGTGAATAAATTGTTCCTACGGAAAAGTTGTATAACCTGAGGATGAAAGACAGAGACTTGTTGACAGAGCATATAAATGTGTTTAATACTGTGGTCAGTCAATTATCGTCTGTTGACATTAAAATTTTAGATGAATATAAGTGCATTAGTTTGTTGTGTTCTCTACCAGATTCGTGGGATAGTCTGGTTATTGCAATAGGTAGCAATGCAACTGCCTTGCAGTTTGATGAAATAGTCTCATCCTTGTTGACAAAGGAGATGAAATGGAAAAATATGGAGAGCTAGAATGGTGATGCCTTGTCTATATGAGGACGGTCCCAAAATAGAAACAAAAATAAGTCATCGAGTGAGAGATCTAAATCTAGAGGGAGATCTAAATCTCCAGGAAAATCTATAAAGGTGGTGTGTTGTAAATGCGGAAAGGAAGGGCTTACAAAAGGGACTGTAAATCTAAAGCTCCTGACAAAGGAAAGGGATCTGATGATGCTCCTTCTTTAGAGGTGAAAACCACCTCAGATGAAGGTGGGGATGTGTACTTAGCTTCTTCAAGTACACATGTAGATCACGAGGCATGGTTGTTTGACTTAGGTGCATTCTTTCACTTCACTCCCCATAGAGAGTGGTTCTGTGAGTATGAGAAATACGATGGTGGTGATGTCTTCTTAGGGGATGATAGGAAGGCTAGAATCATTGTTCGTGGAAAAGTAAAGTTGAAGTTGCAAGGTGGAAGGGTTAGAACACTTCCGAGTGTTCTACATATTCCTGCATTGGCCAGAAATATGATTTCTGTAGGCAAGATGGATGATGTAGGTGTCAAAACAACGTTTGAGAAGGATAACTGCAAGATGGTTCATGGAGCACTGGTATTGATGCAGGGAGTTCATATTGGAACTCTGTACAAGCTGCAAGGTAGCACTGTTGTTGATGGGTGCAATAGTTATGTGGTTCCTGAAAGTGGAGCAGAAAATCTAGTGGTCTCTGGAGAGAAAACCATGTTGTGGCATTAAAAGCTTGGAAATATTGGAGAGAAGGACCTTCGAATACTTCATGGTAAAGGTATGGTAGAAGGTATGAGTAATAGCTCTCTAGATTTTGATTTATGTGAAAATTGTGTATATGGGAAGCAGAATCGGGTGAGTTTCCCCTCTGGTGGTAAGAGGGTGAAACATATATTAGAGCTTGTGCACAGTGATGTCTTTGGACCTGTGAAGGTTCCATCACTAGGTAAGTCTGTGTACTATGTATCATTTATAGATGACTTCTCAAGGAATACATGGATATATTTCCTTAAGAAGAAATCTGAAGTCTTTGACAGGTTTAAAGAGTTTAAGGCTCTAGTGGAAAACCAGACATAGAAGAAGATAAAGGTGCTAAGGACAGATAACGGTGGAGAGTTTTGTAGTAAGGAATTTGAAGAATTATGTAAGAAGTGTGGTATAGCATGATAGAAGACTACTCCATATACACCTCAGCAAAATGGAGTTGCAGAAATAATGAACAAGACATTGATGGAAAGGGCAAGAAGCATGCTCAGTGGTGCTGGGTTAGGACAGGAATTCTGGGCAGAGGTTGTTGGGTCCCTATAGTACTAGTGATTACCCCATTACTATTGTAGTTATACCCCTTATTTATATTTTTGTGCCCCTATTACCCCCATATTGTTATTTCTGTGCTCCATAGAATCCCTCTATTGTTACTTTTGTGGCTTTATATTATTATTGTTAGGTCGGCTGGATTATATTGTGACTCCTTAGACTCCTATATATAGAAAGGAGGTTTGTCATTTGTATCATTCAAGAATTGTTCATTTATGTAATGTAAAGGAGGTTGCCCCCTCGAAGAGGCTGAATTCTAAGGCGTTGATCTATCTTTTCTATCTTTTCTTGAGCTGGTTTCATAACATTTGGTATCAGAGCTTTGGATTCTAGGGTTTCGCTGCTCCAAACAGGTCATCGTGGAATTTTCACTATAACTTTTTTCTCTGATGTTTCAGAAGTCGCAAAAAAAACCCATTTGAGAAGAAATCGTGCTGAACCTTGGGTCCGAATTTCAGAGATTTTCACGTGATATTTGCGGAGATATGATCTGAGGAAGTTGCTCTTTTTGCAGACTCCTGAATTACATTCAAAACAGGTGACCTCAGGAAAATTGTCATAACTTTCTCTCTGGGGATCGGATTGAAATTTCATAAGAAGGTACAGAAAGAGGATGGACTGTAGTTTCTTGTGTGTGTGTTTTAGATTCAAAGGTTGAAACAGTGAGTCGTGGCACGTCGTACAAGTTCGCTCTGCTGAACCAGTCTAAAAGAAAGTCACTGTGGGAGATTTCACATAACTTTTCCTTGGAGAATCCAATTTGGCTCAGACTTGTGGTATTGGAAAGAGGACGCAGAAGGCTACTACAGGTAGCAATTTTAGAACTGGATGATCCAAAATTACAGAGACACATCAGATTCAATATCAGGCTTCTATAAAGTGAAAAAAGGTGTGTAGTTTTTTTTTTAATTTTTGTGTAAGCTTGGTTTAACGGAATTCAAAGGGCATAGTAAAGCATTATTATCGGTAACTGATGCCCTGAGGAAAGAAAATTCAAACACCTAGTAAGGAACCTGAAAGCTCTAGCATGACTCATGAAGAAGAGGAAGAAATGCTACATGATATATCAAAATTACAAGAACAAGTGCAACAAATGTCACGCTCACAAAAGCTAACAGAAGCTAAGATAAGTGGCGTGGAATCTAAGGTAAATGGCGTGGAATCTAAGATAAAGGGCATGGAAGCTAAGATGGATGATTTGAAGATATATTTGAAGACAGGCATGGAAGAATTGAAGAAGTTGCTACAAGAAAGGGTCACTAATGGTGAAAAGGTAGTAAAGGAAACTCATGATGAGAACAAAAGAAATGTTAATCATGATTCCATAGACGCTAATGTGGGATCGAAGAATCACCATATTCCAAAAATCGATATGAGAAAGTTTGATGGCAAGGATCCCACCACATGGATATTACAGATGGAGCAATTCTTCGATCTCAATAATGTGCAAAACGCACAAAAGGTACGTATGGCAACTGTATATTTAGAACCAAATCAGTTTGTATGGTATCAATGGCTTTGCTCTCGTAAACAATTTATCACTTGGGCAATTTTACAGAAGAATTGATAGCACATTATGAAGATACAAAAAGTAACACTTTTTTTAGACAATCGGTAAGTCTCAAACAAAAGGGTTCAGTAATGGAGCACATTGAGGAGTTCCAAAAATTGAACATAAGGGTAAAAGATATTCCAGAGGAGCATAGAATTGATGTGTTCATAGGGTCTTTAAAGGATAATATCCAACATGATGTTTGCCTTTGGGAACCTGATTCATTAGAGAAGGCATTCAGGTTAGCAAGAAAAATGGAAAGCAAAATTATGGCAATCAGGAATCATACCACTCACAACTATAAAGACGGAAGTGTTGTTGCCCCTAGTCTTCCACAACCTATAAGGTTGACACCACAACAATTGGAAGAAAAAAGAGCAAAAGGGCTTTGTTACAGTTGTGATAGCAAATACACTAAAGGTAATAAGTGTGTTGAGAAGAAATTATTCTACATAGATTGTGAAGAGGAAGAAGAAAAGGAGCAAGAAAGGTCAAAAGAAGAAGATATACTCCAGGAACAAAGCCTAGATGAAGAACAAATAAATCCGACCATATCTTGTAATGCATTGGCAGGAATTACCACTCCTCAAACCATCAAGATAGAAGGAAAAATCAAGAAGAAAAAGGTAATAGTGTTGATTGATTCAGGAAGCAGCCACAATTTTATTCATTGTAGGGTAGCAAAAGAATTGAATTGCTTCCTATATCCAGCACCAGAGTGTCAAGTGATGATTGCAAATGGAGGAACAATAAATTGCTCTAGAAAGTGCCATAATATCAAGCTATCCAGGGGAGAATATGTATTGACTAGCCCAATGCTTTCCATTCCAATGGGAGGTGTTGATGTTGTACTAGGAGTCCAATGGCTACAATCCTTGGGTACAATAGCTTTTAATTTTCGAGAACTTTTCATCAAATTTTCTAGGGAAGGAAAGGAAGTTGAATTAAGGGGTATTACAGGGAAACCAGGAAAGATAATCAGCTCTAATAGCATGACAAAGCTTCTAAAAAATGAGCAAAGAGGTGTAATTGCACAATTATGTTCACTAGATGTTTCCACATTGGAATCATCTATTTCTCCAGATCTCCAAAAAGTCTTGGACAATCATTCCAAGGTATTTGAGACTCCAAAAGGTCTCCCACCTATGCGTAGTCATGATCATGCTATTCATCTGATTCCAAGAAGTGTTCCTCCAAACATCAGGCCGTACATATATCCCTATGTCCAAAAAAGTGAAATTGAACGTATGGTTGCAGAAATGCTAGAGGCTGGTATAATTCAACCGAGTCAAAGTTCTTTCTCAGCTCCAGTAGTATTGGTGCACAAGAAGGATGGATCATGGCGCATGTGTCCGGATTATAGAGAGCTCAACAAGCTCACTATTAAAGATAAGTTCCCCATTCCTGTTATTGATGAATTACTAGATGAATTGCATGGATCAATTTACTTCACCAAGTTGGATCTTCGTTCGGGATATCATCAAATCAGAATGAAGATTGAATACATTCCGAAAATGACATTTAGAACTCATGAGGGTCATTATGAATTTTTGGTCATGCCTTTTGCCCTTACCAATGCACCTTCAACATTTCAAGGTTTGATGAATTCAATTTTCAAACCATTCCTTAGAAAATTTGTGTTAGTATTTTTTGATGATATACTAATCTACAGCAAGTCTTGGAAGGATCATGTTGAACATGTTGATAGGGTGCTACAACTATTGGAGGAGAAACAATTATATGCAAAAAGATCCAAATGTTTCTTTGGAGTCCAGGAGGTGGAATATTTGGGTCATATTGTATCTCATGAAGGAGTTAAGGTAGACCCTAGCAAAATTAAAGCCATTAAGGAATGGAAAATCCCCACATCCATAAAGCATCTGCGAGGATTTCTTGGGTTGACAGGGTATTATCGCAAGTTTGTTAAGAATTATGGGAGAATAGCAGCACCTCTAACAACATTATTGAAGAAAGATTCATTTTCATGGACTCCGGAAGCAACAAAGGCCTTGGAACATCTTAAAGAGGCAATGTGCCAAGCACCAGTCTTAGCTACACCGGACTTCAAAAAAACCTTTATTGTGGAATGTGATGCTTCAGGAAATGGAATTGGTGTTGTTCTAATGCAAGATGAAAGACCCATTGCTTTTGAAAGTCGTCCAATCAAGGGAAAGTTTTTAAGCAAAGCTATTTATGAGAAGGAAATGTTGGCAATACTCCATGCACTTAAAAAATGGAGACCCTACCTAATGGGAAGACACTTCAAGGTAAAAGCAGATCATGATAGCCTTAAATACTTTTTAGAACAAAGATTATCTGTTAGGCCCCTATACTATTAGTATAACCCACTTATTATATTGATGTACCCATGTAGTGCCCATATTGTTACTATTGTGCCCCATAGAAGCCCACTATTGTTATTATTGTGCCCTTACATTATTATTGTTATGTCGGCTCTGATTATGTTATAACCCCTTAGACTCCTATATATAGAAAGGAGGTATTTTCATTTGTATCATCCAAGAATTGTTCATTTATGTAATGTAAAGGAGGTTTCCCCCTCGAAGACGCTGAATTCTAAGGCGTGGATCTCTCTTTTCTATCTTTTTGTGAGCTGGTTTCATAACATTTGGTATCAGAGCTTTGGATTCTAGGGTTTCACTGCTCCAAACAGGTCATCGTGGCATTTTTGCTATAACGTTTTTTCTGTGATGTTTCAGAAGTCGTAAAAAAAACCCATTTGAGAAGAAATCGCACTGAACCTTCGGTCCGAATTTCAGAGCTTTTAGCATGACATTTGCGGAGATATGATCTGAGGAAGTTGGTCTTTTTGTAGACTCCTGAATTACATTCAAAACAGGTCACCTGGGGAAACTCGTCATAACTTTCTCTCTGGGGATCAGATTGAAATTTCGTAAGAAGGTACAGAAAGAGGACGGACTTTAGTTTCTTGTATGCATTTTTTAGATTCAAATATTGAAACAGTGACACGTGGCACTTCATACAATTTCGCTCTTCTGGAAAGGTCTATAATCAAGTCATCTTGGGAGATTGTGCATAACTCTTTCTTAGAGAATCCAATTTGGATTAGACTAGTGGCATTGGAAAGAGGACACAGAGGGCTATTATAGTTCACAATTTCAGAACTTAAAGATCTGAAAGTACAGAGTTACACTCGTTTCAAGGTCGAGCTCCTTAAATCAAGAAAAAGCAAGATGAGGAAGTTTGATGGCAAGGATCCGGTAAATTGGATACTTCAGATGGAGCAATATTTTGATCTACATGGTGTACAACTGTTACAAAAGGTATGTATTGCATCTTCATATTTAGAACTAGATCAAGTTTTATGGTATGAAGGGCTTTTTTCTCGTAAAAAACTTGTTACGTGGTCAATTTTCACGGAGGAAATGATAGCACATTATGAGGATACAAAGAGCAACACCTTCTTTAGAGCAACACCACAACAATTGGAAAGAGTAAAAGGGCTTTGTGACATAATGGAAAGCAAAATTATGGAAACCAGGAAGCATACCCCTCACAACTATAAAGATGGAAGTGTTGTTTCTCTCAGCCTTCCACAACCTACAAGGGTTACACCACAAAAATTGGAAGAAAAAAGAGAAAAAGGGCTTTGTTACAATTGTGATAACAAACGCACTAAAGTTCATAGGTGTGCTGAGAAGAAATTATTTTACATAGAATATGAAGAGGATGAAGAAGAGGAGGAAGAAGAGGATCAAGAAACATCAAAAGAAGAGGATATATGCCAGGACACCACCCCAGAGAAAGAAGAAATGAATCAGACCATATCTTGTAAAGCATTGGCAAGAATTACCACTCCTCAAACTCTCAAGATAGAAGGACATATCAAGAAGAAAAAGGTGCAAGAAGTGAAAGATCACATCGAGAAAGAAGAAATGAATCCAACCATATCTTGTAATTCAATGGACGAAATTACCACTCCTCAAACTATCAAGATAGAAGAACACATCAAGAAGAAAAATGTTCAAGAAGTGAAAGATCACATTGAGCATCAAGAAATGAATCCGACCATATCTTGTAAAGGACTGGAAGAAATTACCACTCCTCAAAAGATAGAAGGACATATCAAGAAGAAAAAGGTTCAAGCAGAGAAAGATCACATCGAGCATCAACAACAAGTTCTCCAACTTTTAAAGGATAACGCCACTTCGATACAAAATCAAATGAAACAACACGTAAATCAACATCGTAGTGAAAAATGTTTTGATGTAGGTGATTGGGTATTTTTACTGCTACATCTCAAGCAAGCTATTTATGAGAAGGAAATGTTGGCAATACTACATGCACTTAAAAAATGGCGACCTTACCGAATGGGAAGACTCTTCAAGGATGAGGATGTGGAAGCATTGTTTTGTGCTATTTATATTATCCAACCAGATTGGATAAACGAAGCAAGGGATGAATGGAAGAAGGACGAAGAAGTATGGCCACTTATTCAAAAGTTGCAAAAGATCCCAATTCAAGCAATATTGCCAGAAATTGAAGAGGAAGGAAAATCATATTGGAACCTGGAGCAGTCACAGAAACAAGAACCCGACAGCTACGAAATTGATCAATTTCAGAGTATCTCATCAAGTGGAAGAACTTACTCGCTGAATATTCCACATGGGAGGACAAGAATTTTATACAGAAGCATCAAGAACTACTCAAGCGTTGAGGACAACGCTTTTTGAAGGAGAGGGGCATGTTAGGCCCCTATACTATTAGTATAACCCACTTATTATATTGATGTACCCATGTAGTGCCCATATTGTTACTATTGTGCCCCATAGAAGCCCACTATTGTTATTATTGTGCCCTTACATTATTATTGTTATGTCGGCTCTGGTTATGTTATAACCCCTTAGACTCCTATATATAGAAAGGAGGTATTTTCATTTGTATCATCCAAGAATTGTTCATTTATGTAATGTAAAGGAGGTTGCCCCCTCGAAGAGGCTGAATTCTAAGGCGTGGATCTCTCTTTTCTATCTTTTTGTGAGCTAGTTTCATAACATTATCCTCTGAAGAGCAACAAAAGTGGGTCACAAAGATGTTGGGTTATGACTTTGAAATCATCTACAAAAAAGGGAAGCAAAATGTGGTGGCAGATGCACTCTCAAGAAAGGATGAGGATGTGGAAGCATTGTCGTGTGCCATTTCTATTATCCAACCAGATTGGATAAACAAAGCAAGGGAGGAATGGAAGAATGACGAAGAAGTGTGGGCACTTATTCGAAAGCTACAACAAGATTCCAGTACTTCTGATACATTTAGCTGGCAAAATGATTCGTTATGGTACAAAGATCGCTTATACCTCTGTAAGAATTCCCAGCTAAAACAAAAGATTCTTATGGAATTGCACGCTTCTCCCTTAGGAGGGCACTCAGGATTTTTGAAAACTTACCACAGGGTTAAGAAGGAATTTTTTTGGGATGGCCTTAAATCAGATATTCAAAAGTTTGTGGCGGAATGTTTGGTTTGCCAGCAAAATAAAGTTGAAACAATTAAGACACCAGGTCTATTACAACCTTTATCCATTCCAAGCCAACGTTGGGAGGAGGTTTCAATGGATTTTATCACAGGCTTACCCAAGTCTGAGGGAAAGAGTGTCATCATGGTGGTAGTTGACAGACTTACCAAGTATGCACACTTTTGTGCATTATCACATCCATTTAAAGCCAGTACAGTTTCTATTGCATTTATGGAAACAGTTCAAAAGCTACATGGAAACCCAAGGATTATTGTAAGTGACAGAGATCCCATTTTCACTGGAAATTTTTGGACATAATTATTTTCTTGTCTTGGTACTCAGTTAGCTCATAGCTCATCTTATCATCCTCAATCTGATGGGCAAACTGAGATAGTAAACAAATGTTTGGAAGGATATCTTCGTTGCTTTGTATCTGATAAACAGACACAATGGGTCAAATGGTTGCCTCTGGCTGAATGGTGGTATAACACTTCCTTCCATATAGCAACAAAAATGACCCCATTTATGGCACTTTATGGGTATCAACCACCATCCATCACATCATATTTAGGAGAAAATTCTAAGGTTCAAGCAGTGGAACATCACATCGAACATCAACAACAAGTCCTCCAACTCTTAAAGGATAACCTTTGTTGGCACAAAATAGAATGAAACAACAGGCAGATCAACATCGTAGTGAAAGAAGTTTTGATGTAGGTGATTGGGTATTCCTACGGCTACAACCATATAAGCAGATGTCCCTAAAGCAAGCTAAGAAGGATAATAAATTATCACCAAAGTATTATGGTCGTACAAGGTGTTGCAAAAGATCGGTACTATGGCATACAAATTGGAGCTTCCTGTAGCTTCTCGATTGCACCCAGTTTTCCATGTTTCATGTTTAAAGAAGGTTATAGGTGACAAGCTCCCAATTCAAACAATATTGCCAGAACTTGAGGAGGAAGGAAAAATTATATTGGAACCGGAAGCAGTCACAGAAACAAGAACTCGACAGCTACGAAATCGATCAATTTCAGAGTATCTTATCAAGTGGAAGAACTTATCCGCTGAAGATTCCACATGGGAGGATGAGAATTTTATGCAGAAGTATCCAGAACTACTCAAGTGTTGAGGACAACACTTTTTTGAAGGAGAGGGGCATGTTGGGTCCCTATAATACTAGTGATTACCCCATTACTATTGTATTTATACCCCTTATTTACATTGTTGTGCCCCTATTACCCCCATATTGTTATTTATGTGCCCCATAGAATCCCTCTATTGTTACTTTTGTGGCTTTATATTATTATTGTTAGGTCGGCTAGATTATATTGTGACTCCTTAGACTCCTATATATAGAAAGGAGGTTTTGTCATTTGTATCATTCAAGAATTGTTCATTTATGTAATGTAAAGGAGGTTGCCCCCTCGAAGAGGCTAAATTTTAAGGCGTTGATCTATATTTTCTATCTTTTCTTTAGCTGGTTTCATAACAGAGGCAGTGGAGACAACATGTTACCTGGTCAACAAATCACCCTCATCAGCGTTGGAGAATAAGACTCCACAAGAGGTATGGAATGGTAAGAAACCATCTCTTTCACATCTAAGGGTATTTGGATGTGATGCATATGTACATGTTCCAAAGGAAAAACGAACCAAGTTGGATAGTAAATCTGAAAAGTGCATCTTTATTGGGTATAAGGTGGTTTAAATGGTTATAAGCTTTGGAACCTAGTAACAAGGAAGGTTGTGTACAACCGAGATGTGGTGTTTAGAGAGGTGAAAGATGTTATTAAACATGAAGTCCAACCAAAGGAACATGAGAAGATAGAGTTTGAGCTAAAGGAGGAAGAATCAAACTCTATAGGAGAGGAGGAATCAGAAGATGAAGAGCCACAAATTCCGGGTGTGATAAGATCAGTTCGAGAAAGAAGGCAACCATAAAGGTATAGTCCATCCGCTCTCTGTTCAAATTTTGCTTTATCTATTACTGATGATGATCCCAGAACTGTGAAGGAAGCAGTAGATTCAGAGGATGGAAAACTCTGGAAAGAGGCCATGGTTGATGAAATGGCATCTTTGTACAAAAATGAGGCTTGGGATCTGGTGGAGTTGCCGGCTAGAAGGAAACCCATTGGCAAAAAATGGGTGTTCAAGAAGAATACAAATGCATAAGGAAACATGGAGAAATACAAAGCTCGGTTGGTAGCAAAAGGTTATTCTCAAGTGCCGGGAATTGATTTTGGTGATATTTTTTATCCTGTTGCCAAGGTAGCTTCTATTAGATTACTTTTATCTGTTGTTTCTACTTTTGATTTTGAGGTAGAACAGATGGATATGAAGACAAAATTTCTTCATGGGGATCTAGAAGGGGAGATCTACATGAAGCAACTTGAAGGCTTCACGGTGAAGGGTAAGAAAGAACTGGTATGCAAGTTAAAGAAGTCTCTATATGGGTTAAAACAGTCACCAAGAATGTGGTATCATAAATTTGATACATTTATACGGGGACTTGGCTTCACCAGAAGCAAACCAGATCACTGTGTGTATTTTAAATTAATTGGTGACCGTATTATTTATCTGATCTTGTATGTGGATGATATGTTGCTGGTTAGAAATGACAAAGAAATTATCCAGGATTTGAAGACCGAATTATCCTCCAAATTCGACATGAAAGATCTTGGTGCTGAAAACTATATTTTGGGCATGGAAATTAAAAGAGATCAGGCAAAGAGGAAGCTCTGGTTAAACCAGAGGAAGTATGTCGAGACAATATTGCAGAGGTTTAATATGCAGGATAGTGAACTAGTGAAGGTTCCTATTCTTGTAGGTGTAAAGTTATCTGCTGAATAGTGTCCCAAGACACAAGAAGAGGAAGAGGATATGTCTCGTGTTCCATATGCAAGTGCAATCGATAGCCAGATGTATGTGATGGTCTGTTCTAGACCAGAAATTGCACATGCAGTGGGAGTATTGAGCAGGTTTATGTCAAAACCAGGGAAGGAGCATTGGACAATAATGAAGCGGGTTTTCAGGTATTTCTGTGGCACTAGTGATTATGGTTTGTGCTACCAAGGAAGACTAGGACTAGACAGAGTTTTGGATAGTTTTGGCTTTGTTGATGCAGTCTGGGCTAGAGATCTAGATCAGAGAAGATCTACAAGTGGGTATGTGTTTAACCTATTTGGAGGTGCAGTTAGTTGGATGAGTAAGAAACAATCTGTAGTGGCACTATCAACTACAGAGGCATAATACATGATAGCCACTCATGCAAGCAAGGAAGTAGTTTGGTTACAGAGATTGTGTTCAAGTATGGGGCTAGTATAGGGAGCTATAAGGATAGACTGTGATAGCCAAAGTGCAATTTTCTTGGCAAAGAACCCTGCTTACCATTCAAAGACAAAGAACATTGATGTTCAGCATCACTTTGTGAGGGATATGATAGAAGACAAAAAGGTGTTGCTGGTAAAGGTGGACACTTTGAAGAATACTACAGATGCATTGACAAAATTTGTGAGCTCTGAGAAGTTCTCTTGGTGTAGAGAAACAATTGGCATTGTAGGGCTAGATAAATGACTAAGCTCTCTTGTGGCCCACTGTGGAAAGAAAACAACAAGTGGGAGAATGTTGGGTTGTGTTATTCTTTCCACGACTAGCCCACGTAGTGAACGGGGGTGTTGGAGGGGGGGCGGAGCCCCCCCTTCATTGTGCCGATTGTGCAGTGGGGGGCAGGTAGCCCCCCTCTATGGGGTCTGAGGCAGCGGCCCGGGAATTTTTTTTTTGGACCCTATATTAGGTTGGGCGGACCTACCGATGGTTTTGTGCATGATTTTACCACATGGTTTTGGACACGATGGTTTTCAGTCCATGGTTTGGATACGATGGTTTTCGGTCCATGGTATTGGATGCTTTGACATGTATAAATATGTATTGTAACATTGAAAGGAAAATAATGAAAAATTAAGCTAGTAGTTCCGATTTTGGGATCCAAGGGAAAATCTTTTTGTATATGTGTTTTATGTGTTATGCTCTCACATTGTTTATTTTTTTTATTTTAGAATTCGTATGCAGGTAATTTCTGTACGGGGTTAAACCTACAGATGATATTTATAGGAAAATGATAAATATCCAATTACCAGATGTAGAAACATGGGAGAAATTGAATGACTTACTGTATAAATACACAGTCAAAATGTAAAAATGTACCATAAGGGTAAAAGGCACAGTAAAAGGATAATGGCAGGCCAACCAGGTAAAAGAGTATTTGGTGAAAGTGTATCACTTGAAAGGCCAGAATGAAAATAACATCCAGCATGAAAACCAACAAAGAAGAGATTAAAAGGAAAAATATCAGAGCTTAAAGACAACACAACCTAATAAATAATGACAACAAACAATAGTTCAATAGCTATCTCTATCTTCTTGCATGAAGATATTTCTTTCTCCTAGATTAATTCCTAAGACAATTTGGGATATTTCGTAAATTACTTTTGTATAAATACTTCATAATTCGAAGTATTGAGGGTGGATTTCTATACATTTGTAGAGTTATTTTGATCATAAACCTAAGGGTTATTGTACCAATGTTTCAAGTCAGCAGACTGAACAAGTAATAAAGAGATTGCATTACAGGATTCATGTGTTGAGTTGTTATAGTGAAGTATTTTCTTTGTCAATTTTTTTATTTTCTTATGTTTTTCACAAACTTGAATGTTATCTAAAGTTGAATGAATTAACTGGAAATTTATCTCAGAATTTGTTTAATTTCACTCTGTTTTGAATAGTTGATCATTTCCATGTTTTCTTCTGATATCCAGAGATGAGAATCCTTAATTGCTATCCCATCCCGATTAACCTTTTTCACTTTCTTCATAATCCAGATCTGATTGAAAATCACTTCACCATCTAGCCTTGAGATCTGAAGTAACTCTGCCATCTTGCCCTGCAGACACTATTTTTAGAACTTGATCCAGTCCTGTTTGCTTGATATTTGACCCCATAGCCCAATGGTAAAAGACATCCCTCTTTTCATCTAAGTGATCCCACCAACAAATCCAAATCAAAACCCAAGTACAATCATAACTAGCCTAAAATCAAATAACTAAAGAAAGTTAAAATATAAATAGAGATCCCTCTCTAAGCATTAGGAAGGCTAGATCCTAATCTCCAAAGTAGGTTTGTGGTTACCTCTAATCATTTCTTTCTAATCAACTCTAGAGAAATATTGGAGTGATAATAGCGTGCTTGCCAAAAATACCGCCCTCCATCCAAAAGCGATGCGATATCACTTAAAACCACCTCCCCGCCTAAACCAAAACTTCCCACTGTTCATTCAATAAATCTCGCACCAAAATGTAACCGTTATTGGTTAAAAGGCCGAAAATCCCCAATTTTCTCTGTTTGCTTGTTTTCACTGCAAACCTCTGTTAATCGATTCAGACACCTTGAACCTCTGTGCAACCAATTTTACCACCTTTTACCACCTGAAGACGTTGCAGACACCAAATTGAAGCAACAAATAGCTAATTGAAGCCTTAGTAACCTCTGCTGCTACCATAGAACCTTGTTTGTGCACCAAATCGTCATTCTCCAGGTATTCTTTGAAAGAACTAGAATGACCCTATAATTAAAAAACCTTGCTAAATTGAAGAGAAACCTACTGTGCATCCAAGCCCCTTTTTATAGATTTAAATTACCCTCCCACCATTCCAGACCTTCTGACCTTATTCCTAAAGCCACAGAAAGAGTAATTTAATTGAATAAACCAAATTATGGCTTCCTAAACCTCTCTCGATGTAAGATCTCTGCAAACCCCTCAGCTGGAGATTGACCACCTTCCATTAACTGACAGAGAATTTCAAATCAAGGACACTGCTTCCCCTGCCTACCTACTGAAACTCCACTGTTGGAGTAAAGATAAGTTTTTGAACCAAAATGATGACATTCACCTATGGGAGTCCAATTTTCCCAAGTAATTGTTCCTAGAAGTACACCTATTCCCAGAAATCATCCACTTTTGCCAAGCTTGTTATGTTCCCGGTCAAAGAGCCATAGTCACCCCTAACCAACAAGTTTTATTCACTATTACAGTAGAATCAATAAATCAAATGCTGCAGATCCATCCAAGCCCAAATGAGACCCCACTTTCCATTGAAGGTCTACTCGAACTCTATATAAAGATAGACCTTCCCAAGAAGGCTCAGATTTTTCAAATTTTCATCATAGAGGAGTGATATGAAATCACTCGTGAATGATCTCAGTTAATTAATGAAGGTATTATAGACTTATGTGCTAGGGGGTGTCTATTTTATTTTATGAAACAGATCAATAAGATTGCGAAATACATAGACACTAAAACAGTAAGAGAACACAATAAGCAAGCACATAAACATAACAAATTTAATAAGGAGTTCGCCCAATCCTCCTGGGCTACGTCTCCTGGTCTGGCCTTCAATGGTGGCCTTTCTATTGTGTCTTAAAAAGCAGAGTTTTACAACAGTGAGCTTAAATCGAGTCTCACTCAACAGATAATGACAAGTAGGGTTGTACTTGGATCCCCCAAGTCTCTAGAGTACATAGACTCCCCTTAATGAAACTCGACCTCAACTGGTCTCAGTGCTATGTGTCCAATTTTGATCCGAATTGGATCCATGAAAATTATCAAAGTGCCATGACCGTATCAAATCAGGACAGACTTCGAATTTATGAACAAGATCTATCAGGAAGACCTCTGGATAGTGGCAGTTGCAACCAACAAGGAACGACGAGGACCTCGGTCAAAGCGAGCTGACCTAGGCCCATGGAGATCGCGCAAGAGGAAAAACTGGAAGTTAGGAACTCGGGATCAGGAAACGAAGGCCATTTTTGATGTGCGATTAGTGCTTCGCTGGGAAAAACCCCTCGAGAAGGAGAGGCCCCGAGCACTCGGTTGCATGGGAATCCAAGAAATTATAGGGAAAGCGCTAAGGCGAAAGGAGGGTCCTATGCTCCCAAAACTGGCAGTATATCAGAGGCATATTGAGGCAGTAAGCGGATTTGGCAGAAAACGAGCGATTCCATTCATCGCACGACGCATGTTTGACGAATGAGAGAGAAAACTACCTCTCATCGCGGGCTAACAGTTAAGCAAGTCAACCGTGCGATAAGAGTGAACATCGTCGGATCTGGGGGCTCCAGATCTAACGGTGGAGATTGTGCCCGATGAGAAACCAGATTTGATGGGGGAATTAAGCCATGACATATAAAATTCTAAAGTCCGATTTGACTATTGAGGTGGCGGATGAATCATTTCACAACGTAACCAAAATACTAAACTATTGAGGAAGAGTTGGCGCAGTTCATGAGAAGACAAGTGGCCACTTCCTTGTGAGACATTACGCAGTGGAAACGACACAAAGGCAGGGAACTCCAAGCGAACAACAGCAGGTGATCCGAAGGGGTGGAAGAGGAAGCGAACAGTCAAGGGAAAATTGGCTTTAAGCCATGAACAGATAGAAAATAGAACAACGGAAGAACTAGAGAAGGGAACAATGGAAAAAGACGAAAGAGATAGTGAAGCAAGAGGCAGAAAAACAGAGAGTCGAGCTAACCTATAGTGTAAGGAAGCATTGAGTAGACAAAATGCTTAAGAGGTTCAAACAATCCCTGTGAGGATCTGTTGGGAATTGAGTACTACATTGGGCTCCTCCCATTAAAGACCAGAGAGGTCGAGACTTGGTAAGGAAAGATTCTGTGCACTCTAGTGGCTTGGGGAATCCAAGAACCACCCTACTAAGCATCCTCTGTTTTAGGAGACTCAAGCTGAGCTCCTCATTGTAAATCTCTACTTTAAAGATACAATAAAAGAAGGCAACCACTGAAATATGGATTAGAGATGTAGCCCTGGAGGATAGGGTGAACTCCTTATTAATTTGTTGTGTTGTTGTATTTGCTTACTGTGTTTCTCTTACTGTTTTCCATTCAAGTGTCTGTGTATTTTGCAATCTGATCGATTTGTTGCCTAAGATAACATAGACACACACCAGCACATGAGTTTGTAATACCTTCATTCATTAATTATTTAATTGAGATCAGTCACGAGTGACATTGAGATCAAGTGGTATCAGAGCTTTAGGCTGTCAAGGTTAGACAAGCTTGTGTTGGATTTAGCAGTTGAATGCTAACTAGATCAAAGCTCAAATTAGCAGAAGGAGAGTTGGTCAAAACTAATCCTAAAATTATGAGAGTCTATCCTCAGAAGAAAATGTCAGAAGAAGGTTCTATGGGGCCAGACCCTCAATTCATAGATAGTTTCCTAGCCATGAGGTCCATGGTAGAAGAAATGTATAGGGACTTTAGAAAACGCAAGGATGAAGATTCATCAGGCTCCAAACAAGACAAAGGAGAAGATGAGTCTCACTTACATGACCAATCAAAAGGCAAATGGAAAGAAGAAAGCTTTCTCACACCACCTAATAGCCCTAAACATAAAAAGAAGGCATATTTGATTAAATTAGATGTTAAATTTGATTTACCTATATATGATGGAGAGTTGAATGCGGAAAAGCTAGACAATTGGATCAGACAAATTGATGTTTATTGCAGAGTGTAGAGTATCAACTCAGAAAAGAGCAAGATTCAGCTGGCAAGCCTACACCTTGGAGGCACTACCTTGGTTTAGTGGGAAGGCAGGACCCAAGCTGACATGAAGAGACATGGTAAGACTATCTCTGTTTGGAGTGAATTTGTTTCTGCAATCAAAAAGCAGTTCTATCCATTGGCCTACTGTTATAGACATTTTTGTGCCTGGCATCACTGAGCATGAAATTTCAATAATCAAGGGATCCAAAGTCCCTAAACATGTTGTTCCTACCCCTAGAGGAACAAGTCCAAGTAACCACAGCAATTCACAAAAGTTCTCCACCTGAAAACACTCAAAACAAGGCAATTCTGGATCATGTCAACTGCTCCACTGAGCATCTGCGATGAATGTCAACTGCTCCACTGTCTACCTGCGTTGAATGTCAACTGCAAAGAAGGCTACCTGCGCTGAGCGAGTTTGGACAAGTGGCAGAGTCATTCCTCAAGGTGTCAATGCCCAGGAAGCTTCCAAAATGACACTTGGATCAGGGAATTCGACTGGTGATGAGTAAGAGGTTCCAAATCTCCAAGTGGAAGCAAGAACCTCCAAGTGGACTCAAGAACTGAAGTGGGAGAGGACACTAGTCAATTTTATACCAGCCTCAAGCTGACTCATCCTCTCTCCAATATCCCTATATATAGATCTCTCTCCATGAGGTCAAGAGAGGCTGGAATTTGGTATTTGCAAAGAATTGCTGTTGGTTTGTGGCTAGAAACATTGGGTGTGTTATGCTTTGAAAGGAGCTGAAGAAGGAATTCCATTCTGCTGGGAAAGAGATGCTGGGTTGGAGCCCTATGGGTTGTATCTCTTCCTGAATCCTATTACTTTCAATAAAGCTATCTTGATTCTTTCCTATATGCTGGTGTATTTTGTATGATTTCATTAGTATATTTGATTTACTTCTAATCCTGAATCATTTATGAATATGTATATTTGCCTTTGTATTGTGTTCTTCTCTTGTCGTAAGTAGCTGTTCTCTTGTCACAGGTAGTTGTTCTCTTGTGATCTCGTGGGATTCAAGTAGCTGTTCTCTTGATCAAGCGAGGAGGCAAGTAGCTGTGGATACACAAAGAGAAGAGGATCTAGTTTGAGGGACAACCGCAAGATAATGGTAAGTCTGCCGATCTCCTCTCTTTCATATTTCATAAAGGAAGAAATCATGATAGTTGTATTCGTTTGTTGCTAAGGCGCTGTCACACCTTAGGTGGATAGGATCGTCCTAAATAGACATTTTTCCCCACAACAAATTGGCGACTCCGCTGGGGAAGAACTTGTTTATTCATTTCATTTGTGTTTCCGTCATTTGTTTACTTCATAGACTTGACAGCAATTCTTGAACTGCATCTTTCCCGGATGCAAAGTAAAAGTTGCTGCTTTGATCCAGTATGTTGGACTTGTCTATGATCTAAACTAGATCCACAAATGATTTGATTGATCCTTGTGATAGTCTTTAGTACCCTATCAAAGCATCCCTCTGTTTATACCTTGCTTGTGTTTCTGATTTGGCCTGAAACAGTTGATTTTTGAGCATTTTGTGACCCAGAAACCAAGGGAAACGAGAGTTTCTCTCTTCAGTGCAGGCACTGTGAAGGCAGTCTACATTTCAACGCAGGTCCCGAAGGGGCTACCTGCGCTGAATGTCAAACTGACAGTGTTGGACCTGCGCTGAACCAGTGTGGCCTTGAGCAGCTGGGGTTCTTTGTCCTTTGTTGCCCTGTTTTGATCTCTGTTTTTTGCAGCCTTTAACCAGCATAGGTACTAGCCTGATAACCCTTTTCTTTGCCTGAATTCCGCCCCATTTTTGTACAAAAATATTGTGAATGTTTTTATGTGTTTGTGGCGTCATTTACAGTCTTCCTTTGCATGAGTAAAGTAGTCTTTCTGTAGCCTTTGATTCAGATCTGATTGAGAGTGATCTTAGAAGAGAGTTCATTGGCTGTTTGTTCAGATTGATTATAGTTTTACTTTTGCTTATTGGTTTGAATTTGTCTCTTTCAAAGTATCAAAACAAGTCTTTATTTTGAAAATCGCAAAGTGATTGTAATCTCTTCTACCCTTTTTGATTTCGAAGAAAGTGAACTTGTTTATTTTGATCATTGTAAAAGCAAATTCAAAGTTGTGCAAAAAGCTTTCTTTGTAGGCATTTATACTAAGAAAGTGAAAACAAACACCTGCATTGTGCATTTTGCATTTGATAGTTTGCATGTTGGATTTAGGGAAAGTGCATTAGAGTGTGCTGATTGCTCTTTGAGAAAAGATAGTCGCTCTCTTTTCCCTTAGTAGCTAGGATTTTCAAAGTTGAAAGATTGTAAAGCTTGCTTATCATCTTAGACTGCATTTAGGAATTTGTATCATACATCTCGTGGTGAACCTTGAAAGGCAAACTTTAAAAAGATCAACCTAAAATAAACTGAATGAACCTAACAACGCTTTGTAACATAACGCACAACATAGAGGTCTAGGCTAGAGACGTGTTCCGGCGTCGTTAAGCCTAGTGACTGTCGATCTCTAAGAAGGTGGGTGATTCCTCCTGAGAGACGGTAGCGCTAGTACGGATTTGTGCTCCCACGTACCGTCGCATATATATTGGGAGACCCCTATAGGTATATATCTTTTATCTTTAGGAAACCGTGTCGGCCGCCCTACTGATCGCAATGCAGTGAACACAGCATTCACGAAGATCGACCACCCGTACCGTAAAACGTATTCTGTGGTTTTGCGAAAAGTTTGGCACACCCTCTGCCTAGATCTCTAGAGCAGTTCCTTTTGGCCTTTTTCAGACTCTATAACAGAAAAAGTCCATCTGAGCATTTGTCACTTCGGGCTCGTTAAAACATCGAAGGAGACTAGAGTCATCTTTAGCTTTTTCTCGACTCTTTAAAACTGAAAAAGCAAGTTGTGTCTAAAAAGCGTCGTTAACAATTTATTTTAAACAGAACAATCACCCTTTAATCCTGCGTTGATCTTTAGGTTGAAAAGATGGAGCACACCAACCAAGGAGTTCCCTTGGGTGGAAATCCTAGTCCCTTCTCCTCTTGGGGAGATGTTGGTGCACCCCACATGGCCACATTGTCGCTTCCAGGACTGACAATTGGTCTACCAGTTTGGCTCTTTTCGACCAATGTCGTTCAGAATACCACCACTCCTGAACAGTCGAGTCAACAGTTAGATCAGACAAGAGTTGCCTCCCAGCCTTCCACTTCATCTTCCTCCCCTCCTTCCTCTTTGCTTGACGAAACTGGTCGATCAAAAAATCGGGTTCCTAAGGAGAAGAAGGAGAAGAAGAAGAAAGAAAAGAAGAAGAAGGAGCCTAAGGCGACTGGGGGCAAACAAGTGTCATCTAACAAAAATCCACACACCGCACTCGTAAGGCCTAAATCGCCATGCGTCATATGCAGGGGAGACTATTTCCATAGAGATTGTCCCTGTATCCCACGGATACTAAGAGACTGGTCACCCCGTTTGCACAATTCAGGAGCATCGACCTCCAATAACCATGTCGACTACTCACCGTCAACTAGTGGGAGTGAAGCTCCAGGACAGAATGGGAGAGTTAAATTTCCCCGCAGACTGTGTGAAGGCGATCACGCCATCCACCGTTGTCCCTTCTTAGACGAGGCAAAAAGAGTTCTGGAAGATCGTCCGATTTTACGAGAGAATCTTCCTCCTGGATATCAAAGACTCCTGCCAAGTCCCTCACTAGTTGAGAATCCGGCTGAGCCACTTAGATGGTCAGCCGAAGCACCTGTCATTGAAGAAGAACCGTCTGGATCCATGCCTGACGAAAGTCAAAAGGTTGATACGGCAGTTGACCCGGTTTTGCCTTCAGAGGCTCCATCTTCAAATGACACTACCACAGAGGAGAATACAGACGACACCGTCTAGGTTCTCTTCATCAGCACTGACTCTGATAATCAAGGGGGCAATGCCACCATTCCTTTGTCACAGGAAGGAAGTTCATCAGAGCGCTATCCGGCCGTATATTCGGTCCCACCACCAAGCAACCTGGTTGTGTCCTTTGATTGGAACCAACTAGGCAGACCCCGGTTGCCAGCCAGTGTACCATTCAGAATTATTTGTCAAATATACAGAATGGTAATGGCTGGCACTATCATTGATAAGGGGGCATCTGTGAGTATCCTTTCCTCTATTGCTTGGAAAGTTCTTGGTTCGCCGGCGCTTTTACCTGAGATGAGAAATCTATCAGGTTTTGATAAAGGAACCAGTCGACCTTTAGGGATCCTCCCCAATGTGCCCATAACATTGAAAGGGAAGACCGTTCATATGAACGTGATGGTCGTTCAAGGACCCTTGGATTATAACCTACTCCTTGGACGAGACTATATATATTGCATGGGAGCTGTAGTCTCCTCACTCTTTAGAGTAATGTGTTTTCCGCATGAAGGAAGAATGGTCAAGCTCGTGGACCAACTTTCGTTTCCCGGATCACACATCGCAAATAGTCATGTGCCATCCCTAAATGGTCTATTCACGCAAGAAGTGTCTCAACCCACGGTCCGTCTTCCTGATGAGCGCGAGTAATCCGGGAGGATATGACTGGAACCCAGGGGGCATGCATCCTGGCCTGCTTCGGCAGGGAAACTTTGGGTATAGAATAGGTTTCCGCGGGAGAATATGACTAGTCCGTACCCCGTCCGTGGATGGAAGAGGGGTTGTTCTAGAATAGGATTCTTTTGTCAAAGTTACGTGTTTGGCACCAGTCATTCACCCTTGTCTGCTTCGGTAGACATTGCCGAGGAAGTGTTTTGTTTGAAAGATTAACGAGACAATCTTTGGGTAACCTGAAAGAGGTAAGCCTCTCTCGATTTAAAACAAATGTTTTGGCGGAGGGTAAGTAGAGGTAACCTTGAAACTCTGTTTTATACCTGGGGGCATGCAAACCTTTTGGAGTGCAAGCAAAGAGCGGTTATTTATCTGTTTTTTGGGTTAGCCGTTTCCTAACTTGTATAAAGAAAGGATGGGGAGCAAAGCTTAGTGAGATGAAGCTCCATAAAAAATAGAATCTTGATGAGACACTCTTATCAAAAGACTGGGTAAATCGAGCGGTTTTAGCATAAATTTCATGCTCGTTAAAAAATAAACGCAAGATCCGAGCAGTTTTAACGCGGTCTTCATGATCGTTAAAAAATAAATATAAGCAGTGAGCAATGTTTCCTCCAGAGTTTAAGCTCATTTTTATCTAAAAAATGAACCTATCCCGGTAAATAACCACTGTGATCGTAAATTTATCAGCCATAAAACCTTGGTCGTGTTTGCACCTGCCACCTCCATCTTTCATTTGGCCAATTGTTCACCCCCATATGATTGTTTACCCATTTTGAGGAACAGCTGCGAAGAGTGATTTCACCTAGCCATCCTTGTGACACTGCCGTCATTGGAAAATTCCAACCTGTACCTGGAATCAGTTGTTATCCCTGTTTATCACTTGTTCCTCAAAAGACGAGTCTTCTTTAAGCTCTTTTCAACTGACTCATAAAATATGAAAAGATTGCCGAGTTTTGGCCTTCCAGCTCGTTAAAAGGACAGGAAGAGCTATCCCTCCTCTAGATTTTAATCTTTTTGGACCTGAGGGATTATTGCACAAAAAGGTCGAGCGCTTGTTTTATTCGGCTCATTAAAGTTATCGAAAACTCATCCCTTTTGTATTGTTTTATACTTTTTCGGACTTAAGGGATTAGATGACGAAAAAGGAATTTTGGAGTTAACTTTATGTACCTTTTCAGACTCTCTAAAAATGAAAAGGACCGAGTTATCCTTGTCGTTAGACTCGTTAAAATGATAAATAGCGACAAACTTGTCTTTAGACGAGAACGAGTTTCCCTATCGCTAGGCTCGTTAAAACATAGTGATGGGCTTGCCCGAAGGGCAGGTTATAGAACAAGCATATGTTATCCTCCTCAAGCTTGACAAAAATAAAGAGGTACTGGTCAGCAATGACTGGGGAAAAATTGGGAAAAATCAAGAAAACTTTGATGGTAGCAGGTCGCTCTTGAACATGACACTTTTCCTCCGTACCACAATCGGGTTGGGTTGTTTCATTCACTGGTCACATCACCATGGTCTTGCCATACCATCCATATTTGGGGTAATACTACCAATCCATCGCATCAGTGTCGCCATATGTTCAAGAGAAGTCATTCAGAAAGAGTCAACCGGGTCCCATCCACTGCCATACATTATCCTTCATCCATTCATGACCGCCACCCTGAATCATATGTCACAGATTGTTTTTACCTCCATTAAAATCATTAGCTCCATTCCGTGTCACTGATGTGGGATTCATTAAGGCCCTCCTTTGACGGATCGCTCCTTGTCGACATCAACTCATTATCCAAGGAGTTGATCTAGGAACAACCCCTTCAGTACTTTGAAGCTTGCATGCCTCAATGGCAGGTTTCTCACTTCCGGCGACAGGTATACATCAATGACCTTCGACCAGAAGATTTTGCGTGGTGTTCGACGCCAAGTCCTTTATTCACACCACGTGAATTGTACTGCAGTACTTTGAGGGTCATTATCATTATCGGTGATTCCTCTCGCGCTTGTTAACGGTTTACATCCTTGACCGGTAATCAAGCGATGTCTTTCCATGTTCGACTTCAGCGCAATTCTCACATGGATCGACTTGTACTTAGAGTGAAGATCGAACGAGTTTGAAGACCCCGGATCTAGTTTCATCCATCCGGGCTGTGATATATATTCAGGAAAAATAAAGACATTTGACATGTACATCATTGCAGCAGATGATCATCCTACTCAAAGGATGATAATTTTCACCAAAATTATCAGTGTACCATCAGACGATCGCCTGTTCTATGTACAAAAATGAATTTATAAAGCTGAGCATGGGAATGCCCGCCTCAGCTAGATCATGAAATTAGTATGAATCATAATGTATTGTATTGTATTTTATTACAGGTCTCCTCCCAGCAGATGGATGAACTTCGGACCCTCCTGGATAAAGCATTTCACCCGATAAACGACCTCATACTTTAGGGGGCAACTATTATAGACATTTTTGTGCCTGGCATCACTGAGCATGAAATGTCAATAATCAAGGGATCCAAAGTCCCTAAACATGTTGTTCCTACCCCTAGAGGAACAAGGCCAAGTAACCACAGCAATTCACAAAAGTTCTCCACCTGAAAACACTCAAAACAAGGCAATTCTGGATCATGTCAACTGCTCCACTGAGCATCTGCGCTGAATGTCAACTGCTCCACTGTCTACCTGCGTTGAATGTCAACTGCAAAGAAGGCTACCTGCGCTGAGCGAGTTTGGACAAGTGGCAGAGTCATTCCTCAAGGTGTCAATGCCCAGGAAGCTTCCAAAATGACACTTGGATCAGGGAATTCGACTGGTGATGAGTAAGAGGTTCCAAATCTCCAAGTGGAAGCAAGAACCTCCAAGTGGAAGCAAGAACTGAAGTGGGAGAGGACACTAGTCAGTTTTATACCAGCCTCAAGCTGACTCATCCTCTCTCCAATATCCCTATATATAGATCTCTCTCCATGAGGTCAAGAGAGGCTGGAATTTGGTATTTGCAAAGAATTGTTGTTGGTTTGTGGCTAGAAACATTGGGTGTGTTATGCTTTGAAAGGAGTTGAAGAAGGAATTCCATTCTGCTGGGAAAGAGATGCTGGGTTGGAGCCCTATGGGTTGTATCTCTTCCTGAATCCTGTTACTTTCAATAAAGCTATCTTGATTCTTTCCTATATGCTGGTGTATTTTGTATGATTGCATTAGTATATTTGATTTACTTCTAATCCTGAATCATTTATGAATATGTATATTTGCCTTTGTATTGTGTTATTCTCTTGTCGCAAGTAGCTGTTCTCTTGTCACAGGTAGTTGTTCTCTTGTGATCTCGTGGGATTCAAGTAGCTGTTCTCTTGATCAAGCGAGGAGGCAAGTAGTTGTGGATACACAAAGAGAAGAGGATCTAGTTCGAGGGACAACCGCAAGATAACGGTAAGTCTGCCGATCTCCTCTCTTTCATATTTCATAAAGGAAGAAATCATGATAGCTGTATTCGTTTGTTGCTAAGGTGCTGTCACACCTTAGGTGGATAGGATCGTCCTAAATAGGCATTTTTCCCCACAACACCTACATGCAGTAAGCCATGATGAGCTGGCAAACTTTTCGATAGTTGAAAGGGCAAAGTGTACAGGTATACACTTAAGAATTTAGAAAGAGAGCAATGATTCTAGGAATCTCATTAGACTCACCTGAGACTCTGTTGAAGTACATTGGTGGTCTACACAACTACATGAGGCACACTATCTTCATGTTTAATCCCACTAGTATAGATGAAGTGTCTGTACAAGCTACTCATCTAGAAGCTAGAGGAAAGAATGGAAGTCTAGAAGTTGGGGGATCATCGAAACCCACTGCAAGCAAGAATAAGGAGAAAAGAAAGCAGAAAGTGAAAGCAAGGAAGGCTAACACTGCACAAAAGAGCAAAGCCTCATGCACTCACTGTAAGAAGGATGGGCATGATAGTGAGCATTGTTGAATTCTACATCCAGAGCTGAGACCTAAGAAGTTTGAGGGCAAGAAGAAGAAGATTGCTGTAGCTATTCAGAAACATTTGGGCTCAGACTCAGGAGATGAAACAACTATTGTAGCCACAGGTATAAAAGGTAAGAATTTTGAAGCATCTACTAGTAATTCTACACAATCTATTATTGATGAAGAAAATGAGAGAGAAAGACATGAGCTTTTCCATATTCGAGTTATTTCCAAACATCAAAAGATTGATACTTTGTTTGATAGTGGCTCACAAGTAAATTTAATTTCTGAAGCAATTGTAAAGAAATTAGGATTAGTGACTACACCTCACAAGAAACCATACCCATTAGGATGGTTAAATGATAAAGCACAACTACAAGTGACTAGACAATGGAAACTCATGTTTTATTTTGGGTCAGCATTTGTAGATGAGGTTGAGTTAGACATAATTCCTTTGGATATATGTGGAATTGTTTTAGGAAGTCCTTACTTGTATGACATAAAAGCTATCTTCTATAGAGTTGAGAATAAGTATCTACTTGTTAAAGATGGAAACAAATACTTTGTAAGAGCTCATAAGCTCAAGAATAATTATACTCTCATAAACTTAGGGCAGATGAAACGAATGATAAATTCATGTAAACAATTCTTACTGATGGTTGTAAAGGAAAGGAAACCTGATAAAACCAATGTATTTGAGGGTTGTAATGCTAAACAAAAAGTTGATTTAGAAAAGGTTGTTTCAGAGTATGATATCTTGTTTCAAGAACCTAAAGGTCTGCCACCCAAAAAGGAAATAGTGCATGATATTATTTTGCAAGATGCTCCATTTCCTAACATTGGAATGTACAAGTTGTCCTCTTTAGAGAATGATGAAATCAAGAAGCAGGTGCAAGAGTTGCTCGAGAAAGGGTTCATCAGACCTAGCACATCACCATGTGGGTCACCAATCGTTTTGGTGAGAAAGAAAGATGGCTCTTGGAGAATGTGCATTGATTACGGAGCACTAAATAAGATAACAATAAAAAATCGTTATCCCCTTCCTTGCATAGATGATCTGTTAGATCAATTGAAAGAAGTTGTTTATTTTTCCAAGGTAGACTTGCACAGTAGATACCATCAGGGCAGGGTTGTAGAACAAGATTCATGGAAAACTACTTTCAAAACAAAGCAGGGATTTTAAGAGTGGCTGGTTATGCCTTTTGGCTTAACTAATGCTCCTGCTAATTTCATGAGATTAATGAATGACGTACTCGGAAATTTTCTTGATGATTTTGTTATTGTGTACCTGGATGACATCCTGATATTTAACAAAACATGGGAAGAACATTTAAAGCATGTTAAGCACACATTAGACGTTTTGAAAAGAGAAAAAATTTATGTTAAACTCTCAAAATGTGAATTTGGCAAAACATATTTGAATTATTTGGGACACATAGTAGGGGGTGGTGAATTGAAGATAGATCCCTCTAAGGTGGCAGTCATTGTGAACTGGCCTAAACCCAAATCTGCTACAAAAGTTAGAAGCTTCTTAGGAGCAGCACAATATTGGAGAAAGTTCATTTCTAACTTTTCCTTAATTGCAGCTCCCTTACATGCTTTAACAGGATTGAACAAGGTGTTTTAGTGGGGAGGCAAATAGCAGAAAGCCTTCGACACCTTGAAAGAAAAGATTAGTACAACACATGTACTAGCACTACCTGATCTTCAAAGACCACTTGAGATCCAAACAGATGCCAGTGACTATACCCAGGGAAAATTTTAAGAACCCCCCTAAATTTATAAATATAATAAATGGGCGAATCTCCATGGTATATAGGAAAAATGGAAGGCAATTTTATCAATATAATAATATGTATATATAATTTTTTGGCAAATCTCTCACCAGGCATGGCGAATATTTTACTCAATTATAAAATCTTGTAAGATCTTGGCGAGTCTTTCACTAAATAATAAAAGTTTGTAAAGTCCTAGTGAATCTTAGCATAGGCTACATGCTGGTTTAATTCCCCCATTTAAATAGGCTACATTCTAGGTGAATACCATGGGTCAATACCATGTGCCATTTTTGTTTTTATTAATTCTAATATTAGGGTTAATAATGGTTTTTTGCATGGTATTAATAACAATCTAGTCCATGGTATTTGTCCCATAGTATTTTGGCCATAGGTTTCACCTAAATATAACCCATTTTTTGAGTGTCCCTAAATATAGGGTGACTTATGGAGTAAGTATAAAAAAATGTTTTATTTGTTTACCATACCTCTCGTTTATTTATATTTTTATTAATTTACCATACCTCTTTTACAAATATGGTATTTGGCCCATAGGATTCACTTAAATAAAACCTCTTTCTTGAGCCTTCATAAATAGAACGAGGGCATGGACTAAATATAAAAAGAGGTTTTATTTATTTACGATACGTCTAGTTTATTTATATTTTTATTTATTTACCATACCTTTTGAGTAAGTATAAAAAGACGTTTTATTTATTTGCCATACCTCCACTTTACTTATATTTTTATTTGTTTACACCCTTACATGTATATAAGGTGACTTATGGAGTAAATATAAATTTTTATTTATTTATTTACCATACCTCCACTTTACTTATATTTTTATTTGTTTACACCCTTACATGTATATAAGGTGACTTATGGAGTAAATATTAAAAATGCTTTATTTATTTACCATACCTCTCATTTATTTATATTTTTATTAATTTACCATACCTCTTTTATAAATATGGTATTTGGCCCATAGGATTCACTTAAATAAAGCCTGTTCTTGACAATGGGCGAATGGATTCACTTAAATAAAACCTATTCTTGAAAATGGGCGAATGGAAGGTTGTAAGTCCTAATTTCAAGGGCTAAATTTACCTTTTTTACCCTCTCCCTTAAAATAAGGTGGGCTATTTGAGGTGATTTGTAAAAATGTACTATGATACAAAATATTGGCCCACTAAAAATTTAAAACCCCTTAATTTCGCCAAAGGGCGAACATTCGCCCCTAAAATTATCCTTGACTATACCATGGGAGCAGTGTTGACACAGCACGGTAAACCCATATGTTATCATTCTGAGACATTTAATTCTGCAGTAGTTAACTATCCTACATATGATAAAGAATTGTATGCATTAGTACAAAGTGTGAAAAAGTGGAAACATTACTTAATGGGCAAAGAGACAATAATGCATACTGATCATCAACCACTTCAATATCTACACTCCCAAACTAAGTTACAGTAATCAAGACACTATAGATGGATGGGTTTTCTACAATAGTTTCATTTAGTCATCAGATATAAAAAGGACATACGCAATAAAGTTGCAGATATGTTATCTAGACCCATTATAAATGCATCTACTATACTTAAGCATAATCCTGTGTTACATGAAAGTTACATTGAACAATATGATCAAGATATAGACTTTAAAGATGTATATGCAACTTTAAGTCAGGGCAAAAGAGTAGAAGAATTGGACTATAATGTAAAGGACCGACTCTTATATCATTGTGGGAAGTTATGCATTCCACAAACTAAGAGAGTAAAGATAATTCAAGAAGCACACCTTTAATATCAGGTCACTTTGGGGTAAGTAAAACAGTTGCACAGCTGCAAAGATTTTGTTATGGGCCAAAAATGAATGAGACAGTTTCTAGATATGTAAGAGGGTGTACTATTTGTGCTAAAAGCAAGCCCAACAATAGAAAACTAGGCTTGTACACTCCATTACCATTTCCTTCTCACCCTTGGGAAAGTGTTTCCATGGATTTTGTTGGAGGGCTACCTAAATCTAGGAAAGGTCATGATTATTTGTATGTTGTTGTGGATAGGTTCAGGAAAATGTGTATTTTGATACCTTGTAATAAATAGATTACAGCTGAACAAACTGCAAAATTGTTCTTTCAACATGTATGGGTTCAATTTAGATTACCCAATTCCATTGTATCTAATCGAGACACCCAATTTGTGGGGAAGTTTTGGTCAAGCCTGTGGGAACTGATGGACACCAAACTAAAGAAAAGCATAGTTTTTCATCCACAAACCGATGGCCAGACCGAAGTATTCAATAGGACAATGATCCAGTTGCTCAGGCGATATTGTAGCAAGCATCCTAAGATTTTGGATGAACATTTATGTTATGTGCAACATGCTTACAACAGAGCAAAACATTCTTCTACACAGAGATCTCCTTTTGAGACCTATTTTGGTTTCATACCAAGGTCTCCTTTGGATTTTGTCTTTGGTAAAGACACCACAGTTGAGGGACACAATGATGTGGACAGGGAAACTAGGTTCATTGAACAGATCTAAGAGATCCACTAGGCAGTACAGGAACAACTGGAAAAGAGCCAAGCCAAATACAAGGCAAGGCATGACAAGCATTGGATGGTGCATAGTTTCCAAGTTGGTGACCAAGTCTGGCTATATATCAGCAAGGATAGGATGCAAAGTGAAGGTAAAAAGCTAAAACCTATCAGGTATGGACCCTTCAAGATACTTGAGAAAATTGGTGAGAAAGCTTTTCGCCTTGATATACCAGCTTACATGCACATTTACTTAGTCGTAAATGTAGATTGCATGAGATTGTTTTAACCTTAACTAATTGAAGATCCTGAAGAGCAGAGTCAATTTCCTTCTATTGATGACCTGCTACCTAAATATCTTAATGAATTGCAGGAAGACACAGTTTTGGACAGGAAGGTGAGGACAACGTGCAGGGGAGATGTTGAGTACCTTAGAATTGGGCTCAAGGGTTCAAAGCCGAGCAGAGGAAAGTGGATAGAGATTGGACAGGTGAGACAATTGTACCCTCACTTAGTCGATGCTTGAAAACCAACTTTTGGTGGTCCAAAATCTTTTTCAGTGGGAAGGCCGTGATCCGAATTGGATCCATGAAAATTATCAAAGTGCCATGACCGTATGAAATTAGGGCAGACTTCAAATTTATGAACAAATAGCTATCAGGAAGACCTCTGGATAGTGGCAATTGTAGCCAACAAGGAACAACGAGGACCTTGGTCAAAGCACACTGACCGAGGCCCATGGAGACTGCGCAGGAGGCAAAACTGGCAGTAAGGAAGCTCGGATTGGGAAACAAAGGCCATTTCTGATGCGTGATTAGCGCATCGCTGGGAAAAAACCCTCGAGAAGGAGAGGTCCTAAGTGCTCAGTTGCATGGGAAGCCAGGAAAGGCGAGTCCCACGCTCCCAAAAATGGTGGTATATCGGAGGCATATTGAGGCGGTAAGCGGATTTGGCAAAAAACGAGCGATTCCATTCATCACACGACGCGTGTCCGATGGATGAGAGAGAAAACCACCTCTCATAATAGGCTAATGGTCGAGCAAGTAAACAGCGCGATAAGAGCGAACATCGTCAGATCTGGGGGCTCCAGATCTAATGGTGGAGATTGTGCCCGATGAGAAACTGGATTTGACGGGGGAATTAAGCCACGGCATATAAAATTCTGAAGTCCAATTTGACCACTAAGTTGACGGATGAATCATTTCACAATGTAACCAAAATACCGAATCATTGAGGAACAGTTGGCATAGTTTGAGATAAGACAAGTGGCCACTTCCCTATGAGACGTTACGCAGTGGTGACGACGCAGAGGCAGGGAATCCAAGCGAACAATAGCAGGTGATTCAAAGGGGTGGAAGAGGAAGCGAACATTCGAGGGCAAATTGGCTTTAAGCCATGAATAGAAAAAAAACAAAACATGGGAAGAACCAGAGAAGAGAACATTGGAAAAAGATGAAAGAGACAGTAAAGCAAGAGGCAGAAAAACAGAGAGCCAAGCTGGCCTGCAGTGTAAGGCAGCATCGAGCAGACAGAAGGCTTGAGAGGTTCAAGCAATTCCTATGAGGATCTATCTGGAATTGAGTACCACATTGGGCTCCTCCCATTAAAGACCAGAGAGGTCGAGACTTGGTAAGGAAAGAGTCTGTGCACTCTAGTGGCTTGGGGAATCCAAGAACCACCCTACTAAGCATCCTTCGTTTTGGGAGACTCAAGCTGGGCTCCTCATTGTAAATATCTGCTTTAAAGACACAATAAAAGAAGGCCACCACTGAAAGCTGGACCGAAGACATAGCCCTGGGGGATAGGGTGAACTTCTTAGTAATTTATTGTGTTCTTGTATTTGATTACTGTGTTTCTCTTACTATTTTCCATTCCATTGTCTGTGTATTTGCAATCTGATCGATCAGTTGCCTAAGATAACATAAACACACACTAGCACATGAGTTTGTAATACCTTCATTCATTAATTATTTAACTGAGATCACTCACAAGTGACATTCAGATCAAATTTGGTACTCAGTACCTGACAGGTATACACAGAGGAGTTGCTTGAACCTCTCAAGCCTTCTTTGGAGTTCACAGACTCTCGGACTCTCTCTGTCTCTGACTGCTCAATGCTGCCTTTGCTCTGTAGGTAAGCTCAGCTTCTCTATTCTTTGCAATTTTTGCTTCTCTCTCTCTCTTCTCTCTTTTCCTGCTTCTTCTCCATGTTTTGCTTCTCTGCATGTTTGTGGCTTAAAGCTAGTCTACTTCCTAACTATTTGTTTCTGCTTCCCGGCTCTCTGGATCACTTGCCTCTGTCTAGTGGAATTCCCCCTCTCGGCGTCATCAACACTGTAACGCTTCATAGAGAGGTGGCCACCTGTTTCCTCACGAACTGAGTGTCAGTCCTCTTTGAACGGTCATTATTTCCATTGCTCCAAGATTTCCCGTGAAACTGTTTCCTTTGCAAACTCATCGGTCATGCCGGATCTCAAATGTTATCCGCCTTAGCTTAGTTTCCTGTAGAATCCAGTCACCCATCTAATTTCTTCTCCACCATTGATCTGGGGCCTCTAGATCCTACGGTCTCCATCCATATCGCACGGGTAAGTAGCATGACCTTTAGCCGCACGATGAGAGCGGTTTTCTCTCTCATCCACTGGATGCATGTCACCCATTTTATGGAATCAGGCGGGACTTGGTCGAACCCGATTACCACTTGAGGGCCTTCCGATATCCTACCAGTTTTAGCATGGGCCCGCCTTCTGACGGGATCGACGATTTCCATATGGTTTTATGCTTTTTCCTTGTGATCGAGCACTCGGGGCTTTCCTTCACTAAGGGGGACGCCTTGCGATACGTGATTAGTGCCTTGGCACTAATCGCGTATTAGAAACTGCCTCTGTTTTTGGATTTGACCTCCCATTTTTCTAGTTTGCGCCAGCACGCGGTTACCATGGGCCAATGGTTTGCATGCTTTGATCAAGGGTTGTCGTTGCTCCATGCTAACCACAAATTGCCATTGTTCAGAGGTTACTTCTGATAAGCTCGCTCTCCATAGCACTTTGAAACTTTTGTTATGAGTTTTACAGAGTTTAGGAAACTGTAAAAATGTTTGAGGATCCAATTCGGATCACGGCCTTCCCACTGATAAAATCTTTTGGACCACCAAAAGTTGGTTTTCAAGCATCGAATAAGTGAGGGTATAGCTGTCTCACTTGTCCAATCTCTATCCATTTTGCACTACTTGGTTTTGAACCCTTGAGTCCAATCTTGAGGTACTCAACATCTCCCCTGTGCGTCGTCGTCACCTTCCTGTCCAAAACTGTGTTGTCCTGCAATTCATTGAGATATTCAGGTAACAGATCATCAATATATGGTGATTGACTCTGCTCTTCAGGATCTTCAATTAATGAAGGCTCAAATAGTCTCAAGCTGTCTACATTAACAACTAAGTAGATGTGCATGTAAGCTAGTAAATCAAGGCGAAAAGCATTCTCACCAATCTTCTCAAGTATCTTGAAAGGTCCATACTTTATTGGCTTTAGCTTTTTACCTTCACTTTGCATTTTTTCTTTGCTGATATACAGCCAGACTTGATCACCAACTTGGAAACTATGCTCCAATCGATGCTTGTCATGCCTTGCCTTGTATTTGACTTGGCTCTTTTCCAGTTGTTCCTGTGCTACTTGGTGAATTTCTTGGATTTGTTCAATGAACTTAGCTGCCTTATCCACATCACTATGTCCATCAACTGCTATGTCTTTACCAAAGACAAAATCCAGGGGAGACCTTGGTGTGAAACCAAAACAGGTCTCAAAAGGAGATCTCGGTGTAGAAGAATTTTTTTCTCAATTGTAAGCATGCTGCACATAACACAAATGTTCATCCCAAAGTTTATGATGCTTGCTGCAATAGCCTCTGAGAAACTGGATCATTGTCCTGTTGACCACTTCTGTATAGCCATCTGTTTGTGGATGAAAGGCTGTGATTTTCTTCAGTTTGGCATCCATCAGTTCCCAAAGACTCGACCAAAACTTCCCAACAAATCGGGTGTCTCGATCAGATACAATGGAAGTGGGTAATCCAAAATGAACCCATACATGCTGAAAGAACAACTTTGCAGTTTGTTCAGCTGTAATATGTTTATTACAAGGTATCAAAATACACATTTTGCTGAACGTATCCACAACAACATATAAATAGTCATGACCTTCCCTAGATTTAGGGAGTCCTCCAACAAAGTCCATGGAAATACTTTCCCAAGGATGAGAAGGAACTGGCAATGGAGTGTAGAAGCCTAGTTTTCTATTACTGGGCTTGCTTTTAGCACACATGGTACACCCTCTTACATATCTAGAGTCTATCTCATTCATTTTTGGCTAATAACAAAATCTTTGTAGCTGTGCAATCGTTTTACTTACCCCAAAGTGACCTAATATTAGAGAAGTGTGTGCTTCTCGAATTATCTTTACTCTTTCAGTTTGTGGAATGCATAGCTTCCCACAATGATACAAGAGTTGGTCCTTAATGTGATAATCCAATTCTTCTACTCATTTGCCTTGACTTAAAGTTGCATATACATCTTTAAAATCTATATCTTGAGCATATTTTTCAATGTAGATCTCATGCAATACTGAGTTAGGCTTAAGTATAGTAGATGCATTTATAATTGGTCTGAATAACATATCTGCAACTTTATTGCGTATGCCCTTTTTATATTTGATGACTAAATGAAACTTTTGTAGAAAACCCATCCATCTATAGTGTCTTGATTGCTACAACTTAGTTTGGGAGTGTAGTTATTGAAGTGGTTGATTATCAGTATGTATAACTGTCTCTTTGCCCATTAAGTAATGTTTCCACTTTTTCACACTCTGTACTAATGCATACAATTCTTTATCATATGTGGGATAGTTAACTACTGCAGAATTAAATGTCTCAGAATGATAACATATGGGTTTAGTGCTATATCAACACTGCTCCCATGGCATAGTCATTGGCATCTGTTTGGATCTCAAATGGTCTTTGAAGATTAGGCAGTGCTAGTACTGGTGCTGTACTAATGTTTTCTTTCAAGGTGTCGAAGGCTTTCTGATGTTTGCCTCCCCACTGAAACACCTTATTCAATCATGTTAAAGCATGTAAGGGAGCTGCAATTAAGGAAAAGTTAGAAATGAACTTTCTCCAATATTGTGCTGCTCTTAATAAGCTTCTAACTTCTGTAGCAGATTTGGGTTTAGGCCAGTTTACAATGACTGCCACCTTAGAGGGATCTATCTTCAATTCTCCACCCCATACTATATGTCCCAAATAATTCAAAGATGTTTTGCCAAATTCACATTTTGAGAGTTTAACATAAAGTTTTTCTCTTTTCAAAACATCTAATATCTGCTTAACATGCTTTAAATGTTCTTCCCATATTTTGCTAAATATAAGAATGTCATCCAGATATACAATAACAAAATCATCAAGAAAAGGTCTGAGTACATCATTCATTATTCTCATGAAAGTAGTAGGAACATTAGTTAAGCCAAAAGGCATAACCAGCCACTCATACAATCCCTGATTTGTTTTGAAAGCAGTCTTCCATGCATCTTGTTCTGCGACTTTGACCTGATGATATCCACTATCCAAGTCTAACTTGGAAAAATAAACAACTTCTTTCAATTGATCTAATATATCATCTATGCGAGGAAGGGGATAAATATTTTTGATCGTTATCTTATTCAGTGCTCGGTAGTCAATGCACATTCTCCACGAGCCATCTTTCTTTCTCACCAAAACAATTAGAGACCCACATGGTGATGTGCTAGGTCTGATGAACCCCTTCTCGAGCAACTCCTACACCTGCTTCTTGATTTCTGCATTCTCTAAAGCGGACAACTTGTGCATTCCAATGTTAGGCAATGGAGCATCTTGCTACAAATTAATATCATGCACTATTTCCTTTTTGGGTGGTAGACCTTTAGGTTCTTGAAACAAGACATCATATTTTGAAACAAATTTTTCTAAATCAACTTGTTTTTTAGCATCACAACCCTCAAATACATTGGTTTTATCAGGTTTCTTTTCCTTTACAACCATCAGTAAAAAAAAATTGCATGAATTTACAATTCGTCTCATCTGCCCTGAGTTTATGAGAGTACAGTTATTCTTGAGCTTATGAGCTCTTACAAAGTATTCGATTCCATCTTTAACGAGTAGATACTTGTTCTCAGCTCTATAGAAAATAGCTTTTCTATCATACAAGTAAGGACTTCCTAAAACAATTCCACATATATCCAGAGGAACTATATCTAACTCAACTTCATCTACAAATGCTGACCCAAAGGAAAACTTAAGTTTACATTGTCTAGTCACTTGTAGCTGTGCTTTATCACTTAACCAACCTAATGGGTATGGTTTCTTGTGAGGTGTAGTTAGTAATACCAACTTCTTTACAATGGCTTCAGAAATTAAATTTACTTGTGAGTCACTATCAAACAAAGTATCAATCTTTTGATGTTTTGAAATAACTCGAATATGGAAAAGCTCATGTCTTTTTCTCTCATTTTCTTCATCATTAATAGATTGTGTAGAATTACTAGTAGATGGTTCAGAATTTTTACCTTTTATACCTATGGCTGCAATGGTTGTTTCATCTCCTGAGTCCGACCCCAAATCTTTCTGAATAGCTGCATCAGTCTTCTTCTTCTTGCCCTCGAACTTCTTAGGTCTCAGCTCCGGATGTAGAATCCAACAGTGCTCATCGTCATGCCCATCCTTCTTATAGTGAGTGCATGAATACTTTCTCTTCTGTGCAGTGTTGGCCTTCCTCTCTTTCCATTTCTGTTTTCTTTTCTCCTTATTCTTGCTTGTAATGGGCTTGGATGATCCTCCAACTTCTGGGTTCCCATTCTTTCCTCTAGCTTCTAGATGCGTAGCTTGAACAGATACCTCATCTATACTAGTGGGACTAAACATGAGGATAGTGTGCCTCATGTAGTTGTGTAGACCACCTATGTACTTCAACAGCGTCTCAGGTGAGTCTAATGAGATTCCTAGAATTAAAGCTATTTTCCTAAATTCTTGGGTGTAACCTTGTACACTTTTCCCTTTCAATTGATGAATAGTTTGCCAGCTCATCATGGCTTGTTGCATGTAAGCTAGTGGATAGAACTACTTTTTGATTGCAGAAACAAATTCACTCCAGACAGAAAGAATCTTGCCATGTTTCTTCATGTCAGCTTGGGTCCTGCCTTCCCACCATACCAAGGTAGTGCCTCCGAGGTGTAGGCTGGCCAGCTGAATCTTACTCTTATCTGAGTCGATACTCTGCACTCTGCAATAAACATCAATTTGTCTGATCCAATTATACAGCTTCTCTACATTCAACTCTCCATCATATATTGGTAAGTCAAATTTAACATCTAATTTAATCAAAGATGTCTTCTTTTTATGTTCAGGGCTATTAGGAGGTGTGAGAAAGTTTTCTTCTTTCCCTTTGCCTTTTGAGTGGTCATGGAGGAGAGACTCTTCTTCTCCTGTCTCTTGTTTGGAGACTGATGAATCTTCATCTTTATGCTTCCTAAAGTCCCTATACATTTCCTCTACCATGGACGTCATGGTAAGGAAACTATCTATAAATTGGGGGCCTAGTCCCAAGGGACTTTCTTCTGACATTTTCTTCTGAGGATAGACTCTTCCAATTTCTAGGTTAGTTTCGACCAACTCTCCTTCTCCTAATTTAAGCTGTGATCTAGTTAGCATTCAACAACAAAATCCAGCACAAGCTTGTCTAACCTTAACAACCTAGAATCTCTAATACCACATGATTTGAAATCACTCATGAATGATCTCGACTAATTAATGAAGGTATTACAGACTTATGTGCTAGGGGGTGTCTATGTTATTTTATGCAATGGATCGATAAGATTGTGAAATACACAGACACTGAAACAGTAAGAGAACATAGTAAGCAAGCACATAAACACAACAAATTTAATAAGGAGTTCACCCAATCCTCCTGGGCTACATCTCCTGGTCTAGCTTTCAGTGGTGGCCTTTCTATTGTGTCTTAGAAAGTAGAGTTTACAACAGTGAGCTCAAATCGAGTCTCACTCAACAGATAATGATCAGTAGGGTTGTACTTGGATCCCCCAAGTCTCTAGAGTACACAGACTCCCCTTACTGAAACTCGACCTCAATTGGTCTTAGTGGTATGAGTCCAATTTGGTACTCAATACCTGATAGGTATGCACAGAGGAGTTGATTGAACCTCTCAAGCCTTCTTTGGAGTTCACTGACTCTTGGACTCTCTCTATCTCTGTCTGCTCGATGCTGCCTTTGCTCTATAGGTCATCTCGGTTTCTCTATTCACTACAATTTTTTCTTCTCTCTCTCTTTGCTCTCTTTTCCTGCTTCATCTCTGTGTTTTGCTTCTTTGCCTGTTTGTGGCTTAAAGCCAATCTACTTCCTGGCTGTTCATTTCTGCTTCCCAGCTCTCTGGATCACCTACCTCCATTTGTTGGAATTCCCCCACTCGCTGTCATCATCACTGTAACGCTTCATAAAGAGGTGGCCACTTGTTTCGTCATGAACTGAGTGTCAGTCCTCTTTGAACGGTCATTATTTCTGTTGCTCAAATATTTCCCGCGAAATTCTTTCCTCTGCCAACTTATCGGTCATGCCGGATCTCAAATATTATTTGCCTTAGCTTAGTTCCCTGTCAAATCTGGTCACCCATCGAATTGCTTCTCCACTGTTGATCTAGGGCCTCCAGATCCTACGGTCTCCGTTCATATCGCGTGGGTATGTAGCATGAACTTTACCGGCATGATGAGAGTGGTTTTCTCTCTCATCTGCTGGACACGTGTCACTCGTTGTATGGAATCAGGCGGGACTCGGTGGAACCCGCTTACCACTTGAGGGCCTTTTGATATCCTGCCGATTTTAGCGCGGGGCCTGCCTTCTGATGGAATTGGTGATTTCCGTATGGTTTTATGCTTTTTCCTTGTGACCGAGTGCTCGAGGCTTTCCTTCACTGAGGGGGATGCCTTGCGATAACGCTAATCACGTATCAGAAACTACCTCTGTTTTTGGATTTGACCTCCCGTTTTGCCAGTTTGTGCCAGCACACGATTACCATGGGCCAATGGTCTGTGCGCTTTGATTGAGGGTCCTCATTGCTCCATTCTGACCACAAATTTCCATTGTTCAGAGGTTACTTCTTGATAAGCTCGATATCCATAGCACTTTGAAACTTTTGTTATGAGTTTTACAGAGTTCAGGAAATTGTAAAAGTGTTTGAGGATCCAATTCAGATAAAGGAGTCTCATACTCCAACAAATACTCCTCCATATGCTACCACCATTTTTTCTGAGAGAGGAAGACAAATTATAACCATGCTCTCTTGTATTCTAGGGTACACAACAAATGAACATGTGGACGAGGTTGTCCTTGCTTTCCTTTCTATCTTTTGCCCAAGCAAGCCTCCTGCTACAGTTTACAACTATGCTTAGTTCATAGCAGACATAATCCATGAACAGTTTATCAGATTACCAAATGAGAGATTATTTAAATACTCTTTAGTTTTGTTTCACATGTTCCTGTATTATCAGTCAGACAAATTTCTAGTTAGCATCCAAAAGTTAGACACCAAGGGCAATCCAAGATCTGTCATCTTTTGGACACCATTGATCCATAGATATTCCACTGTTTTTTCTTATACAGACTTCATTGATTCATTTGTCCATCCAGTTATGAACATGCTAACTAGTAGCTATCAGCCCAGGATAGGTTAGGAGATTAAAAGAGTTTTACAATTGGCCAAGAATAGTAGAGTGGGAGACTGGTATCTATACCAAGACCACAAAAAAATCAGAATATATGGATGCCAACTCACTCCCTACAAGTTGCCCAAATACCTCCCCATGAGGATATTTGCATTAGAGTATTTTAGACAAATCATAAACTCCGATGAAGTTAATTTCCTATAAGCTAGGAAGAACACCCAATTTAAAATGAAAAACCAATTGGGCCCTTTTATTTGTAATAATAGGGAAGCTAGACCAGAGGCAGATAAAATTTTACAGTAGATGAATTTCAAGAGTAGTTTTATGTGGCAATATTACCCTCATGGATTCATAAATAAACTAAGGCTCAAATTCAAATTGAGTCCTTTCATACATGATCCTAGGCCAGATATTGAGAGATTTTCCAACCAGTCAGAATGGTTGGAAAACACTTTGATAGATATGGAGAATACTTTTATAGATGTGGAAAAGTAGATTAATACTAGTTCCTTTCTGCAAGTTCTAGCCCTAGAATAACATATGAATTTTCCTCCTATTTTGCAGAATCCAGCCAATGAAGACAGAAATGCAAAAAGAACCAGGGAAGAAGGTTTTAGCTCAACAATGGACACTACAGATGACCAATTTGAGATCAGTTACAGGAAGAGACCCAAGATTAATCTTGTAACTAAACAAGAAGACACCATTGACACAGTGGAAATCACTGACACCGAAACAATGGTTGGAAGGAGTAAAGGCCCAATAGCTTCAGAAGAAACACACCAACCTTCTACTTCAAACGCTCAACGTATTGAGAAACAACTCAGCATTGAAGTCTCTTCATCCGGCAAGCTAGTGGATAAAGAGAAATATATAAAGGAGAAGTACAAAGAAATTAAGTTGAGAAATGAGGCATTAAAGGCTGAGACTTATTCCCAGTACTTTAAGCAAACACCTGCAAATCAAAATAGATTAATGTCAACCTTTGACATTAAGACAGGTAAAATGCAAATGACATTCATGCAACCTACAATCTAGTAGCAAGATCATCAACAGACTACAAGAAAAAATATTTTGAAGTTTGGCTAGGGATGTTCACCCTATTGACCAAATTGAATTCCATAAGCAGGCAGATGAGATGATTTATTCCACCATGAAAAATAAAGGAATGACTGTGCACAAACTCCAAAGCTCGCTGGATAATACCTTAGCATAGTATAAGTTAGAAAAGGCATCCTCACAGGCAAAAGACAATAGGATCAAGTCACTGGAAGACTTGGTGATTGAGCTTGGGTATAATCCTAATGATTTCAAGGTTGCAAAGAAATTGATAAAGAAGAAAAATGAGGATATTGTTGCTTTAAAGAAACAATTAAAGCTGCTCATTCAGAGCATCCACTGACCAAAGAGGCCCTTGAAATCCAAACTCAACAAGAGGAGATTATGGATCTCATTCTCCAATTAAATGATCAATTGAAAGAAATGGAGAAGGAGTTGGGCAACTTAATACAGCTGAAACAGGCCATGCTTGAGACAACTGTTAGAGTCAGTATTTGCATACTGCCATCAGTGATCAAAATTGATCTTTTCATATTCATTTTAGGTTTCCCACACAGAATTTTTTTATCATCCCACTAGGTCATGCAGAAAACATTAGTCACTGATGGTATTCCTAGTCCAAAAACATCACTCTTCCCTAAATGTGATTACTTGCTGGCATAGTTTCATATATTGTTGACTGTACATCAGCCATAAAGTTATTTTTATCATGCCATTTGTATCAGTCATGAGGTCATTATGTCATCTTGAAATTCAGTCCTTCAAGGTCTCATTAGGTATTTTAGGGTTTTTCAAGGTTTCATTAGGTCATTAGGGTTGCCAATGTTCCATTCCATTGCATAAGACCAACAAGTAAAGGGTGATCAAATAACATCCCTTCACCATTGTAAAGAGAAATTCTTATTTCATTATGTAATTTTATGTCTTTCAAATGTAATAATTTCACCATCCCAAGTTGTTAACTCAGTGTTCCAAAGATGCCATAACATCAAAAGGTCAATTTGTCAAAGGAAATAGTCAAGTGAAAGGGTAAAGTTTCAAAGGGTTAAGTGCATGCCAAAGGGAGTTGTCTTTTCCCAAGGGTTTCCAAATCATCATTTTCCACGAGCACTAAACCCTAATTTCCTCACCCATTGAGCTAGGGTTGGCTATGGAATCAGAGACATATGAGTATATGAGGCATAAGGGAGGTCATTTCAAAAATTATTAGGACATTCTAACTCATAAACATCATGTCTCCATCATTTTTCAATAAGTCATTCCAAGGGACAAATCATTTGCCACACATAGGGCCGATTTTTCTTCAAACTATGTTTTATACCAAACATGAATGAATTTGGAAAACATGAGAGAGAGTTTTGTCCATAATAGTCCAAGGATGAAAAACCTCCTTCAATTTTTACATAGGTGTCATGGTTTTAGAGAAATGTCAAAAATACAGTTGCTACAAGAGAGTTACTGCACTTTTGGAGTGACTTTCGCAAAATAGATTTTTATTCTATCTGAAGTACCCAAATGACTTTCTTGATGAGTTAAATTACAACTAAACAAAAATATATTTCCAATGAGCTATCATGCACTCAATTTGGAGTTGAGAAAGACCTCCAAAGGTTTCCTGCAAGAGAACACTTCATTTTTTCACCCTCATTCTTCACTTTTTGACCAGTCTTGGGAGAATTGACTTTTCAGGGGCTATAATTAATCATTTTTAGTGCTTGATAGATCCATTGTGTAGCCAAGAGAGATACCTTTCCAACGCGCTATCATGGGCTCAATTTGGACACCGAAAAAGCCTCTAGAAGTGGCCTACAAAAGGGCGCTATGCATAGACTAGGAAGTGTTGCACATAGAGTAGGAGACGCTGTGCATAGAGGAGGGAGCACTACGCATACAAACAAAGCACTGCGCATAGGGCTTGTTTTCCAGTGCATTTTTTCATGGCACTGCACATACAATTGGAGCGTTGCACACCTATAAAAGGCGCTGCACATAGGGCCGACAAACACCAAGACCACCCTATCAACCATCTAAATCGCTCTTTTGCTATCTAGAGCCTCTAAACAAGTAAGTACACTCCTTGAACTATCCTCTCGACACTCATTTCACGATTTTGAAGTTTGTTTTCTATTTAAATTTTCAAACCCTAGGTTGCCTAAAAAACCCTCCCTACTTACCATATCCCTTATTCCCACATTCTGTTGTCAAATCCCTCCACCTATCCCCTATACCCTAATCCCCCAAACAAAATCCCTACACCTATCCCCTATACCCTAATCCCAAAAACAAAATCCTTAAACCCCTATTTACTAAACAGTCCCTACCAAAAAATACCCTCCTTCTCACTCTCACATCATACATATCTCATCCTACATCACACAAACTCCTCTCCCCTTCCCCTATCCCTATTCACCATAACTCACTTCTTGATTACCTTCTCTAGGGTTTCAAAGTTTCAAATTCAAAAGACATGGATAAAGAGGATAGAGATTATGAGGAGGAGGAAAATAGTGGCAGTGAAAGCATGGGAGATGAACCTCAATGTCAGAGAAAATCACATAAGGGAGGCTAAGAAGGGCAAGTTTCAGCTTGATGAGGCTTATGGAGATTATGGAGAGTCGGATGATGAATAGGGATAGAGAAAAAGACCTGGGACATGATTTGTAACATAAGAGTCAAGCAAATGAAGACAAGGCTAAAACAAGCACTCAAAGGCAAAAAGGAAGGTGATAGGCTTAGGTTGCTTTCTGTAACTTCCTTGGCTGACCCAAACACTTGATGGTGGTGGTCTCCCACAAATTTTGAGCAAGTTTTGAGAATTTTTGCATTTTTGAAGAATTTAGCAGTTTTTGACACAGAAATTTTGGATCTCTTTTCTTAGGGGCATCCAATGAGGAAATGGTAAGCATTTTTTCGATTCACAATGATTATTACATGCATGTTGTTCTTTTTCTCAGCTTTTGGAGCAAAAATGGTCAACCAAAAGGTCAAAAAACACCCAAAAAATGACCTTTCTGCCCTCTTTTTGAGCCACAAAAGCAGTCTTGGGAAAAGCAATTTTTGAGGGATCCAATGAACTCCAAATAAAAATATTCAAGATGTTCTGAAAAGAAGACTTGAAGAGCTTTCCAAAAAGGTATTTTGTGCCCAATTTGGACACTGGGAAGGCCTCCAAAATGGCCCTGTAAAAAGTGCTGCACATAGAGCTTGGCACTGCGCATAGGACAATTTTCTGCTAAATTTGCACTTTACTGTGCCATGACTGTAATTTTTGGGTTTTCTCTCATGGATGATGTTTTTAATGATTTAAATGGTGACTAGGCATGTAAATAAGATGAATATTAGTTACTGGAGGGTAGATTCATTGGATCAAAAGTTATCTTGAAGTCAAATGAATCAGTTTCCTCCCTTTTAGAGGCAAGTTGTTAGGGTTGCCTAGATTCTAGTTTCTTGTTCAGATTTTGATGGATTAGTTCCTCATCTTAGGGATTCAACCCCTGAGGATGGGAGGAGGTTGAATTGAGGTCTATATTTTCTTTTTATTTCTCATTGTAAAGGGTTGGACTCGGTTGGTTGCTTATGCTTTGAGGAGACATCATTTTTGTATAAGTTTTCAGCAGGAGATTAATAAAAGGTTGCAACTATTTCTTTTGGATCCATGTGGTATGATTTTCAATTTAGTTTTCTCTATTTTGATCATATGTTAGAATGTTTTTTGTACTTCATCAATCATTTCATCTCTTTTAAGTGGAGTTTTTCAAGTTGATAGGCAGAACGCATAATATTTATGCTCTATTTTGGGAAAATATTCACAGTTAATGTTTTCTTCAGTTTAGGAAGAATCCATGTTGCTTACATGCTCTTTCGAGCTCCTCACCTATCTTGAATCACCTCACCCATCAAACCCTAGTGTGTTGAGCCTTGTGCCTACCTTTCCCCATCAAACACCCTGCAATTTTGACCTAATTTCCTTGCCCTAATTGTTTGGCTCCTCCTGATCCAGAAAAACCTTTCAAATCAAATCAAACCTTATGCTACTATACCTAGCCTAATATCATTTTCTTGATCCAGTCATCTTGGTTGAGATCCTTACGGAGAGAGCCCTCTCCTGGCCTAGTAGGGATAGCTACTTAGCCAAGCGTGGTTTGTGGTTACCCTGGCATTGCCTTCCTTTAGCCTGAGGTTCAATCCAGGTTATAACAACAACCACTACCACTGCCATTCCCACGGTGACTACAACAGTTCCATCAACCTTGGCAGCTTCATTGGACCCCACAGCTCCACTAGCTACAACACTTCCAGCTGCAACAACATCTACATCAACAAAAAGTTCAACAACAGCAGTAACTCAGCCGAGTGATGAGGCAAGCAAACTGGTCAAATTAATGGAGGACATGTCCATTTAGACCACAAAGATAAATATACTTAAAGAAAAAATGACAAGTCTGGAGGATGAGAAGAAATTGGCACAGATTATGCACAAAAATGAAGTTTATAAGTCAACCAAGTTGACTGAGAGGATAAAGAACCTAGAGAAAGAGTTAACATTGAAGGAGCCACTTGCCCAAGCTAAAGAACAGTTATGGGCCAACATCATTGACTCTATCAATAATATTTGGCCATCTATACAAGTAATCTTTGAACAAAATGATTTAGTCAAAGAGGCCACAGAAGCAATTTAGAGAGTTAAGGTTGAACTTGGAGACATGCCAGAAGAAGCCACCAGGATAATCCAATTCCTTAACTCTAAAAATAAATATGAATTGCAGGAGTTGCACATAGCTAATAGGAATGGCACCATGCTAGAGGTAAAGAAAGTGCTCGCCAAGAGGAAATTAATGATGAACCTTGAGGACAAATGTCAAACCATGGAGCTGGCTATAGACAAGTTCATGGTTAAGTGTGATGCCTTGAGGCAGAAATGTCTTTCAAATCCCTTGGTGATAAATGACAAACTGATGCCACATGAAGACAACAACAAGAAAATCAAAGAAGTGGAAAGAGATCAAGCCAATAACTCTTCTATGAAACGGATGCCTACAGGAAAGGTTCTGTACTAAACATTTGAGAACCTGTTTTACCTCCAGCATGAGGTAAAACACCTTTTTGTGAACAAACCCACCTTTGCAAAGTACATAGAAGCAGATGAAATCCACAGAAAATGGTAAATATCAAATTACCAGATGCAGAGACCTGGGAGAAATTAAACGACTTAATGTAAAATGCAAAGTAAAAGTGAAAACAGAGCAGTAAAAGAAAAGCAACAGGCCAGCTCAGATGAAAGAGTATCAGGTGAAAGAGTATCAGTTAAAAGGGAAAAGTAAAAAGAACTGTCAGTGTGGAAGACCAGTAGAAAATAAGAATAAACAACAAAATATCAAGGAATAAGGCAACACATCCTAATAAATAGGGACAAATTGAAGCAATTGAATATCTGTCTCTATCTTCTTGCATGAAGATATTTCTTTTTCCTAGATTATTCCCAATACAATTTCAGATATTTTGTAAACTATTTTGTATAAATATTTCATAATTCGAAGTATAGGGTGTGGATTGCTAGACATTTCTATATTTGTATTGATCTGTAACCTGAGTGTTCATTGTACCAATTTTTAAAGTCAGTGGATTGTAATAAAGAGATTGTATTACAAGATTCATGTGTTGAGCTACTTTAGTGAAGTATTTTCTTTCTATCAAATTGTTATTTTCTTAAGTGTTTCACAAACTTGCATGTTATCTAAATTGAATGAATTAACTAGAATTATATTACAAAATTTGTTTAAGTACACTCTGTCTTGAACAGTTAATCATTTTAGTGTTTTCCTCTGATATCTAGTTTAGGGAATCCTTCATTTCTCCCTAGTTTCGATTGACCCCCTACCATTTCCTTCATTATTCGATTTAAGGAACCCTTAATTGCTCCTTGGATCTGATTGAAAACCACTTCTCCATCCAGCCTTAAGATATGAATTTACTCAGCTACCTTGCCCTGTAAACACTATGTTTAGAACTTGATCCAGTCCTGTTTGCTTGACACTTGACCCCTTAGCCCAATGGTAAAAGACACCCCTCTATCCATCTAAGTCAGTGATCCCACCACCAGATAAAAACCAAAACCCAAGTACAATCATAACTAGCCTAAAATAAATTGACTAAACAAAGTTAAATCATAAAGAGAGGGCCCTCTCTGAGCATTAGGAAGGCTAGATCCTAATCTCCAAAGTAGGTTTGTGGTTACCTCTATCGTTTCTTTCACAACTACTCTAGAGAAATTTTGGAGTGATAACACAGTGCAGGAGTTTCAACAATACATAGAGATGTCATGATTAACAACCTCATCCCAACCTCATCCATCCATGATCATTCCTTCCTTTCACTAAAACCCTCACCAATTTCATCATTTCACAAGAATACTTCTCGAAGCTTATTGAGCAAATCCATCCATCTCATACTCTGGTTTTGAGTTCTGAAGTGGTCCTAGGCACTCCCTTGCCACATTCCATCCACCAACCACCTTCCCTAAGCCTTCCATCACCTTCAAAATCCATCCTTTTTCTCTCGGTTGTATCCTGTAGAAATACAAGGGATCCTGTAGGTTTTCAGGACATCTTGTAGGTTGACCTGTAGTGGCCTGTTTTGAGGCTGAATTGAGCAAAAAGCCTCTAGGAAGCTAGAAAAAGACCCCTACTGGTATCCCTAGCCTTCTAACCATTCACCATCATCCATATGCCACCTGCCACATCACCAAAAGAGATTAGCTTTCACACTTTCACATAAAAAAATGGACAAAAAGAAAAATAGATTTATTTTATTCATTTACATGCACAACAATAGAATGTTTGACGCTTTGAATTTTCATGCTTAGGACAGTACGATATCATACATGTTAACTTAGCATTCTTTTGAAGCATAGCCTCTTAGCAGTTAGTTAGAAAATGGTGTGTTGAAGCATTTGATTTCAGTCTTTTTCCTTACTGCAGCTGACAAGCTTTCTCTTAGTGTAGATTTCTCTTTTCCTCATTGGTAATCAAGCTTCTTCTGAATCTATAGAGGTCTAGTTTGAAAAACCTTAGTGGTCTATCGCCACCTTAGCAGTGAAAAAGAGCAGACCCATCACATTTACTTGTGTATATAGCATTGTCACTTCCAAGTTTGTACGAACCCTGGGTTGATAAAGTAAAGTTGGTAGCCCCAGGAGTTGCAGCATTCTTGCTGCAATAGTGGTGCTCATCACTTTTTGATGCCATTGTCAGGGAGGTGTCTGAGTAATATGTGATTACTACTTTCTTTCTTCCATTTATTTTCTCTGATTTTCTGTTATTAGCTTCATTTCTGCAAAAGTAATTTAGATTGATTTTTTTTTTTTTTTTTCCGTTCATCATTCTTTGCTTTCTTTCCCATTCTACAAGTTAGTTTTCATTCATTTCTGCAATAGTAATTTAGATTTATTTATTTTCCATTCAACATTCTTTGGTTTCCTTTCCATTATGCATTATTTGCTTTCTTTCTCATTTTTCAATTTAGTTTTCATTCAGTCTGCAATTTCAATTCTGTAATTTTTCAAAGCTTGAAAAAACACAAAACAAAATCAAAAATGTTTTTTTTTCATGCCTCATAGGAATAGGGATAACTTAGGGAAATTTTTTCCAAATACCCCACCGCTTCAAACAAACAACCTTCACTCTTCTTTAGTGGATGTGAATTGGAGGAACCCTTAGGTGAACAACCAGAGATATTTGAAGAACCTATAGGGGGAGAAGAAGAAGAAGAACCCATTCCAACTGACCCAATGGATGAAAATAGAAATGTCAGAGGAAATAGAGAAAGAGTTGAGGGTGCCTTTCCCATCAGAGAAACTAATGGGGATAACAATATGAAGAATATAAGCCCCTCCGCCCTTCCCCATTTCCATGGCCTAACCTCATAATCCCTATCACATGGGCAACTTTCAGAGACATGCAGATAGAGGAAGATATAAAAGCCCTTGAATATGACAACAACCCCACTACCAGTGAAAGAATGAAGAAGAAACTAAAAAGGAGGAAGAAGAAATAGAGAGGGATGAAGAGGAAATAGATGAGGAAGAAGAGGAAGAAAAAGAGAAGGAAAGTGGTGAAGAGACAGAAGAGGATGCAAAAGAGGAAACTGATGAACAGAGTGAGGAATTAGAGGGAGAAGAAGAGGAGAAAGACAAGAGTGAAAAGGAAAATGAAAAAAGGGAGGCTGAAGATAAGGAGGAATCACCCAGGGTATCTCTAGAATCCACTTAGAAAGAGGTAGAATCTGCCCTCACTACCTTAGTACCCTATCAAACAAAAAGGGAAAAGATAGAGACAAAATCCATTGTACTTTGGGACAAGAAGAAGTATAAGAATAAGGCAGGGAAAACCTCAAACTCGCACCAAGGTTCCTATTTTCATTGAAGACTCACCCAAACAGTAAGAGAAGATGGATCCTATTATGAAAACTCAAGGAGAAGTATCATTAAGACAAGCCTCTCCCAAGTCTCCTATCACTTATGTTAGGAGGCCTGTCACTAGATCTGCCCCATCCAAAGGAAAAGACCTCCTACGGGATACATAGAAGGATCTACATGAAGCAGAGGCAATCCTACAGGAAACTCTACTAAACCTATAGGAAGCTTAGAAATTGGACAAAGAAGGGAGTATGCAACAAGAAACAAAGAAAGAGGATCCAGAGCTAAGGGAACCTAGTCCTCAACCTAACCTTGATTCCTACTACAGATTTATTGAAGGGGATAGGGTCATTCCAATTTTTTTTCCATCTCATTATTCTTTGAGCTTGAGAAAGAAAGGGCAAGAACACGTAGATGGATACATATTGCCAAATCCAAGGGAGTGGAGGACATAGGTAACATGGAGGAAAAAGTTAAAGAGATTGGTAGAGAACTGAGTAGCCTGAGGGACAAAGAAGCAATGAAGAGATCTTATTTGAAGGTCAAAAATGCATGGTTAAGAGGACATCTACAAGAAAGAGAGAATCAATTGGCATCCATGGCCAGTCTATCCTTAGAGGCAATCTAGTGTAGATTTCCAGCTAAGTCCTATGCATTATACCTTAAGGAACAGTGGTTGCAGTTCCAAATAAAGACCTTAGCACATAGAGGCACTATGCCATTCCAAGATTATAGACAGTTCATCAATCTTTGTGATCAAAGAACATTGGAGAATAGGGCTAAGCTGTCTGAGTTCTACCTACATAACTTAGTCTTGACAAATCTGAATGTATGGGACCCTAATTCAAAACTAAGGGACATGTACTTGATGGCTTTGGCACCATGGATGAACCATGAGGAAGCAAGGGCTACAGAAATGAAGAAAATTATGGCAAGGGAAGAAACAAAACCTCTCATGATAAGAGTTGAGCATTCAAATCCAATGGTTGTCAACAACACACATAACTTGATTGCAAATGACCCTCAACTTGCACCTAGGCACCTTGTTGCCTAAGAGCAAGCAATCACATACTTTGAGGACATGTTCAGGCTGTTAGGGGATGACAACATGCAAGCTTGCCAAAGGAGAGGGAATACTTTTCCCTTCAATTTGAAAATCATAGAGTACCATTCTCCTCAAAGAATGAGAGAAACACTGAATAGGACACCCATGTACAAGCAAGCTCTCTAAAGACTCAAAGTCAATTGGATTGGCTTGAGACTTAGTCCATGAATGCTCTTAGGAATGTTGGAAGGAAGGAAGGAAGAGGAAGAAAGAAAGCAGTGGGAAGAGATAGAAAGGAAGGCAAGATTTTATGCATAGGAAGAGGAAACTACAATAGAAGCATGGGATGTTAGGGAGGCCACTAGAGAAATGAAAGACAGGATATTGATTGAGTTGCTCAGAGGATGAGCAACACTTTCAGTAGGGGGTGATGATGAGCCTCATCATTGGGTAACTATATGCACCTTAATCCACCTCCTAGCTTAGTAAAATCAACTCTTCTCACAATTTATTACATATTTTGATTGTATTTTGTTTAATGAGATGAGTCAAACTGAGATATTATGCCTAGTGGACTAATGTGCATTAATTGCAGGTTTTTGAGAGAAAATCATGGAAATTTTGGTTAATTAAAGGCTAAAACTCAAATGAGACAAGGAGGAGATATCGTAGGAGGTAAATCCTTCTAATTTACTCATCACTCATTCGATTATTCCTCCATCAATTACACTAGCTCAAAGTACAAGCAACCAAGTCATGGAGATCAAAAGGCAACTGAGCAAGTGACAGTTAAAGAACTAGTTTATCTCAAGTTTGGGTGCCGAGCCTCCCTAGATTTAAGGAAGTTGTTGGAGATTTTAGTTGTATAAATAAAAAGGCCTAGAGCTTCATTAGGATTCAAATTTTTGATGTAAAAACACTAGTCATTTTTGAGTTCAAGACTTGTGGAAGACATTGTTATGTAATTTTCTGATTTGATAATGAGAATGAGCATTTCCTTGATCCAGTACTAAGTTGACTCAGAGGGATGAAGCTCTTGGGTTAGGGCCCAACCATAGCAGCAAAGTCTCCTCTTCATGTATTTGTATGTTTAGTTGATTTCATAGTTGAATTGTCTTTAGAATTATTTCATTGCAAGTAGTCGTAGATTTGATTAGTTTGCTTCCATTTGTGATTTAGTTTAGAAATATCTTAGAAGAGATAAAGGATCATAAAAAATATGTTAGTAGGTGTTTTTGGCCTCACTCCTTCCTTCAGGGATCATGGTTTGAGGAAAAAGCTCCTATGCAGCCCCAAAAAGGCAGAATTCTACTTTTTCATGGAATTTAGGGTTTTATGTACTTAGGCCAGCATTTGATCAGTTTGCAAGAGTAGGATTTAGATATAATTTATTTTATATTCAGTCTTACATTATATCTCATTAATGTTCCATATTATTATACAAGTTTTCCTCATGCATGAAGTAGGCAGCTAGTTTTCCTCAATGTTTGATGCAATGCAGGAGTTTCAGTAGTACATAGATATGTCATGATCAGCAACCTCATCCCAAGCTCATCCATCCATGATTATTCATTCCTTTCACTAAAGCACTCACAAATTTCATCATTTCACAAGAATACTTCTCCAAGCTTGTTGAGCAAATCCAACCATCTCACACTCTGGTTTTGAGTTCTGAAGTGGTCCTAGGAACTCCCTTGCCTCATTCCAGTCACCAACCACCTTCCCTAAGCCTTCCATCACCTTCAACATCCATCCTTTTTCTCTTGGTTGTATCCTGTAGAAACACAGGGGATCTTGTAGGTTTTCAAAACATCCTGTAGAACGCATTAGGACATCCTATAGGTTGACCTGTAGTGGCCTATTTTGAGGCCGAATTGAGGAAAAAACCTCTAGGAAGCTAGAAAAGAACCCCTATTGGTCTCCCTAACCTTCTAAGCATTCACCATCATCCTTAAGCCACCTACCACATCACCAAAAGAGATTAGATTTTACACTTACGCATAAAAAAGGACAAAAGAAAAACATATTTATTTTATTCATTTATATGCACAATAGTAGAATGTTTGATGTTTCAAATTTTGCATGCTTAGGAAAGTAGGATTGCATACATGTTAAATTAGAATTATTTTGAAGCATAGCCTCTCAGCAATTAGTTAGAAAATGGTGTGTTTAAGCATTTGATTTTAGTCTTTTTCCTTACTGTAGCAGACAAGCTTTCTCTTAGTGTAGATTTTTCTTTTCCTCATTGGTAATTGTTATAGACATATTTGGGCACTACATCCCCAAACTCATATGTCCATAAACTAAGGGACCTTTAAGTCCCTAAAAGTGTTGTTTCATACCCTAAAGGATCATGGTCAATTGATTACATCATTTCCCAAAAGTTCCACCTGAAAAACTACTCAGAACTGGCAAAAACTGGACCATATAGACTGATCCATGGACAAGGTGCGATGCATACTAATTTCCAAACTGGCCAGGTGTGATGCATACTGAAATGGCCTTCTATGGGGTGCGATGAGAGAGAATAGACAAATGGCAGAGACAATTTGCAAGGTGGATGATCATGGAATCTTCCAGAAACTTCTACTGTGACACTTGCCTCTCTGAATTCGCCCAGGGATGAGTAAGAGATCATGAAATCTCCAAGTGGAACCAAGAACTATCAGTTGAATGACACTAATAAAAAACCCAGATCTGACTCACACCCTTGCAAGACATCTATAAATGGATCCCTCATTTGAGAGATCTAAAGGCTGGAATTTTGTAATTTGTAAGGAAGTAATGTTGGTTTGTTGGTGAGAAGAGACATTGCATTGTTGGGTGATTTGCTTATTCATGAGGTGAAGAGGGCTTCTACAACTGGGAGGATGACGTTGGATCACACAGCTGGGTTGTAATCCTCTCTTACATTACTATTAATAAAGTTCTTTGAGTTTTCCTCCATATAATTGTGTATTTGTGCATCTTATTGTTTATGAATGCAATTGTATGGTCAATGTGTTTCTGATTCCACATCATTTATAATTTTTTAGATATATATGCTTTGATATTTTTCAGTTACTTTGACTCTACAGGTACTATTTGAAGTGGGACAAGTAGGAGAGGAGTGGAAAATTCTATCAAGGAAAGGAGAAATCAAGCTAGGATCAAAGCAGAAGATCCAGGTTGGTCCTCTTTTCTTCTCTTCCATCTATCACACTTAAAGGAACTCTTGAAAAGCTTTCATTGTTTGTTTCTAAGATAGCTACTCGTCTTAGTGGGACTAGCAGTTCGAATCGAAACTAGTTTTACCTGAAACAAAATGGCGACTCCACTGGGGAATGAATAGTTTATTTTGTTTGTTTTTTGTTTTCTTTATAAACTACAAACAGAGCCTAAAGTTAGCCAGCTAGCCTTCGTAACACCTTTGCTATGCAATTGCAAAGTAGATGAATGCTGCTTCAGTCAATCTTCGGGTTGGTTTATGAATTGAACGTCTGACTTACAAAGCACTCTAAGTGCCCTTGTGGTAGCTCAGAACCTCATCAGATCCTACCCCTATGCTTTTTTCTTACTTTCCATCATTACTCAGCTAAATCATTGATGATAGCTGCAAATTTTGAGGAAAAACCAAGCTCAGTTTCACTCCCTGGTCCATCACACTGTCTGTAACTGTGCAACCTGGATGCATCGCACCTCCTGTGTGTTACATGTGCGATGATTGAGTGATACTGCTTTCTTCTCTAAAAGTTGGTTTTTTCCTCCTTGTTTTCAGCTTTATTCAGTAGTTTTACTGTACATGATCAGTGTCTTCTTGCTGAAACCTTCTTCCTTCACATTTTTCAGCCTCCATCAGTTAGGAATTGTAAATGTTTTTGTGTATTTTTCAATCATTTACAGTCTTCCGTTGTCGAAAGTAGCCTAATCGAACTGTCATTTTTGATGCAAATGTCGTAATTGTCATTTTGAATCAAATGAAGAGTGTCGTAAAGTAATTTTGTCATTGTACTTGATTTGAGTTATTAGTATTTGAAGTGTCGAAAAACAGTTTTTTTTTCGAAATCGAATAGTGTCGTCTTAGTCTTCCTTTCATTTTGAAAAGAAATTGTTAGAAATTTCACTTTGAAATAAAATAGTTCTGATTTGTACTTAGCTTTCCTTTTTTGGCATTCACACATTAAGGAAGTAGAAAACAAATACATGCATGTGCATCTGCATTTTGACTGCATGCGAAATTTGATTTAGGAAAGTGAATTTAGTGTGTTCTCTATGCTCTCTGTTGAAAGAAAATCATTATCTTCTTTCCTTTGTAGCTAGGATTTTCATTGCTAAAAGAACATAAACGACTGTTTATCATTTTAGATTGCATATTTAGGAATTTCACATCTACATCACTTGGTGAACCTTGAATGACAAACTTCTAAGCAATATCAACTCTAAAATAAACCTCAATGAACATAAAAACGGTTTGGAACCTAACACAACACATCTAGAAGTCTAGGCTAGAGACATGTTCCAGCGTCGTAAAACCTGGTAACTATCATTTTAATCGAAGGTTGGGTGATTCCCCCTCTTTGATATGACAAGTACTAGTACGGACTTGTGCTCCCTATACCATCGAGTATATATTGGGAGACTACAATAGGTTGATATCTTTTATCCTTAGGAAGTCGTGTCTGCTGCCCTATCGATCTTAATGCACTGAACACAGCATTCAGGAAGATTGACTACCATACATAAGTCCTTGGTAATTTCTCTATCATTTATCACCAAGGTGTATTTTTCATTTATAAGAAGAGCTTCGGCGTAAATCACATATATAAAGACCTTTGTCGACGCGTTTCAAACCAACAAGTGTGGTTCATCGTCAGGACAACTTGTTCTGACGATGAACCACACTTTTTGGTTCGAAACGTGTCGACAAAGGTATTTCTATATGTGATTTATGCTGAAGCTCTTCTTATAAATGTTATGGATCACAGAAGTCTCAATTCAACAAGTGTATTTTGCAGTTTTACGATTGGTTTGGTAAACCCTCTGTCTAGATTTCCAGGGTAGTCACTTTCATTCCTTTTTGACTCCTTAAAAGAAAAGGTCCATCTGAGCACTTGTCACTTTAGGCTCATTAAAAATCGAAGGTGACTAGAGTCACCTTTAGCTTTTTCTCGACTCTTAAAAATTGAAAAAGCAAGTTGCATCAAAGTGTCTTAAAATTTATTTTAATCGGAATAACATCCCTATTCCTTCGTTGATCTGAGGTTGAGATAATGGAGTCTACCAATCAAGGAATCCCTCTTGGAGGGAATCCTAGTCCTTTCTCCTCTTGGGGAGATATTGGTTCTCCATATATGGCTACACTGTGCCTTCCAGGAATCACAATCGGCCTGTCGGTATGGCTTTTCTCGACCTCTGTTGTTCAAAACACCATAATTCCTCAAAAATCTAATCAGCAACCAGATGATACTAAAGTTACCACTTCGCCTTCTACTTCGTTTGTTTCTCCTTCCCCTTCTTCCTCTTCGCTTGGTGAAACTAGTGACACTAAAAACCAAGTAGCTGAGAAGAAAAAGAAAGGGAAGGAGAAGAAGAAGAAGCCAACTAAACAAGGGAACAATAATGCATCATTTGGTGAAAATCTGCACACTAAAGTTTCCAAACCAAAAACTCCATGCGTAATTTGCAAGGAGAGACATTACCATCGAGATTGCCCTTGCATCTCACGGATCTTGAGAGAATGATCTCCCTGTTTGCACCATTTAGTGTCATCAACCCCTGACAGTCAGGTTGACAGCGCACCATCAACTAGTGAAAATGAAGTCAGTAGAAAAAAGGGAAAAGTCAGAGTTCCATGTAAGTTATGTGAAGGTTATCATACTCTTCATCATTGTCCTTTTCTGGATGAAGCCAAAAGCACTTTGGATAACTGTCCTGCTTCACTGCAACAACTTCAACCTGGATACAAGAAACTCTTGCCATGTCCTTCACTAGTTGAAAACCCGATTAACATAACTCAATTGTCGATCGAATCGCCTATCATTGAAGGTGAGCCTTCTAGGTCCATATTGGACCAAAGTCAACTGGTCGAGATGGCAGTCGACCCAGTCTTGCCTTCAGAAGACCCACCTTCTGATGATATAGTTTCCAAAGAGAATGAGAATGACACCGTTCAAATTCTTTTTGTCGATACAGAGTCTAATAAACTTGGGGGCAATCCACCCATTCCTTCACAATAGGAAGAGACCCCCCCAGTTCATGAGATTTATCCAAAAATTTATTTGGTACCTCCTCTAAGCAATCTAGTCCTTTTCTTTGACTGGAATCAACTAGAAAAACCTCGCCTTCCATTTAATGTACCATTCCAAATCATAGTACAAGTTTACAAAATGATTGTGTCTGGCACTATCATAGATGAAGGGGCTTCAGTGAGTATCCTTTCCTCAACTACTTGGAAAGCGCTTGGTTCGCCATTGCTTTTGCCTGAAAAACAAAATTTGTCGGGCTTCAACAAAGGAACCAGTCGACCATTAGGGATCCTTCAAAAGTTACCAATAAATATGAGAAAGAAAACTGTTCATTTGAATTTGAAGGTAGTCCAAGGTCCACTAGATTACAATCTAATCCTTGGATGTGATTATATATATAGCATGGAAGCCATTGTTTCCACATTCTTTCGAGTGATGTGTTTTCCACATGAAGGCAGACCAGCGCAACTTGTCAACCAGCTTTCATTTCCTGGTTCAAACACAGCTATAAATCAACCATCATCCCTAAATGGTCTCTTCGCATCAACAATGTCTCTTCAACCTTTATCCCATCCACCTAATTACCACGAGTAGTTCGGTGAGTGTGATGAAGATTAGGGGGCATGCACCCTAGTCTGCTTCGGTAGGCAAACCCAGAGGAAAATAGAGATTTTCTTGAAAGGTTATAATACTTGGACTAAAAAAAATTCCTGTATAGGTTATGTGATCAGTTTGACACACTTATTTCCTTTGTACGATTGTGAGTGGAAGCTCACAACATTCACCTTCGTACGTTATGTGATTGGAAGCTTGCAACAATCACCTTCGTCTATGGACAAAGCAAAGGAAGATTTTTTGTTTGCCTACAGAAACAATCCTACCTAACTGTAGGGTCTTCCATTTTGTAGCCTGGAAACTCTCCTTTTACTGAAAGACCTGGGGGCATGCAAACCTTTGTATGCAAGTGAAAAGCGACCTTTGATTTTCTTAGTTTGTAGGTTCTTAACCCTTTAACCTCGTAGCTCGGTCATTTCTAGCTTACGTAAAAAGGCAATGAGCACATGTTATAGTAGTGTTCAAGCTCATTAAAAAATAAATCTACCAAGAGACATTATCAAAAGACTGGTAAGAGCAATGTTCCCCCAAGATTCAAGCTCATTAAAAAATCAACCTGCATTGAGCACATGTTGGCACAAGGTTCAAGCTCATTAAAAAATAAACCCGCCTTTGGTAAATAACCTTTGTGATCGCTTTGCTATCAACCCTTTTGAACTTTGGTTGTGTTCCTTCCATCACCTCCATTCATTTTGTCGACCATACGCTTCCACTTGATTGTTTACCCTTTTGAGGAACATCTGAGACGAGTGATTCTGATTGCCACCCTCTTCACATTGCCATGTTTTGAGAAGTTCCAAACTTACTTGGAATCGGTCACCACCCGAAAATACCACTCGTTCTTAAAAACGAGTCTCTTTTAAACTCTTTTTAGACTTGTTAAATATAAAAAGATTGTCAAGCTATTGGCCTTTCTAGCTAGTTAAAGTAAGGGGATCGCCATCCCTCTCATATATTTTAATCTTTTTGGACTTGAGGGATTATTAAACAAAAAGATCGAGCGCTTGTCTTTGTCGGCTCGTTAAAACTATCGAAAAGTCATCCCTTTTGTATTATTTTACACTTTTTCGGACTTAAGGGATTATGCCACGAAAAAGGACTATTGGAGTCTCCTTTTCGTCCCTTTGCAAACTCTCTAAACATGAAAAGGATTGAGTTATCTTTGTCATTGAACTCGTTAAAACAATAGCGACAAACTTGTCCACCCAGACAGGAACGAGTCTCACTGACGCTAGGCTCACTAAACACAAAGCGATAGGTTTGCCTGAAGCGCAAATTATAGACCAAGCATATGTTATCCTCCTCAAGCTTGTCAAAAAATAAAGAGGTACTAGTCAGCAATGACTGGGGAAAAATGGGAAGAAAAATTGAACAACTTTAATGGTAGCAGGTCACTCTTGAACATGACACTTTCACTCCATCATCGTGATTGAGTTGGGTTGGGTTTTTTCGTTCACTGTCACCATTGGTCCGCTATGCCATCCATGGGGTTAACACTACCAGTCCATATCAGTGTCGCAAATATGTTCAAGAGAAGTCATTCAGAGGATTCACCATCCAACAAACGTCTCATCCACTGCAATACTTCCACCCTTCATTTTTCATGACCGCCATTCCTGAACCTTATATCATCAGATTGTTTTCACCTCCACAAAGATCATTTGCTTTGTTTCGCGTCGTAGGTGTGGGATACATCAAGGCCCTCCTACGACAAGTCATTTCTTGTCGACATCAGCTCATTATCCAAGAAGTTGACTTAGAAACAATCCATTCAATACTTTGAAGCTTGCATGCCTTAATGGCAAGTTTCTCACTTCCGGCGACAGGTTTACATCAATGACCTTCGACCAAAAGACTGTGCGTGGTGTTCGACATCGGCTCATATATTCACACCACGTGAATTATACTGTAGTACCTTGAGGGTCATCATCATTATCGGTGACTCCCCTCGCGCTTGCTAATAACTCACATTATTGGCTAGTAATCAGGCGATGTCTTTCCATGTTTGACTTTAGAACACCTTTTCACATGGATCGACTTGTACATCGAGTGAAGATTGGATGATTTTTGAAGACCCCAGATCTAGTTTCATCCAACCGGGCTGTGATATATTCAGGAAAATAAAGACATCAATTGTACACAAAAGCTGCACATATTGTCATCTAAGCCATGGAAGATGACTCTTCATGCGAAGAATCACCAGTATGCAACAACAGACGATTGTCTATCCTATGTACATGAAAATGAATTTATAAAGCTGAGCATGGGAATTCCCACCTCAGCCATATCATAAAAATAATATGATGATGATGTATTGTATTGTACCTTATATAGGTCACCTTCCAGTTCAAATAGCTTGGATCCTCATGATAAAGCATTTCTCTCAACATCAGAAGATTTACGACATCATGCTTTAGGGGGTAGCTATTATAGACATGTTTGGGCACTACAACCCCAAACTCATATGTCCATAAACTAAGGGCTCTTTAAGTCCATAAAAGTGTTGTTTCATACCCTAAAGGATCATGGTCAACTGATTACATCATTTCCCAGAAGATCCACCTGAGAATCTACTCAGAACTGGCCAAAAATGGACCATATAGAGTGCTCCATGGAAAATGTGTGATGCATACTGAAATGGCCTTCTGTGGGGTGTGATGAGCGAGAATAGACAAATGGCAGAGACAATTTGCAAGGTGGATGATCATGGAATCTTCTAAAAACTTCTCCTGTGACACTTGCCTCTCTGAATTTGCCCAGGGATGAGTAAGAGATCATGAAATCTCCAAGTGGAACCAAGAACTATCAGTGGAATGACACTAATCAAAAACCCAGAGCTAACTCACACCCTTGCAAGACATCTATAAATGGATCCCTCATCTGAGAGATCTAGAGGCTGGAATTTTGTAATTTGTAAGGAAGTGTTGTTGGTTTGTTGGTGAGAAGAGACATTGCATTGTTGGGTGATTTGCTTGTTCATGAGGTGAAGAGGGCTTCTACAACTGGGAGGATGATGCTGGATCAGACAGCTAGGTTGTAATCCTCTCTTACATTACTATTAATAAAGTTCTTTGATTTTTCCTCCATATAATTGTGTATTTGTGCATCTTATTGTTTATGAATGCAATTGTATGGTCAATGTGTTTCTGATTCTGCATTGTTTATAATCTTTTAGATAGAGATGCTTTGATAGTTTGCTATTACTTTGACTCTACAGGTACTCTTTGAAGCGGGACAAGTAGGAGAGGAGTGGCAAATTCTATCAAGGAAAGGAGAAATCAAGCTAGGATCAAAGCGGAAGATCCAGGTTGTTCCTCTTTTCTTCTATTCCATCTATCACACTTAAAGGAACTTTTGAAAAGCTTTCATTGTTTGTTTCTAAGATAGCTACCTGTCTTAGTGGGACTAGCATTTCGAATCGACACTAGTTTTCCCTGAAATAGTAATAAAGCTTCTTCAGAATACATAGAGGTTTGGTTTGAAAAACCTTAGTGTTCTATTGCCAGCTTAGCAGTGACAAAGATAAAACCCATCACATTTACTTGTGTATACAGCACTGTCACCTCCAAGTTTGTACGAACCCCAAGTTGATAAAGTAAAGTTGGTAACCCCAGTAGTTGCAACATTCTTGCTATAATACTGGTGCTCATCACACCTTTAGTTCCTTGATATACAACTTTCAATCCAGGCATATAAGGGAAATTGTTTGTGGAGTGGTTCTCCTCACAGACTGAGAAGATATATCTAAGATTCGATGGACATTCATTTATAGGGTGCCTCCTGGTGAATCTAGGGCAAAAGATAGCTAAGGCTCTTTCTGCTTCCTCTTGCTTCCTCTTGATCTGCATGGTGTCCATTTGCAGAGCAAGGGTATGCAACATTTCACTCTTAAAGTCTTCCAAAATGTTCCCAATTTCACTTTTTATGGATATGTTGGAGGAGGATGAATTGGCCAAGGCTTGACTAACCCTACCCTTCTTTATGGCTGCCCTAGAATGATTTTTGGAAATTGTCTTGATGTCATCATAAGGTAGCTGTTAGATGTCCCCTCCCAACAACATGTTTAGGGTTTATAGGAGATATTCCCTAATCCCTCTAAGAAGGACTAGCTTGAGTGATTTGGGATCGAGGGTGCATCTAGCCCTTTTGTAGTTGAGTTGGAACCTTTCCTCATAATCTTCAAAAGATTCATAATGTCCCAAGGTCATTCTAAAGAGTTCCTCTTTAGTGTCTTTGGACCTACAATAATCCCTGTACTTGTTGTTGAAGGCTTCTTGCATTTGAGCCCAGGTAGTGATGTTGTCCCTAGGTAAACCCATGAACCAACACAAGGCTACATCCTTAAGGGTGGATGGGAACAACTTCAAATTCTAGTTGTTAGAGGTATAATCATAAGTTCTCCAAATGACAACAAACTCAAACAAAAAGGTATTAGAGTCCCATGAGGTTAAGCCATGAAAGTGAGGAAGGGAAGAGGGGATTATGTTTTTCATCCTAACATCTCCATTAGTTTCTCTAATGGGAAAAGCACCCTTAGTTCTATTTTCAGCTCCATTTATGTTTTCAATCCCATTTCTATTTTTAGCCATGGTGTATGTTGGTGGAATGATTTCTTCTTCTTCCTCCTCAATAGGCTCTTCAAATATCTCTGGTTGTTCGCCTAGTGGGTCCTCTAGCTCACAGCCACCGAAGAAGAGGGAAGGTTGGTTGTTTGATGGTGTGGGGGTATTTGGCAAAATTTTTCCTAAGTCATCTCTACTCCTACGAGGCATGAAACATATTATTTTTTGTTTTTTTTTTTAGAACTACTTGCAATATGGAAAGAAAGCAAAAAATTATGACTATTTTCTGAATGGAACTACCTGTAGAATGGAAATAAAGCATAAATTGCAACTATATATTGAATGCAAAACAAAAGGAAAGCAGGAATTGCATCTATTTACTGAATTTCAAATAGAAAGGAAAGCAGGAATTGCATCTACCTAGACACCTACCCTACAAGGACGCCAAAAAGTGATGACCCCAGTATTGCAGCAAGGATGCTGCAACTCCTAAGGTGACAAACTTTACTTTATAACCCCAAGGTTCATACAAACTTGGAGGTGACAGTGCTATATGCACAACAAATGCAACAATCTAGTCTTGTCACTTCTCAACTGGGGCAATAGACCACTAGGGTTTTTCAAACCAATCTTCTATTGACTAGAAGGAGGCTGACTCTTGATAGTGAATGTAAAGATATCTTTAATGTATAAATTAAATGCTTGACTATGTTAAGGAATTGAAAGTGCTGAATAGAATGTATGAAATGACATAAAATTACCTAGCTAAGAATTAACACACATTACTTGTAGAAGAAACCTAATTTAACCTTGCATTCTATCATCTAGTTACCTAGACTAAGTAAGCATGGAAATGATCCTAACATTGCTAATATTGATGAATGCATGTGCTATCTAAATATTGTAGAAAAGATTCTTTTGGTTTTCAATTCATAAATGTAAATGTTAAGCTAAACAAGATGATCACTTACAGGGGAGGAAGGTATGCGAAAACTGGTCAAAAATGGCATTAAGGGGTATGGAAGTCATGTTGAAGGCCTACCCTAGACTTTGATCATCATTTCTGCCCAAAATAGTCTAAAATAGGCTACTACAGGGTTTCCCATAGTTGCTACAGGATGACTTGGTTTACTACAGGAAAATTAGCTGAAAGTTGTAGGAAGGTAGGGAAGGTGAAAGGAAGTGTTGGGAAGGTGTACGATGGTGGAATAAGGTATGGGAAAGGTGCACACTATCCAAGGATCAACCCAACTCTTCAGGATGGTTGGATTTTCTCAAGGTGGCTGTCCACGGTGGCTACAAAACATAAATCTAAATTGATGATTGGTAGGATTTGGAAAGAGGTGGAGAAAACTTAGATGAGGCTGGTGGAATGAGTTCCTCCCTGCATATCAACAACTCCTGCAACAACACATATTCATTTCTTCATTTATGCACAACTTTATGTAAATGTGGAAAAGATGAGTTGAATTTGAGAAATTGATTTATTGATGGCTAATGGATCAAATCTATGGAATGGAATGCTTTCTATTCTACAACAAACTCAAGAAACCAAAATGACAATTGCAGGTGCGTCTAAGAAATCATTAACAATTATATGCTCAACAATAAATCCTAAGCTATGTAATAACTAAAGGATAAATCTATTTTGGGGGATGAGAGAGTGGGGCCCTCAAACCATGATCCCAGAAGGGATATGAGGATGAGGCCATTATCAAAAGCTTTTCTAAAGTCTTTTCTTTCACTACTGTAACACTGATCTACTTCTCCAACTAATAGAAGCAAAACTAATCAAGCATGCAAAGACTTGTAAATTAAACAAAACAAATATAACTTCAACAACTAATCTATGATTCTAATCTAAGGATACATGTAGAAAAAGAGGAACCTCTACTACTAGGGTTGGGCCCTAACCCAAGAGATTCATCTCTCTAAGTCAACTCGGTGTTGAATCAAATAAACCCTTTTCATTCACCAAAATGTCAAAAATAACATGAGAATAACAGTCACAATATCTTAAGCTAAAAGTTACCTCTTGGCTACAATAAAAAGTCCAATCCTAATGAGGCCCAAGGCCTTCTTATTTATACAACTTAAGCTACCAATAAATTCCTTAAAATTAGGTAGGCTTGGCTGCCAATGAACTCGGTGGGCTTGGCTGCTTGTAACTCTGAGCTGATGAGATATGGTGGAGGAATCTTCCAGTGATTGAGGAGTTAAGGAGGGAGACCCAATCTCCTAAAATCCCTATTGCTTGTCCACCTCACGTTCCTGCACTTAAATTAGCCCAAAACTGCTCCAAATTCTACAATTAATGCACATTAGGTCACATGGCATAACATCTCACCTTTACACTTCTCACTAAGAAAAATATAATAAAATATGTAAAGAAATGTGAGAAAAGATGGCTTTAATAAGCTAGAGAGTGGTATTAAGGCCCATATAATTTATCTATTGATGAGCCTCATCACGAACCCTCAGTTGATAAATAGAGTTGAGGATCCCTTGGGAGTTGCAACACTCTTGGTGCAATGTTAGGGCTCACCAACTTTCATAGCATTATTTCTCTCTGATCGAGAATACATAGAAATTTGACTAGGAATTCTCATTCTGACTAGACCTACAATGACAAAATTAAAGTTGTTGTTAGATTCTATAAATCAATGAACAAGAAATACATAAAATCATTTCACTTTATTATATTACCTGCACATCTTGCCAATTTATAATATTTCTAGGATCATGTATGTATTTTTTTGACAATGAGACATGAAATACATTATGCACACGTATGTGACTAGGTAAAGCTAGATGATAGGCTACTGGACCAATTTTTTGAAAGTATTTGAAAAGGGCCACAAAATTGGGGAGCAAATTTTGCATAGTTTCCCCATCCCAATCTGTTATTTTTTAGTTTGAGCCTTACATATACATGATCTCCCACTTAAAATTACCTATAGGTTCTCTGTTTGTTCGCATAATTTTTCTGTCGATCTTGGGAAACCTTCAAATATTCGTACCTTCTTTGCAATATCTTCCATTTCCTTTAATATGTCAGGTTCCAATATTAGTTTATCTTTAAGATTGTTCCAATTGATAGGTCTCCTACACTTTCGTCCATACAACACTTCAAATGGAATCATTCTCAAGGAAGCATGGTAACTATTATTGTATGCAAATTCCACCAGGTGGAGGTAGTCATCCCACTTTATTGGTTGTTGCATGACGTACATCAATAATATGTCTTCTAACACTTGCTTTACTCATTCAATTTGCCCATTTGTTGGTGGATGGTAGGTAGTATTGAACTATTCTTGAGTTCCTAGACCAGTGAAGAGAGCCTTCCATAAAGTAGAGGTGAACTTCCAATCTCTATCATATATTACCATATTAGGTATTCCATGCAAGCAAAAAATTTCCCTCATAAAAATATCAACAATCTGTACAACTTTATAAGTTGTCTGTACAGGAACAAAATGTACAAATTTACTTAGTTTATCCATGACAACCATCATGGAGTCATTCTGTCTTTTAGACTTAGGTAAGCCTGTGATAAAATCCAATGTGATGATTTCCCATTTCCATTCAGGAATGGGTAGTGGGTTGAAGTAATCACGTTGTATGTTGATGTTCAAATTTTACCTGTTGACATTCTAGACACCTTTCTAGGTAGAAACATATGGGATTTTATGATATTCATCTAGAATAATTTGCCTAATAACTTACTAGTTTGGAACATAAATTTGATTTATGTAAATCAACAAATTTTCCTTATTAGTGACATATCCTATTTGTCTTTCAGGGTTGTTTTCTTCTTTTCATTGCTACCATAAAAATTGATACTCGGGATATCTTAAGGTTACAAGGCTTGATCTGATTTGAAAAATCAGATTTTAGTTGATTTTATGTAATTTCATATATACAATTCAACCTTCTACTTAGGGAATCTACCACTTGATTTACCTTTCTTTCAAATTTTTTATATCAAAGTTGAATTCACTTAGGAAAGAAATCCATTGTGTTTGTCGAGCATTAAGGTTGGGTTGTTTAAATAAGTTAGTTAAGTTACTATGATCTGTCATTAAGATGAAATTATTTCCTAATAGTGCCTCCAAACCTTCAAGGTGAGGACTACTGTTTTTAATTCTAATTCATATGAAAAATAACTTTGCTCATGCTCCTTCAACTTCTAAGATTCATAGGCCACCATGCATCCTTCTTGCCCAACGCACCTCCTATCCCTTCTTGACATGTGTCTATACAAACAACAAACTCCTTTTTAGGGTTTGTAATCCTTAGGATATGGGTTGTAGCTAGCAGGTGTTTTAGTTGATAAAAACTATTTTTTAATTTTGTTGTCCAATTAAAAGCTTTCCCCTTTTTCTACAAGGATTTTATGGGGTAAGCTACTATAGGGAACCCCTCTATAAAATGACAGTAATAAATTTCTAGTCCCACAGAGAATTGAATGTTTGCAACATTTTTAAGAATATGCCATTCCATGATAGCCTTAATATTTTTAGGATCTATAGTTACAAGTAAAATGTGTCATACAAGTAAAATTGCAAAGGAGAGAAAAGTAATATTTCTCCATACCTTCAAAAGGAGAACAATGAAAATGCACTTTTAGAACCTAGAATATTCTTATACAATGAGAAACAACTTAGCCTCTTATTTTTAGTATGCTCTTCTCCCATCACCTTTGGTTATAATATCTTTAAAGGCTCCACCACTGGGTATCATAGGTAAGACATGCTCCTAGTGTGGCACAATAACATCCAACAAATATGGCCTAGGGGTCTCGACACTTGTGAAATGGCCTCCTTGACATTTACTTTCTTTGTTACCCTAGTTGTTGGTATATTACATGCTTTTGCCATCTTCAAAATATTGGGGAAAATCTCAGATTCAGCAGATGGATCTCCAAGGTACTTATGTGATTTTTTTGATTTGTAAATGCAATCTTCCCATTGAACCACGATGCCCAAGTGCTGATTGTTCAATATAATCATCTTAACAAACAAGTTTTCTACCCTAATGGTGGCCAATTCTCACACATTCATAAGAAAACTGCCATCTCCATATATGTTAGCAACATTCTCCTTTGGATTGGCCATGAAAACTCCCAGTGCTACAGGCAATCCAAATCCCATAGCCTCGAGACCCCCTGATCTTAGCCACAGTTGAAGTCTCTCATATTAAAACCATGGGGATACCCACATCTAGTGTTAGCCCACTCCAATACTGATTATAGCAATACCATTAATTAGTTCACATAGAAGTTGAATGGAAAACTAGGGAGGAATGACATCCCCAAAATCTTGGAAACTCAAAGGCCATCTTCTTTTTCTATTCTCATAAATCTGCATTCTAGCCAGAAAACTCTAGATTATCATACTTACCTTTATTGATCAATGAATTAAGGCCTTGGAGAGTGAAGATGAAATTTGAGAAAAGGGACATACAAGGCTATTTATTCTTACGATCTCTGACAGATCAATGTCAATGTGCACAATGCTAGCCCAGATAAAAAAAAAGCCTCTAGTTTAACATAACTCGATCATCAAACTGGACTCTAAACACCAGGAGGAGATTTGTATGATCCAATGCATAATTGGCATAAACATTCCCATGCATTCCAAGCATATGCAAGATCAGTTCATGTGATGTGGGAAAAGCACCCAATCCCATCAAATTACTAGCCATAGGAATGCCAGTAAACTTGACGAATTCATGAAGCTCCTTGCTAGCATTGAGGCAGTCACCACCCACATAAAGAACGGGCTTCTGAGAAGCAAAGAGAAAGCAAAGTATCTGCTTTAAGTGCAACTCCCAAGGGGGCTTAGGTGGCCTCTGGATATAGGTGTGAAGTGCCATGTGGGAACAACCATTTCTTGTTGGACATCCTTGGGGATATCAATGAGAATAGGGCCAGGCCTCCCAGATGCAGTGATGAAGAATGATTCTTTAATAACGTGAGGAATATCACCCACGTCTAGTATGAGATAATTATGTTTGTTAATGGACCTACTGACTTCCACTATAGGGGTCTCCTAGAATGCATCGGTGCCCATCATTCTCCTAGGGACTTGACCTATAATGGCTACCAAGGGAATATTGTCCATGGATTCATCTGCAAGACCACTTACCAAATTGGTGGCACTAGGCACCGAAATCGCTATGTGGACCCCAAACTTCCCTGATGACCTCACATACCCCTCCGTTATGAAGATATCCCCTTGTTCATGCCTTCAGAGAACATTCCTTATCTTTTTGGACCTCATCAGTTCCTAGTGAATTTCCATCGATGCATTTCCTGGATGCGTGAAAACATGCTCCACTCCTTCCCGTTCTAGAGCTTCCACCAGAATATTTGCCTCCTTCCTCACCTCCCCCTCTATGTAACATGGAACAAAGTTGCTAAATTTTGTCGTTTCCTCTGCAACGTTTTCTATAATAGGAGAAGAGGAAGATTGGTTCTTCGCCATCAGAGGAATCCAAGACCTATTCTTATGTTTTGTCGAATTTGGGCAATCTTTTGAGATTAATGAAAACTTATTCTCCTTGATCCTAGAACAAGACGATGATGATATAGTACCATAACTCTTTTTCCATATGGGGATTCCGTGGTTGGAATTACTCAACCTTGTAGGAGCCATTGTTTACCTCCCTCTCTTACTTGGAGCTCTAACTACAACCACTAATGGAAACCTCAACCTTTCCTATGGGCACCTAGTGGCTGTATGAATGGGAGACGACAACATGTACGTTTCTCCACCCTTTATTTTAATCTATGAAACATTATTTAATCCATAACAAAGGATTACATAAACACAATTTTTAATGGTTGCGTGTCTTGCGCAAACTACACGTAGCTCTATATTTTTAAATGCACTCTATACTTATACATTCATCACATGTGACACCATATAATTGTTCTGGGGCAAAATCAATATGTGTCAGGGTTGGAATCACAAAATAGAAACACAAACATGTCTAATTTTATGGTTTCCACACTTGCCTAACCCCGTTTTCACAATGCGAAGGGACAATCAATAACTCTTGTATGTAGCACCTCTTTTTTTTTACTTCATTATGCCATGTTGTATCTAATAACTCTTTTTTCTGAATCCATTTTTCATGCTTGTGACATATTTCTATACTCCATTTGAACATTAATATGCCATGGTACAACAAATTTTTGATTTGAATGTTACACAATAGAAGTCTTATTATATGTTTATACTAGCATGATTTTAAAGATGTGGAGAAATTTAGGGTTTAAGGGTTGCATTTGATAGTTTAGTATGAGGGTGATGGTTGATGTGTGACTATTGGTGATGTGTGATTCTGTTTTCAACTTAGAGTTGATATGTAATATTTTTAAAATAAAATTTAAATATTCTCAATGTCAACTATAATAAAGAAACAAAAATGATTTGGGGGCAAAATTGCAGGGCGGATCCATTACTGATTTATTTCAACGATTTATTTCAATGAAAAATGTTGAAGGACATATCCCCCTGCCCATTAGGCCCTATATGGAGAAACGAGCGTTCAAGTACTATTGGTATAGAGAATATGCTAGATAGGTTACTGGTTCACTTATCAATGTACATGAGACCAAAAAAATTGGTTTCTTCATCCTCTTTTGCAGTGATCTTAGACCATGATGCAATCTTCTTAGAATGGAATGGGGAGCATGAGGTTAGAGCATTGCCTTTCAAATTTTTCATTCATGGCTCCAAGAGAAGGAGATAACTGATCGAATTCGCGAGTCTTGGATGCAACCAATTTTGGCATAACTCTCCTTGAAGATGGATATGCTATCTCATAATCTTGGGTGTCTGAAGAATATGGTCAAATCATGGGTTACTGAGTGAAAGAGGTAACACATACAAGATCTTGTCAACATAGAAAATAAAATAACTAGCTTGAGGGATCTATCACTCCCAAATTTCTTTTTATAACAAATTAAGAGGTCAATTTTGGAGTTCTTGGTTTGGAAGGACAAGATATTGAAGCTTCAGGAAGATGAATAGAGAATCAAAAGTAGATTGGCTTGGGTGCAAGGTGGTGATAAAAGCACCAAATATTTCCACAAGGTAACATCTAAAAGAAAAAGTACAAACACAATCTGGCACATCTGTGATGCAGAGGAATGACTTCTGATGTCTCTTTAGGATATACAACAAGAGGTTTTCTATTACTTCAGGAAGAAATACTTGACACGAGATGCTTCCAACATAGAAGAACAAATGGAATTCACCCAATTTGGATGTTTGGAAAGAAGCGTCTCTGCACAAAAGTTGCATGGCGTCCTGAAAGAACTAGCTAAGGATAAGAGTTCAGGATTGGACGGGTGGCCAATGGAGTTATTTTTATTTTTATTTTACCTTATGTTGTCTGACCTCACTAAAATGGTGGAAGAATCCTAACTACAGGTCATATCTCAGGTGTGATCAATGCTACATTTCTCACTCTCATTCCAAAGAAAACTTATTCCTCTCATTTATTTGATTCTAGACCTATGTCACTTTGCAATGTAGTATACAAGATGATTTCTAAGTTAATTTCTAATCGGGTTAAATTGATGTTGTATAAGCACATCACTGTAGAACATTTTGGCTTGCTTGCCGACAGGTGGATTTAGGATGCCATGGTGGATCGCCAGGGAATGGATCCATTCCATACAATTCCACAAATTGAAAGCTTGTTTGATGAAGACCGATCTTATCAAAGAATATGATAGGGTCGATTGGGACTTTCTTAGGTTGATCTTACACAAAATCGAACTACCCTACAGTCATATTAATTGGATCATGGCATGCGTCACGATGACAAACATGGTCTTCTTGATCAACAAGAAGCCTACAAACTTCTTCCAGATATCAAGCGGAGTGAGGCAAGGTTTTGCACTCTCACCACTTTTGTTTATCTCGGTTATGGATGGGCTAAGTATAGGATTAATAGAATAAATGATGCTTGGAAGAATCACTGGATGCAAGGCTACATATAATAGGCATATTTCACACTTGTTATTTTTCAATGATGTCTTATGCATGGGACATGATAAGCTCTCTGAATGGTACACTTTTCACCAAGTCATCACTAGGTTTGGGATTACCTTTGGTATTAGTATAAAAAAAGAAAAATCATAGCTCATTATAGATTTCATAGAGGAGGAGACTAGATAGATTGCAGAATTATTTGGGATTAGAACCAAGTCTCTTGTTCATGGCTTCAAGTACCTAGACTTCTACTTGAAGCTCTACAACTATGAGAAAAGGGATTGGTCACAGATTATCTGGAAAATCCAAAAGAAGCTGACGTTATGGGAGAACAAGTGGCTCAGTTTGGGTGGTAGGATGGTCCTGATTAAGATTGTTCTCTGTGGCATCTTTGTATATTTCCATGCATTTATTCCTTTTTCCCATATCAGTTATCAACAAGATTGACTCTATTCTAGCCAAATTCTTTGGGCAGATTATGGAAACAAATCAAAATTTCATCTAATTAAACTCTCATCCATCTGCAAAATGAAGGAGGAAGGAGGCTGGGGCATTCAAGATACAAAGTACTTCAACATGGCTCTACTAACTAACAATTTATGGAGGGAGTTTATGGGACCTGGTACTTGGCATGAAATCATTAAAGCAAAATACCTTAATAATGCCAATTTAGAAGATTTGTTGCTAGTTGGGGGACTAGAGGAGAAGGGAGCCTTATTTATTTTCTATAGTCTAATGAAAAACAAGCCATTGTTGTGAAGCAACCTCAAATGGAAGGTTCATTGCGATAGAAAATTTTTAGTGGGGTTGGATACCATCATTGGACTGGAAGGTGCACACTATCAATCACCTCCCTTGATCCTCTTCTTAAAAGAACATGAACGTTACTCCCTAGCTGATATCATCGCTCCATAGAGCACTGAATTTTCATCCACCCCCTGGATGCACATTGTCAAGTTGGATATCCCTCTTGATTTGGTATTTGAATGGGAGTGTTATCATTATCATTTATTCCAAATAGGGAATTCCTTATCGGAGCAAGCTGAAATACTCACTTGGGATGGTTTCTCAAATAGTAGTTCCATCTTTGCTAAGGAGGTCTACTCAATTATCATTAAACACAATCAACAACTCCCTGGTCCCAATTGGCTAGCATCCATGTGGGTATGGGATGAACCAGTGAAATTAAAATGTTTCATCTGGATTGTATTCCAAAACCGTATCCTCACGTGGAAGAATTTATTCAAGAGAGGATTCATTGGTCTAGGGCTTTTTCCACTATGTAGGTTGACATATGAAGGGGTGAACCATCTATTTCTAAAATGGCCTTTTTCGATCTCTGTTTGGGGGGGGTGGGGGGGCTCTTATATACTTAAAATCAATTTGTTGGTGGATAGATTATCTATTGCAACATCCCTACAAACTTGGCCTCCACAATCGAGGTTACAACACTCTTCCACTGTATATATGTTGGGGAATTTGGAAAAGTAGGAATGTAATCATTTTTTAGAAGAAACCTCCAGATTTGCGGTCGGCTGCCCTGTTCATAGTGGCCTATTTTATGGAGATTATCCCTTGAAGACCTACCAATCACATCCGTTGTTGGTCATTGAAGAATCTCAAGAATCTCTTCCCAATTGTATTTTTTGATGACGTTGCTACGAATAGGGATTGTGGGTGCGGAGCTATTACTAGTTTTTGTCCAACTCTGGCCTATCACTTCTACTGCCCAAGGGGATTTGGCTCTAATGTTCAAGCATAGGTGTTGGCGTTGTGGGGGCGAATCGATGCACCTCATGGTTGGCTATTGAGCAGATCTTGATTGTAGGGGACTCAAAGATAGAAATTGATTGTGTTAAAGATCAATCATTGCCAATAACCCCTTATCTTATCCACTGGATGGAGCAAATCTTGGCCATGTCTTCCTGCTTCCCTTCCATTTCATTTTCCATATTTTCAGGGAGTAGAATTATTTGGCCGAAATTCTTGTTGGCTTAGTGGGTCCTGACCTAGGTTCAGAGTTAATTTTGTAAAAAAAATCCCTACACTACTGGCCCTTTTGGCATCAATTCGCAGGGCGCGGATTGAAGTCTCACCTGAAGCAGTATGGGGGATGCTATAACCAAGTTTCCGCACCCAGAGATTAGTGTAATGTCGTTTTATTCCCTAAACCTGCCTTCGCGCAGATTGATAAGCCCTTAAAGCTTATCGATATAAATACCCTTAATAAGCTCCTATACCTCTGCGAATGTTCACGACTATCTTTCGTGGACCCTAAACAGGTGAGTCAACCACTTACGTGCCTCGGTGATTACTCCTAATCCCATGTTTACCCAGATCGACCTAAGTGTTGAGAACTTTAACATGCAATAAGATATGCTTCGCGTAAACAGTTAATATTAAGTGCATTCATATAACAAAATCATTTATTTAAAGTCGCACATCAATACAGTATTAATTCATAACCCATCATTCATTACAACATAAAAACACATTCATTCATAACAAAAGTAAATGGACAAAACACAGGAATTTATGGAATAATCTCTTTATTAATACTTCATTTCTGCTTACAGACTCAAGACTTCTCTGTGCACTCAGCTGCAGGGGTCCATGCACTTACCTGCAGACTCTACTCTAGGCCTCTATGCACATAGCTACAGAGCCTCTCTTCTACCCTAATACTTCTTCGCTCTTTTCTTTACTAACCCATTGCATTCATCTCGCTCTTTTCTTTACTAACCCATTACATTCATCTTCATCATCGATACTACTTTTTCCATAGACATCCTAAGGCACACCTTTTTATATAATCCCATGGTCCGCAAACCATGGGTAGATCTTAAAAAGCTGACTCATCTTCCATAAAATAAGGGTAAAACCATTTATGACACTTTACTATCTACGTGCTCTGCAACCACAACTTGTGGAGACTTTACATGTTATACAACAAAACCTGGACTTTTTTCCCCAAACAGGCCCCCAAAACAAAGATCATGGCTTGCCCTCAAGTCACTATGCTAGTGCAGAGATCTTACTGTGGAGACCTCCCAATTCTACTTGTGCCACTGCTACCTCAGTCGCGCTCTACGTGGCTGCCTGTTTGATCTACTCCACCAACAACTTTGTTGCTGGTCTTGCACTGTCTTCCTTGATTTTCTGTTGCATGCTTTGTAGGCTTGCCAACTTCTCCTGAAAGTTGGCAGAGATAATGTAGGCATCCTCCATCCAAGGCCCCAATCTGGCCTTGAGGACCACCTCTTTCCTCCACGCTGCTTCCACCTGTTCAAGCAACTGTTTTTCCTCATGTAGCTTGGCCAACTGTTGTGCTATAGCGATGATGCGTACCATCGCTCTCGCTTCATCATACTACTGCTGCAATTGAAGGGCTTTTATATTTAACCTCTATAGGTTAGGATCTTCCTGTAGAGCCATGAATACCTCCATGTATTTCTCAAAGAGCGTGGTGCAATCCACCATTGTGGCATCCATTGTTGTGACTCCATCCTTTACAGCGGCTTCGCGCTGTTCTCTGACCTCTGGCAGAGTTGAACACTATGACTTGAACTCTAACTTTGTGATTTTCAGATTTAGTTCAAAGTAAACCTTGGCCACTTCTGTCTTGGCATCGCACACACCTACAGCCAGCTTCTTGATCTTCATTTCCAATGACACTTCCTCCGGAATATGTAGTTTAGGGACTGTTCTGCATGCCTCAGCCACCACGGCTGCAGGATGGTCATTTTGCTCCTGAACTTTCTTCTTTTCCTCCAGCACTTCTGATTTCTTCACAAATATATATTCGTTGTTCACTTTGTACTCTCTTATCAGGCTTAGCACGCGCTGCTCCCAGACCTTAACCTATCCTATCACACCTGCCTACAGTGTGTGAAGAAACTCGCTGGGGAACACAACCAGGTTAAGGCCAATATTCTTCAAAGAGCTAACAATAGCCCGTTAACGGAACCATTTGTTGGCTTAGTGAGTCCTGACCTAGGTTCAGAATTCATTTTTCCAAGGAAATCCCTACACTACTGGCCCTTTCGGCATCAATCCATGGAGCACGGACTAAAGTCTCACCTGAGGCAGTATGGGGGGAAGTGTAATGTCATCTTATGCCCTAAACCTTCCTTCTAGCGATCGATAAGCCCTTAGGGATTATCGATATAACTACCCTTAATCAGCTCCTATACCTCCACGAATGTTCACGACTGTCTTTCGCGGACCCTAAACAGGTGAATCAACCACTTATGTGCCTTTGTGGTTAATCCTAATCCCGTGTTTACCCAAATCGGCCTATGCATTGAGAACTTTAACATGTAATAAGATATGCGGCGTGTAAACAATTAATATTAAGTGCATTCATATAACAACATCAATTATGTAAAGTCTCACATCAATACAATATTACTTCATAACCCATCATTCATTACAACATAAAAGTGCATTCATTCATAACAGAAGTAAATAGACAAAACACAAGAATTTCTAGAATAATCTCTTTATTAATACTTCAGTTCTACTTACAGACTCAAGACTTCCCTACGCACTCAGCTGCAGGGGTCCATGCACTCAGCTGCGGACTCTACTCTAGGCCTCTACACACACAACTGCAGAGCCTCTCTTCTACTCTAAGACTTCTTTGCTCTTTTCTCTACCGATCCATTACATTCATCTTCATCATCGATACTACTTCTGCCTTAGACATCTTAAGACACGCCTTTTTATACAATCCCATGGTCCGTGGACCATGGGTAGATCTTTAAAAGCTGACTCATCTTACATAAAAGAAGGGTAAAACCCTTTACGACACTTTACTATCTACGCATTTTGCGGCCACAACTTGCAGAGACTTTACATTCTATACAACAAAAAATGGTCTTTCTGCTGCAAAACTAACCCTAGGGGACCCTGTCTCAATGATGTTTCCCAAGCGAGGAGTTTATCTCAGGGCAAGGCAAATGTGCTTTAAAGTTCTGGTCAACAACTCTATCGACAACTCGGGCTCTTTCTCTTTTTGATGGGTGCATCTTCCCCTATGAGCTTTTTTCTATCAAATTTCTTCCGTAGGATACATTTCTGGGAGTTCTTTATAGGATGTTGAACTTTTGGTCCCAGATTCCCAACCTGATGGTCTTGCTGGACATTTTGACATTTGGTTATTTTTTGTTGCCTTTTACTAAAATACTTTTTGAATGTTTTTTGTCTCGTTTCTGTAAATTAGAAGGCATTGTAGCTTACTGGATCTATGGGCATGTAACTGTCTTTTGCCTATTAATGATATGTTGTTGTTTTTTCTCTTGAAAAAAATAAAATAAAATATTTGGATATTCATATGAACATAATTTATACCAAGAAATAAAGTGATTAAAAGTAAAAAATGTTATATTTCATTTTTGAGTATTGTAATATTTGTATACTTTTTAAATTATATAAATGCAAGACTTAAATAGATTATTTCAATGTCTATATTAACTAACTTATTTCAATATTAACTTCATATATATATATATATATATATATATATATATATATATATATGTATGTATATAATTAATTTTAATTTTAATGTTAAGTATTTTAAAATATTTCAATGTCCAAATAAAATAAGGAATTGGAAGTAAAAAAAAATCATTTACAAGATATGTGTAATTTATTCAGCGTTTTATATTAAAATTAAAACAACATATTTGAATATGTAAGCTTAAATAATTTTGATGTGTATTTAAAAATATCTTAATAATAAAAAAACATTTTAATGTTAAAATTGTGGTCTATAAATAAATTATTCTAATGCCTATGATAAATAAAATAATTTAAATAATGAAAATTATATATATTTAACATCAGTATAGATTGATCTTAACCATTTATTTATTAAGCAGAGGGAGAGATCAAAACTCTCAATGAGCAAACGTTTTTTGAAAGGCAAACTTTTTTTGAAAGATTTGCACTCTAAAAGAACTTTTCACCTCAAGGTCAAGTTCCTGTTGCTAAGTATCTCACCAGTTGGGAGATCACGAGGTCAAATCTCCATGACGCCCTTGAGGTTAGGCCCTACTTGTTTGGCCGATGGGTCCCTTCAGGTTGATATGCCTTGATTTTCTTGTGGATGTAGCGGCCACCTAGTGTCCATGAACCACCCTATATATATATATATATATATATATATATATATATATATATATATATATATATATATATATATAATTTTTTTTCATAGGGATGATTAGGAGATTTCTATTAAAACAAAATTTGGATTTTGAGCTAGAACCCTTACATAGTTCATCCATTTCCAGCATAAATCTACTTTCAAAAGTCCAATACATATGTAGCCTATGCTTATGGAATTTTTTGCCTATAATTATAAATAGATGCCTAATGTAGACTATGTATTAGATGCCTAGATATAGACATGATTTTCATAACATAAAAAGCTAAAGCTTCGAGAAAAAGCTATCCAAAACTATCCTCAAAACTAGATACGTCTTCAAATTTATAGCTCATAGATTACTTTTTATGCTCTAGAGCTTGAACCATATTCCCTCTTTTTTGTGCTATGTCTTCGCCAGATTTGATTTATGTTGGAGCGAGTTGTAGTCCTGCGAAAAAAAAATCCTCCATCTCCACAATTTTGCAGTGAATGGTTTCCATCTCGGTCCTAAATTCACTTTGCAAATGATCAATTTTAATTTGCATCAACTTGAGCCTAGAGTTGGTTAACAACTAAAGGGATTTATGAGCCTCTTCTTTAGACTCTTAACTTTGCTTGAAGGTGAGTTACTTGACTTCCATAGCCTTGAGGACCCTGTCCATAATTACATTGACGTCAATGAATGCAGTGCCATGGGAAGAGGAGCCCACATTCTCCATGGCGAAATTATATAGGGTCAACACCAATTTGTGGATGTTATCTTTGTTAACCACTACATTTCTAAAACCAAACTTTGAAAATTTCAGAGCCCAGAGGATTATTTATATCGTTCGCCATCGAACACAGTCCTAAGAGGGACTAATGCCGAGATTAAGAATGCCATCATGACTTCTGTTTTTCTTCCCTATCTCCATTAACGCATGGTTGGTATTTCCATGTCAATTTAGTTTTGAAATGCTTGTTAATAGAAAAAATTACAGCAGATAAGGAAGGATAAAGGCCCTAACATGAGGTGAATTGAATGCAACCAATTAATTAATCGAAACCCTACGTAGATCAAAGGATACATAAGGCAACAAAAGGAGGAGTCTTCATGCTAGGTGTGAATGCTAGCTCACCATGAGTACATCAGGGGAGAAAATAGAGCCATCTCAGTAAATGACGGTTTCCAAACGAAGACATCATGTATGAGACTTTAATTCTCCAACTATTTTTTTCTCCTCATAATTCTCGACTTTACTCATTTTTTATTTTTCATAAATGCAATTTAACTTTCCCTCTTTCCTATTTAGAAACATAATGAAAATGGGGAATTTGATTGAAATTCATTATTCAACTCTATAGTCCCTTGATTTAATATTTCTCCCTTGCTAAAGCATTCGCCAATGGATTTAAATTCCTTAATACATGAAAGAGTTTAACTTGTTCAAACTATTGAATTTGAAGAAGGGTCCAAAGAACCATGGAAGAATGGTTGCATTTATGTTGATGTTTAGCCTCCCACATTTGTCAAATTACTATCATTAAATCACCAAATATCAAAATTCTTTGATTCTTCCTTTTGATGGATAGATTTAAACTTTTCCAAAGATTGGGGAACTCTGCTTGAGTGCTGGTTGCTACTCCCAATCCCCAAGCATATTTTTTCTCAATTTTTCCATCAAGGAAAAGGATCACCGCTCTCACTACCACCACCCTTCGATTTCCTTTCTATGCTCCATAAAAAAATAATGAGAATTGATGTTTGTTTGCATGCCATTTATGAAAATCCGTCAGATCTTGTCTAATAGAAATGGGTTTCCATCTAGCTGGGTGAAGCTTGAATATTCTAGCTTGATTTGATGGAGAGCCCACCCTCAACCAATATTTTTTGAAAAAGGTGAGGTATTCTAACTCAAAATATTTGTAACCCTAAGAAGTGATTTCTTTGACCATCAAAGATATTTCCTTAAGAGCCACTTTGGATGGGCCTTGATTTTCGTTTTTGAATATTATAGCATTTCTTGCAAGCCAAATGGACCAAAAAATATACTTTGGAAGCACTAACCAGAATCGCAAAACTAAATATGAGGAATTTCGAGGCCATGGGAACTTACTTTCCTAGGCTACAAATGTCTCTGACCAATCATCTAGAATTTATTCTATATGAATTAGATTTGCAAAGGCCACCTATTATACTTCCAAATAGAAACTTGGGCAAATATTGAATAAATGATGAATGTTTTCTTCCACATTCATGCACAAGGGGCACTGAGAAGGGACTTGGATTCTTCTCTTTTCAACATTTTTGGTTGTTGGGATCTGTTGATGGATTAAGGTCCAACAAAAGGTGTTAACCTTTGGGATTTCATTCCTTTGCCAAAATTATTTCCACAACTTATCCTGAGTTGGATGAGGAAACTACTTTACAAGGTAAGCATAACCTTCTTTAAAAAAATAGAAATGAAGTTGAATTATATTCTAGGAGTGTTGATCTCATTCTGAATGAGAGATTGGGGTCATTCCTTTGAGATTTTGAATAAGAATCTCCCATTGTTATTGAATATTGGGAGGGATGTTTGGGCATGACCAACTAGACCATATTCCACTTTCATCCCAGATTGAGATATCCTTGAGTTTTTTGTATCCCTTTTGATGCATCCAATCTACTAGCTCTCTTAATTCTACTTGATTCCCTAATGGTCCCTTCTCATAGAAGTTATCATTCCACAGATTAATGTGTGCTCCATTTGCTACCCTCCAACTTAGATGATCAATCATAATAGGTTCTAATTTTTTGCACAATTTCCATATTTTGGAACATGTTCCAAACCAGTTTGATAATTCTACTATAAGAAGGTGGGTTCTATGGAAATATTTTTTCAGAAAGGCTTGATTCCACCAATTCGTGGAATCTAATAATAGCCTACACAAAATGTTAGCTCCAAGAGCTAGGTTAATAAGATGTGGGTTTTTAATTGCCAGCCACCCATAAGATTTAGGAAGTCGAACAATGTCCCAATGCACTGAATGGAAATTTTTTTCATCATGTTTTCCTAATTTCCATAAAAACTTGCGAATGAGGGTGCTAATCTGATTGACAATTCCTTTTGGGTCTAGGAGGCTAAAGCATAGATAAATTTGGATCGACAAAACAAAAAACTTTAATCAATATTGTTCTTCCAACCATATTTAACCACTCAGCACCCCATGCCTGAATTTTATTTTTTATTTTTGGAGGACCTCATTCCAATCCTATGAATTTGTTGTCCTTATAGAGAGAGGAATTCCAAAGTACTTAAATTGTTTCTTTGTAATCCCCGCTTGAAATTATAACCGGATTGCAATCTCCTAAAGAATGACATCAGAGAAATTCCAGCCGAATAATTGAATCTTTTTTTAATTAATTAAGCCCCCTGACATTTCCAAGTAGGAGTCCAATATCGTCCTAAAGTGGTGAGAAATAATATTTGACCCCCCCCCAAGAGTAAAGTATCATTTGCTAATTGGGAGTGATTGACCTCTTTTACATTCATGGAAATGTTGAGACCAATTAAATTCCCTTCTACCCTTGCTAACTCTGTATTTTTTCTTAAACTCTCAGCAACCAAAATGTATAATAAATGGGAGAGGGGTCATCCCTGTCTAAGACCCCTAGATGCAGTGAATAATTTGGAGGGCCTGCCATTAATGAAGGGGGCTATCCACAAAGAACCTATGCATTCCCTTACCCATCTAATAAATTCATTGCTAAAACCAAACTTCTCCATAACTGAAAAAAGACAGGAGTACCTTACCTAGTCAAATGCGTTTTCCATATCAGGATTCATGACAATACGAGGAAATCAACTTTTCTTTCATTAATGAATGGCTTCTTGTATAAGGATGAGATTATCCAGAATTTGATGATGTTGCATAAATCCCCCCTATTTTTTAGAAATAATTGTTACAAGAACCTTTCTTAATTTGTTGGAAATAACATTGGTAATAAATTTAAAAGCTGAGTTGAAAAGAGAAATTGGGTGAAACCGAGGGAAGGAGAACAACTTAGATTATTTTGGAATGAATGCAATAAAGAAGGATTTTTTCCTCCCTCCCAATTTTTCTTTCTCCTTTTAGGAATTTATCATTCACATAAAATCCTTCTTGATAAGGGTCCAAAAGGAGTGAAAGAAACTTATTGAAAATCCATCCAAGCTAGGGTCTTTATCTTGATCTAAATACCATATAACCTCAATTACTTCTTCCTCATTGACTTCCTTGATGATCATATGATTCTCAAAATTGGAAATTGTGTGTAAAATGCAGGATAAGAAGTCATGAGCTTTAATTGGATCAATCAGTTTATCTTCTGAATAAAGCTTCTAAAAATGATATAAAACATCATGTTTAATTTCTGCGAAGGAGGATAGTTTTTGGCACCCCTCTGGAATCATTTCTTTAACCTAATTATGGATTTCCCTGGCCTTGGCTTGATTATGGAAGAAATACATGTTTTTATCTCTTTATTTTAACAAGTTACTCTGCAATTTTAATCCCTAGTACCCCTATTGTTTCCTATGTACCACTTGTATTCCTTTTTCCAACTCCTTTTCCTTTTCTATATGCCAATATTTTACCCTCCCAACATCCATTAAGGATTGATGTTGCTCCAGTTGTTTGTAAAATTATGTTTTTTGGCTATCCTGGGGGTTTATAGCGGTCCTTCACCTAGGATCTTAGAAATTATTTAACTGATTTTTTCTTGGACTCCCTTAAAAATGTGGGAAACAAACTACAAGGGTGATCCAAACTTATTTTATGATGTCCACCACTCCTTTCTCTAGGATCCATCTTGATTATATCAAAAAAGAATGGATCCTAGGTCTTCCAATGGATCAATTTCTAAAGAGATGGGTCAATGATCTGACTCACCATGAACTAGAATTGATGAAATGAATTTGATCCCTTTAGATACTAGCTACTGTGAAGGAGAAAGTGATACAATTTGGTTGTTATATGGAATTTCCCTGTCCCTCCTATTTGTCCACTATTTTTCCAAGTATACTTTCCTTTCTTAGGGACAATGTCTATCAAATCCCATTGAGTTACCTAGTCCTCCATTCTTTTTGTGAAAGGATTGCGAACTATATTTTCCCCATGCTTTTATGAAGAGTACAAAATCGTTTTAAAAACTCCCTCAATGATATTGTCATCATGCCAATGATATTCCTTGAGAGTAATAAGGGAATCCCAAAATTCAAACCTATCTCCATAGCTAACTGGTGCACAGACATTTAGTATTGTAAACTACTCTTTGGAGACATCCTTTTCTATTTGGACAACTACCTAAAATCTCCACTTCATGTTGGTTGTATGGATTAATTGAGAGTCCAACATAAAGTCATTATTCCACTCGAAGAACCTTGAGAGCTCTGTGTTCCTCTAGTGCTTCCTCGCCAAAATATTTTTTGAGAGATTTAAAATCTCTCTTTCTTCCAATTTAGTCTCCTGAAGCAATAGAATTTTAAGTTTCTCCTTTGCTACTAATTATTTTACAACTTGGAATTTAATGGGGTTTCCCAATCCCCTTTCATTCCATGAAACAATTTTCATTATGTTATGGGGGGTTTGACTTCTTACCTCCTCCCTCTTTGTCGCTCCCTTGCTCATGATTTGTTGCATGTTGGAAAATATGGTATCTAGGGTCGATATTTTCATCTTGAAAAAGGAATTGGAAATTTGAATTTTTAAATTTTCTCCAGATTTATTTCAAGTCGGCCTCATGATGTTTTAGGCTAGTTGGGCCCCTAAGAGGCACTCATTCGACCCCCACTTGAAGGCTATATAAAGGAGATCAATTCTCAATATTTGGACACATCATTTTTTGTCTCATGCATCTTTGATCTAGAAAAATTAAAAGAGGGCCAAAATTTCAGGAGGAGGCTAAAATTCTAGAGAGGGACAAAATTTAAGGAACTTGATTTTTTACATGGAGATTGATCACGATCTTGGTTGCTAGTTTGTATCATTTTTTCTCTTATTATTTCTAGTGTAATAATGAATCTAGAACTCTGTCTCTCACGTAAGGAAATATTTTTGGGTTTCCCCTTGTGGTTTTTTCCTTGGCTTCAAGCCTAATTTTTTTGTGTCTCTTGTCTCTTTGTTTCATGGTTAATTTACTGCTCTTTCATGTTTATGAGTTGATTTTTTTTCTTCTGTATAACTACCTAACTGATATTGAATTTAATGTTATGTGAAACTAATGTTTAATTGATCATTGAATTAATTATCAATAACTTAATTCTAGCATGTGCCCTAGAAAATCAATATGGTATTAGAGCTAGGGGCCATTGAAGAGTAGTTTGAGGAAGTCAAGTTCTGGGAATTCTTTTTCCATCTGAGTTATGTGAATTATGTAAGGTCTAAATCTATGGGTTTGTGGAGGATCAAATTTATGCTTATGATATAGTAAAGGACCTTCAAGTCTAAATTATGTGATCTGAATTAAAAGTTTATGGAAACAAAAAGGAGGTTGGATCTGTAACAAATCCAAAATGTTCAAAGGTATGTAACTCTCCCTATGGCATGGCATGTGAATAGGGCCAAGACTAAGATTCTTGTGAGTTCTATAGCCCTTCCTTATGTTGGATCTATGACTTCCAAATGTGAGCCTCCTCAGTGTCAAGATACCTATCTTTGTTTGCAAAACTAAAGTCATATACCTGTAGTTCATGCGAAGGTTGTGTGACCATTTTCTGGGTTCAATAAAGTTTGTATTATGAATTATGATGATATGGACGAGATTAACTTATTGATAATGGTATGATGATATGGACGATGTCAACTTCTCGATAATGATATGATGTTATGGACAAGGTCAATTTCTTGATAATGATATGATGATATGGACAAGGTCAACTTCTTAATAATGATATGATGATATGGATGAGGTCAAATTCTTGATGATGATATGATGGTGATATGGACGAGGTCAACTTCTTGATGATAACATGGACTCTGTGATGATATGATGTTGATGATGATGTGGACTCCTGATGTAGACTCAATGATGTGGACTCCTTGTTGATGATGTGGACTCATTAATGATATAGACTTATTGATGATGATGATGTGAACTCATTGATGTTGAACTCTTTGATGTAGAGAACTCCTTGATAATGGGAAAAGGTTAGCTAAATATGAGAAGACTAAGATCAAGAGGGAGTTGATACACTCTCAAAAGATAAGTATTATCTTGATTATTTCTATTGATTATTTCCTTATGATCCTCTAGGATTGCTTGGTTGTTCTTGTTCTTCCATAGCCTCCTAGTGAGAATTATAGGTACATAATGGAGACTTCCAAAGTGTGGCAATTGTTAGATATGACAGAATAAAAATGTGACAAGAACACTCATGATATGACTTGTAATTAGAGGGAGAAGACAAGATCGTCTTGATTGAGGCACATTTCCATGAAGGTTTCTAGAATTTTTTAAGACCGATGTTGATCTAGATATGATAAAGATGAACTTGTGATTTTTATGCTATGTAGAGTGTTGTCCTTTGAGATAACCTAAGGTGAATTGGCTATGCCAAATCATCTAAAATATTTTGTTTTATTTTAATGGTTGGATGACCAGTGAACTGCATTTAAATAGGTTCTTTAAACTTAGAAAGATTCTTAATAAAACAAAAGGCTATTCTTTAAATACATATGGTTATTTTGATTTTAAGTGGGATGGATAAGAAGAATATAGAAAAGTATAAATGATTTAATATTCAGATAGAGTATTTCATCATTCATAAGCAGAAATTAAGAAAACTTTGTTTTCTTAATCAACAAAATATAATGAAGTCATTACAGAAATCTTATGAAATTTAAATTCAAAGAGGAATTTACAATAACATATAGTCCTATAAATTAATCTCTTAATTAAACTACAACTTCACAGCGGATTGAAAATGAAACTGAGATTCAATAAAATTTTCAATCGGATGACTGTAAACGAATTAAATTATATGAGGAATACATAATGGAAAACATAATGAAAACAACTCACAGAGAGACAAGACATATGGAGTAAATCTAGAATCTTTTATTATATAAAAAATGCTCTAGCTTAGTACAAATTTGTCTGATAACTAGCTCAAGGGTGCAACCTTGAATACTTTGATAGAATGAAGTATTTAAACAAAAATACAAAATATTACAATAAATGCTTGAGTGGCAAGGCGTGCTATTATTTCTTAAAACTAATAGAAAGGGAAGGAATTCAATCAAAGAGAATGAATATGCACATCTGGCCCTGTTTTGATGGAAGGTTGTTGCCAAGTGGCCATTATTCTGGTGCTATGTTGGAAAAACGTATTTGTCCTCTAATCCTGATATTCGCACAACTTTTCCCACTGTTCTCATCTGGAATTGGTATCTTAGTTACTCTACGTTAGATCTCATCTACCTCAGTATACTTGGCAAAAGTGGATTTTACAGTAAAAATATGTTTTATCTCATTATGAATAAAAAATATGTTGCTGATGGCATCGTAGAACACCATGCCTGTCATGGAACCTTTGATGTTGGAGGATTTGGCTATGTCCTTGACAATGTACTGTAGATTCTTCATGTAGTCCTCCCTGGTCATTAACTTATCACTGATGACAAACAGTGAAGGAAGACACTCTTTGTTTAATGCATCAATCCTTGTGAGAAATCTATTGACTGCCACTTCAAGAGTGTGACACTTCTCTGTCAACTGCACTACTACGTTCTTTTTGGTCAGAACTTTCTTCACCTCCAGAATGGTCTCAGTCCTATCATCCACCCCTAGATCATCTAGTTCGTACCTATTTTTAAAATTAAGAAACATTATAATGCTATTGGTTATAGCAGGCATCTCTCCCAGTTGAGCATTTATATTGGCAATTGTCTGGTTTTCCTTTTCCATTAACTCCTTTTTCTCAAAAATAATCTGGATACATGGCCAGATTTCATCAATCTCCTCTAAGATGTTGTTCCAGATAACTTCCTTGACATTACCAAGAGTGTAGCCAATGGAAGACTTAGTTGTTGACTTCTTCCATGCTTCTATTTAATTCTGAGCTCTCTAAAGCTCTACTGCATGAAAAATGTTAGATTTCTTTTGATGATCCTCCAGTAGTTTTACTTGATCATGCAGTTTCTTAATCTTTTTAGTTTGGAGGGACATATTTTGGACTGCACTGGCCAACTGGCCTGCAACATCTCCTCTACTTGTTGTAGCTGGTATGGCTGTCAGAATGACTGTGATAGGAGTGCTTCTAAAGGGGAAGTCTTTAATTTTAGCAGCTTTCTCCTTTTCCTTGATCAATTTCTCCATCTTTTTCTCCATTTTCTTAAGCTGTGCAGTCTTCTCCATGATGACTTTCATCATATCTTCCTTTTGAGTTTCTATCTCTGCAATATCCTTAGCTAGAGGATCTTCAGTAGCTAGAAGTTTTAATTGCTTCCTCAATGATGCTATATCCAAATTCTTTTTTTTTATCAGCTCCTCTGCAACATTGATGTTTGCAGGATCATAACCTAGTTTGATTACCAAATATTCCAAAGTTTTAATTTCGGTATCTTTGGAAAGAGCAGAAAATTTCTCTATCTTTAGTTGTGACTGGACATTTGCTAGTGTAACCTGTAATTTGGAAAAAGTCATAGTTGTGTTATTTACAGTAGAGAAGATCATTTCCCCAGTTTTTTTATGCATCTCCATTTGGTCAATGGGATGTATATCCTTAACATCAAACTCAAAAGATTTCTTTCTATAGTCTGATGCTCCTTTGGGCTTAGGGACTTGTGCCTGAAGGAATGCCATCTGCATTTTCCCTTCTTTGATTCAAAGGATGACAGTAGCCTGCTTTGGGCACCTGAAGTCTGTTTGCAAAACTGCTTGTATGTGTTAATCTTCAAGGCTTCATTTCTGACTTTTATTTCCTTGAAGATATCCATGATGCTCTTCTATGGCTCACTTGAAGTAGATGTACCTATGTGCATAATCTATTTCTGATCTAGTTGTGAGGTTGTGGAGGTGGTAGGAGACTGTATAGACTGATCACCCACTAATGAAGATACAAGAGGTTCATTAGTGGTGATAAGAGTCTGCTTCTCTGAATCTTTGCTAAGGCTTAGTCTGGAACTAAGCTTAGTCTTCTTTTTGTACATGATTTTAAATCCCTCACTAAAGATATCAATCCCTAAAGGGGACTCTTCCTCTTTGCTCCTTTTGGTTGTCTTCTCTTTAATTGTAGGATTCTGCACTGTTGATGAGGAGACCTGCTGTTGCTTTGCCTCCTGTAATGTGTTCTCTACCCACTTTGGTTGATTCTTATACTTTTCTATTTCTAGCCTGGGTGTGTGAAAGTAAGGAGTAGACTTAGTTTCTACCCTTAATCTAGAAATGATCCTTAATGGATCATAAGACCAGGTAAAAATGAGATTAAATTTCATTTCCTTTAGAAGTTTGTCGGCCTCTTCCCCTACTACCCTGCTATTGCAAATGAATGGGCCAACTTGCGTTTTTATCTTAAACTAAGACTTTTTCTTGGTAGCAACAAAATGGACTTATCCATGTTGATCATCTACATGATGTATTCTAAGGAAAAAATCCTCATTGGGAGGAATTTTGGCAACTTATAAGGTGGGATCTCACATCCAAAAATCCTTATTTCTGTGTAATTTTCACACAAGTACCAGTCTCCTATTTGCACTTTTTGTGACAGCTGCAAGGCCTTTTTTATTTCTTCACAAATCCTTTGTTCTTTTCTGCTACTTAGGAGGCATATGGTTGGGTGAACAAACATATTAGTAAAATGTTTATAAGAATATTATTTCTCCTCTTTCAAAACCAGAGTAGTCCAAAAAATGACTGACTGCTGGTTTCCCCTCTCATCCAGCTTTTGCAAAGATAGGTTCATGTTTTCACCCTGAAAGTATAGGAACATCTAGACTAAGACAAAGGCATATTTGAATACCTCCTCTGTGGGAAACTTGACCGATTTCTGATGAATATATTCTATAAGAAAATGGATGACATTGAACACAATTAAGGGCTTGGCATCAACAAAGAAGATGGATAAAAATCCTATAATGGCCTCATCTACCCATTGATCAGAGTAGTAGCCAAGAAGGTAGGAAATGACAACGATTATTTTCTTGGCTCTCTTAGGGAATATGGAGGGGGGACAAGGAGAATTTTTCTTTGGTAATGCAACATCTTGTGTCAAGAATAATTCAAGAGATTGGGCTCTCTTGGCAAAGTCTAATTTCTGGTATATTTCAACCAGAGCTTCATAAGAAAATGGGGTACAATCGTTTACTGTGGGGGCTTGCATCATTTGATCAATGACCTGAGGGGTTATGATAAACAAAATCTCTCTAATGGGGGTGACTATGGCCCTTTGGCTTGGCAAGTATGAAGCATGACATTTTCTAATGAAATTAGGGGTGTTGTGGGTACAAGGAAAGATGTAATGAGGTAGGTTTGACTCCCACAGCGGGATATCATCTGATTTATCAATATATTTGTCTTCGAGCCAATAGCACATCTCGAAGAAGTCAATATCACATAGTGTCTCATGAATTTTGTAGTCTCTGGCGGCCATAGGGACATGGTGAATATCTATAGGAGGATAGATCAGATGATTGACAATTTCCTCTAGTCCTTTGTCCTTTGGAGGCATGTTGATTATGGTTGAGAGTGAAAATTTGATTGGGAGGAGATAATTCACAGACAGATAGAAGGTTCTGGGGCCAGGAACAGAAGGAATAATTTGGAAATGATGAGACAGATAGTGTCACTGGCAGTTGGAAATGTCAGGATTTGGCGAGCAACCTGTAATCAAATCAATGGCAGTGATAGAACAAGAATTATGTAACCTGTAAACAGATAGGAAGGAGGTTTATATAGGAATTATGGTTATCCATTGGTGGCGCAGGTCTATTGAATTAACGGCTAAGAAAATTAAATGCTTAGTGGGTTGATTGTGGAGGGAATGAAAATGATTTGATGTGGTTTAACGGACGGATGAGGTGGCAATAGAGGAATGGCGGATGCACAACGGTCAAGTAAGAAGTATTGGGAATAAGGAATCAAATTTTCGGGGGGGTGAGTGGTTTGTGGTTTTTCTCATGGGGGGTCCGAAATGTTGTTGATTTGCCACATAGGGGTGGGTGCGGTTTGGATTATTGCCCATTTCGGACCCCCTCTCTGGCAGTAAATCTCATATGGCGAGGGGGGGGCAAAATTGCATGAGGGTTGTTAGATGTGAGAAGATAGGTAGAGATGAAGAGTTAAATGGTGGAGAATTAGCCATGATGTGACAAGATTGCTTAGTGGGGTCGAGAATCAATGTAATATGGTGTTGGGAAATACGCAATATAAGAGGGGTATTAAACTTAGGGACATGAGAATGAAGGGAATTATGAGCGGAGGGGTTATATGGGTTTAAAACTTAGGATAGTATTAATACTTAGGGATAGGAATTTAAAACTTAGGAATAGTGTTAATACTTCAAAATTAATATATAAACCTTAGAGTAAAATTTACTCTTATTTCTTTTTCTTGTGCACATGAAAACACAATAGATTTTGTTAGCATTATGACACAGATTTGGCACTATGACACAGGTGTTTTCCTTGATGGCAACTCACTCAGATGATAGATCATAGTTCAGACTCACAGATTGAAGAAAGAGAGGTATACGCAAGTTCCCCATTGACCAAGCCACGTGTACATGCAAATTAGCAGACCAAAAGGAGCGTATAGTGTACACATGCACTTTCACAGAAGGAAAGGCACATACATGTTGGAAAACTAAGTTTTGGTCCATGGTATTTTGATCCATGGTATTGGTCCAAGGTATCTGATCCGAAGTGTTGACCCCAGGTATTTGGTCCAAGGTATTGGTCCTAAGTGGTTTTGGTCCATGGTATTGAGTAAGGCCTAAGATTATAAAAGGAGGAGAAGATCATTAGGCAAATGCACACAAGGATTGAATATCTGATGAAGTGTGAGATCTAGTATGCTGGTTATGGGTTTGTGATGCTTTGCTTGATCTGAACCAAGGATGCACCTATGCGGTTGATGATGGATGATGGATCGGGATCATAAGGCTTAGAATGTATTATCATTATGTGGTTTGATCATGGATAGACTAGATCTGAATTATTGCCGCATGTTTTATTGTATAAATGTTATGATTTGAGTATGAATAATGTCTAGAATAGCTGTAAAGTTATGAGTAAATATTTACAGATCTGTACGCGGGTTCGCTTTGGTAAAGCATGTATACACACTGGTTCGGCTCATCCGAGTAGCGTATACAGTATGGAGTATGATATTTGAAGTTGCAGTTGGGTCTGGCTATTGTTGCAGAGTTCTGTGTTCTGCTCTATGTTTTGGTGACTGTGTTTTGATGACAGGGTTTCAGTGATTCAATATTGGGTGATTTAGAGATTGATGATGCAGGTGTAGTTGATGGTTGTATTGCAGTAGTGATTGATTTGTGCTTCAATGTTTTTGATGGGTCCAGTATGAAAATTGGATGAAACGTGGCCTTTAGATTATGGTGTTGTGCTTTAGGAGTATCCAGTCTGAAAATTTATGAAACGTGGTCCCTGGAGGAAGATAGAAGGTTGTAGCCTTCTGTAGGCGGGCGCCTACATACTAGTAAGCATATCAGCCAGTACAAGAGCCAGGGGGTTGGAGCTCCCTTCCAGTAGTAGCTAGAAAACGAGTGAAGCTTGGAGCCTTCAGTAGGCCGGTGCCTACGTACTAGTAAACATATCGGCTAGTACACGAGCTAGGGGGTTGTAGCTCCCTTCCAGTAGTAGTTGGAGAATGAGAGAAGGTTGTAGCCTTTTGTAGGTGGGTGCCTACGTACTGGTATGAGTCTGTGCCAGTACAAGATTGTAAACAGGTTTTTCTTATATTAAAGGAAAACTGTAGTAGGTGTTTTTTGTCCCGCATTGGGTTTCCACCTTATATCATGGTGTTCATGTGTGCTTCTAATGTGTGATGATCTGTTCTATTTTACTGCACCTATTTACTGTTTATATGGTTAATGAAGTTCTGAGGCACTGATTAAAGGTCAACATATAATTGATTAACTGAATCATAAGTTTACTGGATATACGCTAGTTGCATTAAACACAGTTGTCTGTACACGCGGATTCCCTTAATTGAAGTGGCATATATGAATATGAGTATGGAAATGAAAAATTTATTGATTTGATAATACTGATTCACCCCCCCCCCCCCCCCACTCAGCATTATTTCCAACAGATGTTTGATTATGGCACATTTAGACTAGCAGCCTGTGCATTTTATGAAGCCTTCCTTTTCTTTTGCTTACCTAGCATTTTATTTTCCTTTGCCTTCTTTGTTTAGGGCAGCTAACACCTAACATTTTATTGATATGCATTCCTGTAAATCATCAATTTTTCCGAACATTTTATCTTTTCTTTCTCTTGCATCCATATCCTAACTTAAGATTTTAAAATTATTTTGACTAATATGCTAACTTATCAAAACTAAATAACGTTACGACATAGAGGACTTCTATGTAAGAGGGAGTTTCTTTTGAGGCATGATCCCGGTGATATATTTTCCAAATGGATCGTGAGTCCATTGAAATATACCCAATGAATGATCTGAAGAAGCTGCAAAACTATAATGTTGACTTGGTTGATTCTTTGATTGGTTCATTGATCTACCTGTTGATGTTTGTTTTTGTTGAAGTCTATTGTTATAAGTTGGATTCGATTATGGTCTTCTGGATTCTACTATGGTTTTTGATGCCTTCTTCTATGAGAAACCACTTATTATCTATTGGATTCGACTATGGATATTGATATTTACTTATTTTCTAATGAACTCTAATATGTTTGTTGATGATTACTTCTGTTAAAAGCCATTGCGGAAGACTATTATTGTTTATTGATAGTTGTTGAAGTTTTCTTTTGAGAAAATCTTGAGATGACGCTGAATGAGTAATTAAATGTTGTTGTTTGCATAAATGTTTGATAATGTAATGAGATCCACCATGCTTACATTTATGATGTTGAGTTGGTTGTTGATGTTTATGTAAAGAAACTGAAATGATTAAGAATACTTTTGGAGAGGGAGAATTGATTACATAACATCCTAAATATTTCTTAGGCTACAACTGTGAGACCCATGAATTGGTTGGTAAGATTGTCATTCCCGTAGGTTTTGTGTTGTGAGAGCTTGTGGTCTATGAGGTGCATTGATGGCTCCTCTATAGGTTCTGTGTTGTGAGATCTTCTAGTCTAGGAGATGTATTGATTTAATGATTCCTCCTATATGTTTTGTGTTGTGAGATCTTGTGGTCCAGGAGATGTATTGTTTTGATGATTCCTCCTATAGGTTGTGCTGTGAGATCTTGTGGTCTAAGAGATGCATTGAATTGAAGATTCTTCCCTTAGGGTGTGTGTTGTGAGACGTTGTGGTCGAGTAGATATATTGAGATGAGTTGGATGCAATGTATATTTCCTTATGAGAAGACTGATGATCTCCCCCTTAGACCGTGGGGCTATGAGAACTATGATTTGTTGAGGAGATTGATCCTAACAAAGACAAAGGGATTTGTATTTGTGATCTCTTCCTTAGGTTGTGAGTGATGAGACCTATGATTGGTCAGGAAGATTGATATTGAGAGAGAGAATGAAAAGTACCTCCTTAACTTAGAGGGAGTGTTGGAAAATATGGTAGCCATGGTTGGTATTTTCATCTTGAAAAATTAATTGGAAATTTGAATTTTTAAATTTTCCTCCAAATTTATTTCAAGTCAGCCTCATGATGTTTTAAGTTTGTTGGACCCTTAAGAGGCACCCATTCGACCCCCACTTGAAGGCTATATAAAGGATATCAATTCTCCTCATTTGGAAACATAAATTTTTGTCTCGTGTTGATCCAAGTGGATATTGCTGGCCACCCACCTATTCCACTTGGACCCCCAACACTATTTCTTTCAGTTTCCTTAATTGTAGCACAATTATTTTTGGCAATTTTTCATGTCCTAAAATTCCAAAGTCGTTTTGAGGCCCTAAACGGAGTTTTTTTGAAAACTGGGGAAACCAATGGTAGGGGTTTGGAGTTAAAACTTGTAGTCAGATAAATCTTTCTAATGAGGTATCATAAGTGTCAAACGAAGATCGTATGCCAAATTTATGATCTCAGGAAGTTGGTGTACTAACTAACCCCAACAGGGCCCACAAAATTTTGGCGCATCGTCTCCTAAGGTTAGGTTTTTGGATTTTTTAGGTTTTCCCTTGTTTCTCAATAATTAAAAAGGCTTGCAATGCTCATTGTAACACAATTCAGCAGCATGTAGCTATCACATCTCTTCTCAAAGATAAGTTACCATCGCCCGATCTAGTTGATTTCCATTCTGCATGTAAACAATTTTCAGTATTTTGTTATCAATGAATTGAAGTTAAATTTCATTGTAGCTCTTTGTTTCTATTCAAATATGTTTTATGGAAAATTATCTTCTATTGATAGAATTGAATCCCCTAGATCTAGTGGCTAACCTAGAAACAACAAAAACCAAAAAGGATAATGTTTTCCTTAGAGGAGTTAATAAATGGAGAAGGGCCTACCTAGAGTTCAATGATAGTCTTCAACTTCTCTTGCCTTGTAGTCCTTGGATCCAACTCCAATTAATATAAATGGAACCTGCAAGACAATCACAACAAACAAGAGAACTACAAAAAATCCATAGCATAAACTAATATCTCTATTCAATGAGTCAAGTGGGCATTGAAATACATATGCATCAAATAGACACAAACCATAGGAAAACAAATCTTCTGTTGTTAATGAAATGTAGGAGAATATTATGAACCTTTTTAACAGTTCTTGATAATGTAGAATCTCCAACCAAACTTGTCCTTAGCCACAAGGAAAGCCTTCAATCACAACTCAAGGATGGTAATGGATCCTTAGGTAAAAGCAACAACATTAGGGAATAGCTAAGAGTCTCCAAAATCCAACCCAAACTCTATGGGAGGCAATGAATTTATAGGGTAAAAGTGGTAGTTTATGATTTACCAATCTAGGCTTGAGATCCACATATGAGGGAGGATAAGCTCTAGGGATAAGAGATAATACCTCCAAGATATGATAGGATGGGAATTCAAGATCTCTATCCATGGTAAATGATTGAAACCACCTTAGAAGCTTCTGGAAGAAGAAGTTTCATAAATATTTTTTATTTTTCCTAAAATTCTAGAACCATCAGACGTGCAAAGTAGAGCAACCTACGTTGGTCAGTGCATGTGCCACATTATGCAATATTTGACCATCGCAAGTGGAATCTTTTGAAAATAGCAACAAGAAATGCTAAAAATAGCAATGCTATAAATAGCAGTTCGTCCAGTGTTGATCTTAGCAGCAATGGATGGAAAAATGGCAGTGCTAAAAATAGCATTTCGACATACCTTCCTATTTTAGTCAGTCCCTAAACTAAAATAGTGAAGTAAAATTTGAATTTTATCTTAACAACAGTTTGTAAAATAATTAATTAATTCATCTTGAGTTAATTAGTTAAGGAAAATCAAACTTGAATTCTATGTGAGGACATGCAAAAGTTTCTCCATTAATTGAGGAATTTATCCATTAGTTAAAGAGATAAGGATGAGTTGCAATATTGAGTTGTAATTAGTTGACTTAGTTAACTGAGTCAAGTCCAGTTAGATTAATTCAAATAGTTTGTTGAATTAATGTAAGTTTAGTTAGTTAATGCTTGCACACATGTAACTACTGCAATTCAGATAATTGATTATTCTCTCATAAATAACTCATGCATGTCAATTCAAACACAGACCCAGTTGAGATTAGATGGAGGGGCAGTGTACTATCAATTGCTAGGATATTCCATTGTGAATATTCCTTGCATGGAGAAGGAATTCTTTCCTTGAGGATTGCACAATTACTTCTTCAGGTTTAGTGAGTGTGATGAGGCCAATTCACACATGTGACATCATTGGACCCCAAGAAAAATTGTGCAAGGAAATAGGAGGCTTGGAGGGCTTGAGGAAGACATATACAGCGTCTATTCAGTCTGTGAGCTGTATTGCTTGATTGCAAAGAGAGCAGGATAGCTTGAGAGCTAATTCTTTTTGTAACTTGAACAAGATTTCCACTTGTATGATAATACAGAGTTGGGGCTTTAGGCTGAGGCTTTCCCTATGATATTTCTTCTGTGTTATGTGTGATTGATTTCTCATTCTCAGTTATATGTGTTCTCTTGATCTTGCTCAATTCAATTAATCTTCTGCAAAGTGTTGTAGAAGTAGATCTTGTATTTTATTTTAGTATATTGCATAATTTGTTGATCTACAGTGGGAATTTCTACATGGTATCGGAGCAAAAGTGATCAAGGCAAAGAACAATATACAAGAAGGAGAAGTTCGAAGTTTGGTTCCTGAATATAGAAATCGATTTCTTATCACATCTCTATTTCACCTATGGCGTTCATTGGTTTAAGACTCGAGTATGCCCTTGATGGCAGCTCAAATTATATAGCCTGGAAGGATCGCATGGAGGCAGTATTAGAGGATAACGGTCTAAATGACTTCATTGATCAAGAATTCTCCAAGCCCATTGATGCTACTCAACTGGCGAAATGGAAGAAACGTGTGGCTAGAGTAAGGAGAATCCTTTTGGAGGGAGTTCGAGATCACATTGTCTCGAGCCTCCATGGGAAGGAGACTCCATTTTCGATGTGGAAAAAATTGAAATATTTATATCAGAACAACAGCGATTAGAGGAAGTTGGCGCTGAAAGACAAGCTTCGTAAGATCAAGTGTGAAAAGGGTAACACGATCTCTACATATCTGAACAAGCTCATCACCTGCAGGGATGAGCTTGGAAGTGTAGGGATCATGATCACTGATGATGCCATGGTGAGTCTTGCTCTCCTCGGTCTTCCTAAGAGTTGGCATAGCTACCAAGACTCAGTTAGTGGAAGAGAAAAACTTCCAGAATGGGAATGACTTTGGTCAGATCTGATGAAGGAGGAAATAAGAAGAAGCACTAGAGATGGATCCTCATCGAAGCAAGATGATGAGGAAAATATAGCCTTAGCAAGTAAGGCAAGGAAATGGAAAGGGAAGGCGTCCCATCCCAAATCCAGTTCTTCCCATGGTGGGAAGAAGATTTACAAATCGAAAGTGCGAAGCTTTCATTGTCATGAAGTGGGCCATTATGCTACGAATTGTCCATAGAAGAAATCCAAGAAGGGTTCCTCAAAGGGATCTGATGGTGAGGCATTGACCTCAGAGTTTGAGCTAGATTTCTCGCTTATCGCATGCATGGTTTCATCCATGGTGGGATGTGTGTGGTACCTAGATAGTGGAGCTTCATTCCACATGTCAGGTGACAAGAATCTTTTCAGTACCTTGGAGGAGAAGGATCTCCATATGCAGATCGATATGGGTGATGATGGAAAGTATTGTGTTTCAGGTGAAGGTATGGTTGTGTCTCAGAGGGAGCATGGAGCTCCCATCACCCTGACTGATGTAAATTATGTACCAGGTTTGAAGAAGAACCTTGCGTCTATTGCTATGCTAGAAGATAAAGGCTATGATGTAGTCTTTAGTGAAGGAAAGGTATTCCTGAGGCATATTGGTACTGGACAGAAAATGCGAATAGGGATTTGAGTTAAGAATCTCTACAAGCTGGAGGTAGACGACTGTGCTGCTTTGAGTTCCAAAGCTGAGATGGTGCAGAGCCAAGATGTTGGCGAGCTATGGCATAGAAGACTGGGCCACTTGCACCATGGAGCCCTGAAGATCATGCAACATATTTCTACCGGATTACCCAAGGGAAAACTTGAGTAGACAACTACATGCAAAGTTTGTACCTTGGGTAAGTATTCAAAATCTTCCTTTCCGGATTGAGACAGTAGAGCTGGAGAAATCTTGGAGCAAGTTCACTCAGATTTTTATGGACCATTCTCTATAGCCTCCACCGCTAAACAAAGGTACTATGTTATTTTTATTGATGCTTTTTCTCATAGATGTTGGATCTACTTTATGCCAAAGAAGGATTAGACCCTTTTTAGGTTTTGTGAGTTCAAAGCCTTCGCAGAGAAAGAATATGGAAAGAAAATAAAATCCTTGCATAGCGACAATGGTGGAGAGTATGTCTCCCAACAATTTAAAGACTTTTGCATTGCTGAACGTATTAAATGGGAATTGACGACATGCCATAACCCACAGTAGAATGAGGTGGCCGAAAGGAAGAATAGATCGATTGTGGGAGCAGCTCGAGTGATATTGCATGACCAAAGCCTACCACTGCATTTGTGGGCTGAGGCATGCAATATAGCAGTATACTTGCAAAATAGAAGCCCGCCCCGTATACTGGGAATGAAGACATCTATGGAGGCCTATTCTAGGAAGCAACCTAATTTAAGTCACTTTCAAATCTTTGGATCATCAGTTTACTGTCATGTGACCAAAGATGCCAGGAAGAAGCTAGACCCAACAACTGAGTTGGGAATACTTGTGGGGTACACGGATACACCCCACAACTATCGGGTGTACCTGCCTTCCACTCAGAGGACTGTGGTACGCAGGGATCTGAAGTTCGACGAGCAAAAAGCCATGCACTTATCACTTGAGAGGGAGCTTGAGTTGCATGCAGATGAGGAACTTTAACTTCCTAAGGACAAGGAGCCTCAATTGATGCGGAGCAACCGCATGCAGAGGATCTGGGAGTGGAGACATCCACTCATGTTGATACTTCTGGAGATGGGCAGAAACACTCAAGGGAAGCTCGTAGGTTGATGCTGGATGCGCAGGAGAATTTGGGATAGCCATCTTCTCATCATAGACAGAGGAGGTCACCTGAGCAGTACATTAGGTACATGGCCCTGGTTGGGGAGTGTGTAGATACTGAACCTTCTTCATTCGAGGAGGTAGTGAAACAACCAGTCTAGGTTGATGCAATGGTAGAGGAGTATGACTCTATCATTTGGAACAGTGTGTGGGATGTTTTCCCTTGGCCTCAGGGAAAGTCAGTGGTGAATTCTAGATGGCTTTACAAGGTAAAGGAGGGAGCTAATGGCAGTGTTGAGAAACATTAGGCAAGGTTTGTTGCCCAGGGTTTCTCACAAATCGAGGGGATCAACTACGATGAGACTTTTGCTCCTCTAGCAAGGTACTCATCGATTAGATCGATGTTGGCACTATTAGCTCATATGGGGTGGAAGATCCACCAGACGGATGTGAAGACAACATTCCTCAATGGGAAGATTGAGGAGGAGGTTTAAATTGAGCAACCAGAGGGTTTCGATACCTTCGATCATGAGTCGCATGTGTGCCGACTCAAGAGGGCTTTGTATGGGCTGAAGCAAGCACCCCATGCTTGGTACAAAAGGATCGACAGTTATTTCACTGGTTTGGGCTTCACTAAGAGTGAAGCAGATGCGAACCTTTACCACATCATGGTAAAAGGTAAACCATTGATCATTGTTCTTTATGTCGATGATCTGATTTTGACAAGTGATGATCAGATGATACAACCTTGCAAGGAGGACCTTGCAAGAGAGTTCGAGATGAAGAACATGGGACTTATGCACTACTTTCTGGGCATGGAGGTGTGGCAGAAAGATGGGGAAGTATTTGTGTCTCAAGGCAAGTATGCCAATGAGATACTCACGCACTTTCACATGGAGAAGTGCAAGCCCATGCAGACTCCTCTAGCTAGGAACTGGAGGAAGGAGGATGCTACTTCAGGTGAGGTAGTAGTTGCTACTATTTATCGTCAGCTGGTGGGTTCACTTATGTATCTAGTGAACACACGACTCGACTTATGATTTGCAATGAACCAACTGATTCAAGCTATGGTTCATCCTACCAAGCTGTTTTGGAAGGTAGCAAAGCATGTGCTGAGATACCTCAGAGGCAAATCTCAGTTCGGATTGTGGTACAGATGGACAAAGGGAGTGAAGCTTCAGGGCTTCACAGATGTGGATTGGGTAGGGAGTCCATCAAACCAAAAGAGCACTTATGGACGAATATTCAACCTTGGTTCAACTGCAGTTTCCTAGTACAGCAGGAAACAGAAATCAGTTGCACTTAGCTCAGCAGAGGCTGAATACATGGCTGCTAGTCAGGCTACATGCGAGGCCATTTGGATGTGGAAGATTCTAGTGGGATTGTTTGGTCAGATGATGGATCCTACAGTGATCTACTGCAATAACCAGAGTTGCATCAAACGCTCAGAGAATCCAGTTTTTCATTACAGGTCCAAGCACATAGATATCCAGTATCACCATCTTCGAGACTGTGTGGTCAAGAGGATCATGTTGTTGCTATATGTTTCAACTGAGGAACATGATGCAGATATCTTGACTAAGGCATTGTCAAGATGCAAGTTCGAGTTCCACAGGGACAGGATTGGGGTTACTGATAATCCCTTTCTTGTTGAGAGGGAATGTTGAAAATAACAACAAGAAATGCTAAAAATAGAATTGCTAAAAATAGCACTACTATAAATATTAGTTCAACCAGTGTTGATCTTACCAACAATGGATGGAAAAATGGAAGTGCTAAAAATATCATTCTATAAATAGAATTTCGGGATACCTTCCTATTTTAGTCAGTCCCTAAACTAAAATAGTGAAGTAAAATTCGAATTTGATCTTAACAACAGTTTGTAAAATAATTAATTAATTCATCTTGAGTTAATTAGTTAAGGAAAATCAAACTTGAAGTCTATGTGGGGACATGCAACAATTTCTCCATTAGTTGAGGATTTTATCATTCAGTTAAAGAGATAAGGATGAGTTGTAATATTGAGTTGTGATTAGTTGACTTAGTTAACTGAGTCAAGTCCAGTTAGATTAATTCAAACAGATTGTTGAATTAATGTAAGTTCAGTTAGTTAATACTTGCATGCATGTAACTACTGCACTTCAGATAACTGAGTATTCTCTCATAAATAACTCATGCATGTCAGTTCAGACACAGACCCAATCGAGATCAGATGGAGGGGCAGTGTACTATCAGTTACTAGGATATTCCATTGTGAATATTCCTTGCATGTAGAAGGAATTCTTTCCTTGAGGATTGCGCAGTTACTTCTTCAGGTTTAGTGAGTGTGATGAGGCCAATTCACACATGTGACATCATTGGACCCCAAGAAAAATTGTGCAAGGAAATAGGAGGCTTGGAGGGCTTGAGGAAGATATATATAGTGTCTATTCAATCTGTGAGCTGTATTGTTTGATTGCAGAGAGAGCAGGATAGCTTGAGAGCTGATTCTTTTTGTAACTTGAACAAGATTTCCACTTGTATGATAATATAGAGTTGGGGTTTTAGGCTAAGGCTTTCCCCATGATATTTCTTCTATGTTATGTGTGATTTATTTCTCATTCTCATTTATATGTGTTCTATTGATCTTGCTCAATTCAATTAAGCTTCCGTAAAGTGTTGTAGAAGTAGATCTTGTATTGTGTTTTAGTATATTGCATAATCTGTTGATCTACAGTCGGAATTTCTACAGAATCAAAGGCAAGGTGCATTGGGGCTAAAAATGATTTTTTGAGCTAATAAATCCTTAATTCTTGGACTTTTTGTAGAATCAATGCTTGAGGCTTTACAAAGGGATAATGACAAGGTGTCAAGGATGTTATTGATATAGTTTCTAGGCAATTTGAATGAATGGGGCAAAATGACTTGTAACACCCTTGTTTCTCAATAATAAAAATGGTCTGCAAGCCTCATTGTAACACAATTCAGAGGCATGTAGCTGCCACATCCCTTCTCGGAGATAAGCTACCATAACCCAACCTAGTTGATTTCCATTTTGCTTGTAAGAAATTTTCAATATTTTGTTATCAATGAATTGAAGTTCAATTTTTGTTGTATCTCTATTTTTCTATTTAAATCTGTATTTCATTTTGTTCCTACATCAATATGGATCATTAATACAAGAAAGGAAACACCAATCATGTTGCAGATTGCCTCAGTCGCTCACTAATTACAGCATGGACCACTGTTCTTAACTCTTGTGGCCAGACCTCTGTATGGAAGCAACAATATAAAAATGATCCAGAGTTTTCCACCACATACCAGATGCTAGTGGATGGAAAGCAAGGTCCACACTTTCACCTCCAAGATGCATTATTATGCTACCTAGGCCACCTTTGTGTTCCTTTAAGTGAATGTGCCAAGCTGATTTGGGAGGTAAACTACAGTTGGTTTGTAGGACACTTTGGCCTAGATAAAATTATGGTCATATTACAACAGTATTTTTATTGGCCAAATCTCTGACTGGATACTAGAAAATACATCAGATCATGCACTGCTTGTGCCATTGCCAAACCAACTATTAAGAAGCAAGGCTTGTATACTCGTATGCCTACTCCAAGCTGGACCTGGGAATCCATATCCATGGATTATATGTCTATCCTTCCTTCTACCAAGGATGTTAATGAATGTGTATTTGGGGTTGTAGACAAATTTTCTCAGATGGCCATATTAGCTGTCTGCAAGAAGAGTATCACAACAAAGGCCACTACCTGACTTTTCTTTGAATGAGTGCGAGTACATTTTGGGATCCCGCATACCATTATACCATATAAGGATAGCAGGTTCCTAAGCACATTTTGGTTGAGACTTTGGTCATTGTTGGACACCATGCTCACCAAGTCGACTGCATTCCACCCCCAGACTGATGGCCAGACAGAGGTTGTGAACATGATGATTGTGCACATACTATGCATGTACAACTCTTAGCATCCACATACATGGGATGGGAGTGTTCCATATGTGCAACATAACTATAACAAATCTCTCCATAGCTCGACTAGACACAACCCCTTTAAAGTGGGCCTGTGATTTCAACCATCATGTCCCCTTGATGTTGCACTGACTTTTGCAACTACATAGGAATAATATACCCATGTTTAGTCTGAAGCTGATAAAGCCAATAAGTTTATTGAGTGCATTCAACACATCTACTAGAAGGTTCATGACATCCTGAAGAAATCCAATGTCAAATACAAAAAATAGCACGATCAGCATCGGGTGCCCCATAAGTTTCAGGTGGATGACAAAGTTTAGTTACACCTATAGAAACAACATCTCGTTGGACCCCATCGTAAGCTCCAACCACTCTGAAACACACCTTACACCATCACCAAGGCTATGGGAGACAAGTCTTTTGATCTTAGTATCCCCCCATTCTTTGGCTTGCACCCCTTATTCAATGTGGACCACCTTTGACCATACTTTCCACCATTGTTGGACACATTAGACATTGCTGAGCAGTTGACACCAAAAGATCTCAACCCGGACTACATTGAATAAGCCAAAACTGATCAAATCATGGACACACATATCAAGAACCCACACAAAAATAGGATTCAACTGTATCGTGTTGTCAAATCTGGCCAACTCTTGCACCAAGGCAAGTGGCTCACTAGGGACCAAGTTGAGAAAAAATTTCCCCATCTCATGGAGGCACTCAACGCAATGGGGACCTTTTCTTCCTAAGCAAGGAGGACTGATCTAGATGTATATTTTTGGCTACCCACTTATTCAACTTAGATCCCCATCACTTCTTTTAGTTTCCTTAATTGTAGCAAAGTTTACTATTTTTGGCAATTTTTCTGGTCCTCAACTTCCAGAGCTGTTTTGAGGCCCTAAATGATTTTTTTGGAAAACAGGCAAACTCGTTATTTATTAAAAGGGTTTGCAGTCGAAATTTTTAGTCCTCAGATATATATTTCAAATAAGGTATCATATGCATTAAACAAAGATCATATGCCAAAGTTATGACCTCAGGAAATTGGTGTACCAACTAACCCCAACGAGCCCCACAAACTTTTGGCACTTCATCTCCTGGGGTTAGGATTTTAGATGTTTGGGGTTTTCCCTTGTTTCAAAATAATAAAAAAAGGTCCATGACCCTCATTGTAACACAGTTCATCGGCATGTAGCTGTCACATCTCTTCGCATACATAAGCTACCATCACGCAGGCTAGTTGATTTCCATTTTGCATGTAAACAATTTTCAGTATTTTGTTATCAATGAATTGAAGTTCAGTTTTCATTATAGCTTTATGTTTCTATTTAAATCTGTATTTCATTTTTTTCTTGCATAAATTTGGATCACATGCATCTCTGATCAACCAAAATTACAACAGGGTCAGAATTTGAGGAGGATGTCGACATTCTAGGGAGGGCTGAAATTTTAGGAACTTGATTTTTGACATGGCAATTGATCGTGATCTTGGTTACTATTTTGTAATAATTTTTCTATGGTTATTTCTGATGTAATAATGAATTTGGAACTCTCTCTCTCTCTCTCACATAGGGAAATATTTATGGGTTTTCCCCTTGTGGGTTTTGCCCTGGCCTGGGGCCTAAATTTTATGTGTCTCTTGTCTCTTTGTTTCATGATTACTTTACTACTATTTGATATTTATTAGTTGATGTTCTTATTCTGTATAAATTCCTAAATGATATTGAATTTAATGATATGTGAAACTAACGTTTAATTTTTCATTGTAGTTATCAGGTGAAGAATAACTTAATTCTAGTAGGTGCCCTAGAAAATTGTAATCACTCTTCTCAAATTTACCCACTTTTACAAGCTCCCTAGGGTAAAAATGAGCTGAGAGTTACTATGACATGACTTGACCTCCAAGTTCCAATTATGGAAGTGGGTGCTACTAACCAAAACTCTTACTCCCACCCATCAGGGGTACCAAATCACTTGGGAGTCTGACAAAAACCCCTAGTGATCAATTCTCGATCTAGAACTTATTTTCACAAGCTTTACCTCCCAACCACACCCTTGACACACTATGCACGCGGTTGGAAAGCTCCAACTGCACCCACAAACCTTCCTGCATGCGGTTATGATCCAAATCTTCCAAATTTGTGCATGCAGTGGCGAGATATATGCCACTTTTTCAGGGTTGGCCTACATGCCACTACCCTGAATTTCCCAGAACTTTCTAGAATCAGGTCTAAGATGATAACAAGTCTAAACAATCAAAATTAGGGATAGATCTTTCTCGAAACATTCGAGTAAGATAATAAACATTTCGCCAAACATGTAGTAAAGGTAGAATCTATAGGTCATGAATACATATCTGATCATGATCTCTTTAACTTCATTAGAGAATCATCAAGAAGGCTCAATTCCCTCTCAAGCTAGTTGCAACACACCTGTTAGCCTATGAATTCATCAACCATTTAATCACTTATCAAATCATTAACAAGATCCATAGAAAAATCACATCATATAACCATGCATATAACCAACACATAACCAACATAAAATCCATGACAAACCAACCATATGATAGATATAATAATCGATACAAGTGTTCATCAACCACAATAAGAAAATAACTTATATTAACATATGCAATTGCCAAACAAGTCAAGGAATGAGATGTATCGCCTGACCATGGATTGGGCTGAACCAAAAATCTCTTTCAGCCAATCATTCATGTGCCATATTTCAAGCATGAATGTGGGATCATATGGGTTAAACCAAAATAGAATCAAACAGGGATTTTAGAGGCCAAACCATCTCAACCCTCAACAACAATGATTTCACCTAAATTGGTCTGGAAATCACTAACATCAAAACAAGCTTGGATGCCTTTGACTTCCTTCACTAGCTCTAATGGAATTTTCCTCTCTCCACCCAGCCTGTAGGAGTTCCAAGAGAAATCCCATATCCACCCTTGACCCTTGGGAATTTTCTCGAGGCCACCTCAACCAAGATCCAAGTCTGTCGGCCATCCAAAGATCAATCAAAGAGAGAACCCACTGCATCATGACTCTCTAAGAAACAACAAGGAAAGGCTAAAACCATTGTCAATCCAAGAAAATCCCATGCCAATGACAATAAAATAACCAAATAATCAAATGCATGTACAATGCATCCAAATCACAGAAAGAAAATTACACATGAAACATGTTACTTGCAGTGAAATCCAACTATAGTTTTTGATCCAACCTTCTTTTTCCTTGTCTCCCAATTCATTCCTTGTTCTTTGCTTGCTTCTCTCCATGTCCAAGTAAATGCTAGGATGCTCCAAGAATGCTCTAAGTGTGCAAGAGTGAAAGAGTATGGAAGAAGAGAGCCAAAAGCTAAACTAACAAAAGTTGTAATGACCAAAAGTTGTGAAAAAGTTGTCAATTGTTTCTCATGTGCCTTTTTATAATTGATGTTTAGTCTCTTCCTTTCATTTTTCCTTTTTCTTTCATTTTCCTCTAATTTCTCTCTATTTTCCCTTGCATGCATATTTGTGGTTCTTCACCTTCATTATCTCTTATTTTCCTTTATTTCCTTAATTAAATGTCATTTATTGCCTCTTTTCCTTTCCCAATGCCTTTGCCAATTTATATAGCCATTGATAAACCACAAGTTGTTGAAAATAGCAACAATAAATGTTAAAAATAACATCTAGAAATTCCAATTTAATTTGTCCTTGAATTAAATTGAGAATTAAATTGTAATTCTTTTCTCATAGAAACTTGTAATAGTTAACTAATTTAATTTGACTTAGTTAACTTAGGAAATTCAAGTTGGAAATCTATCTGGAGTCATGTAAGTGTGATCCCTAAGTTTTAGGGGTCTAGATTGATTTTATTTGAGTTGTAATTAGATAACCCAATTTGACTGAGCTATAGATAGTTAAACTAGTTCTAACTGTCAGTGGAACTAGTAGAGGTCTAGTTGTGGGTTGGTGAACTGGTGCATCCTCGGTCCTACTCCAGTTAACTGGAGATTCACTCAAGAGAAACTCATGCATGTCAATTCAAAGGAAGACCCAATTGAGATTAGAGTGAAGGGACTATGTACTATCACCGAGTTGTACAGATGGTGCATGTAATCAGTTGAGGACCTATGGTTGGATTGCACAGTTATGGGTGAGGAATTTCTCTTTAAATAAAGGCTAATTCTCTTAGGAATTGTGCAAGGAATCATAAGCTTGAATGATATGAATTTGGCTAAGTATCGGTGAAGGGAAGGCATTATGCAGAGGATATGAAATACTTGTGCAGGTTGAGCTCAAGGTTGAGCAAAGCATATTGTATTCATATAGTTATTTGACTGGGAATGGCACAAGGAAATAGGGGCTTGGAGAGCAGTAGGACATGATAAGGTTTGGCATGAGCTATCTTGTGAGTAGAGAGTTGATTATACTTGAGCATAAATTGTTCTAGTGAGAACAAGCTTTGTATTTTCACCCAAATTTCTGATTAATGCAATATAGATAGTAGGGGTTTTTAGTAGTGGCTTTCCCTAGATAAATATTGTGTTATGTACCATTCATGTTCTTCCTCTTGCTAATTATTATTTTCATATTATTGGTTTCCGATATTTGAGAGTATAGTAGATTCTTGTCTTTTGTTCTAGGAAATTACATGAGCTGCGAATCTACAGAAAAATCTACATGGTACCGAAGCTAGATTTGTAGAAAATCTACATGGTATCGGAGCTGAAGACACTAGAGAAGATAAGAATTTGAATTTTTCCTTGCATATTGATGGATCTCTAGTTAAGGGAAGATCCAAAAGACCCTATGTGAAAACTTCTTAATGGAGCTAGAAGGATGCTAATGGGCAGATTGAGGAGCAAGAATTTTTTTGGGCGGCGAGTTTACTGAGAAAATTTGAATAATTTTGTTGCAAATTTTCAAAAAAAAATAGTAGATCTGTATTCCTTGTGAAAAAATACCCAAATTCAAAAAAAAAAAATCATCTGAATCGGATTTCGAATGAGGAAGATATCGTCGATTTAAAATCAACTCTTTTTCCAGAAAAGTTTGTGATGGCGGGATAGATAAAATAAATTGTTGTGCGAGTCAAGAACCTTTATGAACTTCAGGTACAAGATGCATGAAAAGCCTTGAGGATCAAGGAAAAGGTTAGCTACTTGGTGGTTGAGAGGGAGAGTGAATTACCTCTCAACATGTAGCCCCAGCAGAAGCCTCATAAGCAGTATTAGAAAATTGTGGAGCAGCCACAATTGGAAAAGCAGAGAGTAGACAGAGTGGAGAGATCCACTCAAGCAGAGAAGAAGTAGTCTCAGACAATTGTGGAGTATCCATAATTAGAGAAGAAAAGAGGAGATCAAGTGGAGGCATCCACTCATGCAGAGACCTCCAGTGGGGGGAAATTTCGAGCCAAGTGGACAGAGGGAGCACATGCATCCATACCTCCAGGTGTGAGGTGGTGTAATGTGAAGTAATAGTCCTAAGAGGGATGAAATTGGATAGGGTCCATTGAGAGGTTTTATCTCATGTATCATACCTTGCTATGAGAGCCCAAAGTACATAGTATACGGAGGAATCAGTGGTGGTTGATGCAATTAGAGATCAAAGTGGTAGAGGATAGAGAAGTCAAATACTGAAGAGTTAAGAGAAGAGTTGACAATAGTGCATAAAGACAGAGTCAGTAGAAGCACAAATTTTTCATTCGACAAAGGCAGTAACATTTAGAGACTTTGGTGATAGATGCATCATACTGATTTAGGTTGGATGCTTTTTCAGTTTCAAGAGTTGGTGTAGCAACAACACTAGAGAGAAGTGTTGCATGCAAAACATTCCAAAGGTTCAGGATTGGGATAGATTTGAATTCTTTTCTTGTTGAGAGGGAGTGTTGAAAATAGCAACAAGAAATGTTAAAAATAACATCTAGAAATTTCAATTTAATTTGTCATTGAATTAAATTGTAATTCTTTTCTCATACAAACTTGTAACAGTTAACTAAGTTAAGTTGACTTATTTAACTTAGGAAGTTTGATTTGGAAGTCTATCTGGAGCCATGTAAGTGTGATCCATAAGTTTTAGGGGTCTAGATTGAGTTTATTTGAGTTGTAATTAGATAACACAGTTTGACTGAGTTATAAACAAATAACCTAGTTATAATTGTTGGTGGAACTAGTAAAGCCCTGGTAGTGAGTTGGTGCACTGGTGCATCCTCAGTGCTACTCTAGCTAACTAGAGATTCACTCAAGAGAAACTCATGCATGTCAATTCAGAGGAAGACCTAGTTGAAATTAGATTGTAGGGACAATGTACTATCAGTTGTATAATTTTATGAGTTGTACAAATGATGCATGCAATTAGTTGAGGACCTATGGTTGAATTGTGGAGTTATGGATGAGGAATTTCCCTTTAAATATAGGATAATTCTCTTAGTAATTGTGCAAGGAATCAAAAGCTTGAAGGCTAGGAATTTGGCTAAGTATTGGCCAAAGGAAGTCATCAAGTAGAGGATAGGAAATACTTGTGTAGGTTGAGCTCAAGGTTGAGTAGAGCATATTGTATTCATCCATATTCTTTGACAAGGAATGGCACAAGGAAATAGGGGCTTGGAGAGCAACACAATAGGCTAAGGTTTGGCTTGAGATAGCTTTTGAGCAGAGAGTTGATTATACTTGTGCAAGAATTGTTTTGGTGAGAACACGCTTTGTATTTTCACTCAGATTTCTGATTAATACAATATAGATAGTAGGGGATTTGAGCAGTGGATTTCCCTGGATAAATATTGTGTTATGTGTCATTGATGTTCTTCCTGTTGGTAATTATTGTTTTTATCAATTATATGTTTATGCTATTTGAGAGTAGAGTATATTCTTGTGTTTTAGGAAATTACATGAGCTGTGAATCTACAGGAAAATATACACAAGTGATGCCCACTATAATGTTTTCCCACCATTCAACTTAGAATACATGTTCCATGACCTTGGTATTATTTTATTTACATGGAAAATCAACCAAGGGTTGTTACAAACCCCTCCCCCTTGGGGGAACATCGTCTTTAGTGTTCGATGACACTTATGAACAACAAAACATATTTCCCATGGAGCTTTATAATACAACTCGATGAAATATTAACAATAAACAACTGTTGAAAACCATGAACAACATTACAAACATACTGCTTATTAGAGCTTTATAACACAGCTCGATGCAATATTTACAATGACACACACACACACACACACACAAATACACACACACACACACACACACACACACACCAAAAACTCATATACCAAACACATATTCTCAACCAACAAACAAGAAAGGATACAAAGCCCTCATCTGATCAACCATCTCCCATTTAGATTCATCAGGACTAAAGTGCTTCCTTTGCACTCTAACCTACTCTATTGCTCGGTTCCATAGCATGGCTTATTTCCACTGCAATATTGTGGATCTAGATGAAACTATCCTTTGGTTCCACCTGCAATACAAACCAATCAATCACATGATCAACATCCTGCACATATCTCTTAAGCAATGAAACATGGAAAACATCATGGACTTTCACTGTTGGCAACAATGTTAGTCTGTAGGCCATTATTCCAATTCTCTCCAGGATCTCAAAAGGTCCACAATATTGAGGTGCTAGCTTGGCACATGACCCAACCCTCAAAGATCTCCTCTTGGGCACGATGAAAAAATACACATGCTTTCCAACCTGAAACTCCTTGAATGCTCTGTGTTGATCTGCATAACTCTTCTACCTGTCTTATGTTGCCTCCAAATTCCTTCTACTAACTTTCACCTTCTGCTCCATCTCAACCAAAAAATCTAGTCCAATCAACACCCTAATCACTGGATCACTCCAACTGATAGGAGTATTACAACTCAACCCATAGAGAGCCTCAAATGGACTCACCTTCAAGGGTTCTTGATACCCATATTATAAGCAAACTCCACCAGTGGAAGATACTCCTCTCACCTCGTTTACTGATGCATGACATACATCCTCAACATATCCTCAAGAATCCTGCTAACCCTCTCTATTTATCCATTTGTCTATGGATGATAAGCTATACTTAAGGCTAAATTTGTTCCCAAGCTTGCAAACTTCTCCTTCCAAAACCTGGAAGTGAACTTCGCATCTCTATTTGATATAATCTTCTTGATAACTCCATGCAACATTACTATGTCTCTGATGAGGATCTGAGCTACCTCACTAGCTGAATTAGTATATTTCATTGTAATGAAGTGGGATACCTTATTCAACCTATCAACCACGACCATGATGGAATCTTGCTACCTCGATGTCCTCAGTAATCCTGTAATGAAGTCCATGGAAATTAACTCCCATTTCCATTATGGAATTGAAAGAGGATGAAATAGAATAGTTGGATGCTTACACTTTGTTTTCACCTACTGATAGTCCAATCATCTTGCAACAAACTCAACCAACTCTTTCTTCAAATTTTGTCAATAGTATAAATTCTTAACAACTGTCAAAGTCTTTTCGTATTGTGGCTGGCTTAAATATGGCTTGACATGAAACTCCCTCAAGATAAGCTTCTTCAATTTACTATTGTGTGGAACATAAATTTTGTTCCTGAATTTGACCAAGCCATCCATTGTGAGGTGATACTCCTCATCCCTATCACGTTCACCCTACTACTGCAATCTTTGTTCCAATTGCTAGTACTTCTCCTCATGTTGTCTTGCCTGGAAGATCTTCTCCTACAAATTTGTCCCATAAGAGCTCACAGTTGAAATATGGTCCAGTTTCACTCTCCTACTAAGAGCATCTACATCTCAAAATCAAAGTCACTCAGGGTAGCCAACCATCTTGTTTGCCTGGCATTCATATTGAGTTGGTCAAACAAGTACCTCGGTCCACTATGATCACTTATCAAAACAAACCTCCTTCCAAGGAGATAATGTCTTCACATCTTCAATGAATGGATGATAGTTGCCAACTCAAGATCATGAGTCACATAGTTATTCTCATGCTCATTCAACTTCCTTAATTCATAGAAAACCATCTTCCTTCCTACATTAGGAATCCACCAAGACCTTCCTTGTAAACATCTGTACAAACCAAAAACTCCTTATCAAGATATGCAATCTTCAAGACATAGAATTTGTAAGAAAATGCTTCAACCAATCAAAACTAGTTGCACACTCCTTGGTCCATTCAAACTTATTCCCTTTCCTGTGTAAATATGTGATAATATAGCCAATATTTGAGAAGTTCTTGAGGAACCACCTGTAGCAACCTGCTAGTCCCATGAATGATCCAACCTCATCCAAATTCCTAGGAGTTGTCCACTCCATGATTTATTTAATCTTTTCTGAGTCCACCGTGATCCCTTCCTTTGAAACAACATGTCCCAAGTAGTGAATCTTATACTAAAAGAAACTGCACTTACTAAGCTTGGCATACAATTGATTCTCTCTCAACAACCTCAATACCATTGCTAGGTGCTTTGCATGATCCTCCTCATTCTTTGAATATAATAATATGTCATCAACAAATACTATCACAAACTTATCCAAATAAGGGTGTAACACACTGTTCATCGAACACATGAAGATGGATGGAGCATTGGTAAGACCAAAAGGAACCACTACAAACTCATAGTGTCCATACCTTGTACGGAATGCAATCTTGTAGATGCCTTCTTATTTGATGCACACCTGATGATATCATGATCTCAAATCAATCTTCGAAAACACTATTGCCCCCTTCAGTTGATCAAACAAGTCATCAATCTGTGATAATGGATACCTGTTCTTGATAGTTGATGAGCCCCAAAAATGGGTAACTTATTGGGCTCATTTTTCCTATTTTTCTCCATTAATCCACCATTCTTCATAGTTTATGTATGCTTTTGAAGTATGTTTATATTAATTGAATGAATGAGAATAGTCACTTGACCATGAAGGCTAATACGTGTTTGTTGCAAATTTTTGGACAACTTTTGGACCAAGATCAAGCATTTATGGGACATTTGACAGCCAAATATGAGGGGACAAGGCTGAGGATTCATAGGAAGGGTGTCTCTTGCACTAAATGACCCCTTCCTCGAGTTCTCCACCCTCAGCTCAAAGTTCAGCAGCCCACCAAAGTTGATTTCCAAGGGCAGTCGAGCAGCTTTTGTGAAGTGGCTGAGTACTTGCAGTTTTGAGCAGCCGAACCCCTTGAATTAAGGAGGAATGCTAGAGGTCCTCGTAGTGCATGAGTAGGAAGGCTTCCAACCTTTGTAGGGTACTTGTTGAACATTTTTATTTCGCACTATAGTGCTGCTTTGTTTCTCAGCCCATTTTGGAGCTTCTGCTGTAACACATTTTGGACATGGTTGTTTTTTGAGTAATGGAAACTAGTTTTATGTTGCATCAGTTCTGAGCTTATTTTTAGGAGCCTATAGCTCTTGGGGTTGGGCCCAACCCAAGCGCCAGGACCTCCTCTATGTACTGTTATATGTTTTTTTACTGTCTTCATAAAATAATTTCTGCCAGTAGTGTTACACTAAAATTTGTCACCATGACTATTTGCAGTTAGTATGGCTCCATCAATAACCATACTGTCCTCCTTGGCAAGTCTTATACCTCTGCTCCTCATGTCAAACTCCAAAAAAGAGAGAAAGCCTTCAAAAAATCAATATAACTCTGGTTCCGCACTTTCTCTTACTCTTAACTGCATGCACGCACCTCAAGTACATAATACATGCGTACTTGTACGCTCTGTCTGTAAAGGGGTGGATGTGTACCCCTGTAAAAGTCAAAAGGCGCAAGTTTTAATTCAAAAAACTTACTTGCGGTCGATTCTAGAGCATTCTAGAAGATGGTTTGACGTGGATTGAGCGCCTCCAGATGGTTCATGCATCCCAATGAAAGAGGAACTTATCCCATGAAGAGGGGAGCTATCCCTTTGAAAGAGGAGCTTATCCCATTGATGGTGGACCTGTTTAACTTCCTCCAAAGCATTATAAATACAGGCATTGGGCCAGAGGGAGGGGAGGTTGAAAGCTAAATATTCCTAAGGGTAGATGCTACTGAAATTAGGACTCCCTTATAGAGCTTGAGAGGATAGATCCCATTCCTTTCTTAGCTTCATTTGGAAGTGGGTGAGCTGATCAAAGTAGAGGAGAACTCTTGCTGGACCTTGGGAGGGACCTACACAACACCAAGGCACTAGTTGTAAGGTTTCTTTTGTTTCCAATTAATACAATTAAGTTCATTTTTCTCAACAAGTTGTTATATATAATTTGTTTCATAAACTCCTTGGTCTTTATGATGAATATGTTTTATTATATGAGTTATTCAGGTGCTATGTAATAATTTGCTTGTTAGTGAATGCAGGATTCAAGGAGAAGGAGCTCATCTGGATCGAAGAGGCTTGGCTGCTACAAATAGCGTTGGACTAGAGGTAAGCCTTAAACACATGGTTGCTTTTATTTTAAATGCATATTTAGGGAAAGATAATGCTTGATTGTTTTGTTTGTCACTAGAAAAGCCTTGTTTTCTAGGGAGGTTGGTTTTGTCCGCAAAATTGACTCTTTTCGCCTGACAAAATGGCGACCATACTGGGGAATCCATGGATTTGATTGATTTCTCTTTTGATTGATACTTTGATTTGAGAAAAGTTGATTTCTTTCTGGTTTTTGACTGATTGACTGTGAATTTGGGTGGAATAGCTTAGGATTGAGTTAGTTTTTTATTTTTCTTGTTTTTGAGAGCAGTACGCACCCTCTGCGTTAGGCACAGTGCGTACATGTACGCACTTCTGCTTTGAACACAGAGCGTGGCCGCACCTGTGCAAACAGGCTGCCTGCGTACCCTGTCAAAAGTTTAGAAAATTTCAATTTTTTCCTTTTTTACCTATTAGATTTTGTTTATAGTTTATTTATTGCTGCCCAGATCCACTGGTTACCTGTCAGAAGTTCTCATCTAAGCTTGTTTCATTAGCATCAAGGGTTTTAGTGAAGTTCATAGAAGTTCTAGCCCTAGGTTTGATTTTTGCATTGGTCTTGTAGTGACTCTGGATTTAGAAGCTGTAAAAACCTTGGATATCCCTGGTCTTTTCAGTCTTCTTAGGAGTCAAACCTTTCGTAAAATCCACCTTTGATTGAGAAACCTACCGTTGTGTTGTCTCTTTGCGGAATTTCGAGAAGGCTTGTTTGTTAAGCTGTGAATTTCATTCTTAAGAAAAAGAACAAGAACTTTTATTTTTGTTTTTGACTTATTTATGATTCTGCATGAATTAGTCCTTGGTTGAATCGTAATTGAGTAAAACAACCTGGAATTATATTTTGTAGGCTTTTACCTCATTAGATTTGCTTTTAGGTAAATTTCTCTTAGATTTTCATAGGTCTTGAAATAGGTCTTCGATTTTCATAGATCTTAAAATTAATTTTTGTTAAGTAGTTTTACATGCTTCGTTAAAATAGAAAAAATACAAAATCTCTTTTGAAGAAAGTTTGTTTTAGTAGCGTTTGAAGTCCTTGAAAAGAGAAAGGAAGTTTTCATGAAATAATTAGTGGTCTTGTGTTGTGTGCTTTGGAAAAGATAAAGAGATTGTTTCTTTGATTTTCATTGCCAAGAAAATTGTCTTTATAAATTTTGCATTCTCCAACTCTCTTAGCTAGGGAATTCATTGAAAAGGAAAGATTGTTTTTTCATCCTAGGTGCATCTTTTTAGTGGATTTGAGTCGAGTCTACACATCATAAGTTTCATTTCCGCTACCTTTTGTCCTAAAGAAAAGCCATAAAAATTAACGCTTAAAGTAAAATTAACTTAGTAACTTTTTATTTACTAGGGCTCTGATACACCAACATAGCTTAGGCTAGTGTCTTGGGGTAGGAGAGTAATTAACTCTCCAAGACAATAAAAACAAATGAGTAGCTTATCTTGCGGTAGGATAAATCCAATTGTTACATTTATGCTCTGGGAAAGCTCCTCTTAAAGGAGAAGCACGAGATCGTGTCCGAACCAGTGAGAGAATCAATCCTCCTTCATTGGGAACGACGCCAGATATGCACGTACTACAAACGGTAAACCTTGGATTAACCATTGTCGAGGAGCCTGGTGTCACTTGTCGGTAAACCTTGGATTATTTTCAAGGAGCCGACAAGGGGATTGAGCTTGTTACTCTGCCCTTGCATGCGTATCGGATCGTAGACTGTTCCCCCAGGTATATTTGTTGCTGTTGGTGACCTTAGTGACTATTATCTTTAGGATTCTTCCTAAGGTGACGGTGGAGGGAAGATCCCATTGTACCTGGAGCAGACGTCGGCTAGACTCACTTGGATTTTCTGGGGGCTTCACTTCACTCGAGATGGTTAAAGTGGAGGAACTTGGTCTAGTCTATTCATTAAGCAGGTTGCCGGGGTAACTGTTCCACCCGCCATTTCTGTACTGAATTCTGCAATGTTGGATTTCATCACCAACTAGTGTTTTCGGTCCGGAAAGTTATTGTTTGTGTGTGGTTTGACGCCCTAGATTCTTTAGGCGTGTGATTCGAATTTGTTTGGTTCTTTAGAGACTTTAGGCGGTTTGCTTTGAGATTTTACTTTGTTTGCGTGTGCAGTAGTTAAAAGTTTTAGCTGTGGCTGAATTACCGAGACAGTCCCGTAGACTTCGGGGTCAGTCTCCTAAGGTTGTAACCGTGGCTGATTTGTTGAGGAAGTCCCGTAGACTTCGGGGCCAACCTCCTGAAGACGTCCCGGGCCATTACGAAGGTTTGAAAGTCCTCGTAACTCCTAGTGGCAGTAAAGTAGGGTCACCTGAAGAAGGAGAGTCTTCATTGGTTGTTCATCCTGATTACCAAACTCTAGAAACAGGTTATAATCCTGAAGCTATTTCGGTTTCCAAACTTGCTGGTAGCTTTTCATCTACTAGTGATATAGGCGAAGAACCTAAGATATCTGAGCCTGTTACTCCAACATCGGGGTTAGTCTCTCCAACTTCTAGTGCTCCTAATTCACCTAGGGTAGAAAGAGTAATTACTGAAAATCTTCCTTCTGGTTTGATAGCTATTGAAGAACTTGCTCCGGAAGAAGAAATAGGCATCCCTATCCCTGAAAATCAACCTACTATTGATCTAAGGGAGCGTGAATCAATTTTTTACAGTCCACCTAGAAGTACTACTTGGTATCTTTCTTTAACTAATTATTTGGACAACTCAGGGTTAAGTTTTTCACCACCTCGTGCTCCTTATCCACCTAGGGGTTTTTATACTCCCGTAAATATGTCAGGCCAGTCGTCCATGTTTACTCAATCGCCTGAATCTTTTTTGTACGGCGGTCCTTCTATTCCCTCTGGGTATCAGTCACTTGCTGGTACTTTTTCGAGAGCATCTCCTCAACCCATTGAACAAAGGTTATTCACTGGAAGCAATGGTGCAAAGCCGTTGAGCGTAGAAGACATTCTTATGATGTCAGGTTCTATTCCCAATTCTCAACCTCAAGGTGGCCAGTTACCGCCTGGGGGGCAGCCTCAATTAACGCCTGGGGGGCAACCTCAAGGACAGTACGTGCCTACGGTACAATACATTCCTCAAGGTCAACCACAGACTCAATATGTACCCCAAGGTCAACCCCAATATCAATTTATACCTCAAGGTCGACCCCAGTATCAGTACATGCCTCAAGGGTATCTACCCCAAGGTCAGTACTCGAACCAAGGTTTCCAACCACCCCAAGGTCAATCTTATGTTCAAGGAACGGGAAATGTACCTTTCAATTATCAATCCTACCCTCAACCCGGTTTTGAATCTCAATATTCTCAACTTGTTATGGGTCAGTACCCCGGAATAAACATAGTGTGGGATCCATCGCAAATTCAACAGGTGTTGCAGCCAAATGTACAGTTGTCATCTCAAACTGGACAACCCTTAGTTTCTGGTTCACCCCAGAAACCAGTCCAGTCTAATATTCAAACTTCTGTACCTTCGGTAGTTTCTCAGTCTGGACCTATTGCACCTAGTACTCCATCTCAAACGACTGTTGCAACTACCATAACATCTGTTCAATCTACCCCACTTACTTCTGGAGTATCGACAGCTCCGATTTCTACTGTTCCTGTATCTACTCCTTAGACATCTTTACCATCGTCTGGATCCACGATTCAAACTACGGTTCAGATGCCTGTAGGACAACCTGGTTTAAGTACGGTTGTCACAAGTCAACCACAATTCACTTAACAACCGTACCAAGGACAGTACCAATTCGGTCCTGCTGTCCAGCAGCCAGTTTATCAATATCAACCGTATCCTGGGTACACTTATCAACAACCTCAACAACCCCAGTACGGTCCGGTTAATCCTGGTTTTCCGGGAGGATACAATATCCCGAACGCAATTCCTATTCCAAGTTATCCCGGATATCCTCCTCCTGGGGCTGGTCTCGTGACCCAGTGTTTTAGGGATCCTAATCAGCAGTTACCGTTTATCGCAATTTTGGACTTACCAGACTTGTCGCGCCTAACGAACGATCCAATTAATTATCTTCCGTTTTGGACGCCAATGCCGAATAAGTTTCCCAGTGACATTCCCAAGTTCGAAGGTAAATCTGGAGAGGACCCGTCAAATCATGTGATGACTTACCACCTCTGGTGTGCCTCTAATTCCATCTCGGATGATTCGATCCGCTTACGTCTTTTCCAGCGCACTCTCATTGGTCTTGCGGCCAAGTGGTACATTGAGTTACCACGGGCCTCTTTTTGTAATTTTAGCCAATTAGCTACCTTGTTTTTAACTCATTTTCAGTTGCCGGTCAGATATGATAATGGCACGGAGTTACTAACTTCGTTAAAGCAATCGACGTCCACTTATATTTCCGATCATATTCATGAATGGAGACGTCGAAGGCGCTTAGTGAAAGTTTTTATCCCAGACCAGATCTTAGCTGAATGGTTTGTTAAATCATTGTTACTGAAGATTACTGAAGACGTAGCTAAGGCCGGAGTAGTTACTCAGGAGCAAGTGATTGCTCAAGCACAATACCTTGACTTAGTTTATACTCAGTCAGGTACGTTACACGAAAAGATCCCAGATCTTCCCAAGTCAAATCAAATCGCTCCGTCAGGGTCTCATGCTGCTGATGGCATGATTGGTACGGTGAACACTAAAAGCAAGAATAAATCCTCCAAGAATTCTTCTCCTATCATAACCTTGCCTGATTCCCCGACAGAAGATTCTTCTGCAGAGGTTTTCGCCGATATTCACGCTGTAGAGTCATCTACGACTAAATCAAAATCCGGTGGAAAGAAGAAAGGAAAGAAGAAGAATAAAACGGACAAGAGTTCGAAAGAGAAATCTGAAAAGGCGGAATCCAATGATGAAAAGCGCAAACCTCGATATCCTTGTCTTATTTGTGAAGAGGAACACTTTACAAGAGACTGCCCTCATCGAGCAGAGGTTGCAAAAATCGTCAAAGGTTCCCGAACTCCTGCTGTCTTGAAGGATCCATTTCCAAAGCAAGATAGCAAGATGAAAGGTTCTTCCTCGAGTGCTAATGAAGAACCCATATTGATGATGTCCCATGTAAGGATTGCGACTTGATCGCAAGATTATGGTAGTAAAAGTCCTGTTGATTGCAAAGAGGCAGAATCTTCTCATTCTAATCCATCAACCTCAGCTCCCGGTTCCGATCCACTACAGATCGAGAAGCCTAATCCAGACTTAGTAATCAAACCGCCTGCCAAGGGTATACTTCGAAAGTCTGCTTTCAATCCACATGCGAGAGCGGCCCAGAATTATAACATTGTTGAGGACTTAGCTGTTTCACCCTCAGCAATGTCGGCTTTGGAAGTGCTGCAATCATGCCTAGCACAGCGTAAATTACTTTTGTCGGCTATAGGAGCTGTTGATGTTTAGGACCCGAACCTAATAATCTTTGATCTAGAAAATAGTACACCGCGTTACCTCATCAAATGGCTTTCCATATCCCAGTGATAGTCAAAAACAGGCCTATTCATCGGACTGTAATTGATGAGGGAGCTTCAACGTGTATTATGTCAATACAGTGTTGGAGATCGCTTGGTTCTCCTTCACTAAATCAATCCCCGACAATTCTTAAGGCCTTTGATGGCCGTGGGTTTCATCCTTTTGACATTTTACAGGATTTGCCTATAGGGGTTGAAGGAAAAACCGTTAGTCTAGATGTGGAGGTGGTTGATGCCCCTCTAGACTACAACCTTCTCTTGGGTCGAAGTTGGTCTTATGCTATGACAGCGGTCGTTTCATCGGTCTTCCGAGTCATAAAGTTCCCACATAATGGAAAGATCGTAACAATAGACCAGCTGGCTTACTTTTCAATCGACCCAGCCTCTTCAGAGAGTATTCAGCATGTCGATAAAACGACTATCCCATATAAGGATGTTGGAGTAGGATTAGTTAAAGATGTCAGTTTACTGGGAACTTTTCCTTTTCCTTCAATCAACGCATTGTCTTCATTTACATCCATTCATATGATTACATCAGACACCAATTCAGAGCTGAATTTGGGAAATATTTCTCGAGCTATTCCCATTGACATTTCGGTTAAGCCTGGAATTGTTGAGAACATTCATATAGGTGCCTCGTGTACAGATGACGAAATTCAGACATACAAGGCCCTATTTCAAGAATTCTGCGACGTGTTTGCCTGGTCCTATGAGGAAATGCCAAGAATTGATCCCGCGATTGTTGTCCATGAAATCAAGACTTACTCGGACGCTAAACCCGTCCGGCAACGTTTGCGTCAGATTCACCCACGAAAAGCGGCTGCAATTAAAGCAGAAGTTGAAAAACTGTTGAAAGCAGGTTTCATTTATCCGATCCCGTTAACGGATTGGGTATCGAATATTGTTCTGGTTAACAAAAAGCAGGGAAAAATAAGAATATGCATCGACTATAGGGACATTAATCGAGCTTGTCCAAAAGACAACTACCCAACTCCCTATATTGATCAAATAATTGATGATTGTGCCGGCAGCGAAATATTTTCCTTTATGGACGGTTTTTCCGGTTACAATCAAATCAATATTCTACCTGCCGATCAACCAAAAATGGCTTTCATTTGTCCATGGGGGACATTTGCTTATTGCAAATTACCTTTTGGGCTCAAGAATGCCGGAGCAACTTTTCAAAGGGCGATGTCTTATGCGTTTCATGACATCAAACACATTGTGCAACCGTATCTCGATGATTTGCCTGCTCATTCATTACATCGTGCTGATCACCTTGTCCATTTACGAGCAATCTTCATGAGGTGTAGGCATTATCGTATTCAGTTGAACCCACACAAATGTGTCTTCTGTATAGAAACAGGTCGATTACTGGGATTTGTAGTTTCGAAAGCCGGCATTCGCGTCGATCCCTCGAAGGTAGAAGCTATCATCAAATTGCCTCCTCCTTCGAGTCTTCACCAACTCCAAAGTTTGCAGGGGAAAGCAAACTTTTTACGACGATTCATTCCTAACTACGCCGAGGTTACAAAGGGTTTTACACGGTTGTTGAAACAGAATGCTCAATTCTCTTGGGATGAGATAGCTCAGAAATCTTTTGATGCACTCAAACACGCGTTGACCCATGCACCGTTGTTGCATCCTCCCAACTACAACCAGGATTACTTTTTGTACCTCGTCTCCGCTCATTCCACCATTGGAATGGTCTTAGTTCAGGAAGATGAATGCGGAACGGAACATGTGATATATTACCTTAGTCGAACATTAAACCCAACTGAGCTAAAATATTCACATGTGGAGAAATTGGCATTAGCAGCCGTTCAAGCTGTCCAACGTTTTCGTCACTACATTTTACTTCGTAAAACTACAGTCATTTCGGATTGCAACCCTATGATCTACATTTTGACCAAACAATTGCTAGGGGGCAAGTACTCTAAATGGATTGTTATCCTGCAGGAGTTCGACTTGGAGTTTGAGAAATCTAAGTCTAAGAAATCTTTAGTTTTCGCGGAGTTAATGTGTGACTTCCCGCGTGCTGACACGGAAACTGTGGCAGAGGATATCATTGCGGACGAATCTTTGTTTCTAATCAACACTTTAGATCCATGGTATGGGGATATCTTCGTCTATCTCCAGACCCAATCCTTTCGGCCCGAAGTTTCAAAGTCGGAGCGTCGGAAAATTCGATTCCTGTCCCAACAATACAAAATTATTGGAGATACTCTTTATTGCCGTGGGGCGGACTCTATTTTTCGACGTTGCTTAACTCACGAAGAGGTTGAAAAGGTTCTAAATGACTGTCACTCTGGAGCGTGTGGCAGTCATATGTCTGGGTATGCCACAGCCCAAAAGATATTGTGCGATGGCTACTTCTGGCCGTCCTTGTTTAAAGATTGTATTACTACGGTCCGAAAATGCCACAACTGTCAAGTGTTTGATAAAAAGATGCGTGCTCCACCTGCTCCTCTCCACCCTATAATTGCTGTTGGTCCTTTTGCTAAATGGGGTATAGATTTTATTACATGTAACCCTCACTCGGCCGGGGGGCATGCGTATATCATCCTTGCGGTAGATTATTTTACTAAGTGGGCCGAGGCGATGCCTACATTCGAGGCAGACGGAAAGACAGCTGCAATTTTCGTGTTCAATCATATAATTGCTAGGTTTGGTGTCCCACAAGTGATAATCATTGACCATGGGCGCCATTTTCGAAACGTCATGATGACAGAACTTACAAGCCAGCTTGGTTTGCGTCACGATAGTTCAACTCCTTATTATCCACAAGTGAATGGTCTGGTTGAGTCCATCAACAAAGTTTTAGTTATCATGATCTGACGAATCATTGGTATTCATCAGTTGAATTGGAACAACATGTTATTTTCAGCGCTTTGGGCGTACCGAACCTCAGTGAAAACATCAACAGGGTTCACTCCTTTCCAACTAGTTTATGGTTTGGAAGCTGTGCTACCCATTGAATGCGAAATCCCGTCACTGCAAATGGCCATCGAGTTACTTCCAGCTACTTCCGAAGAGGAAAAGTGTTTATTATACTTAGCTCAATTAGATGAGAATCGACGTGATGCTGCATTGGCGATCGAGACTCACACAAAACGTATGAAAGCTCAGTATGATCGAAATGTGACCCCTCGAAATTTTTCGGAAGGAGACCTAGTGTTATTGTATGATCAAGATAATGATAAATTAGGTGCTGGAAAATTCATTCCTATGTGGCATGGGCCCTATATTGTCAAGCAAAAGCTAGCAAAAGGGGCCTATGAGTTAGTAGACTTTGACGGGGACTCTTTAGGTAAACCCATAAATGGTCTTTACTTGAAGAGGTATTATGCTTAAAAGATGGGTATGGAGATTTTTAGTTAGGTTAGTTTTTCTTTCTAGCTGGTGTGTTGTTAGATTAGAGAGTGTGCTTAGCTTAGAGAGTGTGTTTTTCGTCATTATTCTGGCTTATCTTGGTTTTACTCTTGATATTGCAGATGTCGATGCCTCTCCAAACATACATTGGTTTCGCTGATGGTGCTTGTCGTAGTACACGGAATATCTCTTCCACAGCTTGGGTTATTTATTCGCCCTCTGACGAGTTAGTTTCTATTCATGGGGTGAGCCTCGGTCAAACAACAAACAACATTGCCGAGTACAGTGCAGTGATTGAGTTATTGTCCGAATCTATTTCATTTGGGATTCGGAGTTTGATAGTGAGCTTAGATTATGAACTCATTGTATTACAGCTTAATAGAGTGTATGCCATTAGAAATCTAGTGTTATTAAGGTTATTTTTTAGAGTGCATCTCTTGGAACGTGAGTTTGATTACATTGAATATCAGCATATTCCAAGGTCTTTAAATACATTAGCAGATGCAATTGCTTCTCGAATGTTAAATAGACATTTGTAATAATCATACATGTAAATTTAAAACCATTCCATAACATGATTTACAAGATAAGCCGGTAATAATGATATATATATATAGGGGTGTGTCAAAAAATACATCATCTTCGATCATAGGTTGAAAAACACCTTATGATCAGCAAAAATGATAAGTACAAAAAACCAAAATGTCACATGTGTCTACAAAACGACCATCCAATCACTGGTGATGATCTCTATACGACACCACTGCATGAGCCACCCTACACAAGAACCTCCTAAAAGGTCCTGGGACCCCGACTACATAGCGCTGAAGCCGGATTGGAATGTCATCTATGGTAGTCTCCGGTATATCTGCTGTAAGACGCTCCAGGTCACTTTCCAACTCAACCAAAGTCTCTGTGGCCTCGTCCTGTGGGGTCGGTGCCGCTGCAACTGGTAGTCTCCTCTCGTAAGGCCGGAGATTGGCTGGACGTCGTGGGCCTACATCTGCATTTTGAAAATTATTACTATCAGTTTTGAGATGATATAAAACAAACAAAAATAATAGATATTTTTAAAAACTTGTGGAAAATGAAGTTACCTGTATCATCCCATTATTCTCCCGGTGGAAGAACCATGTCCGGATCTCCACGAAAATCAACTCCGGCATGAGGAAAATCCTGTATAGAAAAGACCTGGTCTTCTAACTAGTGAAAGTACTTCGGAGTAAATCGGACAACCTCCGTTCCCTCATCAGGATGACGAGCCATAACCGCAACCCATCGCATCAATTTGGGCTCTCAAGGAAGCCCAGCCTCAACAGTGAGCTGCTGTGGGATCAGCATCGGAACCCTCTCTAAGCCAAAACTCACAACTAAAGCCCCATAACCAAAGGTCTTTAGCTGTCTGTTTTTGGCTCTAGTCAGTTGGACTTTTACATTGGCCAACGCAGCATCACACCAGTTGAAAATGGTACCTCGATAGTAATCAATTGCCATCCGCATTTGGGATCCAGTGGCAATGTGTAAAGCAGCAGCCCCGCAAAGTCTGGTAACTGTAAAGGCAATCACCATAAGTTCAGGACGGGATATAGTTTTGATCTCTATCCCCTTCCCCTGATACTGAGTGTTACACCACTCATGTCAGAGACTAGCGATAGACTGGCCACCTACCCTAGTCCCGAACAGAGTCAAGTGTTCGCCTCTCTTGGGAAAAACCAGTGAGAAAGTAGATATCTGCCGGCTCCATCTCAAGCTGGTGTCCTCCAATATAAAAACATTGGTCCTGAACGTTCCATCTTTCTACCAGCCACTCTAGAAAGCTCACTTGGGCCCTCATGCCAGGTATGGCACAGTATTTATAAAGGCCACATGCCTTCAAAGCATCAATTGACAGTTGATGATTAATGGCGGCCAAATCAACATCTTCGTGCTCTCTCTCGCACCAATCGAGCATGGTGAACAATTTACACACCATAAAACATCCATTAGAGTCCATAAAATCAAAAAAATTTGGTCCATTTTGGAGAATTTAGGGTTTAAAAACTTGTTGCGCGGAGTACGCACCCCGCCTTTAGGAACAGAGCGTGGGTACGCAGGGTCTCTGAAGGCAAGGTGCGTACCCCCGACATTTTTTCAACTGAGAAAATGTCGGGGTACGCGGGTCCCTAGTGTGGTGCCTGCGTACCCCGAGAGGCGGTCTTTGAAACCCCAAAACCTCCAAAAAATGAAATCTAGGGCCTAAAAAAGAATTCTAAATGGATGAAATTGAAGAGGAGGATGTAAATTACCTGGAAGAGACGGCGTTCGTTTTCGACGGTCGGATTCTCCGCAATGTCCACAGGAAGTTTCTTGCCAAAAGCCCTTTTTCTCTCCTCAACAGTAAAATGGTAAAAATGAATTGGTAAAATCCCTTTTTATAGGTTTTTTGGGTAAATAAATGGTAAATTTGTTTATTTTTCACCATGAAAAGGTATTTTTCAAATTATTTTTATCTCTCATCAACAGGTATGAGTAATGTGTTGGTTTTTGTGCAGGATAAAGGATTTTCAGGGAAAATTGTCATTTTTTACAAACAAAAACATCAGAGTCATCTTTAAGCCCTTTTCTGACTCCTAAAAACCATGAAAAGATTGCCAAGCGTTTCCTTTACACTCGTTAAAATGGAATTAAAAGACGATCCTATTACAACCCTTTTCTGACCGTAAAAACATGAAAAGATTGCTGGATTTTTGTCGTTTCAAATTCGATATTGGAAATAAAACGATGTGTCCTTGATCGCTTTTTACTTTTCAGATCAGAGACACTAATCATGAAAGTACTCCTTGGTCGTAAAGATCAAGCGGTTCTCTCAAGTATTATTTTATACTTTTTCGGGCTTGGGAGACACAAATTTACGAAAAAGGTCAACCCTGGAGTCTTCTTAAGTTTTTCAGACTCTCTAAAATTGAAAAACGCTGAGTTTCTCCTATACTGGACTCGTTAAAATTTCACAATAAAGGACTTGTTCGATTACAAACAGGAACGGACCACTCCTTCTTAGGGTTCGAATCTAAACTAAGTTGGACTCATCCGAAGGATGAGCTTATAATCAAGCAAATGTTATCCTCCTCAAGATTGTAAAAAATAAAGAGGTACTTGCCAGAAATGGTGGGGGAAAAGAGAGAAAAATGAGCCTATTTGTTATCCTTTGTCTCAGAAAAACCTTATCACCACTCTTGAACACGACATTTTTCATTCACCTGGGTTGGGAAATCCTTTGCCTAACAGTTGATCAAACCACATTGAAATTCTTCAGCCGGTTTCTGGGTATTAACTTTGGGTCAATTGTCACCAAGCCATCTGTTGTGTCGTTATGTGTTCAAGAGGTCACTGCAAATAAACCATTCATCTGAAAAATATCTGTCATCCATCTTGACCATCCCTGAGTCAATCCTTACAGCTACATTTCTTCAACTTGATTTATGATTTCGTGTTGTGGGCTTGCCTACGACGGATCGCTTTCTATCGACATCAGCACATTATCTAGAAAGATGATCTAGAAATCGTTAGTACCTTGGGATCTGCATGCCTTAATGGCAGGTTTCTCGCCTTTGACGACATTTTACATCATTGACTTTCGATCGAAGGATTCCGTGACATGTTCGACATCAACACATTCATTCACATCTCACGGATTGTACTGGGTACTTTGAGAACCATTGACATCACTGGTGGTTTCTCTCACACTTGCTAACAGTTTACATCATTGACTGGTAATCAAGTGGTTTCTACCATGTTCGACATCAACTCATTTATTCGCATGGATAGAATCGTACTATTTCGGGAAGTAGAAATGAAGACCCTGGATCTAGTTTCCACCATCCAGGCTGCGAGGAGTTTTGTATTCATTATATAGTAGACTAATCATAAACAGATGGTTGCGTCCATACTGTGTCTACATGTGTCTATGACTATGATGTATTGCGAAATCATTCCTATATCATAGCATAGTTAGTTTGTTAGTTAAGTTTTTGATCTGAGTATGGGAATGCCTACCTTAGCGATGATATGATCTCATATATGTATTTTGTGTTGAATATTTGTAGGTTCTGACTGGGCTCTCCACAAGATAATCCTCGAAATGATAAAGTGCTTCACCCTTCCTAGATGATATAAAACCCTAATCTACTACAGACCTCGCACTTTAGGGGGCAATCTGTTACACTAAAATTTGTCACCATGACTATTTGCAGTCAGTATGGCTCCATCAATAACCATACTGTCCTCCTTGGCAAGTCTTATACCTCTGCTCCTCATGTCAAACTCCAAAAAAGAGAGAAAGCCTTCAAAAAATCAATATAACTCTGGTTCCGCACTTTCTCTTACTCTTACCTGCGTGCACGCACCTCAAGTACATAATACCTGCGTACTTGTACGCTCTGTCTGTAAAGGGGTGGGTGTGTACCCCTGTAAAAGTCAAAAGGCGCAAGTTTTACTTCAAAAATCTTACTTGCGGTCGATTCTAGAGCATTCTAGAAGATGGTTTGACGTGGATTGAGCGCCTCCAGATGGTTCATGCATCCCAATGAAAGAGGAACTTATCCCATGAAGAGGGGAGTTATCCCTTTGAAAGAGGAGCTTATCCCATTGATGGTGGACCTGTTTAACTTCCTCCAAAGCATTATAAATACAAGCATTGGGCCAGAGGGAGGGGAGGTTGAAAGCTGAGCATTCCTAAGGGTAGATGCTGCTGAAATTAGGACTCCCTTATAGAGCTTGAGAGGATAGATCCCATTCCTTTCTTAGCTTCATTTGGAAGTGGGTGAGCTGATCAAAGTAGAGGAGAACTCTTGCTGGACCCTGGGAGGGACCTTCACAACACCAAGGCACTGGTTGTAAGGTTTCTTTTGTTTCCAATTAATACAATTAAGTTCATTTTTCTCAACAAGTTGTTATATATAATTTGTTTCATAAACTCCTTGGTCTTTATGATGAATATGTTTTATTATATGAGTTATTCAGGTGCTATGTAATCGTTTGCTTGTTAGTGAATGCAGGCTTCAAGGAGAAGGAGCTCATCTGGATCGAAGAGGCTTGGCTGCTACAAACAGCGTTGGACTAGAGGTAAGCCTTAAACACCTAGTTGCTTTTATTTTAAATGCATATTTAGGGAAAGATAGTGCTTGATTGTTTTGTTTGTCACTAGAAAAGCCTTTTTTTCTAGGGAGGTCGGTTTTGTCCGCAAAATTGACTCTTTCCGCCTGACAAGTAGATTAGAATCTTTCTTGGTTATCTAGGTCATTTTTAATGATTGAAAAAGATTTTCGTGGTTTAGAGTGATTTGATAGGTTGACAACAGAAAATATCTTTGAAAAAGGCCATCAAGCAACCTAGGATCTCACCTCTCCCTCCTCAGGACCATAGTTGAGACCCAAGTGTCCTTGCCACCACAAAAACACTATTTTTGCTTCTTCATGCAATTACTAGTGTTAGTTTCTCAGTTGCAAAAGCTGATACCAAATGTGATTAGATGCTTAGATCCATTCTTGCTTGGTTTTCATAAGTTATTTTACATAATTTTCTATCAATGAATTTCTGTTCATCATGGGTGCTGGTTCCTAGGTCAAATTAGGTTAGAATAGCTAGATATTTGGTTTGCATGGTCTTTGTTTGGTCAGTTTCAAGAAGTAGTGTGTAGAACACCTGTGATACCTCCCTGCCTACCCTTCCACCATCAGTGCAACCTGTTCCATCCCCTAACTCAGATTCTTGCCTTTCGTTTGCCACACTTTCTCACTTTGACCTAATTTCCATATTTTTGTGCAACATTGCTCTATCCATCCTTGAACAAATCCAACCATCCTCATCACTTCTCAGCTTCATTTTCCAGGTTCTAAACCTCTTCACACCCTCATCCAACCTCCATCTCCACCTTTCTTCCACCTTCAACCCTCCAAAATCTCCTTTCAGAACATCCTGTAGAATATCCTGTAGACTTCCTGTAGAAGATCACGAGAGCGGTTTTTCGAGATCCAACCATGATGAAACTCTCTGGAAGGGTGTTAGGGACCCCTTAGGCCCTCTTCTCACCTTCCCAACCTCCTGCAAGCACCCTCACCATTTCCTTCCATCAATCAACCTCTGCACAGTCAAACAGTTAAACACATGCATAATAATTCTACAAGATTAATAAAAAATACAAAAAGACATTCCTTTTCAAATTTCACTGCAAGAGTAGCTTAGTCACATGCATCCTACATTTCTAGAAGTCAATGGCATCCATTTCCACTGCTTTCATCTCTTTTCTTGCACCGGTAGGGTTAGTCTATAAAACTAGGGTTTGCTATGGTTTGCATTCCTTTTCCACTTTCAACTTCTTTCTACGAGTAGACTAGCTTCCTTTGAGTTAGCTTTCATCCATCACCGTTAAAAGCTTCTTCTAAGAGCTCATAGAAGTCAGCTTAAGCTCCTAGCGGACTTGTGCCAGCTGATCCAATGACAGCCTGCGGCAAGAGCTAGTACTTGTGCATATAGCACTGTCGCTTCCAAGTTTGTTACGAACTACCAGGTTGATAAAAGTAAAGAAGGGAGTCCCAGGAGTTGCAACATTATTGCTGCAATACTGGAGCCCACCATCTTTTTGGTGTCGTTTCCAGGGAATCGTCAGAGTATTTGTGATTGCTGCTTTTCTTCTACTTTCCACTTCAATCTTCTGCTAAGTAGTTTATTTCAGCAAGAGTAGAGCAGTTTTTCATTTCCGTTCTGCAATTTCATTTCCGCAAAAGTAGATTAGACATTTCCTACTTTCATTTCATTTCAGCAAGTGTAGATTAGATATTTCCCGCTTTCATAGATTAGCATTTCAATTCCGTAATTTCAATTCTACAAGCGTAGCTTAGCATTTCATTTCTGCAATTTCGTTTCAGCGAGATAGATTTTAGTTAGTTGCAGTTCAATCTATTTCAGTTTTGCAGGTACAAGCAAAAAAATACAAAAATCAACCAAAAAGATTTCCATTTCATGCCTCGTAGGAACAGAGACAATACAGGGAAATTCTTACCCAACACCCCCACCACATCACTGAGTCACCCTTCTCTCTTCTTTGGTGGCAGTGATCCAAAAGAACCTATAGGTGAACCTCCAGAGATATATGAATATCCTATAACAAAAGAAGAGCAAGAAAAGATTCCTCTTGAGACCATGGCTGAACAGAGAAACGGTATAGAAGATGAGGAGAGAATAGAAGGTGCCTTTCCCATCCGAGAGACCAACAGGGAAATGAAAATGAAAAACATAAGTCCCTCAGCCTTACCTCACTTCCATGGATTGACCACTGAAGACCCTGATACCTTCCTGTTTGAGTTTGTTGTCCTTTGTCGAACTTATGACTATGCAGAAGATGAGCAAAAGTTGAAACTCTTTCGCTCTACCCTCAAGGATGCAGCACTACGTTGGTTCATGGGGTTACCTGGAAACAGTATCACAACTTGGGCTCAGATGCAACAAGCCTTTAACAGTAAATACCAGGACTAATGTAGGTCAAAGGAAACGAAGGGAAATATCTTTCGAATGACCATGGGAAGTGATGAGTCTTTAGAAGACTATGAAGAAAGGTTCCAACTTAGTTATAAAAGGGCCAGGTGCACACTGGACCCCGAATCTCTAAAGTTGGTTCTGCTCTGAGGAGTCCCTGAAGACCTTCTAAATACCCTCCATTTTCTAGCTGGAGGAGACATCTACCAACTAGCTTATGAGGACATAAAGACTGTGTTTAGAAACCACTCTAGGGCAGCCCGGAAAAGAGGTAGGGGGAATCCACTTTTAGCTAGTGCCACCTTCTCCAAGCATGAGTTTGAAAATAAGAGGGAAGACCTCAAAAGTGAGATGAGACAGACCATTTCCATGCAACTGGATACCTTCTGAATCCAACAGAAGAAAGAGGAAGCTGAGAAGGCTTTGGCCATCTTTTGTCCCAGATGTACAAGGAAGCATCCTAAGAATGAGTGTCCATTGCACTCAATGGAGGTATGTTTTGTTTGTGAGGAAGACCACCCCACAAACCAGTGCCCAACCTTACCCAGACTTAAAGCCATGTACCAAGGGGCTGAAGGGGCCACTGAGCCACTCTACTTCCTCAACCAAAGGAGGCCACATGGATCCAAAACTTACTAGTAGGGGATGCAAGGAACATCCCAAACTTATTACAACCCCAACCAATCCACCCACATGCCTTCTTGGGGCCCCCTTACTCATCCTTCCTAGTCTGCACCTCCTCCTTGGTCTTATCCATCTCAACACCATACTCAACCCGCTGCTCATTCGTTTCACTCTCATGCTCAGCCACAACCTCAGTGGAATACACCTCAACCGGGGTGGAGGCCCCAATACAACTCTCCTCCCTCTATTTTGCCTCCACCGCTCGCTCAACCACAACCATTACCTCCTGCTCCTCCAAGACAACCTCAGATGCTTGCTCAACCAAACCCGAACCCTAACAACAGACAGGCCCAGCAGGTATACACTGGAGAGATGGCATGCCCTACCTATGCCGTGGAGATTCAGGAGATCAACCTACGATCTGGAAAGGTCCTTCCAGATCACCAACCTCCTCCCCTGGAGGATGAGGAAGGGAAACAGAAAAGTGAACCCAAAGCCATTCCACCCTTTCCTAAGAGACTAATAGTAGCCATGCAACCAAACCCAGAGGAGACCGAACTTCTGGGAGAACTTAAACAGTTGTGTGTGAAAATTCCACTTCTCCGGGCTATAAAAGATGTGCCAATTTACAACAAATTGATCAAGGAGAAGTGTTTCAGGCACCCAGGCAGGCATAAGAGAGATGCCTCGACTATCAATGTCATAGGACAACTGTCTGATCTGATGTTGGGGCAAATAATCTATCTAAAATATTTGGATCCTGGGAGTCCTGTAGTTGATGTCCACATCAATGGCACCATAATCCCCCACACCCTGATCGATCTAGGGGCTGCCATCAATGTGATGACTAGGTACACTATGCTCAAACTCAACCTTCAGAGTTCCTTAAGAAAGACCGCGACAGTATTACAGTTAGCAGACCGCTCCACCGTGACTCCCAAAGGGATTGTGGAGGATGTCCTAGTCTCTGTTGATTCTTGGGAGTACCCTGTAGACTTTTTGGTGCTTCAGCCAAAGACAAAACTCCCTGGATACCCCCTCGTTTTGGGAAGGCCTTGGTTAGCTACTACGGATGCTTACATCAGTTTTGAGCTGGGAGCATGACCATCAAGAATGGGCCTATGTCCAAACAGCTAGTCCTATATCCTCCTGCCCAACCTCTGCTAGAACATGACTTACCTCTCTGGTTGGAGGAGGAAGATGAGGATGAAGTCTACTCTACACCAGTGTGAACAATGGAAGGCACCCGAGGAGGACCTCAAACCGAGGATGACCTAATTGAGAATTTGATTCAAAATCCACCTCCCAGTGTGTTGCCATTAGAGAAGCTGGTGGAAAGTACCCAAGCCCGCACTTTAGTGGACCTCTGTGTGGTTGATCCAACCTCTCCCAGAGTTAAGAATGTGGAATTTGGCCCTGAAAGAACCTTGAAGATCAGCTCATCCTTATCTCCCTCTCAGGAGAAGGAGCTATGTAGCTTATTGAACCGCCATTTGGAGGATTTTTCTTGGAGCTATAAGGAGATGAAAGGAGTCCATCCGTCGGTCTGTACCCATCACATTTACAGTAAAGAGGATTGTAAACCAGTCAGGCAGCTTCAGAGGAGAATGAATCTAGCCCTTAAGGACATTGTTAAAGAAGAATTGCAAAAGTTGTTAGATGCAGGATTCATCTACCCCATCTCGGATAGCGAATGGGTTTCCCCTCTGGTGCTTGTGCCCAAGAAAAATGGGAAGTGGAGAATCTGTGTAGATTATCGAGAACTTAACAAAGCCACCAAGAAGGACCATTTCCCTTTGCCTTTCATAGATCAAGTGCTAGACAGGTTGGCAGGGAAGAAGTTCTTTTCTTTCCTAGATGGGTTCAGCGGGTATAATCAGATCCAAATCAGCCCGAAGGACCAAGATAAGACCACCTTCACTTGTCCATGGGGTACCTTTACCTACTGGGTCCTTCCCTTTAGGCTATGAAACGCTCCTGCCACTTTCCAAAGAGCAGTACTGAGCATATTTGCTAAGCTGGTTCATGATTCGGTAGAAATCTATATGGATGACTTTACTCCTTATGGGTCCAACTTCCAAGAAGCATTGACTAACCTGGGAAAAGTTTTAACCAAGTGTATTGAGATGAACCTGTCCCTTAGTCCTGAAAAATGTGAATTCCTTATGACTGAAGGGACCGTGCTAGGTCATACAATCTCTCAGCAAGGATTACAGGTGGATCCTAACAAAATTGCTATCATCCAAAAGGTTCCACCTCCTCAGAAGGTAAGAGATGTTTGGAGTTTTCTAGGCTTAGCAGGATACTATAGAAGATTCATCAAAGATTTTAGTAAGCTAGCCTCGCCATTGTTTGGTCTTTTGGGGAAATATGTTGAGTTTAAATGGACTAACAACTGCCAAGAGGCTCTAGATGAGTTAAAAGATAAGCTGGTAATTGCCCCAATCCTGAGAGGTCCAAATTGGGCCCTACCTTTCCACATCCACATTGATGCCTCAAAAAAAACCATAGGGTCAGCCTTAGGACAAGTTGAAGAGAAGCTACCATATGCCATATACTTTGTTATTAAAAACTTGTCCAAGGCAGAATTAAACTATACTGTGTCCGAGAAAGAGCTCCTAGCTGTAGTCCATTCCCTAAAAAAGTTTAGACACTACATCACTGGTTATCAAACATTCGTACACACTAATCATGCTACAATAAGGTATTTGATGAATAAACCTGATGTGAATGCTTGTATCATTAGATGGTTATTTTATTGCAGCAATTTGACTTAACCATTGTTGACAAGCCAGGAAAGGAAAATGTCGTTGCTGATTTTCTGTCTAGATTAGATTTGCCTGCAGGTGAAGAAGGGACGGTGGATGACCAGATGCCAGATGAACACCTGTTTGCTATTTCAGTACTCTCTCCATGGTTTGTTGACATAGCAAACTACTTGGTCTCAGCATAGTTCCCTCCACACCTATCCTCGAAAGAGAAGAGTATAATTGTGAGGAAAAGTGCCCTCTTTACTTGGATTGGGGGCAACTTGTTCAAACTCAGCCCAGATCAGATCCTGAGGCATTGTCTTAGGGAGGAGGAACTTGTTTACATTCTCCTAACCTGTCATGATGGACCCTGTGGAGGCCACTTTGCAACAAAAAGGACTGCCTTCAAAATTCTACAGGTAGGCTACTATTGGCCCACTCTTCATCAAGATGTCAGAAGATACATCAGCCAATGTGACCGATGTCAAACCGACTCCGAGGGCTGAAATGCCCCTCCAACTTCAAGTGACTTTCGAGCCATTTGAGAAGTGGGGGATGGATTTTGTGGGTCCTATCAACCCTCCTTCAAAGAAAAATTCTTACATCATTATGTGCACAGACTACTTGAAAAAGTGGGCAGAAACAAAGGAAATCAAGGCAGCGATAGAAGAAAAAGTGGCTGAGTTTTTAAGGGAAAATATCTTCTACAGGTTTGGTTACCCAAGAGAATTAGTCATAGATCAAGGAAGTCAGTTCACCTCTAACCTGATTGAAGGCTTGCTCGCTCATCACAAGATCAAGCACAGAACTTAGAAGAAAGTTTGACTAATGTGGTGAGAAACAACAGAAAGGATTGGGTAGATCGCTTGGTTGAGGCCACCTGGGCCTACAACACCACTTGGAAAACCACAACAGCTTTCACACCTTATGAGCTGGTCTACAAGAAGAAGGCTCTGCTATCCATAGAGTTCGAGTACAGCACATTAAGGTTGGCATCTCAGCTGGACCTGGATCTCAGCCATGCGCAATAGGAAAGGTTACTACAGCTGAATTGATTAGATGAACAGAGAATGCAGGCCCTCCTCCACTCAGAAGTAGTTCAACTCCAGAGAAAGATATGGCATGAACGGCACCTTAACAAAAAGCAATTTTAGACAGGAGATTGGGTGCTTTTATATGACTCAAGATACAAGGATTTCAAAGAGAAGCTGAGGACAAGGTGGTTGGGACAATATGCAGTGGAGAAATGCAACGACAATGGTTCAGTCCTTATCAGGACCATTGATGAAGAGTCCATCCCCATGCTCGTCAACGGGCACCGATTGAAAATCTATAGGAAGCCCCTTTCCAAGCAGGAGTTCATTGAAACTCTGGATAAATCAGTGCTGGTAGTGGAGCAGGGCCTTGTCTCTACTCCACCCACACCTTGATCATCAAAAAAAACAAAAAGAATAAACAGAAAAGAATAAAAAGATCCTTGGGTGAAAACCTTTTAGAGGCGCCCGGTGTAGATAGTGAGGGTGAAAACCTCCTGGAGGCACCTCAACTGTCTCACCAAAAAAAGAAAAAAAAGAAAAAAAGAAAAAAAAAAAGGAAATAGGCCTAATTTCTGTTGAATAATTGCAGGTTGCAGGGAAGACATTGTAGGTTGGGGGGGTGCGCAAAACAAGGACAAAGGTCAGCACCAGGCTGCAAACATCCCTCACACACAATTCCTCCATGACTACTCCCCTTTCCTAGGATTTGATCACATTCAGGCTAAGATTTCACCTTCTACAGGAAGTTCTATATCTTCTACAGGAAGATCCTGTAGAACCTCCAGACAGGCAAAAATTGATCGTGGAAGGGAATCTAAAGGTTGGAATCTGCCTGCTAAACCTGAAACCACCCCTGTTTACGTCCATCACCATACATCACCCTGTTTCATCTCTTCACACCTCCATTGCACCCATTCTGTTATTTATTCCTGCACAGTCACAAAAAAAATTATAATAAAAAACCCCTGTTTTCCTCATACTGCCAGCAAGAACTTTGAGTGACAAATCTAGCAGTGGTGTCTCGCTCTACCTACCTGTCAATCTCCATCTAGACTCCTCGTCAGCCGAATCCCTTGTCAGCAGTATAGCCCTGCTTGTTTAGCTTGCATCCCAGGAGGAGAAGCAGTTATAGGACATCCTACAGGAATCCTGTAGTAGCCGATCCCTCTAGAAGACATACTCTCAAGATGAGGATAGCCAAAAAATAGCAAAGGAGACATGCAAAGAGCTCATCTTGAACGCAAAAACATCATCAGCAGCCGAAACCAAGCAAGACCTGAGCATGCAGCGACAGCAACCTATGGAATGGACTCTGAAACACGTGCATGCAGCGTCAACGAATGAAGGAATGGGTTCAAAAACCCGTGCAGGAAGTAGTAGCAAACAAAGGAATGGTTCCAAGACCTAAAGTCTGCACAACGTGGCCATGACCACGCAGGTAAGTGCCTAAACTCATTCGTCAATTATGTAAACTATATTTTAAAAGCTGCATGCCTATGGAAATGGTTTGGATAGAATGGGACCGGTGGCCAGTCAACTGGCCAAGCTCAACCAGTTACATAGCCTCGTGGGATCCGAACAAGCTCAGTTACATTCAAAATTGCAGATGAGACGTGCAACCAACACGTGTGGAATGTCCATTCAGGGAGAAATCGTCGGGACTGGCAGTGGTGGCTGTGGTTAATGGTAGAGAGAAGGTGATGGCAGCCGAAAACATGTAGAGAAATTATGGCCGTGATGTTGGATCAACGGTTTGGTCCAGCCACCTCATCCCCTCGCCACGAATTACGCTACAGTTAAAAGATGCTCAGCTGAAAGTCACACTACCCTCTGTTCATTTGCACTTGCAACGTCCTCGACTGCAGTATGCGTCCTCTGCTTCCAAAAACTGTTAACTAGTTGTCCACCACCGATTTTTCTACCTGTTTTCGAGAATATCCTGCGTATTGGGCTCGCTCAGAGGCACAAAGATATTCTACAGGAATCAGGGAAGTCTTCTACAGGAAGGGTTCTACAAGAAATCCTGCACAGCTTTGAGGAGCAGAAAAGCCTGGGATTTCTCTTCATCGAATTTGGAGCTCCAACCGAGGTAGGCTAAAAAAAACTCTTTTATGCATGGTATGATTTGAAAAGGTGGTGAATTGAACAGTATCAGACTGAGGAACTAGAGAAAAATATTCCTGGGGATTGGAAGTAAAACATTTTCCTGTGTGTTGCTCTGGGTTTCTCAGTTGTTTCTGCATCCAAATTCTCCTCCACATTCCTATTTTTTTTTTTAATTCTCCTATAGGAAGATATGCAACTGTGGGGGCCAGCCTGTGTATGAAAATTTTGAATCTGTATATCTATATATGTGCTGGGAAGAAAAATTGAGCTCTGTACTTTGTCTGTAGAAACGAAAGTCTTCCCTTCATAAACAGCAGCCAAGTTCTGGGCAACAGCAGCCTTGAAAACCAGGGAATAGCTGCTAATTAATATTGATACCCGAGAAATCCCTTCTTGAGTTCAGGGGGAAAACCATAAACAACACTCCTTTTTCTGATCAAAGCAAAAAGAAAAAACACTCTCACCATGCCAGGGGGATTCATAAGGAAAGAACCTTCAGACGCCAACAAACTGCATGAGCATCCTGAGGTGGTGGACCTTTTCACCCGAGCCAATTGGATGTCATTTTTTGACAAAATTCGGGGTCATGACGAGGAGATAACAGAGGAATTTTTGATGTCCCTGAGACCTCAATCAAAGACACAGGCCACAGTAAGTTTTAGGGGTTTGACCCTAGAACTTACCCCTGAGCTCATCAGTCGTGTTACTGGTCTGCCATTAGGGCTCCCTTGGAGCAAAGAAGAGAGGTCATTGGGCCAAGTTGCCAAGAAAACATTCTTCCTACCCGAGGAACATCCTGTAGAAGACAAAAACGGGGTTAGGAGAACCAGCTTGCCTCCTCTCTGGAGTGAGGTCAGTTTCCAAATTATGAAGTACATTACATGTGAGGGGAGGTTTAGCATTGTCTATGGATATCATTTTAGGTTGCTATGTGAACTAAGGCATGGGATTGATTCACCTCCAGCCCAGAAGTTGAGCATTCCCTATTTTCTTCTTCAGTCACTAATTGAATGTGGTACAAAATTGAATGAAGGGATCCTAGATCAGCTAGCCCATCATGGGCTCATCAAGCTATTAGTGGAAGAATCCCTCAACACCTACACAGTTCCCATATCTTGGGAAATCTTCCGAAACATGTCCCAGGATGACGATATTGGAATCCTAGCCGAAGAAATCACCTCATCCAGCAATGAGGAGGGAGAACACACTGAAGAAGATAAGAAAACTAATGGTGAAGGAAAACAAGACATTCAAGCATAACAAGGATAGAAAGAAAAAGGGGGACAGGGCCAGATTGCTGAGCCTAAAACAGAGGAAGAAACAACAGCACAAACCCCAAGGGAAAAGAGAATGCAGAGGAGAGTAGAGAAGGTAGAAAAACCCCAAATGAAGGCTGTCACAGCCAAAGCAGACACACAGAAACAAAAGGGAAAGACAGATCCTGAAATGGCTGCAATACAAACAGAAACAGTTGACACAAGGACTTCTACAGGAAGCATGGAAAAAGAACAGCAAAGGGGGAAATCACCTGAAATATTGGCAAGGGAGGCACCAGCTGTGCTTGCTACCTGAAGAACACCTCCAAAACAAAAAGGGAAGAGAAAGAGGCAAACATCCATGTACTTTAAAGCAAGAAGGAGCACACGGATCAAAGTAGGCAGACCCCAACCGCAGTCAAAGGAGCCAATTGTCATTTAGGACACAACACCTAAAACAAAAGAGGGGTCTCCTTCAAATATATCCATCACCTATGAACGAGGAAGCCCAAGAACCTCCACCTGGAGAGAAAGAATGAAGACAATGGACTCAAAGACAGCTCTACAGGAAGCTGAGAAATATCTACAGGAAACTTAGGCTAAGCTAAAAGAGACCAAGAAATTGGAGGAAAAGGCGGCCAAACAATCACAGGAAGAAGAAAAGACAGAGGAAATATTGGAACCAAGCCCTCAACCCAGCTTGGGCTCATACTATAACCTGTTAGAAGCTGGGAAAATAATTCCCCAGAAATTTGCGATGCCACTCTTCTTTGCACTAGAAGAAGAAAGAATTAGAACTCACACTTGGATGAGGATTCCCAAGTCCAAGGGTGTGGCAGACATAGGCCACCTGGAAGAACAACTCAAGGAGTCAAGGAGAGAATTGGCCATGGTGAAGCATGTGGAAAGCAGTCAGAGGGCCAAACTACAGGAAGAGAACGAGCTGCTGAAACAATAGCTACGGCTAGAGTGAATTCATAAGGAAGACAGGCCCTCCATTTTAGGAGAACGACAGCAACAGGAAAAGCCTCCAGCAAACAAAGAAACCTCTGATGAATAGCAGACAGTGGATGGGCTGCAGGCTGAGGTTGAGGTGCTAACAAAATGGCTACAGGAGAAGGAGTCACAAGCAGCAGGTGAAATACAGTCTCTAAAGCAACAGGTACAAGAAAAGGAAGCCCACCTGGCCTGCATGGCCAGCTGGGCAGTAGAGGCCTTCCAGTGTAGGCAACCTACCAAGTCATATGTCTTATATCTTAAAGATCAATGGTTGTAGTTCTAGATTAACACCTTGGCCCAAAGGGGCACCATTCCATTTCAAAACTACCATCAATTCATGACCTTGTGTGACAGCAGCTCAGCAGAAGATAAGGCTAAGTTATCCGAATTCTATTTACACAACTTGGCCCTTCCAAACATGACTCTTTGGGACCCCAATACTACATTGGGAGATGTGCAACTTATGGCCATGGCCTCTTGGTTAAATCATGAGGAAAAGAGGGCAGTGGAGATTCATGATGTTATGAACAGGGAGCTAAGTGAACCACTCATGATCAGGGCAGAACCAAAGGATACATTTGATTTAATATATGCCCATCAACACCCGGCCAACAACCCTCAGGTTTTACCAGATTAAATTGAACAACAAGCTCAAGCCATTGCCCACTTTGAGGACATGGAAAGACTTTTGGGGGATAACTGCATTCATGCATGCACAAGGAGGTGGAACACACTGCCCCACAGTTTGAAAATAAGAGAATACCACTCCCCAACCAAGATGAGGGAGGCCTTGGTAAGGGTCCCCCTTTATAAACAGTCAATGCAAAATCTGCAGACCAACTGGATCGGCCTAAAGTTCAGTCCTCCCTTGCTTTTAGGATTGCTGGAAGGAGTCAAAGAAGAAGAAGAACACAGGTAGTGGGAGGAAGTGGAAAGAAAAGCAAGATTTCATGACTGAGAAGAAGACATCACCTCGGAGGCCTGGGACGTGAGGGTGGCAGTCAAAGCTATCAAGGATGATGAGCTAGATTAGTTGCTCAGAGGATGAGCAACCCATTTAGCAGGGGGGTGATGATGAGCCCCAAAAATGGGTAACTTATTGGGCTCATTTTGCCTATTGGTATTAATGGGTAAGGAGATCTGAGAAACACGATGTGTGTGACAAGAGGAGTGTTGGCACTGCTTGGGTGGAGAGCTTGCAGTGGGCTTATTGGTGTATGCGAGAAAAGAAGTGGAGAGATCGAAATGGTGTGAGGGAGAACGGTGGAGGAGAGGATATGACGAGCACTTCTTGACCTTCTTTGCCAATAGAGGATGAGAGAATTTGTAAGGTTCTGGATGAATATTGTACAGGAAGAGAATGATGAGTGAAGAGTTCAGATGGTGGATCAGGAGAGGAGGTGTCATAGGAGGGATTGTGATGGCACTGCACAATAACTGAAATAGAGAAATTGAGATAATTTTAACACTAATACAGTGGGGAGGATTGTTGATATGCTTACACTTTAAAGGAGGAGAGTTGCATCGATATTTTTCAAGGATGAGACAGTTTACTGCGCCATTCATTCGGATAGGATCACAATCCTCCTTGGTCTTCGGGCTAGAGTTAGATGTTGATTTCCTCCAGATTTTTTGATGGGGAGCCCGTGATATCCATCTGAGATTTACTGCTGATGTATATTCTCGATGATTTGTTGTTTTCCTTTTGAGGATATTTTGGTAGTTTTTATTCTTTTTTTTTAATGAGAAAACCTTTTCTCATGACAATTGATGTGGTCTATGGAACAAAATTGTAATATATCTCCTCATTTTCCTGGGCGATTTCTTCAGTTCTTTCGATTGCTTTTTTTGAAAAATTGTTAGCCATTTTATTGTGTTCTATCAGAACATGCTTGAAAGTAACCATTCCTGAACCTTCCAGATTAGTTCTTATCCTCTTATAGATTCTATTTATGGTTGAATTATTGGGGCTTTTGTTCCTAACCATTGCCTCTATAATGATTACCGAATCTCCTATTATAATTTTGTCTCGAATGGATCTCTTTTTAATTATCCTTGATCCCATTAATAAACTATATGCTTCTGCTTTTTTATTTGTTGTTTCTCCCAGACCCCATTGATATGCGACTATCTCTTTCCCATCAAGATCACTTATAATTCCTCCTGCCCCTACTTTCCCAGGATCGTTTTTTGATGCCCCATCAAAGAAGAGGTCGTATCTTTTTTGTTTTTCTTTCCAATTTGCAAATTATTCTTCATTTAGCCTGATTTTCCAACTCTGTGTTGTGGGAGTTTTCTTAGGTCATTTTTCCCCTTGTTTATTCTTATAGCTTTCCTGATCCAGACTTTCTCCTCTTGCTGTAAGATATTATAGTCCATTGCTATAGTCCCTTTAGTGTTTAAGATTTCAGATGTTAAGCCCCATGTTTTTTATAAAAATTTTCCTATTCTTGGAGTCTTACCTTTGAAGATACTTTTATTTCTTGTAAGTCATATTTTCCAACACAAGACTCCTAGAAGGCATTTCCAGAACTTGTTAATTGTCACCTTTTTCTTTGTTGGATAGGGGTATGTCTTCTCCCAGGCTTGGTAGAAATCTAAAAAGGAGTTTGTGAAATTTAAGTTTATTTCCAGAGGGCTTGAGAGCTGTTTCCAACATTCTTTTTCTATCATGCAATCCTGAAATAGGTGTTGGATGGTATTTTCTTCCTTCAGGCACATAGAACACCTAGAAGGGCCATGGAAGCCTTTTTTTAAAGATTTTCAGAGGTTAGGATTTTTCCTTTTAGGAGGGTCCAAATAAATATTTTGATTTTAGGTATGCTTTCAGTCTTCCATATTGATTTCCAAGGGGCCCAATCCTGTTGGTTTTGATGATCTTGAAGAGATTTGTAACCCGTCTTGACTGTGTATCCTCCTCAGCTTGGGTCCCATGCAAATGCATCTTCTTCCTCAATGCTTGTGGGAGCTACTCCTTCGAGGTGCTACCTTAATCTGTCCCATTGGCCTTTCATATTTGAAGGGATTATTATAGTTTGCCATTCATGCCAATCTTGTTGATGCCATGTGGAGATTGAGTGAAGTGTGTGTTAGTTATATTCTTATTAAAATACGAGTTAAATGGAATATGTTAAAAAAATAAATAAATAAATAAATAAAATAATAATAACAATAATAATTAATTTAATATTTATTTATAAAAGTTATAAAAATGAAAGTATTAGAGTAACCTTTAATTTTTAAAATTAGTTAATATCTTAATTAAGGGTTAAAACTAGTATCCTATCAAATATTAATTTAAGATTAATTTTATTGTTAATTAAAATAAACTTAATAGCATAAATTAAGCGCTAATAAAATACCTCAAATAATAACAACCACACCTTAAAGGATAAAGGCCACAGTATACCTAGGAAGAGAGGGCTAGGACCCAGCAACCACTGATCTTCCAACCATCCTCTCTATTGAGATTGATAGGCCTTTTTTCGATCTCAAGGGCTTCCCTAAATTTTCGGTGATGGAACTGTGATACTTTAGCAATAACACTAGCCTCCTTGATGCAGATGTGATGATTGGTTTTCTCCACATGCTCTGCTAAAGTAGAAGACTTGGTTCTCCTATGCTTAAGGTCAACTGCGTGCTCATTAATCCTTCGATTAATGGACCGACCCATCTCACCAATATAAGGGGTCCCACAGGAACAAGGGATAATATAAACCCCTTTCATGTCCTTAGGGTTGATAGGATCCTTCACAAATCTGAGGGACTTCCGAATGGTGTTAATGGGTCTAAAGGACGAGGGGACATTATGTTTTCTAAGAATCCTTGCAATTCTATCAGTGGTCCCCTGAACAAACGGAAGATGGACACCTAGAATTCGTTCCTTTGGTTCTTTTTTAGTTAACGAATTCTTAGCCGCTTTTAGGAATGCTTTCTCCCTAAAATTCATAAGGAAGGAGCTCCCGTTAGGCCCATAGTCAACACTATTGGAGGTCCTACCTATCTTCTTGCTAAATTTCTTGCCTTAAAGCTTAAACCCTTAGTTGGTCATACAGAGTCCTTCGTTAAAGACTCTACTTCCTTTATCGAGGAACTCAAGGACTTTAAGCTGGACTCTGGAGACATTCTTGTCAGTTTTGATGTTGTTTCCCTATACACTTGCATCCCTATAAATAAGGCCATGGAAGTGATCAACAGTCTAACAGATCCTGATACCGCTCGGTTAGTGGAGATCTGCCTCACTTTGACATTTTTTAGTTTTGAAGGTGAGTTCTTTGAACAAACCTATGGAGTTGCCATGGGCTCTCCCATATCCCCTGTTGTTGTGAATCTTTTAATGGAGGATTTTGAATCCAAAGCTCTTAACTCAGCACGTCTCCTGCCTAAGCTTTGGAAGAGATATGTAGATGACACTAATGTCATCTGGTCTCACGGCCAAGAGGAGTTAGATCTCTTCTTCGATCATCTCAATAATCAATCCTCGGCAATTAAGTTCACTAAGGAACAAGAGGTCAACTGTTGCCTCCCTTTCCTTGATATTCTTATTTCTAAGAATAGTGATGGTTCCCTCTCCCACCAAGTGTTTCGTAAGAAAACTCATAGAGAGCAATATCTTCATGCTAGTTCCCACCATTTCCCGGCTCAAAAATTGGGAGTTCTCAACACCCTTGCTACTCGTGCCTTAAGGATCTCTGATGAAAACAGCTTCAAGGAAGAGAAATCCCATCTCCTTAATGTCTTTGTTGAGAACAGTTATAGTAGATACTTGGGACAGAAAGTGTTCCTCAAAGCAGCTAAGAATTCGTTAACTAAGAAAGAACCGAAGGAACGAATTCTAGTTGTCCATGTTCCGTTTGTTCAGGGGACCACTGATAGAATTGCAAGGATTCTTAGAAAACATAATGTCCCCTCATCCTTTAGACCCCTTAACACCATTTGGAAGTCCCTCAGATTTGTGAAGGATCCTATCAACCCTAAGGACATGAAAGGGGTTTATATTATCCCTTGTTCTTGTGGGACCCCCTATATTGGTGAGACGGGTCGCTCCATTAATCAAAGGATTAATGAGCATGTAGTTGACCTTAAGCATAGGAGAACCAAGTCTTCTGCTTTAGCAGAGCATGTGGAGAAAACCAATTATCACGTCTACATCGAGGAGGCTAGTGTTATTGCTAAAGTTTCGTAGTTCCATCACCAGAAATTTAGGGAAGTCCTTGAGATCGAAAAAAGGCCTATCAATCTCAATAGAGAGGATGGCTGGAAGATCAGTAGTTGCTGGGTCCCAGCCCTCTCTTCCTAGGTATAGCGTGGCCTTTATCCTTTAAGGTGTGGTTGTTATTATTTGAGGTATTTTAGTAGTGCTTAATTTATGCTATTAAGTTTATTTTAATTAAAAATAAAATTAATCATAATTAATCTTTGATAGGATACTAATTTGAACCCTTTATTAAGCTATTAACTAATTTTAAATATTAATTATTATTAATATTATTTTTTAATGACCCTTAGGTTACTCTAATACTTTCATTTTTATAACTTTTATAAATAACTATTAAATTGAGTATTATCATCTATATATATATATATATATATATATATATATATATATATAATAAATAAATAATAATAATAATAATAATAATAATAATTAATTTAATAGTTACTTATAAAAGTTATAAGTAACTATATATATATATATATATATATATATATATATATATATATATATATATATATATAACTTTTATAAGTAACTATTAAATTAATTATTATTATTATTATTATTTTATTTATTTATTTTATTTTATATATATCTATATATATATATATAACATAGTCCATTTAACTCGTATTTTAATAAGAATATAACTAACTATTAATTACTCTAATATTTATAATAACTTTTATAATTAAATATTAATTTATTTTATAATTAATTTGTTTAATATATATTTATAACTATAAATGGTCCCTTTACTTTTATTTTAATTAATTAATTTATTTAAATATAGGTTTGTGCCCCTAATCCGGTCCTTCTAACCGTTTCCCGGTCAAATTTAGCCGTTAGACAATATAGTTGTTATCTGGTCAAGAATTATAGCCGTTGGATGTTCTAATCTAACTATTTAAGATGCTAAGTTAGATATGATTCTTCAACTTGTCCTAATGATGAACCACACTGGTTGGTTCGAAACACGTCGACAAATGAAATTTCTTGTGATTTACGCCGAAAAATCTCTCATAAACTTGATATGGATCACGGAAGTGTCAATTCAACAAAAATATTCTCTTTCAATGCTTCTCTTATGACTTCTCTCACTTCTCTTTGTTTCCTACATATAACATCCAATGGAAAAAGTGGAAAGTAGAAAAAGTGAGTTTCAAAGGTGGAATTACCGATAGAAGTATGGATCACTATATTATAAGAGTGTTGAATATAGATAGCCACACAAATGTTGAACCAAAGTCCCATTAAATACTTTTCCCATCTATATATGAATGGAAACATATATATCTCTTCAATTTGGTGTCCATCTTTTCCCAAAATATACTCCAAAAGGAATTAAGAAATCTAGTATCCCTATCTGAGATAATGTTCCTTAGTATCCCATAATTCACCTAGAATTTTTCAAACAACATGTTCTCTACTTCTTGTACTTTGATGGTGTTTTTACAAGGAACATGAATGCACCTCTTGATGTCAACTACCATGATCAAATAATCATTTCCCTTCCTATTTGTTGGAAAGCACCCAAAAAATACATGGAAATGCTTTTCCAAAGTCAACTAGGTGCATGTAAGGGATGATATAAACCTTACTTTGTTTAGGATTTTTGTTACAATAGAGTATGCACGTTCTAATATACCAAGCCACATCTTCTTGCATTTTGGGCCAATATGCATACATTTATAAGTTGGCATTTGTCTTCTCAACATCAAATTTCCTACAAACTTGGAGGTGTAAGCCCTCTCTAATAAGCTATAATATTTCAACTTTAGGACAAAACAATCCTTACACAATGAATTTGAAATCCATTAACATAGACAAATATCTTGTCTATCTTGTAGAGAAACCCATTCTAGAGATGACAGTAAACTGCCTTTTAGTACACAAATTTGGCCTAGTGGTTGTTGAAACACCTCTTTAAAGTACCCATATTCAATGTTTCAACAACTACACACCTCTTTAAAGTACCCATATTCCATGTTTCAATGACTACACACCTCTTTAAAGTACCCATATTCCATGTTACAATGACTACAAACCTCTTTAAAGTACCCATCTTCCATGTTTCAACGACTACACACCTCTTTAAAGTACCCAGATTCCATGTTTCAATGATTGCACACCTCTTTAAAGTACCCATATTACATGCATACCTCTTTGTACGCATCATGGCTAAAAGGGTCCATGTGTGTAAGAGTTTCCAAAGCAAATATTAAAGTTGGATGGCTTCAAAAGCATATCTACTAACTTATTAGTGTTTCCCTTCTTATATTTGTTGTCTAGATGAAATTTCTACAAAAAGCTCATCCACTTGTAATGTCTAGTTCATTGAAGCTTGCTTTAGATGTATAGATACTACATTGGCTAGTGATCAAAGTGGATAATGGTTTTCTTGCCCGTTATATAGTTTCTTCCACTTCTTAGCAACTCGATCCAAGTTACATAATTCCTTATCATATGTATGGTAGTTCAAGAATATTCCATGATGATGACATACACCCTTACCTACCTACATAAAGACTTCTCCCATAGAATACGCGCTTGAATTTGTCTCCAAACGGAAAGTCTTCTACAGGGTAGGAAATGCAAGGACTAGTGTTTGACTGATCTTCCATTTCATCTCATCAAAGACTTTCCACTAATTATTTCCCCACCATAAACTCTTAGGATTGATTGCTATGGAATGGAGTAGCACAACTACCACTAAAAAGGATACCATGAACTTTTGTAGGTATTGCAATACCCAAAAGAAGCTCCTAGCTTTAGTGACTTTGTAAAAATTAATCACTCAAGGATGCCTTGCGTCTTTTTGATATCTATCTTGAGTTCCCATCCACTAATCACATTAAACAAATAAACCAATGACTACTAAGCAAACTAACATTTCTTAAGGTAAACTATTGATTGATTCTTTCTCAAAGTATCTAATACCCACATTCCAGATGTGAGATTTTCTCCTCTCGGGTAAAGCTATAAACCAATATTCCATCCAAATATGCTATTATAAATGAATCTAAATGGGAATTTAAAACATTATCCATCAATCACATAAATGTAGTTGGCACATTACATAAACCAAAAGGCATGACCAACCATTCATATAGACCTTTCCTTGTCTTAAAGGTGTTCTTCCAACTGTCTTATTCTTGAATGACGCTAGCATCTCAATATGAGATCCATCTTGGTGACGTACTTGAAATGCTACAATCGATTGAATAAATAATATAACCCTTGATAGAGGGTATCAATTCTTAAGTGTGATCTTGTTTGAAGCTCTATAGTCAATACACATTCATTAAGTCTCATCCTTCTTAGGTACTATGATGATAGAAGACCCATGAGGTGGGGTGCTTGTTTGAATTAGTTCCTACTCCAACAACTACTGCAATTTTTTCTTTACTTCATTTTCTTCCAAAATAACATATCTATACAACCTAATATTTGGTAATGGGTAGTCAAGTAGAAACTATATCTCATGTTCCACTTCTCTCTTAGTTGGTAACTCTTTAGGATCCTAGAACACTCCTTTGTACACCTACAAAAACTCCTCCAACTAATGTTTCTACTCTTTATATGTCCCTCTAGGGATACCCTTACTCTTTATTAGTCATCACCCATTCAATTCTCTCTTGAGAATAGTAATACATACTTCTAATCAGAACAGATAAACTTTGGCTTGTTTGACACTTAGAAAATAGATATTTGACTTATCTTTGTGTTCATAAATGATGTCAGACTTCCCATTCTTGATCAAATGGTATTATTTTTCTCTCCTCATGAATATCACATTCATCATATACATGTAGGGGCTTCCAAAAACTACACCACAAATATTAAGGGGCACTAAATCTAACTCCGTATCATCAATAAAATTTCACTTATAACAAACTTGATCTTAAAATATCTCATGACCTTGAGATCTGTATCCTTTCTTTCTCATCCCAATGAATATGGGCCAAGATAATTATGAACTTCTAACCCAATCTTGTTGACTAGATTGATTTCTATAAGAATGACCTATGAACTTGGATTGAATAAAGCATATACCTTATTCTTCTTGACTTGGATTATAATATCTAATATTGTTGTCATCACCTTCTCTTCATCATGATAATGGATCCTCAAATTCACTTCCTTCTAGATTGAGAGACAACTAATATTCTCATACACATATGAATTTCTCTGTACCTAGTTTCCTAAATCCATGCCTAACATATCCTTCTTCTTGTAATCCATCTTATGGTTGTTTGGATTCATCTTTGGATGTAGATTTCATCCCTTATCTTCATTGTCACCATTGATATTATAGTGGTTTTAGTGGTTGTTTATATCCTTTCACTAATGTCCAATGGTTTTCATGTTTTTGTCTTTTCCTTGCCACATCTTCTTCCCCTATTTGGAAGCATCTTGGTGGTCTTTATGTTTTGTACCACATTATTCTCAGTGTTATTTATGTTTTGAAATTCCACACATAGCTAGCAATACATGTGTGAGTAATGGGGGCTAATGTGGCATCTAATTTGTACCATGGTGGTTAACATGGTAAGTCAACTTGTAGGAGGCGTAATTTCCACATGTGATCTTTAATTGAAGTGATTTTCACACCATTCAAAATGTCCTAAAGTGTAGAAAATGTTGAGGGACTAGAAACTATACTTACAAAATTTTGACCCTTGGAAGTGCCATTTGATGCCACAAATTGTTTTTAGAAGGTTTTGGACAACAAATCTCCAAAATAGGATTGGCCACTAAAATAGGACATGTAAGCCCAATTCCTCCAATTTTTCTAACCAAAAAGTACCGAGATAATTGACAAATTATATATTGATTCAATCTAGATAACTTTACCATGTTCCTTGTGGTCTTCTAAACTTTTGGGTTCAATTTGACATTGATCTCATCCAATATAAAACATTGAATAGAATTTCTCAACATGTGGTGCTTGCTACATTGCCAAAATTATTCACATAAAATTGAATATGCTCCTCATAGTGTCCCATTGTTAAAATGTTTTGAATATTCTTAAAATTATTATTTTTAGTACCTTCCTCGTAGTTTAATTTAGTTTTCTAAAAGATAGATTTGGGTATTATTTATGATGTTGTAGATCCTACTTGGTCCCCCTTATAGGATCTACTATATTATATTAAAAATCAAATACAATATATGTTATATGACTAAACACATTAATGGCATTAACTTGCCTCGAGTTCATAAAAGAGGGTGCATCCCTTACAAGCTCTCAAAATCATTATTATTATTATTATTATTCCATATTGATATGATCATTATTATTTTGACTCATTGCTTCTTTCTCTTAAACACCTTAAACATAATTTTGTTAAAACATGATAAGTATTCTATCCAAACCATTTTAGATGGCATGGTTTCGTATGCTTCCTTTGAAAAGTATACATGGTGATAACATTTGCAACTTTTTATCCACTAGTTTTATCCTCTAGAGGCTTTTGACTCAAATCATGGTTTTTTTCATATAGTATGATCTTCATTATTTTGACCCATTGGTTCTTTCTCTTAAACACCTTAAACATAATTTTGTTAAAACATGACAATAATTTTATCCAAACCATTATACACGGTATTTTTTCCATATGGTATGATCCTTATTATTTTGACCCATTCGTTCTCTCTTAAACACCTGTGGTTTTATACAACAACCCCCCCCATTTCAAATTTTTAATCCTAGTCTAAATATGCTAAATAAGAAATAGGTCCCCTTTAGGATATAAAAAGCAATAAAACTTTTTGAGTAAAAGTAGATTTTCCATACTTTTCATATAAAAGTTGCTTTATGAGTGTTTGGAACCGCTCATCACAAATCACGATTGCTTAAGACAAATGAACATCCATTTGAAAAGTTGCGATGTTAAAAAAAAGTCATCCCAAATTCCTCATTGCAAAGTTTTAAATTGAAATGGTCCATTTATAAACATGTGACATGATATAACTATCGCATTTCACATATCGTTAATCCTAAGGAATAAGTTATGGCATTTCGTTGAAACATTCCGATGCGATAAGGTTATCGCATATTGCATATTGCAAATTCATAGGAAAACATTGAAACCACTCCGTTGAAACTTTGATGCGATATAAATATCGCAATCGCATATTGCATATCGCATTGCCAATAGAAGCAAGTAATATATAATATGAAGACTCGCGATATAGTGTTAAATCAATTATAAAGGAAAACATGATTTACGAAGGAAAAACATGATTTTCCAAGTTTGAAAAGGAACCTGCCAACTCTACATGCCAGCTCATCACTCATCGCAATCATAACAATACAAAGAATTATTTTGAACAAAATGCTTGTAACTTCTGATTTGCGATATGCAATGGCTCTACAAGTATTAAAATAATACAATCGCTAATCGTAAAATTGCAGAGTTATGGCACCTGTTCTTAAAGGATCGTTGGAAAACTTGCGATGCGATATATATTAATTCGGCATTAAAGTTTTACGTCATGAGGATACGATAAAGCATTAAGAGGTAGTTATGGTTACAATCCTTTAAGGATTTCATCCTTTATGACTATGTACAATATGAGATCTTTTGCATCTAATGCACATACACTGATTTTACTCTGTAGTTAGTTGTATTGGCTTCTCTCAAAGTTTTTCGCCTACCACACTCCTCTTTCTCATTTTGCAGTGTAAATCCAAAATCATGCAGTCAGTCAAGATGTCTAAGAAGGCTTGAAAGACAAAGGCTCCCCTTATAGTGGAAGAAAGACAAGGAAAATTGGTGTTAATCTCAGATACTACCTGTCAAGGCTTTGGTAAGATCTCGTGGGAAGGCATATATTATTTTCTTGAAAATGAAAATCCGAAGGAGATAGAAGAAGAAGCAACAACTGATGGAACTGATGAATCAGAAAACACGCTCAATGATTTGGCTAGCTCTTTCCTCCATCGAATAGCGGCCCGTGTAAAGGTTTTACCATATAATGATATGGTAAGATGGGTAATCGAGAGCATTAACATAACAGACAGAGCTTTCTTCGCAGCTGATGGAAGGATGTTTGGATCCTTCAAACTTGAAGACGTCAAGAGAATGTATCACTTTCCAGATCCCTAGCGACACTACAACAAATCATTCTTGGAAGCTTTCACCAAGGAGAATCAGATTGAATTAGACCCTACCAAGCAATGGAGATAATTTCCTAACAAGCACAAACATGAATCATCCAGTATGTATTCTATGGACTCCTTAGCATCTCCATATTTTTATGCTGCTGCTATGATGTGTAGACTCTTCGGAAGCCCCGATTCTGCTAGATTTTCTATTGAAATGGTTCCATTGATAGAAGAAGCAATAAACTCCTTTGTGATGGATAGGGAAACTATACTATTTGATAAAATGGCTAGTCAAATACTAGATTATAGAAAGAATAGATATGTCACTACCCAAGTTATGCCCCCATTCTATATGAGTGCTTACATAGTTGACACAATTTGTTTCAATTCCGATCTTAGGTTGGAAATGAACTATTCAAGATCCAACCCCAATTCATATTTACCATAAATACTTATGGAAGTCCAAATACAAGAATCATTTATACAGGATTTTCCATGGTTTCATCCTACCCGTCCATCAAGCTATCTTTAATAAACCTATTGCTCGGTTGTCTGACAAGGCTAGCAATGATTTAACCTCAATCGATAGTTGGTTCATGGAAGAGAGGTTCACCTATGTTATGGTTTTTGGCAGTATTATAGATCCTTTCCTTCCACTTTACATTCCAGATAAATTATTAGCCAGGGAAGTAGCCTACCAGATAGTAGAAAAAGGGATGTCTAGAAATCTTAAAGACTCCAAGAAACAGTTACGTTTTGCCTTTCCTCTTCACTACGACACCTACTCATTGCATGATTTCAAACATGCTGAGAAAGAAGAAAACAAGACAAAGGATCTAAGTCTAGATGTTATCCCTAAAAGACAATATGATCCAAATAATGTTGCTTTCAATTTCACCACTCAGATGAAAGTCAATAAATTCTTGCATGAGGAAGATGAGTTTGATGACTTATTTGCTTCAACAGAGTTATTCTTAATAGTAGGTCATCTGGAAAAATTCAAATTGGGTGCTGAGAAAATGTACAAATTCATTGAATATAGGACACAAAGGTTACTGACAATACCTCTGGATTTATTAAATACTACACCAATCATTTAGCAAACAGAACACAGTGGAGAGCAAGTTATAGAAAAGATTTCTGGAGAATTTGAAACAAGTGATAAGGCCAGTGAAAAAATAAACACTGATGTTCACATTGATCCCATATTGATTAAAGAATGGGAGCAATTTTATCAACAGATCGAAAGTCAGAATGATCCTCAAAAAATTATCACATCAGCGCCTCCTGGAACACAACAACCCATTATTCCTAATATTGTGATTGAAGAGACACCTAGCAAAGGCACAGTTCAAAAAGAGATAGAAATAATCCCTGAAAATCCTTTAGGAGAGATTACATTGAACATTGAGGAAACTCCACCCCTTGGATGTGTTTTACAGCCCAAAACACAAGGATGTAGTCACGAGGCAGAGAAAAAAGAGAAAAATATACCAAACATCATCCACAACTCCTCAATATGAATTTATGAATGTCATATGGAAAGATTTAGAGGTGAATCCTTTTGAGGATTTGACCAAGTTATCTCAATTTGTAGGGGCATACACAACTGCTACAATTGACAAAGCAACTGAAGTTAATCAATTGATCAAAGAAAAGGATCAAAAGATCAATTAGCTTGAAGAACAATTAAACCTAGAAAAACTAAAAATTGACCAGTAGGCCATTCAAAGACAACAATAGCTGTCTCAAGAGCTCAATCAGCTTAAAATGACACATCAACAAGAGATAAATCTAAATAAGAGAAAATCACACAGTTACAACTCTCTATAGAACAATTCAAAGATTTTCCCAAGGTTGAAGAGTTTAATAAGGAAGCCTTAGAGGAAAATAAGGCTATATCTCAACAACTGAATCTACTGTGCCAGAAAATATCTCTTATTGATCCATTATGCATCATAATGACATCATTAATTGACCAAGTAATCAATACCAGGTTATAATTTGAAGATGCGGATGATAAAGTCACATATTATCTCTCCTCGCAAAGCACAGAAGATGGAAGAGCTGCTAATTTACCAAAAATTGAAGAGTCTCATAAAGAGATATTGTTTTCAAAATGGGAAACACAGTTGATAAAAGCAGAAAGAGCTACCTCCAGGGCTAGGGCTATAATGGATAATGTTATTGAGCTGGTGAATGATAACTTATATGGTGCCAATTTAAATTTTGATTGTTCCCGAAGAAATCTTCCAAAGGCGAAATTTTTAGAGAAGCACTGGAAGCAATATTTGGACACCAAGGAGGAGCAACTCAACGGAGTACAAATTCTTAACTGCGATGCGCATTGGTATTTTGTGGTCAAGCCACACAGCCAATAGATGACTATCAAGTGCCTTGTTGATGTCGTTGATCGCATGATGCTCGAGCTCTCAGATGCCACATACACAGGACAGTTACACTCCAGGATGAGTCATCCTCCAGAAATCCAAACCATGCTCTTGATTTTTCAGTAGAAGATACAAGAGAAAACATAGATGTGATGAATCTAATTCAAAGCTTATCACAATTCTATTTTTGAAATTCAAATCCCATATTTTGATGAAGGTAGTTCCAACAACTCTCGGCAATTTTTATGGACAATTTGTTTTTAATTTTACTATAAAGACCCTTTCATGTCATTTTAGAAAGGGTCCTCAATTTGTACAAAACTAGACTTGAGAAGTTTGCACTTCTACACTTCTTAATTTATTTTTTTATAAGCCGTGGATCGAGGTTCAGACTTGTTGTGAAAGAGCTTCATAAAGACTTGCATTTTTGTATCTTCTTGGAGTTTCCAGAATAAGAAGATTGAACCAGATTGTTACTTGCATAACGAGACCCAAATTCATATGGTACTTCTATCATTGTTATTTTTGTCTTGTTTTATGTAATTAGCATTCCATTTGATTTGTTATTGTTGATATATTCTCATGTTTCAGACAACTCTGTATTATTTCACTTTTGAATGATCTAGAATTGTTATATTGTATACATATGTCAACGATAAATATTAATATGTTATGTGATATGTTTTCACATTACTTTGTTTAATTTCTTATTCAAAGTAATCATCATTTAAATACATCTTTCTGTAGATAAGTGAATAATCAATATTATCATTTTTCTAATAGGAATCATCAATAATCACATTATTATGAGATCACCCGGGTTATATAAATATATCTGTATATTTTAGAGCTTATAGATTGAACCACCTATCATCTTTTTATATATTTAAAACACCCATTCATCAAATCATACTTTATTGGGAAACTAGTCCCATAATATCTAGTTGGAGCCACCATACCAAATGGAGAAGGATCTGCACTAAGGTCTGGACTGGGTGGTTATCCCCCAATGTTGGTGCTACGATTTTTGAGGCATCAACAGTTTTGGCACTAGAAGGAGGGCCTGACTGTGAATGGTGAGTAAATCTAAATCTATAGGCCATTCTAAGAGTAAAACTCCCTCACCATCACCTCCAACTTCTCCTTTGCATTCTAAATCTTCTATTCCTAAGCGAGAAGTTGAAAAGAAAAATACAAAACCCACTACTAAAACCCTAAACAAGCCAAATAGTTCTTCTCCTGAATCACTGAAGTACAATCTTTGATTCATAAACTCCAGGGGATTTCAATATCCCAAGAAGAGTCTGAGTTATACCAAGGTAGTGTTACTGCCCAATATATCCCATCACAGCCGCTTACTAGGGCAAATAGTGAAAAGCTTGGCATTCCACCAGTTGAATTCCCTCTACCAAGTCGAAAAAGGGCTAGAAAGACACCATCAAAATCTAATAGTGAGACTTTTTCCTCATCATTGTCGATTCCATCCATAACATTGCAAGGTCATACATCTGTTTCTCAACCTCAGATCATAGTCCAAATAGGTACAGGAGCTTCAACATCATCTACCCAATCACTTTCAACTTCTTCATGACCCTCTTCTACTAATAGCTCAATAATGGCACATAATCAACCTCAACCAAGGCCATGGACCAACCCAGGAGCTTTTAGAATGCTTGCACCTTTGACCCAATTTCCAGCACATCCTGAAAAATGGCTACCTAAATTTAATCCTTGCAATGGCCTATTAGCGAAAGAACATATAGACAATTTCATTTTATCGAATAACTTGAATGGAGTAATGGAGGAAGATGATGTTGTTAGACTATTTCCATACACTCTACAAGGAGCAGCAGGATCATGGTACTTCTCATTACCTCCAGGTTCTATCAATAGCTGGGATGCTTTCCAAGAGAAATTTCTAACTAAGTTTGGAGATGATAGGTCTACAACAACTTTGATTAATGACCTCTCTAACCTGAAAGCTGAATCAAAAGAACCCATTAAGGACTTCAACTCACACTTCAATAAGTTTTTGAATAAAATACCTGCGGCATCCAAGCCTAGTGAGGAGGTCCGAAATGAATGGTACATTTCTTCTCTGCCGTCAAACATAGCCATCTTCGTTAATACGGCTGCCAAACCAACATTAGTAGAAAATATGAAGGAAGAAATAGTTGTTGAAAAACATGTCCTTGCTTTGGAAAAGAAAAATGCTCTAGAAGAAAGGAAATCCAAGAAAGTTACCTTTAGTGATGATTCAAAGAAGAAAGCAACCAAGGATCCATATGACATGGAAGGCTTACAAAAATTTCTTAAAACTATGTCTAGTGAAATGGTTGAAATAAAAAATGAGGTAGCTGAAACTTCCATAAAAATACCATTTAGGAACTTTAAAGAAATCAACCAACTAATCCTAAACCACCTAATGCTATATCTAATGCAGAATCTGACCTAGATGATGATGAAGAAGAAGATACAATTTTAATAGCTAAGAAAATGGAAGAAGATGAAACAATTGAATGTCATGGAATGTGGGACTTTATCCTACCCAACTCTGATAATGAAAGTGAACAAGAAGCTCTGCCAGTAAACACCAAAAGTAAAAGTATAGTAGAGCCTAATCATGAAAATCAAAGGAAGAAAAACTCAAATCCTGTTACCAAAGAGAAAGTTCCCTCAAAGAAAGCTCTAGTTGCGTCTCCCTACAATCAACCATCTTCGTCCAACCCTCCCTCATCATCTAAAACACTAGTAGTTTTAGATTCCATGAATTATAACATAGTGGAAGATATAAAGAAGAATCAAGCAAATATTTCTCTGCATGAACTTAGCAATCTCAAGCATCAACAAAATTTTTTGCTTAAAGAATTAAATGCAGTACCTTCTTCTCCTCTTCCAACTAGTGTATTATCAAAGGCTGCTAGAGGATCAGGTAAGCCACCATTTGATAAGGTGGATGCTACGGATGCCATTTTAATTGGGGATAGATCAAATTCTCATACTCCTCCTTTTCTCTTGACTTATGAGATCTACAATAGAAATTTGCATAACTACTTGATTGATTTAGGGGATTCATCAAAGATAATGCTAGCATCAGTTTGCTCCAAGTTAAATATTGAACCCCAGAAGTCTGCAGTTCATATTGTCCAATTAAATCGAACTAAGGTTCAAGTTTTATGAGAAATAAATTCAGTTACTATTAGATTATCTGTTGATCCCAAGGTTGTCCAAATAATTGATATATTAATTGCTAACATCCCTGAGTTTTATGGTTTGATCCTTAGCAAAGATTGGTCTAAAAAACTTCATGGTTATATTTCAACTAATTGGTCTCACATGTGGCTTCCCTATAATGGGAAACCAAATCAAATCAGAATTGATCGTGAAAAACATTTGACTCACACAGTAACTAAGTTTGAAGAAGAAAATCAACCTGTAGCCTTCAATAATAACATTCTTGGAAACTGTTTGTCTGAATCATTTTTTGGGAATTTCAATGCTCAGCAATCTCCTTTTCCTGTTAATAGTGTCATATCACAAATCGTAAATTTCTCCCGTATCGATACTTCTAAGTGTGTTAGTGTTGTAGATGAACTTGTAGATAAACCTGCAAATAAGCCTTTATTTTGGTCTTTGTATTTTGATGGATCTAAATCTAATGATGGTGCAGGAGAAGGATGTATTTTAGTCGGTCGTGAAGCAGAAAAAACGATGTTATCATGTAGATTAGAATTTGAGTGTACCAACAATACTGCAGAATATGAAGCATTGATTCAAGGTCTCTATAAAGCAATAGGCCTGAATATCTAATATCTAAAAGTATTTGGTGATTCCAAAATTTTCATTAAACAAGTGAGAAATACTATCCATTGTCTTTCGGGGCATCTAAAACATTATCAATCACTTGTTCAAGATCTCATAACTCATTTTCTAGAATTTGACCTTTCTCCTATTCCTAGATCACAAAATGCAACAGCAAATCTCCTGGCTAATATCACTTCTAAACTCCTTCCATCCAAGGATTATAGTCCAGATAGATTTTCTATTGAATTAATTTTTAGGCCATCTATCCCAAATAATGTCACCAATTGGTGTGTGTTCAATCATGATGAGGATATCTTAAATTTCTTGACATCTGAAGGATCTTATGACGATCAAATTATTGATGAAAATTACATGATCTTCAATTAAAGCAGAGACTTAATGAAAATCCTATTCCTAAATCTGTGGTCAAGCTAGAAGATCTTTATGATATTAAGGATAGATTCAAAAAGGTCACTAATGCAAAACTTTGAAGTTCAACTTTAAGGTTTGAATTAGTAAATATTGGCACTGATGCCAAACCACAAAATGTCAATCTAGGACTTGGGCTTTCATCAGATGAAAGATATGCTTTCATTAGTTTATTGAAGAAATACAAAAATGTTTTTGCTTGGAATTATGAAGATCTGAAAACTTATGATACCTCTATCATTCAACACATAATTCCAATGATCTCTGATGAGAAACCTGTACAACAAAAACTAAGGAAAATTCACCTAAATCTTGAAAGTCAAATTAAAGCAAAGTTAAATAAACTCCTTAAAGCCAAAATAATCTTTCCTGTCAGACATTCTAAATGGGTCTCAAATTTAGTACCAGTGAGGAAAAAGAATGGTGATATTAGGATTTGCATAGATTTTAGGAATCTCAACAAAGCATGTCAGAAAGATAATTTCCCATTACCAACAATGGAGCAGATACTTCAGTTAGTAGCTGGCTCAGAGTTAATGTCTTTTCTTGATGTTTTTTTAGGATACAATCAGATCCTGGTACATCCAGACAATAGATTAAAGACTACATTCAGAACCAAATGGGTAACATATGCTTATCAGAAAATGCATTTTGGTTTGATAAATGTTGGAGCTAATTTCCAACAAGCCATGGATATAGCCTTCAAAGGTTTGATCAATAGGATGGTTGTTGTTTACTTAGATGACATAACTGTCTATTCTAACAAAAAGAGCAATCATCTGCATGATTTAAAGCAGATCTTTGAATGTTGCAAAAAATATGGGATTTCCTTAAATCCCAAGAAATCATTCTTTTCTCTTAATGAAGGTAAAATTTTATGATTTATTGGATCCAAAAATGGCATATACATTGATCCTAATAGGATAAAAGAAATTTTTGATATCCCTTTGCCACATAATAAGAAATCTATGCAATCGTTTTTAGGACAGATAAATTTTGTGAAAAGATTTGTTCCTGATTTTTGTCATATTTTTTTACCCTTGCAATCCATGATTCATAAAAATTCAGTCTTCAAATGGGGACATAACAAAAAAAAGGCTTTTGACTCTATCAAACAAGCAATTATTAATGCTCCTACATTGAATACTCCGAATTTTTCTAGTCATTTTATTTTGTATACTTTAGCCACTGAAACATCTTATGTTGTTGTTTTAACACAAATCAACGATCAACAAGTAGAAGCACCCATATCGTTCTTTAGTTCTAATTCGTAGGGTGCTGAGATTAATTAGTCCAAATTTGAGAAACAAGCCTTCGTTGTGTTTAAGTCCGTTAAACATTTTAGACCTTTCCTCTTAAAAAAACATACAAAAGTGATAGTCCCATTTTCTGCAGTGAGGCAATTGCTAATTCAAAGAGAAGTAGGAGAGAAAAGAGCTAATTGGGTAACAACTTTACAAGAATATGACATTGATATTAAACCAACGAAAATTTTTAGAGGGAAAGGTTTTTGCAGGTTATTGGTAGGAACTTCCAATATACTAGATCATGAAGATTCAGATAGTACTACACAAGTAAACAAGATAAGTATCATTGACTTTGAATCTCAATATGTTAATATTATCTTTTACTTAAAAAAAGGATATGCTCCCCCTGAATTCAACTACAAAAACAAACGTGCCTTAAGGTTAAAAGCCAAACACTATGAAATCATTGATAATGTGTTATTGAGAAGAAACTATGATTCTGTTTTGTTAAGATGCTTTGAAAAAGGTGAAGCACAAACGGTTTTGTAGGAACTACATGATGGCCCAGCAGGTGGACATTTTGGAGGAGACACTACAACCCACAAAATACTACATACTGGATATTATTGGCCGAGTTTGTTCAAAGATGCCCATGAGTACGTGAGGAAATGTAAGACATGCCAAACTGCTAGCGGGAGACAAAGGAAACCAACCTTTCTTTACAACCAGTTAATATTGAGCAACCATTTGAACAGTGGGGGCTCGATATTATAGGAGAGATCGTTCCACATTCTTCCAAGCAACACAGATACATCCTCACAACCACAAAATACTTCACAAAGTGGGTAGAAGCAATTCCACTAAAGGTAGCCAATTCTGATGCGATTATCGAATTTATTGAATAGTTCATCCTTACAAGGTTTGGTTTACCTAACGTGCTTATATTTGACAACGCATCTTATTTTTTTGGAAATAGCATAGTTGAATTTGCTCTCAAGAGAGGTTTTTAGTTAAAATACTCTGCAAATTACTATCCTCAAGGAAATGGCTTAGCAGAGTCAACTAACAAAAATCTCATCAGGATTATTAAAAGAACTGTTGATTAGAACCAAAATAATTGGCATAAATCTTTAATATTTGCATTATGGGAAAATCATATAACTCAAATGGCCTCAATAGGTACTTCTCCTTTTAACTTAGTGTATGGGAAAGAAGCTGTAATTCCACCAAATTTAGCCCTCCCATCTCTAGCCCTAGTACAATTCATTGAAGAAACTCCTTCTTTCTCTATTCAATTAAGGTTTGATCAAATTATTAAATTGGATAAGGAAAGAGAAAAGGCCAAAATTGCTCATGCTAAACACCAACAAGTTGTAAAATCTTCTTTTGATGCAAGTTCAGCCGGCTCAAAAACATTACATATTAGTGATCTTGTTTTAAGATGGGACAAAGCACATGAAGAAAAATGCAAGCATACCAAATTTCAAAATATGTGGTTTGGACCATTTCAGATTGTTGAAAATATAGGTTCATCAACATTTTTACTATAATATTTATCAGGAAAAAGAGATTCTTTTCCTATGAATGGACTTATCCTAAAGAAATTCTTTACCTAAGGAGGTAACTCCTTCTTATCTGTACATATTTTTTATGCAATTTTGTTTCCTTTTAAAAATAATGTTGTAAATAATAATCATTGGCTTTTAACTGTTTTGAAAAGCTCTTTGAAAGAATATTGTGAATACTTTCTTTTAAAAAGTAGAAACTTTCAAGGAAATGATTACAGTTTTAGAAATTAGATAAAAAACATGAAACTCTGAAATCCTCTTTAAATTTTTGAAATCTTTCAAACCTTGAAAACACAGTAAATCATTTTGAGTTTTATCAGTTGAGAAAGGTTATTTATAAAAAGGTAAAGACTTTCTGCAACTAAGCATCTACAACTCTATAATTGTCATCCATAAACTCTTAAGGAGTTAAGCATTCACCCCATCCACTAGGTTTATGAATTTTTAGAGTGTAATTCTAAAATATAACCGATTTAAAAGATAAGAGGTCTCATTACGAGCCTGCTTACCATGATCATAGGGAACTAATTAAGCTGACATTACCAATACTACATACCAAAACAGGGTAATGTCTTATAATCAAAAGATAAGGGGTATCATCACAAGCCAGCTTGTTCAGTTTAATTACAACTAGTGAATGGCATTGTCATCTTCTGGCTACCAAACTAGGGCAATGGCTTTTAATCAAATAAAATAATAAAAAAAAAATAAATATATATATATATATATATATATATATATATATATATATATATGTAGATATATCTTTCTGAATTTATCTTTAAAATATTATACTCTTAGATGGACGGGACAATGAATAAGTGATGGTTAAATGGTAACCCTATCGAGACTATAGATGTTTGCTAGCAACAGTGGCACTACCTGTGACAAAAGAGTAAATTTAAAGGCTAAGTTGGAGAAGCCCCCTACTTTATCTTTAACAACCAATCAAAGCTTGAAGAAACCAAAAAATGTTTTTATTTATGATAAGTGTTTGTAAAAGAAATTGCAAAATTGATATCTTTGTTTTTTTCAGAGTATTTTTTTTTATCTAACTAATTCCAAGATAGTTCTCTTTTCCTCACTTGATTCTACTTGAGAAAGTGTTAGAAATTTCATTATTTTATTTAGAGATAACTGGTTCTTCCAGTGAATCGCCAATTTTTGTGCTATACAGCAACCCCCTTATTTCAAATTTTTAATCTTATTCTAAAGATGCTAAATAAGAAATAGGTCCCCTTTAGGATATAAAAAGCAATAAAACTTTTTGAGTAAAAATAGATTTTCCATACTTTTCATATAAAAGTTGCTTTATGAGTGTTTGGAACCACTCATCGCAAATCACAATTGCTTAAGACCAATGAACATCCATTTGAAAAGTTGCGATGTGATCAAAGTCATCTCAAATTCCTCATCACAAAGTTTAAAATTGAAATGATCCATTTATAAACATGCGACGTGATATAACTATTGCATTTCGCATATCATTAATCCTAAGGAATAAGTTATGGCACTTCATTGAAACCTTGCGATGTGATAAGGCTATCGCATATCGCATTTTGCCAATCCATAGGAAAACATCGAAACCACTTCGTTGAAACTTTGCAATGCGATATAACTATCATGATCACATATTGCATATCGTGCTCCTAATAGAAGCAAGTAATATTTACTATGAAGACTCGCGATATAGTGTTAAATCAATTATAAAGGAAAACATGATTTACGAAGGGAAAACCTGATTTTCCAAGTTTGAAAAGGAACCCGCCAACTCTACGTGCTAGCTCATCACTCATCGCAATTGCAACAATACAAAGAGTTCTTTCGAACACAACGCTTGTAACTCCCGATTTGCGATATGCGATGACTCTACAAGTATTAAAATAATACAATTGCTAATCACAAAATCGTAGAGTTATGGCACCTGTTCTAAAAGGATTGTTGGAAAACTTGCGATGTGATATATATTAATTCAGCATTAAAGTTTCACGTCATGAGGATACGGCAAAGCATTAAGAGGCAGTTATGGTTACAATCCTTTAAGGATTTCATCCTTTGTGACTATGTACAATATGAGATCTTTTGCATCTAATGCACATACATTGATTTTAGTCTGTAATTAGTTGTATTGGCTACTCTCAAAGTTTTTCGCCTATCATGCTCCTCTTTTTCATTTTGCAATGAAAATCCAGAATCACACAGTCAGTCAAGATGTCTAAGAAAACTCGAAAGGCAAAGGCTCCCCTTACAATGGAAGAAGGACAAGGAAAATTGGTGTTAATCTCAGATACTACCTGTCAAGGCTTTGGTAAGATCTCGTGGGAAGGCATATATGCTTTTCTTGAAAATGAAAATCCGAAGGAGATAGAAGAAGAAGCAATAGCTCATGGAACTGATGAATCAAAAAACACGCTCAATGATTTGGCCAGCTCTTTCCTCAATCGAATAGTAGCCCGTGCAAAGGTTTTTACCATATAATGATATGGTAAGATGGGTAATAGAGAGAATTAACATAATGGACAGAGCTTTTTTCGCAGCTGATGGAAGGATGTTTGGATCCTTCAAACCTGAAGACGTCAAGAGAATGTATCACTTGCCAAATCCCCAGCGACACTACAACAAATCATTCCTGGAAGCTTTTGCTAAGGAGAATTAGATTGAATTAGACCCTATCAAGAAATGGAGACACTTTCCTAACAAGCACAAATATGAATCATCTGATACATATTCTGTGGACTCCTTAGCGTCTCCATTTTTTTATGATGTTGCTATGATGTGTAGACTCTTTGGAAGCCCTGATTCTGCTAGATTTTATATTGAAATGGTTCCATTGATAGAAGCAGCGATTGTGATGGATTTGAAAAATATCCTATCGGATAAAATGGCTAGTCAAATACTAGATTATAGAAAGAACAGATATGTCACTACCTGAGTTGTGCCCCCATTCTATTTGAGTGCTTACATAGTTGACACAATTTGTTTCAATTTTGACTTTCCCATCTTAGGTTGGAAATGGACTGTTCAGGATCCAACCCCCATTCATATTTACCATAAATACTTATGGAAGTCCAAATTCAAGAATCATTTATACAAGATTTGCCATGGTTTCATCCTACCCATCCTTCAAGCTATCTTTAATAAACCTGCTCCTTGGCTGTTTGACGAGGGTAGCATTGATTTAACCTCAATTGACAGTTGGTTTGGGGAAGAGAGGTTCACCTATGTTAGGGTTTTTGGTAGCATTATAGATCCTCATGTCCTTCCACTTTACATTCCATATAGGTTATTAGCTAGGGAAGTAGCCTACCAGATAGTAGAAAAAGTGATGTCTAGAAATCTTAAAGACTCCAAGAAACAGTTGTGACCTTCCTTTCCTCTTCGATGCGTCACCTACTCATTGCATGATTTTAAACATGCCGAGAAAGAAGAAAACAAGACAAAGGACCTGAGTCTAGTTGTTATCCCTAAAAGAAAATATGACCAAAATAAGGTTGCTTTCAATTTCACCACTCAGATGAAAGTAATAAATTCTTGCATGAGGAAGATGAGTTTGATGACTTATTTGCTTCAACAAAGTTATTCTAAATAGTAAGTCATGTGGAAAAATTCAAATTGGGTGTTGATAAAATGGATAGATTCATTGAATACAGGACACGGAGGTTACTAACAATACCTTTGGATAAATTAAATACTACACCAATCATTCAACAAACAGAACACAACGGAGAGCAGGTTATAGAAAATATTTATGGAGAAGATGAAGCAAGTGATAAGGCTAGTGAACAACTAAACACTGATTTTCACATTGATCCCATATTGATTAAAGAATGGGAACAATTTGATCAACAGATCAAAAGTCAAAACGATCCTCAAAACATTATCACATCAATGCCTTCCAGAACACAATGACCCATTATTCCTAATATTGTGATTGAAGAGACACCCAGCAAAGGAACAGTTCAAAAAGAGATAGAAATAATCCATGAAAATCCTCAGGAGAGATTACATTGAACATTGAGGAAATTCCACCCTTGGATGTGTTTTACAGCCCAAAATGCAGGGCTATAGTCAAGAGACAAAGGAAAAAGAGGAAAATAGACCAAACATCATCCACAGCTCCTCAATTTGAATTTATGAATGTCATATGGAAAGATTCAGAGGTCAATCCTTCTGATGATTTGACCAAGTTATCTCAATTTGCAAGGGCATACACAACTGCTACAATTGATAAAGCAACTAAAGTTAATCAATTGATGAAAGAAAAGGATGAAAAGATTAATCAGCTTGAAGAACAATTAAACCTGAAAAAACTAAAACTTGACCAGTAGGCCATTCAAAGACAACAACAACTGTCTCAAGAGCTCAAGCAGCTTAAATTGACACATCAGCAAGAAATTAGATCTAAAGAAGAGAAAATCACACAGTTACAACTCTCTATAGAACAATTCAAAGATTATCCCAAGGTTGAATAGTTTAAGAAGGAAGCCTTAGAGGCAAATAAGGCTTTATCTCAACAGCTGAATCTACTCTGCCAGAAAATATCTCTTATTGATCCATTATGCATCACAACGACATCATTGATTGACCAAGTAGTCAATACTAGATTAGAATTTGAAGATGTGCATGATAAAATCACATATTATCTCTCCTCGCAAGGCACAAAAGATGGAAGAGCTGCTAAATTACATAAAATTGAAGAGTCTCATAAAGAGATATTGTTTTCAGAATGGGAAACATAGTTGATAAAAGTAGAAAGAGCTACCTTCAGGGCCAGGGCTATAATGAATAATGTTATTGAGCTGGTGAATGATAACTTATGTGGTGCCAATTTAATTTTTTATTGTTCCCGATGAAATCTTCCAAAGGCGAAAGTTTTAGAGAAGCAATGGAAGCAAGATTCGGATACCAAGAAGGAGCTGCTCAACAGAGTACAAAGTCTTAACTAGGATGTGCATTTATCTTTTGTGGTCAAGCCATAGAGCCAACAAATGACTATGAACTGCCTTGTTGATGCCGTTTATCACATGATGCCCGAGCTCTCAGATGCCACATACATAGGACAATTATGCTCCAAGATGAGTCATCCTCCAGAAATCCAAACCATGCTCTCGATTTGTCGATTGAATATACAAGAGAAAACATAGATGCGATGAATCTTTTCAAAGGTTATCATGGTTATATTTTTGAAATTCAAATCCCATATTTTGATTAAGGTAGTTCCAACAACTCTCAGCAATTTTTATGGATAGTTTGTTTATAATTTTCCTATAAATACCCTTTCATGTCATTTTAGAAAGGGTCCTCAATTTGTATAAAACTAGACTTGAGAAGTTTGCACTTCTACACTTCTTAATTTATTTTTTTATAAGTCGTGGATCGAGGTTCAGACTTGTTGTGAAAGAGCTTCATAAAGACTTGCATTTTTGTATCTTCTTAGAGTTTTCAGAATAAGAAGATTGAACCATATTGTTACTTGCATAACGAGACCCAAATGCATATGGTACTTCTATCATTGTTCTTTTTGTCTTGTTTTATGTAATTAACATTGCATTTGATTTGTTAGTGTTGATATATTCTCATGTTTCAAGAAACTCTGTATTATTTCACTTTTGAATGATCTAGAATTGTTGTATTGTATACATATGTCAACGATAAATATTAATATGTTATGCAATATGTTTTCACATTACTTTGTTTAATTTCTTATTCAAAGTAATCATCATTCAAATACATCATTCTGTAGATAAGTGAATAATCTGTATTATCATTTGTCTGCTAGGAATCATCAATAATCGCATTATTATGAGATCACCCGTGTTATATAGATATATCTGTATATTTTAGAGCTTATAAATTAAACCACCTATCATCTTTTTATACATTTAAAACACCCATTCATCAAATCATACTTTATTGGGAAACTGGTCCCATAATATCCAGTCGGAGCCACCATACCAAACGGAGAAGGAGTTGCACTAAGGTCTGGACCGGGTGGTTATCCCCCAATGTTGGTGCTATGATTTTTGAGGCATCAACAACACCTTAAACATAATTTTGTTAAAACATGAAAATAATTTTATCCAAACCATTTTAAATACTATGCTCCCTTTGAAAAAATATGCATGGTGATAATATTTGCAACTTTTTTCATCCACTATTTTTATCCTCCTAGAGGCTTGACTCTAATCATGTTTTTTGTTCCACTTTGGTATGAACATTATTATTTTGACCCATTGATTCTTTCTCTTAAACACTTTAAACATAATTTTGTTAATACATAAAAGATATTTTATCGCAACCATTTTAAATGCCATGGTTTTGTATGATTCCTTTGAAAAGGTATACATGGTGATAACATTTGCAATTTTATTATCCACTATTTCTATATTCCTAGAGGCTTTTGACTCAAAAGTAAACACGACATGTAATTTACCCAAATTATTTTACATATTGTTGTCTCTTTTTCTAGCATCTGTAGCACAAGTGCTTCAGGAGATATAGAAATCTTCCTAGAGACAGCCTCTAGGTTGATTGTAGATCAGTGCCTAGGACATCTTAGATAGAGGAGTGCATGAAAGAATATCAGTGAGGGGTTTCCATAGCACTTCAATTGTCACGTAGTTTGAAAAAGAGAATAAAGGGGGCTTGGTTCAATAGCCCTTCATCAAGGTAGACTCGAGACAACACATGGATCCAAATGTTCAGGGGGTAAATCAAGCCAACCTCAAAGAGAAATGTCTGGTTCTGGTGGCTGACAGACAACAACAAACAACTTAATATTGACGTTGTAGTGAAGTGAAGAAGAGAAAAGGAAGGAGGGAATTCGGTGCATAGGGATGATCACAATGAAAAATCCTAAGCCACGACGTTCCAGCAGAAATATGGAAGAGGGAGGAGATGAAAGAGAAGAAAGAGCGGAGCGCAAATTAAGGTTTCATGCCATATACCTCATGGGTACCTTTATCACCAAACAACATGAGTAAATATGTGCTCATACAAGTATTGTAGGTTAATCGAATAACACCAGTAAATCTGACTTGTACATAGGTATTGTAGGTTATATACTACCACAAGTAAATCTGTCTTATACACAAGTATTGTTCACTTATTTAGCAGCCTAGATAAATCCATGAATTAGAGAGGAACTGACTCCTTCATTACACTATTGTAGAGAAAGAAAAACACATATGAAATGAGATTTACAAAGAGGAAACATACTGCGCATTGATCTGGTTGGAATCACCAGAATAGTTTCATTAATACTTGAAGGGTCCAAATAACCAGTCCATTACATTCAGCAGTGTATCACTCTAGTCCCTCATGAACATGCAATTAGAGCCAAAGTGGAATCACAAAATTTGTACCATTGCAAGTGCAGAATTCCAAAACCTATCTTAAGTGTTTCTACACCTTATTTATATAGGAAAAGGGGGGCTTTGAATCAACATTTACAAAATATCTCAGCCCAAGGCCAACTGTTAGATTGACTAGCTATCTAAGCCTGTGATAGCTCTACTGCCCAAACTGATTTTCTCAGATTTGATTATTTTCTTGGAAATATATAATTAAATAATAAAAGAAATTACAAAAAAATACAAAAAAATAAATTGAATGATGATGGGGGAAAATATCATCCTGCGGTTCCTATGAAGGCCCCTGATCAGGCCACATCTCTGTGCTGATGTGCCTCTCCTTGTAGCTCGGTTGGTTCACGTTGCTTTCATCTTAATTGCCTGACTTCACCACTCTCTAGAGCTGATAGCGACCAACTGTGGTTTCCTGTTACATAGTAGAAGTGGAGAATGTCCTGGCAGTCCTTTGTTGTGTATTGAGTGGAGCCTCATGCTGAGCCATTAAGTCTTCCTGAGTCTCATGCCTCCATTTACTGTTTGAAGACGTGCAATGAAGCAGTTGAATTCATTTATGCGGACCATGTAGTCCTTAGTTTCTTGTTGCAGGGGCTTCTACAGGATTAGCCCATATCGATTTGCAATTGCTCCATACCTCTATTCAAAGTCTCAGCTGCCGACCCATCCACCTTTAAAGCTTTGTACCATGCTATCGAGGCATCATTGTATCGAGACTTTTACGCTAAGAGGTGTTATAGAACAATGAGTCCCGATCTCCTTTGGCCCCCTTTGGTTTAGCCCCTTTATGCCTTCCTTCTCATATGACCAGAGGCTATGACAGGTTCTTGGCAAAATATTAGAGCTCCTTGATCAGCGAATCACAATCGAGGTTTCTATATTGGAGCCGCACCTTGTTTGTGATATCCAATTATGATATCCCTTTAGTGCTTAGCCCTTGGTTCCTTGGCACTTTATGTGATCATCGGCCAACCCCCCTATCGGAGCCCCTTTATCAGAGGTCCGCAATCGGCGATTCGTTTTTTGATGCATGACACAACCGTTGATCGCTGATCACTAATCACCCTCCATTGTTAGCCCTTGGTTCTTTTAGCTCTTTATGTGACTGTGGGCTAGCCCTGTATCGAAGGTTTCCAATCAGTGATTTTAATGTTATTGATGTTCAATGGTTTCATGATGTTGTATTTGGTTGCACCGTTTGATACTTGCGATCGCTGATATGCGGGATCACATGTCCTAATTAGCTCTTGGTTCTTTTCTCTTCCCATGTCCATTAGCTAGCCCCCTTATCAGAGCCCTTTATCACATGATCACAATCAGAGGTTTCATTATAGAGTGATTTCCTGTTTCGCTGATTGCCAATTGCCGATTGGTGACATCATCAATGCCACATGTCACTTCCTAAGTGGTGACACGGGTCACCTAGATATGCTCCCATAGGACCCCTAAAAATGCTAGATCAACATGCCATGTGTCCTCCGTAATGCCACATCATGATGACATCAGCTACCCTGCATCTTTATTGGCTCTAATAGTTTTCTGCCACGTGGCCCCCTGAAGAGAGAGAAAAGGCCCGCCGATACTTGGTTTTTCATTGAAATCCTTTGTTAAATTGTTTTCGGCCCTCCCGACGCTTTAACACCATCGACGTTCACTGATTGTAACCTGGTTAAGATTGACATTTTGACAATGCTGATCGTCGTTCACTGATATGGCCATGGACTCGATATGAGATTTGCAATATCAGTGATTGCTCCATCGCCATTTTTCTTTGACCCTTGCGATATCAGTGATCGCTCCATCACCATTTTTCTTTGACCTCACCGACTTCTGCTTTTAGAAAACTTGATTTCAATTTGTGATGAGTTGAGACCTTACCCTTGGTATTTTTCTTGTTTTTTTCTTGTTTTTTTCTTGCTTTCAAAGGGCAAATTCAATCTGCTCTAACTTCTAATTGAGAAGTCCATTTTTGGACTTCCACATACTGTTGAAAAGCTTATTCTGAGCACTATCCAATGGAGAGGGACTGATTTAGCTTTGAGAGATTCTGTATCTTGGAAGATGGATTCAAATGTCAATGCCCTTTTTCACTTTGGATAACTGAAAACACATTTGGCAGTAAGTGACAACACATATCATGGTTTTAAACACCTTTTTGGAAAAATTCTCTATATGGTAGATACCCTTTAAATTTTACTTGCAAGTTTATTTTATGAGCATAATGAAAAATAAAACCAATTTTGATATACATAGAAACAAATTTTACTTAAATGTTTTAAATATCATGGTTTTCTCTACATTTTGGGAAAAGGTATTGATATTTCTATATACCTTTTAAACATTTTACTCATTCATTACTTGAACATTTTACTAGCTCATTACTTATTTGAGAAAAATGCCAAACAACATGCAAACTTTGATATACATAGAAACATTTTTCTCAAATCTTGTAAATGTCCCTTTTGCACATTTTACTCATGGATTATTTCTTAAAACAAAATTCCAAACAACAAATAGATTTTAATTTACATAGAAATTTGTAGAAGTATTTTACCTAAACATTTCAAAATTTCATGGTTTTTACAAATGGGATGGTGCTTTATTTGTAGGTTTTAACCCTGTACAAAATTACCTGCAAACGAATTCTTAAAAAATAGAAAATATATAATGGTGAGAAAATAAAACAAATATATACAAACATTTTCCCCTGGATCCCAAAACTGGGACTACCAGATTGATTTTGATTATGTTCCTTTCAATGTTACAATACATATAGATACATGTCGAAGCATTCATAAACCCCAATCCCTTAACCCTGGATTAGAACATAATCATAGTTTCCTTGGCCGATCTATAAAATACCATGGGCAGAAAACCATCATGCCCAAAACCATGTCCAAAAATCATGCACAAAGCTATAGGTAGGTCTACCCACCTATTATAGGGTCAAAAAAAATTCCCGAGATGCTGCCTCGGACCCCATATAGGGGGGATACTGCCTCCCTGCTGCACCCAAGACAACGAACACAGGGGGCTGTCTCACCCCTTGTGAGCCCCCCACACATGCCACTAGTCGTGGAAAGAATAAAACACACACCACATTATTTATATGTCAAATTCAAGGTTTTAGATGCCCAATTTGAAGTTGCATTAATATTTCTCCTTTTTGACTTAATAAACATAATTTTTTTCATAGGTACAACGACGTATATTCCATTTGAGAAATACACATATACTATCAATACTATCACCATTCATCATGTTACTTGTGGGAATTGAACCTGGGTGGGGAGGATTCTCTTCTCTCCTCCCAACAACCTAGGATAACACTAATTGACATGAACCTATTTTATTGATGAAATATTTGTATATCTTTGGTGTATCATCATTTTTATATTTTCTAATTTGAAATGATTTTATGGTGTAATTTATGTAATCATGCATATTTTGGGATTTATTTTGGATCTACAAGATCTAATTTTGTCATGTTGAGCATGTATTATGTTGTGCGTGGAGCATGATTGTTCAGAGGTCTTTGTTTTTAGTCGGATGTATACCCCAGGAAGTTTGTACACCCCTCCATGCGGGGGGGTGTGGGGGGGACTTGTCCCCCCCGCGGGGGTCTAGGGGGGCCAATCCCCCCTGGCTGGGGGGTCTGAGGGCCAGCGGTCCCCTGTCGGGGGCTCGAGGGCAGCGCCCCTGAAGCTAAAAACAGATGTAAAATTGCCTTGTAAAAGTATAGTAATTTCTAGTCAATCTGGGCCGTTCATTAGGCAGATGATCTGACGGTAGAACTTATGTTTAGTTTAGGGTTTTTTGCCCTAGAAGGAAAGCCCTCTCGTTGTATGAGGGAATTGTAATTGAGGCTGCGTAATAGATGTGTATTCTCTGAGCGAGAAGCAGAGAGGTGAGACTGTGAGAGAAAACAAAGGATATTACAGCAGATCTACTGTAGGTTGTGTCTCTTCATTTTGTTGGATAATAGAAAGGAAGGAATAGCTGTTTGGGGTGGATGTAGAGCAAATTGGGTGAACCACATATATCTGTGTCTCTCTTGTTTTATGCATTTTTTGTGTTTATATTTCTGCAATATTTTATGTGTTCCATTGCTCCGTAATATATAATATTCTAACAACTGGTATCAGAGTCGAAGGTCTATTTGGCTGATAAACTTGTAGGAAAGAAGGGTTCCTCATTCGAGTGGGAGCAATGGCAGAAGATGGTAAGTTTAGGGTCGAGAAATTTAAAGGCCAAAACTTCTCGTTGTGGAAGATGCAAATGGAAGATTATCTATATCAGAAATATCTATACCTTCCATGGGGCAGAAAAACAAAGATGCCGACGGGTATGACAGATGAAGAATGGAACCTTCTCGATAGAAAGCCACTCGGAACAGTACGGTTGTGCCTCACAACATCGGTTTCCTTCAACATTTCAAAGGAAACAATGACAGAGGGTTTGATTAAGGCATTGGAGAAACTATATGAAAAACCCTTAGCCTCAAACAAGGTATTTCTTATGAAACGGTTATTTAATATGAAGATGTCGGAAGGTGGATCTATTGCAGACCATTTAAATGATTTTAATATTGTTACAAGTCAGTTATTGTTATAGACATTTTTGGGCACTGCAACCCCAATCATACATTTCCATAAACCAAGGGCTCCTAAGTCCCTAAAAGTGTTGTTCCATACCCTAGAAGAACAAGGTCAGCTGATTACATCATCTCCCAGAAGTTCTCCATGAAAAACTGCTCATAACTAGTCAAAACTAGACCATCTCACCTGCTCCATGGTCAAAGTGTGATGCACCCCACCTAATGCACAGGGGAGGTTCAATGCATACTAAAAAGACCTTCTATGGGGTGCAATGGGCGAGAGTGGACAAATGGCAAAGACAGTTTGCGAGGTGGATGATCATGGAATCTTCCAAAAACTTCTCCTGTGACACTTGCCTCTCTGAATTCACCCAGGGATGCGTAAGAGATCATCAATCTCCAAGTGGAATCAAGAACTATCAAAGAGAGGACACTAATCAAAATCCCAGAAACTGACTCACCCCCCTGCAATCATCTATATATGGATCCCTCATCCCAGAGATCCAGGGGCTGGAATTTTGTATCTTGTAAGGAAGTGTTGTTGGTTTCTTGTTGGAATATCATAGTGTTGGGTGATCTAAGCTTTTCATGAGGTGAAATAAGGGCTTTCATGCTGGAGGATGACATTGGGTTAGAACAATTGGTTGTAATCCTCTTTGCTATTCTTGATTATTAATAATGCTATTCAAGTTTTCCTCCACATTCTTGTATGTTTGATGATATATGCATTTGTGTGGTCAATATATATCTGGTCCTATATTGTTTATGATTGTAGATCTCTGTTCTTCGATAGTATTATGCTGCTTTGATCCCACAGGTGCTCTTTGAAGCTGGGTAGACGAATTAGAAGCGGCAAGGATCTGTCAGAGGAACCGAGCAAGGAACCAAGCGCAAGACTGAGGTTGGTGTCCTTCATTCCACTCTTATCTACTTCTCATAAAGGAAAACGAAAGTAGTTATAGTTTGTTTGTTTCTAAGATAGCTACCAGTCTTAGTGGGACTAGCAGCTCCGAGTGGACACTAGATTTCCCGATAAAAAAATGGCGACTCCACTGGGGAGTGAATAGATTGTTTGTTTGTCTATATTTGTTTGTTTTATAAACTTATAGATGGAGCCTGAAGTCAAGCCAGCTAGCCTTCGAACTGCATTTGCTATGCAAGTGCAAAGTAGATCAATGCTGCTTCAGTCTATCTCTAGGTTTTGTTTATAAACTGAAAAATCGATTTTCAAACCTTCTAATTGCGCTAGTGGTGGCTCTAGTAACCTCATTAGATCAACCCCTCTGATTTATATTTATTGTACATCACTTGCTCGACCTAAATCCCTAAACTAAGCTGCAAACTGTGACCCGGAACCCAGTTGAAGTCTCGTCCCTAGACCATCACACCTTCTCCTCTTGGGAATCTGGATGCATCGCACCTCCCATGTGTAGTAGGTGTGCTGCATCTCACTTTCCCTGTGTTACAGGTGCGCTGGTCAGACAAGACCTCTTCTGCTCTCAGTTTTTTGGTTTCTGTGTTCACTCTCTTCAGCTCTATTCAGGAGTTTGTGATCAGTATGCCTCTGTGGAAACCCCCTTCCTTTCCATCATTCCACCTCCATTGTGCAAAGAACTGTGAATTTTTTTATGTATTTTGCTCCATTTTCAATTCTCTTTTACAAAATAGTAACATAACTGAACTGTCGTCTTTTGATTTGAAAGTGTCGCAAGTGTCGTTTTCAGTCAAAGAAAAGAATTTTGTTGTTCTTGATGGTCGATTATATAGTTACTCTTGTATTTGATTTGAATTAGTAGTTTTTCAAGTGTCGAAAGTAGTTTTCAATTCAAAATAGCAAAGTGTAGTCATTATCTTCCTTTCGTTTTGAAGAGCAATTTGTTAGTACTGTCGCTTTGAAAAGATAATTTAGATTTGTACTTAGCATTCTTCTTGTCATTCACAAATTAAGAAAGCTGAAAACAAATACATGCATGTGCATTTGCATTTAGACTGCTTGTTGGTTTGATTTAGGACAGTGCATCTAGTGTGTGCTCTTTCCTCTATGTTGAAAGAATACCATCTCTCTTCCTTTAGTAGCTAGGATTTTCATTGCAAAAAGAAGATTAAACGATTGTTTATCATCTTAGATTACATTTTAGGAATTGTATATCTACATCACGCAGTGAACCTGAAAGGCAAATTTCTTAAGAGATATCAACTGTAAAATAAATTTAATGAACCTAAAAACGCTTTGGAACCTAACGCACAACATCTAGAAGTCTAGGCTAGAGACGTATTCCGGCGTCGTCAAGCCTGGTAACTGTTGCTTTCACTGTTGGTTGGGTGATTCCTCCTCTTTGATATGACAAGTGCCAGTACGAACTTGTGCTCCCACGTACTGTTGAGTATATATTAGGAGACCACAATAGGCTATATCCTTTATCCATAGGAAGCCATGTCTATTGCCCTATCGATCACAATGCACTGAACACACATTCAGGAAGATTGATTGTCGTACCGTAAAAAGTATTCTGCAGTTTTGTGATTGGTTTGGTAATCCCTCTGTCTAGATTTCCAGAGCAGTCTCTTTCGTTCCTTTTGAGACTCCTTAAAGGAAAAGGTCCATCTGAGCACTTTTCACTTCAAGCTCATTAAAAATCAAAGGTGACTAGAGTCATATTTTGTTTTTTCTTGACTCTTAAAAATTGAAAAAACAAGTTGTGTCAAAGCGTCTAAAATTCATTTAATTCGGAAACATTTTCCCCTTTATTTTTAGTTGATCGAGTAATCCGCAATCGTGGAAGAAATTCAATTGAAACCCCATCGTTCGCGGAGACTTACGAGTCAACCGTCTTTATCCCCAGAATCAAAACTATTATGGACAAAGCGAACTCATTTAAATGGCTCAAAGTCCCCTGGTCAGGTTGGAACCAGTGTTCTGACACCCTCAGAGACTCCAGTTACTCCAAACATTTCTGGTACCCCTACCTTTACAGAAGAAGTTCCACAGCCACTAGAGGACAGTAGAACTGATCCCAATATACCTGAACCAGCTCAATCTATAGCTGATTCGGAAGGTGTTGTTCCCCAAACATCAGTTGCTGCAGAATCTATACCTTCCTCAACACCGAAAATATTTTACGGACCTGATGGTCTACCTCTTCCACCTAGTTTGATTGTTATAGAAGAGATTGTGGAGGATCCACCATCTAGTACTCCATCGCAATTTGGAGTTGGGATCACTCTATATCCTTCTTCATCAGAAATTAGTCTACTGTCATCGGAAGTTCCTGTAGAATCGCTAGGAAATATTTTGGATAGACTAGATATGTCTGAACAACCGTCGACATCTAGGACTGTGTCATCTGACACAGTGGTGGTAGAAATTCCTGCTGCTACTCCAACAATGTTCGTCGGCATACAATCCGTCACAACTAGCTCTCAATCACTGGATGGAATCCATCCAAGGGTTGTTTTGACGGTATGGTCAGTTCCCATTTGTTCATCCGGAATAATATCTGGAATCTCTTATGTTGAGTCTCAGCAAATTGATCCTTCGCAATGTCAATTTGGGCAGTCCGGTCCTCAAAGGCAAATAATTCCCTTAAGCACTGGATTACTGCCGTATGGAGGGCAATATGCCCTTTCATTGTCGCCTCCAGGAGGTCAAACATACGAGAGTTCGCAACAGAATTTAGGTTATGCTGGAATTACATCCAGTGGTTGGATATCAATACTGCCTCAACAACCAAGAGTTGTATACTCAATGCAACAAAGTATGCCTATGTCAAATATCCCAACTACACTGGCTATTGTGACGGTGTTGCAAGTACAAGCGTTACCTGTTGTATGCCAACCTCAAGTCTCTCAGGTTGCAATCCAACATCCCCTTGTCCCTGCGATGCCACCACAATCATCGATTAGTGGCTCCTTAACTGGAGTGACCTAGGCTCAAACGGGTACCATTACCCCTCATCTTGGTCAAACAGCTAGTATTGGACAACAGCACATGGTCTCACAACCGTGGCTGGTTCAATATCAACAACCACAATTCCAACAAGTTTACCAAGGATCTGAGAACCAAGTCTTTGCAAGTAATGGGCAGTTGTATATTCAAAATGGTCAACATCAACTATTTCACAATGGTTATGCCCAACAACCTTACCAAAGTTATCAGCATCAAATGCACTATGCTAGTATGAAAAGACCCACTACTCAGGAAATCCCATCTTATCCTGGGTATGCTTCGCCGAACCTGAACCAACAGTTGCCCTTCGTGGCAACTTTAGAGTTACCAGATTTAAATCGGCGAACAAACAATCCAATCGCTTACGCCCCTTGGTGGCCAGCAATTCCTCATAAACTTCTGTCAGATATTCCTAAATTTAATGGAAATCCGGGTGAAGACCCGTCGAATCATGTGATGACCTTTCACCTATGGTGTTCATCTAACACTCTAAATGATGATTCGATCAGGCTTCACCTTTTTCAACAAACGTTAACTAGTCCAGCAGCAAAATGGTATATCGAATTGCCTAGAGCTTCGTTTAATAACTTCAGTACCCTAGCTACAACATTTTTAACCCATTCTCAGTTACCCATAAGGTACAAAACGGGAACAGATCTTCTTACCAATTTCAATCAAATGATGGCCACTCACATATCTGATCATATTCATGAGTGGCGACATCATCATAGAATGGTAAAACATATGTTCCTGATCAATTGTTGGTTGAATGGTTTATTAAGTCATCGTTACCTTCAATTACAGAAGATGTGGCAAAGGGAGGAGTCGTCACTGAAGAGCAAGTAATTACTCGTGCGCAATATTTAGACTTGATCTATACTCAGTCTGGCACGCTCTATGATAAAATCCCTGATGCTCCTAGACCGGAATTTTCCGTTCCTCCCTCTCCTAAATCAAACAAAGACTCTCATGCCGGGGATGGCGTGATAGGAACGACCAGCACGAAAACCGTAAAGGCTAAGTCGAAAAAGGCCCATACAGTTTCAGGTCAAAATGCAAATGAAGAACTTCTCACCTTGGAAGTAAATGTCGTATTGACTGACAAAGGCAAAGAAACCAAGAAACCAGGGGGCAAGAAGAAAAAGAAAGGGAAGAAGAAGAAACAGGAGGAGTCGTCCCCTGAAAAATCTTCTGCAAACCCTTCTGGAGATAGGAAACCAAATCGTCCATGCCTAATATGTGATGAGGATCATTGGACAAGAGAATGTTCGTATAAAGCTAAGCTTAGAAAATTCTTCAAGAATTCAAAAACCTCAGCAGTATTGACTGATCCGTTTCCAAATCCAGGAACAAATCTGGTTGCTAGTGACAATGCTTCCCCATCCCAAGTGCTAATGTTTTCAGTTTCGAAGCAGCAAAACAACACTTTGATATCGACAAGGAAGAAAGATTACGGGAATCCACAGCTGTCGGACAACAAGGCCAATGATCAACCCAGTAGTTCGACAACAACTTCGGCCGAAGTTGAGCCACCCATCATTCTTGAACTAACGATAAAGCCACCAAAGGGAGTAGTACACAAATCGACATTTAATCGTCATGCCAGAGCAGCACAGCATTATAATATAGTGGAGGATCTGGCCCAATCGTCGTCCGCTATGTCGACACTTGAGGTACTGCAAAATTGCCCCTCCCAAAAACAGGCTTTATTATCAGCAATAGGTGGGATTGACCCAACAGATTCCAATCTTGTGTCCTTTAATCACAAATGATATGACCCTCAGTTACCAGCTCAACTAGATTTCCTTATTCAAGTGAAAGCCCTCAACAAAACTGTTCATCGAACAATTATTGATGAGGGGGCATCTACATGTATTATGTCGATAGTTGCTGGAAAAATTTAGGATCGCCACCCTTGTCGCGATCGTCGATGACATTAAAAGCATTTGATGGATGAACATACACCCCATACGGGATTTTAAGTAACTTGCAAGTCGAACTGGGGGGCAAAACAGTAGAGATTTATGTTGAAGTTATTGATGGAAACCTCGATTACAACATCCTACTGGGAAGGCCCTAGATTTATGATATGGTTGTAGTTGTGTAAACATACTTTAGAAAGATTTCATTTTCTTTTCAAGGAGGAATTACAATCGTAGACCAACAAACAATTCTCCCTAACAGTTCACAAGTTATGGGAAGCATTCCGATGATCCACGAAAGCCCTCATTCGCTTCAAAATATCGGAGTAGGCCTACTAAAAGACCCTACATTGATGGGGACTTTTTCCCTACCGCCTCCAAACAATCTGGCGGAAGTGGCCACGGTGGGAACCTGCAACATGGTATCTTCTAAATTCAGAATATTCCTGAACATTTTGTCAGCATGGATCATCACCATAATAGAAATATTGTAGCAATCAATTTTCTTGGCCTGGGGAGCAAACCCAAATCAACGCTCATCAAGTGTTCAGATAGATAGGTCTAAGGAATATGGCACCTCTTCAGATCCTTGGTTGCATGTTCATTCTACAGATGAAGGAATCATTCAATCAAAGATGATAGGATAGGCACCATGGGAAGATTACCACCATTGTTCCCATCTTCCGAATTACCACAAAGATTATTCCAGCAACCTTAATCATCCTTTAGTTTTTTATTTCTATCAAATACTGTAAATACGGTGGATTCCAAGGACGGTTCCTATCTTGTGTCAACCTCATTAAAAAATGAAACGACTCCCTTTCCAAATCGAGTCTTTGATTATGATCTCGTAAAATCCAAGTCGAGTCTTTCAAAGATCTCGAAGGTAAACCTTCATTCCAACCACTGTGTTGAATGCAATGAAGCTTGGGGGGCATGCACCTTTATTTGCGTTATTATGTTGGGGGCATGCAAATTTATCACGAGCAGTGTTACAGCAGGGTTCAAGCTCATTAAAAAATAAACCCGCCACGAGCAGTGTTACCACAGGGTTCAAGCTCGTTAAAAAATAAACCCACCATGAGCAATGTTTCTGCAAATTTCAAGCTCGTTAAAAAATAAACCTAGCCATGAGCAGTTTTTATGCGAAGTTCAAGCTCGTTAAAAATTAAACCTAAGCAATGAGCAAATGTTTCCCCCAGAGTTTAAGCTCATTAAAAAATGAACAAATTTCAGGTAAATAACCATGTGAATGCATTATCATCAGCTTTTGAGCCCTGGTCATGTTCTCATCATCAACTCCACTTTGTTTTAGCCGATCATTCACCTCCATTTGATTGTTTACCCCTTTTTAGGAGCAACTGTGAAGAGTGATCCTGTTAGCCATCCTTGTGACACTGCCGTGATTGGAAAATTCCAAACCTTACCTGGAATCAGCTGCTACCCGAAATTATCACTCGTTCCTCAAAAAAAAGTCTCCTTTAAGCTCTTTTCAACTGACTCGTAAAATATGAAAAGATTGTCGAGAAATTGGCCTCTCCAACTCATTAAAGCGACCGGGAGTGCTATCCATCCTCTAGATTTTAATCTTTTTGGACATGAGGGATTATTACACAAAAAGATCGAGCGCTTGTTTTGTTCGGCTCATTAAAATTACCGAAAATTCATCCCTTTCGTATTGTTTTATACTTTTTCGGACTTAAGGGATTATATGACGAAAAAGGATTATTGTAGTTTCCTTTACGTCCCTTTCAGACTCTCTAAAATTGAAAAGGACCGAGTTATCTTTGTCATTAAACTCGTTAAAACCGAATAGTGACAAACTTGTCCATACAGACAAGAACGAGTTTCACTGTCGCTAGGCTCATTACAACATAGCGACGGGTTTTCCCGAAGGGAAAATTATAGAACAAGCATATGTTATCCTCCTCAAGCTTGACAAAAATAAAGAGGCACTGGTCAGCAATGACTGGGGAAAAATTGGGAAGAAAACTTGAAGAAACTTTATTGGTAGCAAGTCGCTCTTGAACATGACACTTTCACTCCACATCCGAGTCGGGTTGGGTTGTTCCGTTCATCGGTCATATCACCATTGGTCCACCACACCATCCATATTTGGGGTTAATGCTACCAATCCATGTCAGTGTCGCTGGTATGTTCAAGAGAAGTCGCTCAGAGAATTCACCTGTGTCTCATCCGCTGCAATACATTCACGCTCCATTCTTTCATGGCCGCCTCCCTGAACCCTGTATCATCATATCATTTTCACCTCCAAAATCATTTACTCTGTTCCGTGTCGTAGATGTGGGATTCATTAAGGCCCTCCTATGACAGGTCACTTCTTGTCGACATCAGCTCATTATCCAAGAAGTCGACTTAGGAACAACCCTTTTAGTACTTTGAAGCTTGCATGCCTCAATGGCAAGTTTCTCACTTCCGGCGACAGGTTTACATCGTTGTCCTTCGACTGAAAGATTTTGCCTGATGTTTGACGCCAAGTCCCTTTTCACACCACGTGAATTGTACTGTAGTACCTTGAGGGTCATCATCATTATCGGCGATTCCTCTCGCGCCTGTTAACAGCTTACATCATTGGCTAGTAATCAGGCGATGTCTTTCCATGTTCGACTCCAGGACATCTTTCACATGGATCGACTTGTACTCTGAGTGAAGATTGAACGAGTTTGAAGGCCCCGGATCTAGTTTCATCCATCTGGGCTGCGATATATTCAAGAAAATAAAGACATCAAATGTACATTGTTGCTGCACAGATGATCATCCGAATCAAAGGATGGTGACTCTATCAGAATCAGCAGTCTCCCGCACAGACGGTTTTCTGTCTTATGTACATGAAAATGAATTTATAAAGTTGAGCATGGGAATGCTCGCCTCAGCTAGATCATGAAAAATATTATGAAGATAATGTATTGTATTGTATCTTATTACAGGTCGCCTTCCAACTCGAAAAAACTTCAGATCCTCATGATAAAGCATTTCACCCGACATCAAAAGATTAACGACCTCATGCTTTAGGGGGCAACTATTATAGACATTTTTTGGCACTGCAACCCCAATCATACATGTCCATAAACCAAGGGCTCCTAAGTCCCTAAAAGTGTTGTTCCATACCCTAGAAGAACAAGGTCAGCTGATTACATCATCTCCCAGAAGTTCTCCATGAAAAACTGCTCAGAACTGGTCAAAATTGGACCATCTCACCTGCTCCATGGTCAAAGTGTGATGCATCCCACCTAATGCACACGAGAGGTGCGATTCATACTGAAAAGCCCTTCTATGGGGTGCAATGGGCGAGAGTGGAAAAATGGCAGAGACAGTTTGCGAGGTGGATGATCATGGAATCTTCCAAAAACTTCTCCTGTGACACTTGCTTCTCTGAATTCGCCCAGGGATGAGTAAGAGATCATCAATCTCCAAGTGGAATCAAGAACTATCAGAGAGAGGACACTAATCAAAATCCCAAAAGCTGACTCACCCCCCTGCAATCATCTATATATGGATCCCTCATCCCAGAGATCTAAGGGTTGGAATTTTGTATCTTGTAAGGAAGTTTTGTTGGTTTCTTGTTGGAATATCATAGTGTTGGGTGATCTAAGATTTTCATGAGGTGAAAGAAGGGCTTTCATGCTGGAGGATGACGTTGGGTCAGAACAACTGGTTGCAATCCTCTTTGCTATTCTTGATTATTAATAAAGCTATTCAAGTTTTCCTCCACATTCTTGTATGTTTGATGATATATGCATTTGTGTGGTCAATATATATCTGGTCCTATATTTTTTATGATTGTAGATCTCTGTTCTTCGATAGTATTATGCTGCTTTGATCCCACAGGTGCTCTTTGAAGCTGGGTAGATGAATTAGAAGCGGCAAGGATCTGTCAGAAGAGAGAGGAACCGAGCAAGGAACCAAGCGCAAGACTGAGGTTGGTGTCCTTCATTCCACTCTTATCTACTTCTCATAAAGGAAAACAAAAGTAGTTTTAGTTTGTTTGTTTCTAAGATAGCTACCAGTCTTAGTGGGACTAGCAGCTCCGAGTGGACACTAGATTTCCCGATAACAGTTATGTTATATAGGGGTAAACTTTGATGATGAAGTTAGAGCTCTGTTATTCTTGTGCTCAATACTAGAAAGTTGGAATGGTTTAGTAATGGCCATTAGTAACTCTGTTTCTAGATCTAGTACTTTAAAGTTTAATGATGTTGTCAGTGCTATCCTTAGTGAGGAAATGCGACGGAAAAGCTCTGGTGAGACATCAAGTAATGCTTTGAGTGCAGAGTCTAGGGGAAGAAAAATGGAAAGAGGAAAGAGCTCAGGATATCACAGTAAATCAAGGAAAGGCAGATCCAAGTCTAGATCGGGGATAGTTTGCTGGAAATGTGGAAAGAAAGGACACCAAAAGAAAGACTGTAGATCTCGGAAGGGAAAAGAAGGATATGCACAGCAAGAAAATAATCATGAAGCAAATGTGACAGGTGAGGTGTTACAAGATTCTTTGATTCTTTCTTTCGAAAATATTACTGATTCCTGGGTGGTAGATTCAGGGGCCTCATTCCATGCCACACCTGATAAGAAATACTTTCATGACTATGTTCAAGGAGATTTTGGACAAGTCTGTTTGGGTGATGATAAACCCTGTAAAATTGTTGGAATGGGTAAGGTTCTTGTAAAACAACAGAATGGAAACCAATGGATACTAAAGGAGGTAAGGCATGTTCCAGATCTGAAGAAAAATCTGATTTCAATAGGGCAGTTAGGTGGTGAAGGTTGTGTGACAACTTTCACAGATAAAGCTTGGAAGGTCACCAAAGGAGCCCTGGAAATAGCAAAAGGTGAAAAGGTTGGTACATTGTATTTATGCAATGGTATTTCTAACTCTGTTAATGCTTTAACTTCCAAAGGAGCAGATGCAGCATTATGGCATCATAGCCTCGGACACATGAGTGAAAAGGGGATGAAGATTCTTCACTCAAGGAATTCGTTGCCGGGTTTGAAGAATGTTGATTTCGACTTCTGTGAGAATTGCATTTATGGAAAATAGAAGAGAGTCAGATTTCTCAGAGTTGGGAAAGAAAAGAAGAGCGAAAAATTAGAGCTTGTGCATACAGATGTATGGGGACCTGCTCAGGTATCATCTCTTGGTGGCTCTTGTATTATGTTACTTTTATTGATGATGCAACTAGAAAAACTTGGATTTACTGTATTAAAAATAAATTTGAGGTATTTGATACTTTCAAGAAAAGGAAATCTTTGGTTGAGATTAGACAGGAAAGAAATTGAAGTGTCTCATATCAGACAATGGAAGTGAATATTGCAGTAAAGAGTTTGATAGGTACTGTTCAGAGCATGGAATTTGCAGAGAAAAGACAGTTCCAAGAACACCACAAGAAAATGGTGTGTCAGAAAGGATGAACAGAACAATCATGGAGCGTGCAATGTGCATGAGATTGCGTGCAGGTTTGCCTTTACAATTTTGGGCAGATGCTGTAGATACTGTTGTTTATCTAATAAACAGAGGGCCTTCAAGTTCCTTGGATGGTGGTGTTATAGAGGAAGCATGGACAGGTAAAAAGGTAAACTACTCTTTTTTAAATCCTTTTGGTTGGGAGGCCTTTGTCCATATTGATAAAGAAATAGATCAAAGCTTGAGGAAAAGTCAAAGAAATGTACCTTTATTGGATATGGTGTTAATGATTTTGGTTATCGCTTATATGAATACGAAAATCACAAAATCATTAGGAGCATATATAATATTCAATGAAAAAGCCTTGTATAAGAATCAGTTGTAGGAAAAGAAACAGGAAAAAGAAAACAAGGAATATGAAGTTCTTGATGAAATCACTGAAAAAGTAAAGGTGCCTGAAAATAATAATAATCAACAACCACAACAACAACAACCACCACAATAGCAACAAGCACCCCAAACTCCTGAAAGTGGTGTTAGAAGATCTACCAGGATAAGTAGACCCCCTGAACGATACTCTCCTTCATTATATTATTTATTGTTGACTGATTCTGGTGAACCCGAATGTTATGAAGAAGCAATGCAGGTTGAAAGCAGGAAGAAGTGAGAGGTAGCCATGGAAGAAGAGATGGACTCCTTAATGCATAACCAGACTTGTGACTTAGTCAAGTTGCCTGCAGGAAAAACTACATTGAAGAATAAATGGGTTTACAGGCTGAAGGAAGAAGATGGAGGAAAATAGAGGTACAAAGGTAGACTTGTGGTGAAGGGGTTTGCACAGAAGAAAGGTATTGGTTTTGATGAAATATTTTCTCCTGTTGTTAAAATGACTTCAATCAGAACTATTTTAAGTATAGTAGCAATTGAAGATTTGCATCTTAAGCAGTTAGATGTAAAGATAGCCTTTCTCCATGGGGATTCAGAGGAAGAGATATATATGCAGCAGCCACAAGGATATGAGGTGAAAGGGAAGGATAAACTGGTGTGCAGGTTCAAGAAGAGCTTCTATGGCTTAAAACAGGCTCCAAGGCAGTGATATCTAAAGTTTGACAAGTTTATGTCTGAACAAGGTTATACTAGATGTCACTCTGATCATTGTGTCTATCTGAAAAAGCAAAATGATGGCAGCTATATTATATTGTTATTGTATGTGGATGACATGCTTGTTGCAGGGTCTAACATGCAGGAAATAAATGTGCTCAAAAGGAAATTGGCAAATTCATTTGCAATGAAGGATTTGGGAGCTGCAAAACAAATCCTTGGTATGAGAATCACTAGAGACAGGAAAAATCACAAATTAACATTGTCTCAGAATAAGTACATACAAAAGGTGTTGAAAAGATTTAATATGCACAATGGAAAACCAGTTAGTACACCTTTTGCTAGCCATTTCAAACTTAGTAAGGAAATGTGCCCAAAGACCCAAGAAGACATGGATTATATGTCTAAAGTTCGATATGCATCAGCAATTGGAAGCTTAATGTATGCAATGGTCTACACAAGGCCTGATATTGTACATGCAGTGGGAGTTGTAAGCAGGTACATGAACAATCCAGGAAAGGAACATTGGATGGCAGTGAAATGGATTCTCATATATTTGACAGGTACCACAAATCAAGCATTATGATTTAGTGGTTCAAACATTTCTCTACAAGGATATGTTGATGCAGATATGGCAGGTGACAGAGATAATAGTAGGAGCACTACAGGATATGTATTTACTGTAGGTGGAACAGCTCTCAGTTGGGTTTCAAAAATCCAAAGTTTTGTTGCACTTTCAACAACAGAAGCAAAGTATGTTGCTGCTACAGAGGCTAGTAAAGAAATGATTTGGTTACAAAGGCTTATGGGTGAATTGGGTAAGGAGCATGATATGGGCACGTTATACAGTGATAGCCAAATTTCCATTCATCTTGCAAAGAACTCAGCATTTCATTCCAGGACTAAACACATACAGCGCAAGTACCATTTCATACGATCAGTGTTGGAAGATGGAGAGTTGAAGCTGGAAAAGATACACACTAGCCAGAATCCTGTAGATATGCTAACAAAAGTTGTAACCAGGGAGAAACTGAGAATATGCTCAGTTTCAGTTGGTCTTCAAGGATGACGATGAAGATGAGAAATAGCCAGGCCCAAAGAGGAGTCATTGTCCAGAAAATGAAGCAGCGATGGAGTTGCTACAATCCTTCTCCATGTGGGAGATTGTTGTGTGTGGAGCATGATTTTTCAGAGGTCTTTGTTTCAGCCAGATGTATACCCCAGGAAGTTTGTACACCCCTCCATGTGGGGGGGTGCGACAGGGACTTGTCCCCCCCTTGGGGGTCCGAGGGAGCCGATCCCCCCCGGCTGGGGGGTCCAGGGGCCAGCGGTCCCCTGGCGGGGGCTTGGGGGCAGCACCCCTAAGCTAAAAAAAGATGTAAAATTGCCTTGTAAAAGTATAGTAATTTCTAGTCAATCTGGGCCGTTCATTAGGTAAATGATCTGACGGTAGAACTTATGTTTAGTTTAGGGTTTTTTTCCCTAGAAGGCAACCCCTCTCTTTGTATGAGGGCATTGTATTTGAGGCTGTGTAATAGATGTGTATTCTCTAAGCGAGAAGTAGAGAGGTGAGACTGTGAGAGAAAACAGAGGATATTATAGCTGATCTACTATAGGTTCTGTCTCTTCATTTTGCTGGATAATAGAAAGGAAGGACTGGCTGTTCATGGTGGCCGTAGCCCAAACTTGGTGAACCACGTATATCTATGTCTCTCTTGTTTTATGCATTTTCTGTGTTTATATTTCTGCAATATTTTATGTGTTCCATTGCTCCATAATATATAATATTCTAACATATTAATAAGGCTTTTTATCTCTCTATGTCACGCGCGCGCGCACACATAACGTGCCTAACTTTAATATTATAATATTTTTAAATAATCGTTTAGTGTGTATATCTAATTTGGTTGAAATCTAGAGTTAAAATGGTAGTGTGAGCATGTATGGAAGATGAACGCTCCCCAAAAATAAAGAATCCTCCTCAATCCTCCTTAAGTTAGCTTTGAAAATTAAGTTTTTGACTTGTGATTTGTTTCAACTAAACAAAGTCCAAGGCCCAAATATGTGTATGTGTAAAATAAATTGTCATCTTTTTGCTCACTTTCCATCTTCACAGGTAGTATGAAAAGAGGTAAAGAAATTTAACTAAAGTTGAAAATGTGTGGCATGAAAATACGATTAAAGATTGTCTTAGGGGCTTGGATTACGAAAAGAGAATTAACAATGTATTGAGAAATTCCATGTTTGGTTACATGGGGTATTTGGTTCGCATGAAACTTGACTATTTTTTAATATATGTTTATTAGAAATTTTGATGTATATTCACATATTTATGCTATGGGATTGAAATACATAGCTTAGGAATTGAAAATCATGCCAAGATGTATCAAAGAGGTACAAATACATGAATCTATCCACTGTAGATTTTTTATGATGCCTCCTAGAGTAGTAGAAATATCAATACTGCTAAAGGTGTTTTATATTTTTTAGAGGATCATTATATAAAACTTAAAGTAGGCTTTGGTATTGGATCAAACAAATCAATAAAAACTAATGACAGTAAAGCTACTAATGAAATGTGCTTTGGAAAATAATATTTCAAATCTACATATTTTATGAGAATTTCTTCTTTAGTTATTAATTGGATGATTGGAACTTCACATCTCCAAGATATTATGCTCGAGTTTTTCAATGACAACTTTAAGGTTATTAGTCCTATATTTGATCACATTTCTTTAGCACATGTCTATGAGGAACTAAATATAGTGGTTGACAAACTATCAAAAAGGGACTCCATGTTTAGGAAGACTATATGATTCTGACTAAGATTAGAAATGGGTTTCCCATAGACTCTTTCGTCAATATAAAGTATTTTTGTATATGCAATGTTTGTTGTTTTTGGCTAGGGATGTTTTTTGTCAATGCCAGGAATCAATGATGGAAGTTATAGAAACTTCCATTTAATGTAATTTTTTAGTGAACAATCTATACTTAGAAGATGTTTCTTTCCTCTCTCAATTTTTTTGATTTTTACAAGATAAAATCTATTAAATCTCTTATTTTTGAAGAATTTTGGTTACATGTAAGATTAGGAGGAACACCTCTTCTAAAGTGCTTTATACACTTAAAACAAATTTTATCAAAAAAAAATATGTGGAATATGAATATATATATATATATATATGTATATATATATATATATATATATATATATATATATATATATATATATATATATATATATATATATATATATATATATATATATCTATATATGTATATATATGTATATATATATATATATATATATCTATATATGTATATATATGTATATATATATATATATATATATATATATATATACATATATAGATATATATATATATATATATATATATAGATATATATACATATATAGATATATATACATATATATATATATATATATATATATATATATATATATATATATATATATATATATATATATATATATATATATATATATATATATTTGGCTGTGGTTCACAGACACTCTAGTCAATGGGTGGCGCTACGTCCACAGAAAAATTTGGGTTGATTGACCCCGAAGGGAATCTAGCCCCGCGGCCCACTAGCTAGGCCTGACCCCAAGGGCTTCGGGGAGAATGGACCCTGTGACCTCTCGATGGCGAGGCACTGATTTTGACCAACTGAGCTAACCCTTGGGGCTATGTCGAATATGAATATATCTATCTATCTATCTATCTATCTATCTATCTATATATATATATATATATATATATATATATATATATATATATATATATATATATATATATAGATATATAACTTGGTTTATGTTGATGGTGTTAAAGGTTTTATTATTATTCATTTTTATTATATAATCACAAAAGGTGTGTGACGAAAGGCAACAATAACTGAATGGAATAGGGTTCTGAAGGAGGAAATGGTAAGTTTAACTCCACCATCTGAGCTAGTTTTCCCTCACTCACAGAATAATGGTTTCACGTGGGGCCTTGAGGACATCACAATAAGCAACAAGATTTGGGGTAGTGAGGGCATTAAAAAATGCATTATTGGGGTTTATGGTTTGAATTTTACTGGGCCTCAGGTTTTTGGGTTTTTTTCTTTGAAGATGAACGACACCTTTCCCTTGATTTCAAATATCCTTTGGGTAGAAAAGGAGGGTAACCTAGTGGCTAGTTTAGGAGAGTTTGACCTGCTTCAGGAAAGAAGTCAGGATAGGAAAGAAGGGCCTAAAAAAAATGTTTTTTATGGGGGTACAAGAGAAGGCGGAATTCTTGTGATAGACTCTCTGGGAATGAATGGTGTAGTTTCAAATGAAAATGTTAATATTTAGGATTTGGAAGTCTTAGGGTATTCTACACAAGGGACCCCTCCAAAGGACTCAGGTATACAAGGTGGAGAATGGGATTGGTAAGAGTTGAGGGTGCAGGTAGGGCACCAAAGGGAAGACAACGTTAGGGAAGGAAATACTTTGGAAGCAATTGTGAATTTTCATGAGCAAGGCTGATGTGTGAATGTCCAAATCTCAAAAGTGTAGGGAGGAGACTCTCGAAGAACGAGGTTCAACATAAAGAAAGGGAAATGCATCAAGACAAAAGTTGAAGATTACAAGTTAGTCTTTAGAGCCAACATCCATCTTGATACAACCATGGAAGCGTTTGAGCACATCTTAGCTATCAAGGAAAAAGGAAAAATATTTGACTACAAACATTATAACTGATTAGATCTCAAAATCATGGGGGTACCTTTTGGGGCGAGAAGTTGAAGTAACGATTTTGTGCAAGGATGGTTTATGTTGTGCTTCAAAAACATAGAATCTTTATAGTGGTTTAATGGGTGAAATTGGTGTATTATTTCATCACCGATCTTGTTTAAGAGATGGAACCCTCTTTTTGATGCAAACAAGGAAAAATTGGAAGAAGTTCCAGTATTGGTAAGATTACTAGCTCTACCCCTCTAAGTATGGATAGAGGATGTTTTAAAGGCCATAGGTAATAAGGTGGGATGGTACTTAGAAGTTGATATGTCCTTCATCTCAACAAGGACCAGGAAATTTTCCAGAATTCTGGTGAAACTAGACGCCGGGGAAGGCCTTTTTGAGAAGCTAGAATTATTTCAAGGACACAATCAATTTAGATGCTTGATTATGAAGAACTTCCATTTTGTTAGAACTTCCATTTTTGTTATTGTCACTACCACAAGCATGACCATCTGGCAAGAGATTGCCCGATGGGATTCAAAAGGAAAAGGAGGAAAAATTCTATTATGAAGGAGAATAGGGACCATGGGATCTTCAGGAAGGTAACCCTTCAATGCATGGTATGGGGGAATAGTGGATGCCAACTCTTGTCTAGTTGGATATGGAAATGGAACAAAACATGGAAGGGATTCAGTGAGAGATGGAGGAAATCGTGACACAAGACCCGTTGGCTACATAGGAAGATCGATATAGTTTTGGCTAGACCTCTTTCCTTGCGGTTATGGGTTTTTGTTTGTCCTATTGTCTTATCTCTCTTATGTCTTCATTTTTATCATCATATTCAGGGCCTCGTCCTTCTAGGTCATTTTCTTCTATGATTCCTTTGGTGAATTGCTAGTTTGACCCTCTTTACAACATTGTAACCTCCATACCCCCAACTAAACATACCACTGAGGTTGTGTATAACCCTATCATGCCACCTTTATTTCATACTCACTACAACTTGCATCCTAGATTGTCTAAGAGTGGTTCTTAGGATCAGGAAGGGTACCTATGGGAGTCGACCTCTAAATCTAGACCTATTAAAATCTGAGGCAAGAAATCAAACCTATCAAAAGCTCTGTTAAAATCTTATCTAAACATTGTTGATGGTAAACATCAACCTTTGGAAGGGGCACTTAGAGTGATGCAGGCCCTTATAGGGGTTCCAAAATGATATATGTCTCCTTTAATTGTTGGGGCTTAGCTAGTTCTCAAAAAAAACTAGATCTAAAAAGGCTTATTCACTCCTCTAACCAAGATATCATTATGCTTCAGGAAAATTTAGGGAATAGGGGATATTGTATCAAAATAAGTGAGAAAGATGTTCCCAAGATGGTTGTTTCTGACCTCAGATGCCCAAGGTAGATCTGTGGGCCTTGCAACATGATTCAATTTGAGCAAATTTAGAATCACAAGCACTTGGGCATCTGATATGTTCTTGGGTGCAGAAGTTTTCTCTATTGACCTAAGTCTGGAGCTTACTATTGTCAATGTATATGGAACCTATCAGGACAATGTATCCTAGATATCATCTTTTTGGATTCAACTGCGTTAAGTAAGTCATTCACATATGACCATTTCCATGAGAGGCAGTCATAACTGACTAATTTCTCATAATTTTTGAATAGTTCACTTAGCACTCATTGCATCGGGTGTTGCTCACAAGGGTGGAGAAGTGGGATTGAAACTAGTGAAATGAATCACATAGCGTCAATCATCACTTCCGAGGCTTGCACCCGGTAACCAGGATTTCCTGGGAGGTCACCCATCCCAGATTGCCTCTGGCTCAAGTGCGCTTAACTGTCGAGTTTTCCCCACAATCAAGCCCACTTAGCTTGCCACCCCATTTGCAAAACCTTAGCAAGTATTGTGCCTTATGAACCATTCAATTATAGATCACTTCACTCTTTTTGAATTTAAGTATTAGGGGATTTACGCAGTGCATTATATTAGATATCATTTATTAGGATTCAACTGTGTTAATTAAGTCATTCACATATGACCATTTCCATGATAGGTATTCGTAACTGACTAATTTCTCATGATTTTTTAATAGTTCACTTAGCACTCATTGCATCAGGTGATGCTCACAGAGGTGAAGAAGTGGGATGAAACTAGTGAAATGAATCACATAGCATCAATCATCACTTCCAAGGCTTGCACCCGGTAACCAGGACTTCCCGGGAGGTCACCCATCCCAGATCGCCTCTGGCTCAAGCGCGCTTAACTATGGAGTTTTCCCCACAATCAAGCCCACTTAGCTTGCTACCCCATTTGCAAAACCTTAGCAAGTATTGTGCCTTATGAACCATTCAATTAGAGATCCCTTCACTCTTTTTGAATTTAAGTATTAGAGGGTTTACGCAGTGCATTATATTAGATATCATTTTTTGGGTTTCAACTACGTTAAGTAAGTCATTCACATATGACCATTTCCATGAGAGGTAGTTGCAACTGACTAATTTCTCATGATTTTTGAATATTTCACTTAGCACTCATTGCATCGGGTGATGCTCAAGAGGGGTGAAGAACTGGGATTGAAACTAGTGAAATGAATCACATAGCGTTAATCATCACTTCTAGGGCTTGCACAGTAACCAGGACTTCCCGGGAGGTCACCCATCCCAGATCGCCTCTAGCTCAAGCACACTTAACTGTGGAGTTTTCCCCACAATCAAGCCCACTTAGCTTGCTACCCCATTTGCAAAACCTTAGCAATTATTGTGCCTTGTGAACTATTCAATTAGAGATCCCTTAACTCTTTTTGAATTTAAGTATTAGGGGGTTTACGCGGTGCATTCTATTAGATATCATTTAAGTATTAGGGGGTTTACGCAGTGCATTATAATAGATATCATATGTGAATGACTTAACATAGTTGAATCCCAAAAAATGATATTTAATATAATGCACTGCGTAAACCCCCTAATACTTAAATGCAAAAAGAGTGAAGGGATCTCTAATTGAATGGTTCATAGGGCACAATACTTGCTAAGGTTTTGCAAATGGGGTAGCAAGCTAAGTGGGCTTGATTGTGGGGAAAACTCCATAGTTAAGCATGCTTGAGCTAGAGGCAATCTGGGATGGGTGACCTCCCGGGAAGTCCTGGTTACCGGGTGCAAGCCCTGGAAGTGATGATTGATGCTATGTGATTCATTTCACTAGTTTCAATCCCACTTCTTCACCCTTGTGAGCATCACCCGATGCAATGAGTGCTAAGTGAACTATTCAAAATTCATGAGAAATTAGTCAGTTACGACTACCTCTCATGGAAATGGTCATACATGAATTACTTACTTAACGTAGTTGAATCCCAAAAAATTATATCTAATATAATGCACTACGTAAACCCCCTAATACTTAAATTCAAAAAGAGTGAAGGGATCTCTAATTGAATGGTTCATAAGGCACAATACTTGCTAAGGTTTTGCAAATGGGGTAGCAAGCTAAGTGGGCTTGATTGTGGGGAAAACTCCATAGTTAAGCGCATTTGAGCTAGAGGCGATCTAGGATGGGTGACCTCCCGGGAAGTCCTAGTTACCAGGTGCAAGCCCCGGAAGTGATGATTGATGCTATGTGATTCATTTCACTAGTTTCAATCCCAATTCTTCACCCCTGTGAGCATCACCCGATGCAATGAGTGCTAAGTGAACTATTCAAAAATCATGAGAAATTAGTCAGTTACGACTACCTCTCATGGAAATGGTCATATGCGAATGACTTACTTAACCTCGTTGAATCCAAAAAAATGATATCTAATATAATGCATTGCGTAAACCGCCTAATACCACAATGTATCTGTTTAGAATTATTTGATGGAAAAATCATTTATGCAGCTGGAAAATCTGGTGGTTGGTGGAGATTTAAATTTTTCCTGGGATGTTGAAGGTTTGGGGACCACAAGCCCATGAAGATTCGTTGGCATATTTTTTCACCTGAAAATTGATGGATAATAAATTCATTTATGTTAATCTTATCAAATATAAGCCAACTTGGCAAAAAAAACGTACCAGAAACGCCAGGGTGGCTAAAAGACTAGATTTATTTCTTCTAGTGGAAATTATAGTGGGAAGAATCCCTATGTTTCACAAATGGATCAGGACTGGTGGTGAATCCGACCATCACCTGATTTTCCTTGAACTAAAGTGGGGTAATGGAAAACTTGATTCCTTTCAAGTTTAACCCCTCTTGGATGAAGGAAGAGAGTTATGCAAAACTCGTCAAAGATAGTTTGACTCCTTGCAACCCCGAATTGGGTTCCTTTGTTGCTCAACAATTTATGGAAAATTTTAAAAATACAAAGAAGGTTACGATTAAATGGGCTATGTAGAAGAAGGTTAGGTAGGAAGAAAAACTTATGACTATCGAAGAAGATCTTGAGAGGTTAAAAGGGTTGGATGGAGGTGTATATGAGTTAGCGGAGGCCAAAGGAAGGATCATGCAATGGGAAGCATAAAAATGAAAAATATTGTTGGACAAGGAAGAATAATGGAGACTAAAGAGCATAGCGATTTGGCTAGCAAACGGTGATGAAAATTCCAAATTCCTTCAAAACTATGCAAAGGGGCAAAAAAACATAAACAATATATGGGAAATGCAAAGAGTGGATGGAAGGAAAGCCAAATCTTTCGAGGAAATAACAACTTTAGGGAAGGATTTTTCCAAAAATCTATATCAATCTCTAGATGAAGTGACAATTGTTGAAGTGATCTAGGTTGCTCAATTATTCCCTAGATTTACGGAGGAAGAGGACAATCAAAATTTGATGGCCCGGTATCAAAAGGTAAAGTGGAAGCAATCCTTAAATAAATGCAAAGGAACAAAATTCTAGGCCTGGATGACTAGATAGTGGAATTTTACCATGGTTTTATCGAACTAATTGGAGATGATCTGCTTCGTGTGGTGGAAAATTCGTGATTAAGGGGGTTTACATGGACCTTTTAATTCAAAGTTCTTGGATCTAATCCCTAAGGTGGATGATACTCAGTATTTTGAAGAGTACAAACCAATCTCCCTATGTAATTGCATCTATAAGATCATTTCAAAAATGACAGCCATTCGCCTCTGACCCATTGCATCTAAAAGTATTTCCAAAGAGCAGTTTGGTTTTCTAGATGGACGATAAATTCATGAAGCCATTGGGGTAGCCAAATAAGGTATTCATAGTCTCAAAAGTCAAAAAATGAAAGGTATATTGATATGTCTGAATCTTATGATAGAATTAGATGGATATACATGTGCATGCTTCTCACTAATTTTGACTTTGAAATTCCTTTTATAAACTGGATTATGGGTTGCCTCACCATTGTATCCTTTGCAATAGTGATAAATGGGGTTGCCTCACCTTTCCTCCTCTCCGAGAGAAGTCTGAGGCAGGGATTCCCTCTGTCACCCCTCTTATTCTTGATAGTAGCAAAAGGTCTAAGTAGGCTACTTTTGGAAGCCAAGCGGAGGGGTGATGTTCGGGGTATCGAGGAATGGGTTCAAGTAGAATCTGCAGTGATTGAAAGACATATTGGCCCTTTTTTAAAAGGAAACAAGTATGAGCATTAATACTTAGAAATATCCTTTGGTTTATGAAGGACTAACATTATTGGAAATTTTCAGGGCCCAATCCTACCTGCCTTTTGAAGAAAAACCAATCAAGGAAAGTCTCAAATATATGGGGTTTCATTTAAAATCCAATTATTACAAAAATGATGATTGGAAGTGGCTCTTAGAAAAGGTGGAGAACCATGTTAGGCACTGGAGCTTTAAATGGCTCTCGAGAGCAGGAAGAATGGTCCTGATTAAGTTTGTGCTTGAAGCAATACTGATGTATTAGATTGCACTCACATGGGTCCTGAAAGGTAGCTTACAAGCCATCTGGAAGTTGTGCGGGAGGTTCATATGGGCATGGGCCAAGGAGGAGGATGTTCTACCATGGGTCACATGGGATAAGATTTCCTTTCCTAAATCATGGGGACGGTGGGGGCTAAAAAAACTCCCAACCTTTGCAAGAGCGTTTTCAGCGAAATTAGGATGGAGGATCCTATCTGTAGAAAATATTTGGATGACAGTGATGACCTAGAATTATATCTTTCGTCTTTCTATGGATGAATGGGTGAGAAAGTCAAACAAAAGAGTCTTGGAACTCTTCATCCATCTCGAAAGTGACAATGGAATTGTTCAAAGTTGTAGTCTGAATGGGTCTTACTTGGCATGTTGGTAACATAGAAAAACTTAGAATTGGCATCAAACCTTGAGTGGGTTGCACGATTCATTATATACTTCCTTCAGAGATGGTGGCTTCTCTGAATGAGCAGGGAATACCATTCTAAAGTCATGTGGAAAATGAAGGAAGCTCTTATTTCGGGTCACAAGGGTGGAAAAATGTTGAACAAATTCATTTAAACTGGGACTTCACAAGGTTATGGCAAGAATATATCTCGGGTCTCCCAACATCACATATTCAAATTAGAGAGCATGAAGATTCCCTTAGATGGGTATTTTCTCCCATGGGTAATTACTCCCCCAAATTCGAGTATAGATACCAAATTGCGACCCGACTGTAAAATGAACAAATTTGGTGGTGGAACAATTTTGAGAGATGGAGTTCCCAACAAAATCCAGGTTTTTTCTCTATTGCTTAATAAAATCTTGACTTGGGATAATCTCCAAAAAAGATAAAAACAGGGTCCTAGATGGTGCGTTTTATGTAAAAATGAGGAAGAATTTGTCATACACTTGTTTCTATTTTGTCCCTTCATGATTAACACTTTAGAGGCCACAAAACGACTATTGGGATGCAATTTAGAATGACAAGGACAAAATTTTGGGAAGCATAGAAAATATAGTGGGATCAAGCTCACGAAGAAATATATTATCTCTAATAATAAAAAAAATCAATGTTTTTTTTTAATAGATCATAAAAAGAATTAATAAAATTGGAAATGTAGTAAAATTAAATATACAAAAATTAAAAAAATAGTAAAATTAAATATGCAAAAGTTAATTAATTAAAAATTAATTCTATAATTGTATTTGTAATTCTTACATTAGCATATACATTTATAATCTTATTAGCTAAGAATATATTGGGCATGACAATTATTCATTACTTATGTTATGATGGAAATATCTTTTATTTTTTATATCTTATAATTATAATCCTAAAAAATAATTATTTGTAATAAAATATAAATTTATATTTTTTAATGTAACAAATATTATTATGTTATTATTAAATATTATATTTAATTTATTAATAATATTTTGTATATAATAAAATATATATATACAAATACTTTTTATTTTCATAATGTATTAATGTAAATAATTTGTTACTCATATGCAACCTTACCATAAGTGTTATTTACGAACGAAGATAATAATTCTCCAACATTTTGGTTGTATGATTCAATTTTCATCTCATTAAGATTAATTTTATTTATTAAAATTATATCGATAATTTATAATTAAAAAATTTTGTTGAGCATGAATGTGTAGATGGATTGGGTGGGATTGGGGTTAGTTATCTGATCTTTCTGCTTGATCTATGCACAGTTAGAATTTCTCCTCTTGTGTTGTGGTCCTCTTCATATTGAGGAATCAAATGCCAGTGAGTGGAGGAAGGAAGATTACATGGTTAAGGAAGGCTATAAGGTTGTCATTTTGCCAGATGGATCGCCCCCAAAATCAAAATTTTGGTTGAGGATTTGGAGTTTTGATGGCCTCCCTAAATGGGTACTAGCTAAAATAATATTGACAACAAAAAACTTGACAAAAGGAGGAATACCGAGCTCATTCAAATGTGATTTGTGCAAGAATGACCAAGAATCAGTCAACCACATCTTCTTTTTTACCCCCTCATGAAGCTGGTTTGGGACAATGTTCTTTGAACATTGAATGGTTGATTAGGATGCCAAGTGATATACAAAAACTTCTTGGAAGTTGGGACAACTATTACAAAGGATGCATAAGAGGAAAACCTCCCTTCTGATCTAGATTGGATCATTATATTGTTTTTCATCCATCTTGATTCTTTCAGAGTCGAAAAAGTGGAGGAATCAACTCACAAGACCCTTTTTACCAACGGGACCCAATGTGGCAAATTGAGGTTTGAAACCTTCTCTGAGCATTTTGAGGCATCAAACGATTTTTTTTTTTGGGTAGATCTTTTCTTCTTTGGTGCCACAACCTTTTTTCTTTTTCTATGCACATAGACCTTTCCAACGACGCAAGAATCACATCAATCAGAGTCTGTATGTGAAAGTTATGCCACTTTGGAGTTGGTCTTCCTATTTTCACCACCATAATTTGAGAGGATTCCATGTCAGCTCCCATTATTCATGAAAAATGGGCTAGCCACATGATTATGAAGAAGACTCTAGAAGGGTCTATATTATAACTCTAGTTAAGAGTTGATGTAGTCAAACCTAACCACTAGTAGCCTATTGTGCTATGTTCTAACCCGACCACTAGGAGGAAAAATGGTTTCATTATTTCGAGTGCATTTGTTTCTTAGTTGAGAAAAAATAACCAAGAGGGATAGGAGATAGAGCACATACAGAGGATTTGTACATTGTAGTAGCCCATGGGCAAAATTACGTACGTATTTTTACTCATAGGAATATTTCTATTTAGAGAAAGAGAGCAAAGCAACCTCACGTTCTAGTTGTGTTTTCTTGCCAAAAGGGTTTCCTAGGTTATAATGTGTGTCAAATGTGTGTGTGAGATTTTTTTAGTATTCTTTATTTTCTGCATAAATTGAATTCATATGCATATGCTATTAATAGTAATATCTAGATCTACAAATCTAAAGAGAAATAAAATTGTAATAGTGTAGATTTTGTATTTTTAAGCATAATTTTATCAGATTTGTTGTGACTAACAGTCTAGTGGAATATCCATGGAAATTTACGGACATATTTAAAAGGATTTAGCTCACCCTTCCTAATTATGTGAGTTGGAAAATATGGTTGACTAGGAATAGACAAATCTTCCAAGGGGAGGAACCATATTTCAGAAGAATTGTTGGGAATTCAATGACTTTCATGAAGAAAAAATTCATCTCTAAAGCTTTAAAGATCAAATAAATTATGGCCTTGGACCTATAAGAGCATGCACGGTGGACCTCTCTTGGAATTCTAGTAAGTACTCCTTCATTCTCTCCTCCTTCATTCTCTCCTCCTCCATTCATCTGGAAAAGACACTCAAAAGTTGAATTTGATAAATGGACAATAGAACAAAAGCATCATATAATGTGGTATGATGGCATGGCTAAAAATAATCCAGGGGTGGAGGGATGTGAAGGGGTGTGATCTATCAACCCGAGGATTAATGAGAATACCCCTTCCTTGGGGGTTTAGGAATCACCACAAACAACCAAGCATAGGCCTATGCACTTCTGCAAGGTCTCTCTCTGGCTACAAAGAGAAACATTTAAGATCTCATTATCATTGGTGACTGCCATTATTTTGCATCACCTCATCAATGAATCTCTTCTGTCCAACATCAAGCTTCAATATATTGTAAAAAATATATATCATATTTCAGAATCTTTCACTCTAAATCATTTATTTCCATAGGCACAACAACATGGAGGACCTCCTTGTGAATGAAGGGTTCATCTAGCCAAAGGAAACCTTAAAGTGGATGGGATTCTAAGCTTAACCCAATTTTGATCTTGGTGGATATTGGTGGCAACCTGCCTATTCCACTTGGACCCCTACCATTGTCTCTTTCAATTTTTTAGTTTCCTTAATTGTAGTACAATTTACTATTTTTGGGAGTTTTTTGGGTCTTGAAATTTTGAAGCCGTTTTGAGGCCCTAAACAACGTTTTCAGGAAAACCAAGAAAACATGAGACTTTGTTTGATGTTTGAATTCGAAATTTTTAGTCTTCGGATAGATATCTCTAATGAGGTATTATGCATGTCAAACGAAGATCGTATGCCAAAGTTATGACCCTGGTAAGTTGATGTACCAATTTACCTAAACGAGGCCCATAGTTTTGGTGCTTTATCTCCTAGGGTTAGGTTTTTGGATGTTTAGGGTCTTCCATTGTTTCTAAATAATAAATAGGCCTTTGAGCCTCATTGTAACTCAGTTCAAAGGCATGTAGCCACCACATCTCTTCTCAAAGATAAGCTACCATCGCCCAAGATAGTTTGGTTTCCATTCTGTTTATAAGCATATTTTAGTATGTGATATTAATGAAATGAAGCATTGTTTCTATTGCATCTCTATAATTATGGTTATATCTGTAATTTTTTACATTCCTGTTTAAGTTTATATCACATTTCCTTAAGGCTACTTGTAAACCATGTTTTGTAAGTGTCAATTTTAGTTGCTCTTTTTTGGAGGATCTACAAGTTAGCAATTTTAGAACATTCTAACGCCCTTGCGCTTACTCTAGAATGTAGTTTTGGATCACAATTTAATTTTTTTTTTATTGCTATATTGTTGATCAATATGGACCATCAAAAAATACTTGTAAAAGTTGTACAATTGTACCCCCAACAAAGATTTTATGAAATATAAATATATTTTATTCTTGGACTAAGATATATATATATATATATATATATATATATATATATATATATATATATATATATATATATTTATATAATTTTTAATTAAAAACTTGTGTACACAAAGACAAAGTGATAAGTTGAAAATCATATTAAATACAATCAATCATATAATATGGTTTAAAAACTTGCTTTTTCCTATGTTTGTCAATCATTATGTTATATTTTTTTTTTTGATAAGGTCGGATATTGATTATATTACCAAAAAAAGGTTGAAAATGAGCATGCTCCTGTTACATTCGATGTAGATAAAATTCAAGCTGTAGAAGTATAATGGGAATGCAGTCCCTGCTTCTATGCTTGAATTCCAAAATTCTAATAATTCCTATATCTATCCTAGCATATTGCCTTACATATTGGCGTGCAAGTAATACAAATTTACAAAACATTGTATTACTTGTTATTTTTTCATGGTTTATGCACTAACTGTTCCTAGGAGGAATGCTGCTTCTTACCTTGGTGGACTGAGTTTTCTCCCTCTTGGCTCAGGGTGGAGGATTTGATGTATGCTAATGCTTCCTCCCAGTGCACACATTTGTTCTTAAGTGCCATTATCTCCACCTTCTGGCTTTCCATATTTCTCTTTTGATAACTGAACTCCATTTTCATTTCCAACTTAAGGTCTTGAAGAGCATATTGGAACCTGCTAATCATAAATTTATTTTCCTTACATGTTGCACATCCGTCATTCCTTGTTGCTTTCTCAATTGGATTGAATTCCATATTGGTCAACTCCTTCTCTATGTTTTTGAGGTAGTTTCTATTCCTTTTTCTAATGCTATTCCTGTGACTTCTATTACCTAGAATGTTCCCTCTGCTATCTTTCTATTGCACTTGGCTATTGATTTTCGGATTTAGAGGAGTTGTTGTTTTTGAGGTATGTTGCCCTTCTTTTGAGACATAAGAGGAAACAGAGCAAAAGCTAACTGATAGAGTATTAATGGGTAAGGAGCTCTGGGATGCATGATGTGTGTGACAAGAGGAGCATTGGCACTGCTTGGGTGGAGAGCTTGCAGTGGGATTATTGGTGTATGCGAGAAAAGAAGTGGAGAGACCGAAATGGTGTGAGGGAGAACGGTCGAGGATAGGATATGACAAGCACTTCTTGAGCTTCTTTTCCAACAAAGGATGAGATCATTTGTAAGGTTTTAGATGAATATTATATAGGAAGAGAATGATGAGTGAAGAGTTCAGATGGTGGATCAGGAGAGGAGGTGTCATGGGAGGGATTGTGATGGCACTGCACGATAACTGAAATAGAGAAATTGAGATAATTTTAACACTAATATAGTGGGGAGGAGTGTTGATATTCTTACACTTTAAAAGAGGAGAGTTGCATCGATATTTGTCAAGGATGAGACAGTTTACTGCGCCATTCATTCGAATAGGATCACAATCCTCCTTGGTCTTCGGGCTAGAGTTGGATGCTGATTTCCTCCATATTTTTTGATGGGGAGCCCATGATATCCATCTAAGATTTACTGCTGAGGTATCTTCTCGATGATTTTTTGTTTTCCTTTTGAGGATATTTTCGTAGTTTTCATTCTTTTTTTTAATGAGAAAATCTTTTCTCATGACAATTGATGTGGTCTATGGAACAAAATTATAATATATCTCTTCATTTTCCCAGGTGGTTTCTTCAGTTCTTTCGGTTTCTTTGTTTGAAAAATTTTCAGCCATTTTATTGTGTTCTCTCAAAACATGCTTGAAAGTAACCATTCCTGAACCTTCCAGATTAGTTCTTATCCTCTTATAGATTCTATTTATGGCTGAATTGTTGGGGCTCTTGTTCCTAACCATTGCCTCTATAATGATTACTGAATCTCCTATTATAATTTTGTCTCGAATGGATCTCTTTTTAATTATCCTTGATCCCATTAACAAACTATATGCTTCTTCTTTGTTATTTGTTGTTTCTCCCAGACCCCATTGATATGCGACTATCTCTTTCCCATCAAGATCACTTATAATTCCTCCTGCCTCTGCTTTCCCAAGATTGTTTTTTGATGCCCCACCAAAGAAGAGGTTGTATCTTTTTCGTTTTTCTTTGCAATTTGCAAATTCTTCTTCATTTAGCCTGATTTTCCAACTCTGTGTTGTGGGAGTTTTCTTAGGTCCTTTTTTCCCCTTGTTTATTCATATAGCTTTCCTGATCCAGTCTTTCTCCTCTTGCTGTAAGATATTATAGTCCATTGCTGTAGTCCCTTTTGTGTTTAAGATTTCAGATGTTAAGCCCCATGTTTTTTATAAGATTTTTCCTATTCTTGGAGTCTTACCTTTGAAGATACTTTTATTTCTTGTAAGCCATATTTTCCAACACAAGACTGCTGGAAGGCATTTCCAGAACTTGTTAATTGTCGCCTTATTCTTTTTTGGATAGGGGTATGTCTTCTCCCAGGGTTGGTAGAAATCTGAAAAGGAGTTTGTGAAATTTAAGTTGATTTCCATAGGGCTTGAGAGTTGTTTCCAACATTCTTTTGCTATCATGCTATAGGTGTTGGATGGTATTTTCTCCCTTCAGGCACATAGAACACCTGGAAGGGCCATGGAAGCCTCTTTTTTAGATTTTCAAAGGTTAGGATTTTTCCTTTTAGGAGGGTCCAAATAAATATTTTGATTCTAGGTAGGCTTTTAGTCTTCCATACTGATTTCCAAGGGGCCCAATCCTGTTGGTTTTGATGATCTTGAAGAGATTTGTAACCTGTCTTGACTGTGTATCCTCCTCAGCTTGGGTCCCATGCAAATGCATCTTCTTCCTTAATGCTTGTGGGAGCTACTCCTTTGAGGTGCTACCTTAATCTGTCCCATTGGCCTTTCATATTTGAAGGGATTATTATAGTTTGTCATTCATGCCAATCTCGCTGATCCCATGTGGAGATTGAGTGAAGTGTGTTCATGCCTCTTTCTATCATCCAGATTTGAATGCCTTCAATATCCAGTTGACGCTTTAAAGGCTCTTTTCCCATAATTCTATTCTCCCAAATCGAGACCGTTTTCCCGCTCCTTGGGATTTTAGAGATATGATTTCTGAGTAGTGGGATTGTTTTTTCACAAGCTTCCAAACTTGTGTGCACAACCTTATGGGAATATTTTCAGTCAATAACTTTCTTCTAGACTGGTTGATGTGTTTTGTAGCAAGTGTTTTTTTCCACCAACTTGCCTTCCTTGTTATCATTCTCCATATAATTTTCTTTCATAATGCAACATTCATTAAGCCAGGGTGTCTTATGGATAATCATCCTTGTTCACATGGTAATGTAACTTGGCCCCACTTGATCAAATTGAATTTTTTGTTCTCTTGTTTCCCTCCTTGGCATAGGAAGCCTCTTATTATTAATTCTATTTTCTTGTGTGCACTTGCTCGTGCCAAAATTATTGCATACTGATGGATTTGGAGCACCGTGAGTAATGCCTTAATCAAAATCACCCTGCCTGCTATATTAAGCCACATCATACCCCATTTTTGGATTTTATCTTTCATTTTTTCAATTTGTTTGATCCATAATTCTACCTTCATATTCTCTTTGGAGATAGGAAGCCCAAGAGAGAAGAAGTGGGTCCATTTTTCTTGAGTGGGGATTTCAAGAATTTGCGAAATCCTTTGCATGATTCTAGGGGGAGTGTTCCAGCCATATATTCTGCACTTTGAGTTATTTAAAAGCCCCCCAGAGACTTGAAGAAAGTCTTCCAAGACTTTTTTGAATCTTCTTGTAATTATACTTGAATCACCTCTGTTGGCTTGTATGGGCTTGACCCAGGTTCAGAGGTGATTTAGCCAAGAAAATCCCAGTACTACTAGCCCTTTCGACAATAGTCCGCGGAGCACGGACTGAGGTCGCACCCGAAGTAGTATGGGAGGGTGCTAGAACTAGGTTTCCACACCCTTGGGATGTCTGATGGGCTTCTAGAGGTCCGTGGTCTGACCTGTCGTGGCACGCACTTGCGTTCCCTTCGCAACCTGTGGTGCGGCTTCCATGTAGCCCTACTCGAGGCACGACCCATATAATACCCAATTTCCTTGCTAATTAACTGACTACTTAACTTGTGTGTGTAAGATTTATGGTTATAACAACATATTCAGTAATCATATTAGTGCACGCGATACATAAATGAATTTAAACATAAAGATGATAATGCACAACAATTACACGGAATTAGGAATCAACTTCTCTTTATTAGCCTTTTGTCCAGATTACAGACTCGACTCTGCCCTGCGCACTCAGCTGCAGGGGTCCGCGCTCTCAGTTGCGGACTCTACTAGGCCTCTGCACACTTAGCTGTTGAGCCTCTTCCTACTACTACAACCCAAGACACTTAGACTTCTAATCTAAGCTTGAACCATTCCTTCGCTGCTCTCTATATCCATCACTATCTTTACAACTTAGAGCCTCGCTCTATTTATACAATCCCATGGTCCACGGACCATGGGTAGGTCGACTTTACACTAATTTACAATACAATTTTTAGAGCAGACAACCCTATGACTCAATTGTACACTTCGTGCTCCATGCCCGCAATTTGCGGAGTTTTACAACATCTTTGACCAAAACTTGGGATTTGAGCCCCAAAACCTGTTGTGGGGGTATTCCATGCCCAACAGGCCCCCAACACAATTATTTTGACTCGTCTCGAGTCACTCTGCTAGTGCGGCGATCTTGGCATGGAGCCCCTCCAACCGATCCTATGCTGCCTGGAGGTCCACGACGCACTGTTCTGCTGTTCCCTGGACCTGTTGTATGCGCTCTTCTGTTGCTTCTGCATCATCCATGTCTGACTTGTTTCCTTTCTTTGGTATTGTTTTCTAGTGCTTGTGTTTATAGTCCCACGCCCTTGTCTAGCTCCTCGACTAGCGAAGACTATGCTTCGGTGGGTTAGTCAGATAGTCGGCCCACCCGTGTAGGGCTTTAGGTGACTGCCATTCACTTTTCTTGGGAAGGTTTCTCCATTAAGTTTGACTAGCTGGACCATGCCTCTGTCTGTGACCTCTTTTAGCACATATGGTCCCAACCAGTGCATTCTGAATTTTCCCGCAAATTTTTCGAACTTGTTGTCATACAGTAGCACTAAATCGTTTACCTTGAAGGTGCGCAACTTGATATGGTGGTCGTGCCAGGCTTTTTTATGCTGCTTTTCCACTTGCTTGTGAAATTTTGCGAGAAGTCCTTCTTCCTTGAGTTCTTCTATTTGCATGAGCCTTTCTTCCAGAGCTTCACAGTCCATCATGCCTGTGAGCGCTACTATTCACAAACTAGGTATGATGTATTCTATCAGCATGACTACTTCCGTACCATAGACCAACAGTAATGGTGTCTTTCCCATCAATTTCTTGCACGTTTTCCTGTACACCCATAACACAATGGGTACGCACAGGTCCTGGTCATCCCATTGTGCATTACATACTTTGGTCAACATAGTTTCCAGTATTTTATTGAATGCTTCTACTGTTCCATTGGCCTATGGGTGGTATGTGATGAGCCCCAAATTTTGGTAACAATTTGGGCTCATTTGGCCTACTTACCTTGCTCAACCCTTCATTTTTTATCACTTATGCATCATTTCTTAGTATATTCGTGTTATTTGTAGGAAGAAGGGCAATCATTATGCCTATGTGGCTAATACATGATGATTTCAGGTTTTTTGGCATTAAATGGAGCAAAGACCACGCAAATGGAGACAAGGAGATAGCCAAGGTGGCATTACGGGTTTATAGGGAGGTTGTCCACAGCCTTGAATGACCTCCCTCGTGATCTCCACCCCAACTCCGAGCTCCAACAACTATCACCACCGAGCTAGAAGGCAGCCAACGGATTCTACAGGAACAACAGTTTACTTTCAGTTGGATAGCCAAGCTCCACTAATTGAGGAGGCCAGCTTGGCCCTCATCATGTATAAATATTGAGGTTGTAGCCTTTGATGAGACTCTTGAACTTTTGTTGTAGATTTTGGATTACGAGCTATAGCTCTGTTTTTGCTCTTTGTAAGCCAATTTTGGCATGTTGTTAGACTCATGATTATGATCTTTTAATAAAAGGCAGGCAGATTTGGATTCGATTCTGAGTTCCTAGGGGAGCTATAGCTCTCAGGTTAGGGCCCAACCTGAGAGCAATAGACCTCCTTCTTTTTGTATTGTTACTTGTCTTTCTTTTATCATTGCATTTCTTTCCTTTACATGCACTTGAAAACTACAGTTTGCTGAGTTGACTGTCTCGGTTTGGTTATGTAGGTTAGTTTCATGAATGTAGTTGTTTCAGTAGTTAGCGTAGGGAGATTGAAGTTACGTTGAGTTCAAAAAAAAGGTTGAATGCATGCTCACTTTCACCTCTGTTTGGGGACCGGAAGTGTAGACCGTGCCAACTGCCAAAAACATTGTTTTAACATATGCATGCAAGTATTGATGTAATGTTTTCGATTGAAGAATTGTCCATACGATTGTATCTTGAGTAATGACTCTTTGGATTAGCATCATGCACGAATTCCTTTCAACTTACATTGTTGTTCTTTGATTCCTAATAAAACAGTTAGAATAGGTTGGTGAACTTTCGTTTACATGCAAGATAAGGGTGATTTGTTTCATTTACACTGCGCAGCACCACTTCATCGTGTTCTTATCCTCCTAAACCGTGCCTAAGCCACCTACTCATCCTCTGTTCAGCTCATTTGCCTTCCAACCCTTCTACTGTCCACGTTGCTCAATCTTTTTGACCTTCCACTACTCTACCCTTCTATCGACCAACCAGCTCTATCCACTCTCTCTCCACCTCATCTCTCTGTCCATAGGCCATCTCAAGCTCCTCTTTCATCTTACCCATCCATCCATACAGCTCCTTCACTCCTCCATCACCCAAAACTCCGACTGTAGGACATCCTGTAGAAGTTAGCAGACTTCCTGTAGAAATCCCGAGTTTCCTGTAGGATCCCCTGCAGACATCCTGTAGAAGCCTGCAAACACGGTTGCCAAGCACCTGAACGTTGTGGACTTCTGTGGAATGATGTGAGGGATCCCCTGGAACCTCTCAAAGTCCTCCTGACCTTTCCCAAGCCTTCCTCCCCTTGAACTACCCCTGCACAGTCAAGACCCGGTAAGAAGCACAATCATAATAACTCCACCCACTTGAGAAAAAATACAAAAACGTGTTCTCTTCAATGGAAGTAGTTTAAATTCATGCATCTCATCTCACTAGAAGTAATGGCATCATTTCTGGAAGTTGCATTGCCACCATTGCATCATAAAGGTTAAGCTAGTCAGATTAGGGTTTACTAGGGTTTCCATGTTTGGTTGGCTTTCAGTTCATTCTTGCAAAGTAGGTTAATTTCCTTTGAGATAGCCTTCGTTCATCATTTAGAAAGATTCTTCTGAGAACATATAGAAGTTGGCTTGAGCCCTAGCGTACTTGTGCCAGCTGACCAAGTGATAGCTGCGACAAGAGCTAGTACTTGTGCATACAGCACCGTCGCTTCCAAGTTTGTTACGAACTACCGGGTTGATAAAATTAGAGAAGGAAGCCCCAGGAGTTGTAGCATTATTGCTACAATACTGGAGCTCACCATCTTTTTGGCGTCGTTGCCGGGGAAGCGTCAGAGTATTAGTAATTGTTGCTTTTCTTCTATTTTCCTACTCTTGCCTTCTGCCAAGTAGTTTATTTCATTTCCATTCTGCAAAAGTAGCATAGACATTTCCTGCTTTCATAGATTAGCATTTCAATTCCGCAATTTCAATTTTGCAAGCATAGATTAGCCTTTCAATTCTGCAAGCGTAGACTAGCATTTCCATTCCTGCAATTCCATTTGAGCAAAGTAGATTAGTCCTTTCCTACTTTCATTTCAATTCTGCATTTTTATTTCAGCAAGATAGTTAGTTGTAGATCAATATGTTTCAGTTTTGCAGGTACCAAAGAAAAAAAAGCAAAAGCAATCAAAAAAGTCTTTCCATTTCATGCCTCGTAGGAACCGAGATAAAACAGGCAAATTCCTACCCAACACCCCCACCACATCACTGAGTCACCCTTCTCTCTTCTTCGGTGACAGTGATCCAGAAGAACCTATAGGTGAACCTCCTGAGATATACGAAGATCCTATAGCAGAAGAAGAATTAGAGACCATCCCATCTGAAGCTATGGCTGACAATAGAAGAGAAGATGAGAGAATAGAAGGTGCCTTCCCCATCCGAGAAACCAATGGAGATATGAAAATGAAAAACATTAGTCCCTCCGCTCTACCTCACTTCCATGGACTGACTACTGAAGATCCTGATACCTTCCTGTTTGAGTTTGCTGTCCTTTGTAGAACCTATGACTATACTGAAGATGAGCAGAAGCTGAAACTCTTCCCTTCCACTCTTAAGGATGCAGCATTACGCTGGTTCATGGGCTTACCTGGGAATAGTATTACCACTTGGGCTCAGATGCAGCAAGCTTTCAATACCAAGTATCGGGACTACTGTAGGTCCAAGGAAACCAAGGGAGAAATCTTTCGGATGACCATGGGAAATGATGAGTCCTTAGAGGATTATGAGGAGAGGTTCCAACTTAGCTATAAGCGGGCCAGGTGCACACTTGACCCCGAATCCCTCAAGTTCGTCCTGCTCCGAGGAGTCCTTGAAGACCTTTTAGATACCCTTCACATGTTAGCTGGGGGAGATATTTACCAGCTGCCTTACGAGGACATCAAGACTGTGTTCAGAAACCACTCTAGGGCAGCCCAGAAACGAGGTAGAGGAAACCCTCTCTCAGCTGGTATTCCTTTCTCCAAGCATGAGTTTGCAAATCAATTAGAAGATCTTAAGAGTGAGGTGAGACAGACCATCGCCATGCAACTGGACACATTCAGGATCCAGCAGAAGAAGGAAGAAGTTGAGAGGGCCTTGGCTATCTTCTGCCCTAGATGTACAGGGAGACACCCTAAGAACGAATTCCCATTGCATTCGGTTGAAGTGTGCTTCGTTTGTGAGGAGGACCATCCCACAAATCAATGTCCAACCTTACCTAGGTTTAAAGCTATGTACCAAGGGACAGAAGCTCCCACTGAACCTCTCTATTTCCTCAACCAAAGGAGGTCACAAGGACATAGACCTTACCAGCAGGGGATGCAAGGGGCGCCTCAAGCTTATTACAGCCCCAACCAGTCGACTCCTATGCCGTCCTGGGGTCCCCCTGCTCATCCTTCCTGGTCTATGCCTCCTCCATGGTCTTATCCACCTCAGTACCCTACTCAACCCACTACTCATTCATATCATTCACATGCCCAGCCACAGCCTCAGTGGAATGCACCTCAGTCGGGGTGGAGGCCCCAGTACAACACTCCTCCCGCCATTTTACCTCCACCACCAGTTCAACCTCAACCATTACCTCCTGCTCCTCAAGGCAACCTCAAATGCCTGCTCAACCGAACCCGAACCCCAACAATAGACAGGCCTAGCAGGTATACACTGGGGAAACATCATGTCCTACCTATGTTGTGGAGATCCAGGAGATCAATCTTCGATTTGGAAAGACTCTTCCGGATCGCCAACCTCCTCCCCCAGAGGACGAGGAGGACAAACAGGAAAGTGAACCAAAGGCTATTCCACCCTTTCCTGAGAGACTAACAGCCACCACACAACCCAACCCAGAGGAGGATGAGCTTCTGGGAGAGCTCAAGCAGTTGCGTGTGAAAATACCACTTCTCCAAGCCATCAAGAATGTGCCAATATACAACAAACTGGTTAAGGAAAAGTGTTTCAAACACCCAGGCAGGCAAAAGAGAGATGCTTCAACCATCAATGTCTTAGGACAACTATCTGACCTTATGTTAGGACAAGTCATCTGCCCAAAGTACCTAGATCCTGGGAGTCCTGTAGTAGATGTCCACATCAATGGAACCATCATACCTCACACCTTGATTGATCTGGGGGCTGCCATTAATGTGATGACCAGGGATACCATGCTCAAACTCAATCTTCAGGGTTCCTTGAGGAAGACCTCGACAGTACTGCAACTAGCAGATCGCTCCACTGTGACTCTCGAAGGGATTGTGGAGGATGTCTTGGTCTCTGTCGACTCTTGGGAATACCCTGCAGATTTCTTGGTTCTGCAACCCAAGGCAAAGCTTACTGGATATCCTCTTATTTTGGGAAGGCCTTGGTTAGCCACTGCAGATGCTTACATCAGTTGCCGTGCAGGAAACATGACCATCAAAAACAGTCCTATGTCCAAGCAGCTAGTCCTATATCCTCCTGCCCAACCCTCCTTAGAGCATGACTTACCACTGTGGTTGGAGGAAGGAGAAGAGGATGAGGTGTACTCAGCACCTTTGTGCACCCTAGATACCATTAGAAGAGACCCCCCAACCGAGGATGACTTGATTGAGACTTTGATCCAGAATCCACCTTCCAGTGCACTATCCTTAGAGAAATTGGTGGAGGACGCCCAAGCCAGCACCTTAGTGGACCTTTGTGCCACCAACCCTGTCACTCCGAGAGTCAAGAATGTGGAGTTCGGCCCTGAGAGAACGTTAAAGATCAGCTCCTCCCTATCTCCTTCCCAGGAAAAGGAGTTGTGTAGCCTGTTGGCCAGCCATCTAGATGCTTTTGCTTGGAGCTATAAGGAGATGAAAGGAGTCCATCCCTCGGTCTGTACCCATCACATATACATCAAAGAGGGTTGTAAACCGGTTAGGCAACCTCAGAGGAGAATGAATCCAGCCCTTAAGGACATTGTCAAGGAAGAATTGCAAAAACTGTTGGATGCCGGATTCATTTACCCCATCTCCGATAGTGAATGGGTGTCCCCTCTGGTGTTGGTTCCCAAGAAAAATGGGAAATGGAGAATCTGTGTGGACTACCGAGAACTGAACAAAGCTACCAAGAAAGACCATTTCCCTCTACCTTTCATAGATCAAGTGTTGGATGGACTGGCAGGAAAGAAGTTTTTCTCTTTCCTGGATGGGTTTAGCAGGTACAACCAAATCCAAATCAGCCCGGAAGACCAAGATAAGACCACCTTCACTTGTCCTTGGGGTACCTTTGCCTACCGAGTCCTTCCCTTTGGGCTATGCAATGCTCCTGCTACCTTCCAGAGAGATGTCTTGAGCATCTTCTCGGAGCTGGTCCATGATGCGTGGAAATCTATATGGATGACTTCACTCCTTATGGGTCCAACTTCCAGGAAGCATTGTCCAATCTAGGAAAGGTCCTAACCAAATGCATTAAGATGAACCTGTCCCTTAGTCCTGAAAAATGTGAATTCCTGATGACTGAAGGGACTGTGCTAGGCCATACCATTTCTTGCCAAGGGTTACAAGTGGATCCTAACAAAATTGCTCTCATCAAGAAGGTTCCACCTCCCCAAAAGGTAAGGGATGTCCGAAGTTTCTTAGGATTAGCAGGGTATTACCGGAGATTCATTAAAGACTTCAGCAAGCTAGCCTCGCCATTGTTTGGTCTGTTGGCAAAAGATGTGGAGTTTAAATGGACTGACGATTCTCAGAGGGCTTTGAATGAATTAAAGAACAAGTTGGTGTCAGCCCCAATCCTGAGAGGTCCAAACTGGGCCCTACCTTTCCACATCCACACTGATGCCTCAAACAAAGCCATAGGGGCAGCTTTAAGACAAGTTGAACAAAAACTTCCATATGCCATTTAATTTGTTAGCAAAAACTTGTCCAAAGCCGAACTGAATTACACTGTAACCGAGAAAGAATTCTTGGCTGTGGTCCATGCATTGAACAAGTTCCGACATTATATTACTAGCTATCAAACCTTTGTACATACGGATCATGTTGCAATTAGATATTTAATGAATAAACCAGATGTGAATGCTCGTATTATTAGATGGTTACTTTTGTTGCAGCAGTTTGATTTGACCATTGTTGACAAACCAGGTAAAGAAAATGTTGTTGCTGACTTTTTATCTAGATTGGATTTGTCTGCAGATGAGGATGGAACAGTGGATGACCAGATGCCCGATGAACATCTGTTTTCTATCTCAGTACTCTCTCCATGGTTTTCTGATATAGCAAACTACCTTGTTTCAGCACAGTTCCCTCCGCACCTATCTTCAAGAGAGAAGAGCAGAATCATCAAAAAAAGTGCCTCATTTACTTGGATCGGGGGCAATCTGTTCAAGTGTGGCCCTGATCAGATCTTAAGGCGTTGTGTAAGGGAGGAGGAAGTCTTTGATATCCTCCTCACCTGTCATGATGGGCCTTGTGGAGGACATTTTGCAGCAAAGAGGACTGCCTTCAAAATCCTGCAGGCAGGCTACTATTGGCCCACACTTCATCAAGATGTCAGAAGATATATCAGCCAATGTGACCGATGCCAAAGAATAGGGAAACCGACTCCAAGGGATGAGATGCCTCTCCAACCTCAAGTGACTCTTGAGCCATTTGAGAAGTGGGGTATGGATTTTGTGGGTCCAATCAACCCTCCTTCGAGGCAAAGGTCTTACATCATTGTGTGCACTGACTACCTGACAAAGTGGGCAGAGACTAAAGCAATCAAGGCAGCAACAGAAGAGAAGGTGGCCGAGTTCTTAAGAGAAAACATCTTCTACAAATTTGGCTACCCAAGAGAGCTGGTCACCGATCAAGAGAGCCAGTTCACATCCAACTTGATTGAAGACCTACTAGCTCACCACAAGATCAAGCATAGGACTTCCACCCCCTATCATCCACAGGCAAATGGGCAAGTGGAAGTCACCAACAGAGCATTGGAAGGGATTTTGACTAAGGTGGTGAGCAGCAGTAGGAAAGATTGGGCAGATCGCCTGGTTGAGGCCACATGGGCTTACAACACCACCTGGAAGACCACCACCGGCTTCACACCTTATGAGTTGGTCTATGGGAAGAAAGCTTTGTTGTCCATTGAGTTTGAATACAACACTTTGAGGATGGCAGCTCAGCTAGATCTAGATCTCAGCCATGCACAACAAGAAAGGTTATTGCAGCTGAATGGACTGGACGAGCACCGGATGCAGGCCCTCCTTCACTCAGAAGTGGTTCAACTTCAGAGAAAGGTGTGGCATGACCAACACCTCCATGACAAGCAATTCCAGCCGGGAGATTGGGCCTTGTTGTATGACTCCAGGTACAAAGATTTCAAGGGGAAGTTGAGAACCAGATGGCTAGGACCATATGCAGTGGAAAAATGCCATGACAATGGATCTGTTCTTATTCGAACCATTGATGAAGAAGCCATCCCCATGCTTGTCAATGGGCATCGATTGAAGATCTACAGGAAACCTCTCTCAAGACAAGAGTTCATCAAAACTATGGAGAAATCAGTGTTGGTCATAGAGAAGGGTTCTGCCTCTGCCTTGGGCATACCCTGAAAGATCTAAAAAATAATAATAATAATAATAATAATAAAGATCCTTGGGTGAAAACCTTTCTGAGGCTCCCAAGGCAGGTGGTAGGGGTGAAAACCTCATTGAGGCGCCCCTATTATCTTTCAAAAAAAAAAAAGAAAGAGATTTGAAAAAGATCCTTGAGTGAAAACCTCTCTGAGGCGCTTAAGGTAGATGGCAAGGGTGAAAACCTCATTGAGGCGCCCCTGTTATCTCTCAAAAAAAAAAAAAAAAAAAAGAGAAAAGAAGACAATAAGCAAAAAGATAGGGACAGCAAGTTTATGCATGCAGGTTGCAGGTGTTCTATGAAGGAGAGGAGGACTCTTAATGCAAAGCCAAAGATCCTTATCATGCTGCCAGGAGACCTCACCAGCACCTCCTCCAAGAATACTCATTTCCTCCAAGGTATGTGCACAATTTCATCACGGCTTGAGTCTTCTATAGGAAGATGCAGACTTTCTACAGGAAGATGCAGACTTTCTACAAGAAGGTGCAGACTTTCTACAGGAAACGCAACCTTTCTACAGGAAGTTCTTCATTTCTACAGGAAACTTCTTGTAGAAGTTCGGGACGGCCCAGAATTCATTTTATGAGGAGATCTAACGACCAAGGATCGGTTTGGACGCATGCAAGCTACTGTTGTCACCCTTATACATTGCTGTCACCTCCTTCTACCATCCCTGTCGACATGCAATGAAGTTACCTGCACCATCAAAGCAGATCATTGAGTATCAAGAGAAAAGCAATTTTTGAGATGGAAAAATGCTGAGATGTCATACCATATCCATCCCAGCCATCCATGAGCTCTGTGAGCGTGATCGTGGGGCCATTGCCTTCGTCGTGCACCATGCACCCGAGGAGGAAGAAACTATTACAGGACATCCTTCAGGAGTCCCGTAACAGTTAAGCCCGCTAGAATGCACACCACATACAAGGAAAACACAGGCGCATGCAGCTGAAGCATCAAATCCATCGTCAGCGGCCTATGAATGTGAACCTCCGGGCCTGTGCAAATCAAGCAGCAGCAACCAAATCCACTCATCGTCGTCCAAGAGCCTAAACAATCATGTTGCGGCCGCATAGGTAAGTGTCTCGACCCTTTCTTCCGACGAATTGCATGAATTTTACTTTGAAAATGTTTGCAAGTGTGAAATGGATGGGTTGAGCAGTTGTATGGTCAATCGATTGGCCACGTCGACCAGTCAGCTGGTCGAGCCGGATGTGTGAATGGTGGCCGTGGAAAAAACGGGCAGTGGACACATGAGAACCGTCCACTCGGGGAGAAACGAGTTCTAACGAGAATGGTGGCAGTGGATCTGCGGGGAATGATGCGGCAGTAAGGGAACTTGCAGAAGAATGATGGTGTGACGTCGCCCAACGGTCCAGCCGGGACAGCTCACCCCCGTGCCACGGATTCCACCGATTCAAATCTAATCGGCCAGATTATCACCCCCATACATTTATCATTCACCGTTTGAGACTCGAGTGATCATCCGGATCCCTCTGCAGCTCGATACTTTGAGTCTTTGGCCATCAGAACGCCTGTGAAGCAACACCAAGAGCGCAGACCCACTGCAGTATCCCCCGGAAATCGCGCGCTGCTCCTACAGGAAAGCTGTTTCTACAGGAAGTCGGGTTCCTCACGTCAAAAGGTGGCAGATTAAAAAGGTAAGCCTGAACTCTCCATGCAATTGGTTTTTGAAGGTGGCAGAATCGTCGTCTACAGTCTGGTCGTAGAAAATTGTTGCAATTGTTGTCTGCCGTGCATGAACTGTCGTCCTACAGGATGTCAGTGTAGTTGGCTGTGTTAAAGGTTCTCAGGGGGTAAGCTTTGTGAATTATGTGCATGACAGAGGCGTAATCCTACGCTCTGTCCCAGTAGACCGAATTTCTTCCGCATTTGCCACCCCCAGCTAACGCAACAATTTTTCACCATGCCGGGTGGGTTCATCAGAAGGGAGCCCACTGATTCAGCGAAGTTAAGAGAAAATCCTGAGGTGGTGGAGCTCTTCACATGGGCACAATGGATATCCTTCTGTAACAAATTGCAGGGCTATGACGATGAAGTGGCAGAAGAGTTTTTGCAAGCTCTGAGGCCGAAATCTAAAACATTGGCCACCGTTACCTTCAGGGGTCTGAGCCTCAAACTCACCCCACAATTCATCAGCCGAGTTACGGAGCTCCCAATGGGATTACCATGGGATAAAGAAGAGAGGAAATTGAGCCAACAAGCTAAGAAAGAATTCTTTCCATCAGAGGAGGAATTCTCAGAAGACAAAAATGGGGTTCGTAGAACCAGTTTACTGCCACCATGGAATGAAGTGAGCCTGCAAATTATGAAGTACATCACCTGCGAAGGCCGTTTTAGCATTGTATACGGGTACCACTTTCGGTTACTCACTGAATTACGGCACCAGATGGAGCTACCTGTAGAAAACAAGCTCAGTCTCCCTTACTTTCTACTACAGTCTCTGATTGAGTGTGCAACCAAGCTGAAAGAAGGCATACCAGACCAGGTAGCCCACCATGGACTGATCAAACTCCTCGTGGAGGATGTGCTCCACACATACAAGGTTCCTCTCTCATGGGAAGCCTTCAGAAATTTGACAAAGGACGGGGACATAAAGATGCTAACCAAAGAGCTCGGTTCTTCTAGCAGTGAGGAGAAAGAGTCAGTGGCTGCAGTAAAGAAAGAAAAAGGCCAAAAGACCCCGACCACAGAGCAGAAGAAAAAGCAAGAGAAGAAACAAGAGAAAAAGGATGACAAGGAGAAAGATGACACACCCATCTTGTCAGCAAGAGAGAAAAGGTTGCAAGGCTGAGTGGACAAGGCTGAGAAGGTCCACATCAGCAAGAGTGCCTCGACAGCGACCGCAACTAAGTCAAAAAGCAAAACCCATGCAGCAAAGCAAACCAAGGCGGCGACACCTGTTTCTACAGGAAAGCCGAAACCGGCTTCTACAGGAAGCCCGAAAATTATTGAAAAAAGGTCTTCTATAGGAAGCCCGAAATTGACTAAAACAGAGTCTTCTACAGGAAGCCCTGAAAAAGTGAAACCCAAGGAGAAGAAAGCTGGCATTCGTGAAAGGGAGGCAGCAGCTGTGCTGGCCGCCCTCAGTACACCTCCTAAGCCAAAGGAGAAGAGAAAGAGGGAGACCCCTCTATACTTTGAAGCTTGAAGAAGTGTGAGAATAAAGACGGGCAAGCTACAGCCTCCATCCAGCAGCCAAATCACTACAGGGGATGCCCCTACTTCACCCAGTGAGAAGTCCCCCTCGAAGATATCGGTCACCTACGAGAGGGGGAGCCCAAAAACAACTACTTGGAAAGGAAGGTTAGACCAATCGGCTTCAAAAGCCCGGCTCAAGGTCAAGGAAACAGAGAAGAGGAAAGGAGCGGCACCCTCATCACCACCAAGGGCAGAACAGGCAGAGCCACCAAGAGTAGGAAAGAAAGAGCGTATTCCGGAGCCTAGTTCCCGGCCAAGGACAAGGAGCCGGAGCAAAATTGCTCAAGGATGAGCAAATATTTTAGCTGGGGGGTGATGATGAGCCCCAAATTTTGGTAACAATTTGGGCTCATTTGGCCTACTTACCTTGCTCAACCCTTCATTTTTTATCACTTATGCATCATTTCTTAGTATAGAAGGGCAGTCATTATGCCTATGTGGCTAATACATGATGATTTCAGGTTTTTTGGTATTAAATGGAGCAAAGACCACGCAAATGGAGACAAGGAGACAGCCAAGGTGGCATTACGGGTTTATAGGGAGGTTGTCCACAGCCTTGAATGACCTCCCTCGTGATCTCCACCCCAACTCCGAGCTCCAACAACTATCACCACCGAGCTAGAAGGCAGCCAACGGATTCTACAGGAACAGCAGTTTACTTTCAGTTGGACAGCCAAGCTCCACTAATTGAGGAGGCCAACTTGGCCCTCATCATGTATAAATATTGAGGCTGTAGCCTTCGATGAGACTCTTGAACTTTTGTTGTAGATTTTGGATTACGAGCTGTAGCTCTGTTTTTGCTCTTTGTAAGCCAATTTTGGCATGTTGTTAGACTCATGATTATGATCTTTTAATAAAAGGCAGGCAGATTTGGATTCGATTCTGAGTTCCTAGGGGAGCTATAGCTCTCAGGTTAGGGCCCAACCTGAGAGCAATAGACCTCCTTCTTTTTGTATTGTTACTTGTCTTTCTTTTATCATTGCATTTCTTTCCTTTACATGCACTTGAAAAATACAGTTTGCTGAGTTGACTGTCTCGGTTTGGTTATGTAGGTTAGTTTCATGAATGCAGTTGTTTCAGTAGTTAGCATAGGGAGATTGAAGTTACGTTGAGTTCAAAAAAAAGGTTGAATGCATGCTCACTTTCACCTCTGTTTGGGGACCGGAAGTGTAGACCGTGCCAACTGCCAAAAACACTGTTTTAACATATGCATGCAAGTATTGATATAATGTTTTCGATTGAAGAATTGTCCATACGATTGTATCTTGAGTAATGACTCTTTGGATCAGCATCATGCACGAATTCCTTTCAACTTACATTGTTGTTCTTTCATTCCTAATAAAACAGTTAGAATAGGTTGGTGAACTTTCGTTTACATGCAAGATAAGGGTGATTTGTTTCATTTACACTGCGCAGCACCACTTCATCATGTTCTTATCCTCCTAAACCATGCCTAAGCCACCTAATCATCCTCTGTTCAGCTCATTTGCCTTCCAACCCTTCTACTGTCCACGTTGCTCAATCTTTTTGACCTTCCACTACTCTACCCTTCTATCGACCAACCAGCTCTATCCACTCTCTCTCCACCTCATCTCTCTGTCCATAGGCCATCTCAAGCTCCTCTTTCATCTTACCCATCCATCCATACAGCTCCTTCACTCCTCCATCACCCAAAACTCCGACTGTAGGACATCCTGTAGAAGTTAGCAAACTTCCTGTAGAAATCCCGAGTTTCCTGTAGGATCCCCTGCAGACATCCTGTAGAAGCCTGCAAACATGGTTGCCAAGCACCTGAACGTTGTGGACTTCTGTGGAATGATGTGAGGGATCCCCTGGAACCTCTCAGAGTCCTCCTGACCTTTCCCAAGCCTTCCTCCCCTTGAACTACCCCTGCACAGTCCAGACCCAGTAAGAAGCACAATCATAATAACTCCACCCACTTGAGCAAAAATACAAAAACGTGTTCTCTTCAATGGAAGTAGTTTAAATTCATGCATCTCATCTCACTAGAAGTAATGGCATCATTTCTGGAAGTTGCATTCCCACCATTGCATCATAAAGGTTAAGCTAGTCAGATTAGGGTTTACTAGGGTTTTCATGTTTGGTTGGCTTTCAGTTCATTCTTGCAAAGTAGGTTAATTTCCTTTGAGATAGCCTTCGTTCATCATTTAGAAAGCTTCTTCTAAGAACATATAGAAGTTGGCTTGAGCCCTAGCGGACTTGTGCCAGATGACCAAGTGACAGTTGCGACAAGAGCTAGTACTTGTGCATACAGCACCGTCGCTTCCAAGTTTGTTACGAACTACCGGGTTGATAAAATTAGAGAAGGAAGCCCCAGAAGTTGTAGCATTATTGCTACAATACTGGAGCTCACCAGTATGGCGTACTTTTCTGGTGATAAATCTGGAACTCTTATGTGAGCGCGTTGATGGTTTCTTTAAAGAAATGTGTTGCGTGATCGCTCATTAAGATTTTCGGGCAGCCAAATCGTGTCAACACATTTTCGAACAAAAACTTTGTAGTCGTTGTGGCTGTGCAGTCCTTGACCAGTTGTGCTTCCACCCATCATGTCAGGTACCCCGTCGCCGTGAGCGCACACCTGTCTTTCCCTGAGGTTTGATTGGGCCCACAAAGTTGATTTCCCATTTCTCAAATGGCTACAGTTTCATTTTGGGATTTAGTGGCATCTCGTCCCTTTGTGATGTTTTTCCCGTCCTTTGACATATATCGCAGGCCTTACAATATGCTTTCGAATCCTGGTGCAAGGTCGGCCACCATAACCTTGTGCAAAGAATCTTTTTCGCAGTCACACATCCTTCATACTGTCCTCCCACAACACCCCCATGTGCTTCCATGAGGATCTGAACTCATTGAAATTCAGGTACATATCTTTGCAATATCTCATCGTTGTCGATCTTGTAGAGGTGCCCCGCAATGACAGAAAAGTTCGCCGCGCGCACCACCAATTCCTTCTTCTGTTGGATTGAGTACTCCTTCAGTGCAGTCCTTGTTGTTATAAAATGGATTATATCTTCGAAGTGTCCGTCCATGACGCGTATTGCAAAGAGTTGTGCATTATGTAGTCCCTCCTCCAAATTTGTTGGTTCCTCTCCCATCTCAATTCATGACAAGTGGTCTAGTCCTACGTTTAAGCGTCCTGGCTTGACTATAACCTCAAAATCATATTCTTGAAACAGTAAAATCCATTTTCATATGCGCCCCCCCAACACAGGCTTGTTCACCAAGTATTTCAACACGGAATGGTCTGTATGCATCTTGAAAATTCTGCCAAGTAAATAGTGTCAGTATTTCTGGAGCGTGTACACCATTGTCAACCCCTCACGTTCGATGGTAGAGTAGTTCTTTTCTGCTTTGGACAACCTTCGACTCACAAACGTGATCAGGTGATCCTCACCCTCCATGCCCTCCTGTGTGAGTACGGCTCCCACCACAATACATGATGCATCAACATGTACATGAAATTCCACATCCCATTTTGGGAAGAACAAAATTGGCGCGGAGGCCAATTTCCCCTTTAGGACGTCCAAACTCTTCATGCAATCATCATTCCAGCAATATGTCACATCTTTTTTCAATAGCTTTTCCATCGGTGCAGTTATTTGGGCATAACTTTTGATGAACTTCCTATAGTATCCAATGTGTCCCAATGTAGCATGCAGTTGTTTAACACTTCACGGTGCTTCCAAATTGAGGATAACGACAGTCTTCATAGGGTCCACCATTAGTCCTTATTTGTAGACCACATGTCCCAGCAAGTTTCCAAAGGGAACGAGGAATGTGCACTTCTTCAAGTTCAACGCAATTTGGTGTCGGTAGCAAGTATCCAGCATCAACCATAAGCTTGCTACATGGTGCTTAACTAATCCAAAAATTTGTGGATGTATTCTTTGAACACGGTTACCACAATGTACAAAAATATAGCTAGCACATTCTTCAGTCCAAACGGCATCACTTTGTATTGAAAGCATCCCCATTCTATTGCGAAGGTTGTCTTGCTCTTGTCTTCTGGTGCGATCTTGATCTGATGGTACCCTGAGAACCCATCTGTGAACGAGTATGCTTCCTGACTAATAGCATTCTCTAGTACCTCATCTATGAATGGTGTTGGGAATGGATCATGTGCACATGCATCGTTCAGCTTCCTGAGGTCTACACATATTCTTATTTCACCCTTCTATTTTTTCTCTTGTACCACCATAGGACTCACCTAGTCGGATTCTTCCACTGGTTCAATAATTCCGACTACGAGCATTTTGTCTAGTTCATCACGGACCTTTTCTTTATACTTTGGATTCAAGCGGTAAGGTCACTGCTTAATTGGCTTCGTGTCGGGTTTCAAGCTAATCTTCATCATCCCTAAATCGCCCACGATCCCTTTTAAGTCCGTAATTTTGGTCAGGAACAGGTCTTGGTATTTATGGAGTAACTCAGCGACCTTATCGACCATGGCATCGTACCAATAGTCCCCAAGTGTTGCGTATTTTGGTTCTACCTCCTCAACATTCATGTTATAACACTCCAGTGTGCTACTTAACTGTACCGCCCATTTTGGCTAAAGTACTTCTAGTGGCTCCTATGGTACTTTAAAGATAACGGCTTTCACTGCTTGTAGTGCATTGTCCACAGTATCTGACCAATGATCTTCAAATGTGAATGTTAACAAGAATCCCTCACGCAAGACATCCCATTCACCTGTACCATTGTGCAACTCTGTCTCCATATACCAATTCATGGGTATGGCGTCTAGGGTATGGTAGAATAGGTGCACCCATTCGGGCCGTGGCTCTTCCCCGTAGGCCTTGGTCCATTTTTCAAGGTGCGTGCATGGATCATCTCATCCGTCATATTTGTCTACTAGTCATACTTTGGGTTTTCCAAACCACAGGCGCATCATTCTTCTACATTTGCACCAGTCTTTAAAAGTTCCTTGATGCGTACCCCACCATCATGCGGGTGTTGCGCATAGTGCCCACTTCATCGAATCGAACTGCTGCTACTCTGGTATTGCACTTTCGAATTTGCTCAGAAATTCATCCACCTCTGACAATCCATCATATGTCGGCAGCTCCCATGCCTCTATTGTTACGTAACGCAATGACCTGATCATCATGTTGCAGTTTAGTGTTGTTATTTCATGTAGCCGATTCTGCCATTTCTCTATCTCTTCATCTAAATCCGAAGTGCAGGAGCTTTCGCGCTCCCAAAATCCTTCCATCTACAGTCAGATTCACCCAATCCTATCCTTGTGCAGTTATCTTGTAGATACAGTCGAGATCGTCATCACTATTATCGTCGTGCACCAGTTTAGTGTATCCTGCTCCTTCGGCTGGATCCAGCGGTACTACTACGCGTAGTGAATTTTTCTCAAAGATAATTTTGCACTACTTTAGATTTATGACTTTGTTCATATCAGTAGCCCAATCTATTCCTAGTAGTGCATGATAGGGATTCTTGTCATCGACAATTTCTATCACTTCAAAATCTGCCTACGTGCTCGCGCCTTCAATATCAACTATCACCCCTTGTAATCTTCCCATGGGAAAAATATTCTATTGGTTTGCCATCTGTAACTGAATAGGGGACCATTGCAACGCGGGTATGCCCATGCTTTCTGACATTTGCTTTGGTAGTACATTCGCATCCGAACCAAGGTCTAGGATTACTTGATCCATTTCGTACTCGCTTATTTGCATAGTCAACCTCATCTCCCTTCCTGTGCAAAATGCATGCTTTCCTAGTTTTAGAACCACGCGTAGTTCTCCTGACCCCGCGAACCTAGTGATAAGTTCCTGTAGCCCTTTGACTACCTCGCTATCACGCAGCAGTTTCATGCATGTCTCTAGAAAGGTAGTGAGCATTAAATGATCCATCCCTGGTTCTAGGTGATCCTTACTACCTGAACTGGAGGCCTCCGTGAAGCTCTTCTTAGCTTTCATGAATGTTTCCTTCACGTGGTCTAAATCAAACTCAGGTTCCTTTGTAGGAGCCTTGCGAACCCACGCACTTTCTTTTGGCAGCTTCCCTTTATCATCTCCCATAGTCACATCGCTCCTGAGCATCATGTTAACATTTGGGTCTTCTTCGTACGGTTCAGACCTCATCATTTGTAAATTCTGGGCGAAGGGGGCTGGAGTACCCCATTTTCGCGCATCTTCGCTATCAGCAAAGGGAAATATTCCACCTCATGATCAAACTGATTACAATACCAACATGATATCCTAGTTGGGTTCGTATAATCACAGGCATAATGCCCTAGCCCTCCGCAATTGTAACAAATTATCTAGCCGCGAGTCCTTCCTGGTCACATTCCACCTCGACCTTGACCACACCCCTGAAACCCAGCGTGCGTCATCCCTGCATTTGGGTCGAGGGCTCGCGGTTCATCTTGCACCCTGTAGGCAAGAGTCTGATCCATCATCAGTTCATAGCTTTGGTAGGTGCATTCATCATGGCCTCTAACTTGCAGAAATTACAAAACAACTGTTGGAATGTCTACGAATACTTCTGCAACAGATGACAATTATCCATGGTATGTTTTCCTCCTATCTAGCAGATCGAGCACCATAACGCAGACGCCATGCTCGGGCCCGCCTGTGCCTCCAATCTTAACAGCATTAGTCCTCCTCCTGCCAAGTAGTTCATCAACACTGGATAGTGATATTTTTCGTGGCCCTGGCCCTTGCATTTTATGCACCATACTTCCTCACGCGCCTCTGGCCAAGGTGCCCTATCCTGTTTCAAACTCTCCATTTCCAGACACAGATTCTGTAGCTGCACATGGATCTGTTGGACTCCCAATCCAGGGCCTTGTATAGGGGTCTCATGCAACCTCATTGCCATCTCCAACGCTTCGGCCTAGGTGGAAAGTTTTTGTTGTGACAATGTCATCCTTAAGTGTGGCGTAAGTGAGGCCACAAACCAAGTGCAATGTTGTGCATCCATTAACGTCATATTGGCTTCGCGGATCGTACTCTTCATCCTTTGGTCCAAATCCTAGGGGGTCTCGCCTAGGAGCATCGCGATCTCTTTAAACCCGATGATTGATTGCGTCTCTAATTTTGGCCTGCTAAATTCCCTGTTCAACACAGTCTGGATCTCTGTAATTCCTGCGTTCGAGTGGTCATTAGAATTCTTGATATACCATGTTAATGCACAATCTTGCAGTATGCTCACCAGCGTAGCCTTTTTGATATTATCATCCACTACGCCCTGTGCTTCCCATACTGCTCTGGCTACCAATCAGAATTGGTACGATCTTCATTCCCTACTCCTTTGAATACTAGTAGTTTGATCGCGCTTGCCATACTGAATTATGGAGGTGGCGGAGGTGGAGTGGGTGGAGATGAAGGTAAGGGGGTGAAGCAGGTGGTGGCATGGGTGGAGGTGGTAAACGCGGAATTCACTTCCTTATCAAACTGATCATGCTTCTCGGAGAAACCTTCACGAGCTTGTCCTCGCTCCGCCGCGAGGGTGAAATTAAGGGATTGTTTTCCAATTTCTCACTACTTCTGCTTCTGTAGATCTTTCCTCTTCACAGTCCCAAACATTAATTTATTTGCATAACCCACTTTTCACACAATAGCATCTTAATCCAAGTTTTTAAAGATTTAACATACTTACCTCGCGGTCCCTTGAGAAAATGTCGCTCTGCTTCGTTGTAGCTGACGGTCGTGTCTACCGTGAACTCAATGATAAATCCTCCTATTATTCAGTCGAGCCAATGGTCCACAACTCGTGTTATCTTCTCTCCTGAGGCTTCTAGTCTTTGCACTAGTTTCGGAGTCCACACTACTGGTTTGTCAAGCCTACACCTTCCCTGGCTATCTGCTAACTTTGCAGTCCACTCATACAACTCAGATGGAAAAGATGCAAAGAAAATTTTGTGGATTTCCGTGTACAAGTAGCGATCGAACCACTGTTCCTTAGATACTCACAGATTTCTATTTTCCTGCACCATGAACTTGTGAATCTTCTTGTCCAACCACTCTTCAATTTCCTTCTTTGTAGGGTTCTAGTGGCATGACATCAGACATCCTTTATGCAGATCCTGGTCCCGACAATGGAACCATTTTTTGGCTTGTATGGGCTTGACCCAGGTTCAGAGGTGATTTAGCCAAGCAAATCCCAAGACTAATAGCCTTCTCGGCAACTGTCCATGGAGTGAAGACTGATGTCTCACCCGAATTAGTATGGGAGGGTGCTAGAACTAGGTTTCTGCACCCTTGGGATGTCTGATGGGCTTCTGGAGGTCCGTGGTCTGACCTATCGCTGTGATCACTTGTGATCCCTTCACGACTTGCGGTGTGGCTTCTGTGCAGCCCTACTCAGGGCACAACTTGTATAATACCCAAGTTCCTTGCTAATTAATCAATTACATAACTTGTGTGTGTAAGATTTGTGGTTATTACAACATATTTAGTAATCATATTAATGCGCGCGATACATAAATGAATTTAAACACAAAGAAGACAATGCACAAAAATTACACAGAATTAGGAATCAACTTCTCTTTATTAGCTTTCTGTCCTGATTACAGACTCGACTCTGCCTTGCGCACTCAGCTGCAGGGGTCCGCACACTCAGTTGCAGACTCTACTAGGCCTCTGCACACTCAGCTACAGAGCCTCTTTCTACTACTACAACCCAAGACACTTAGAATTCTAATCTAAGCTTGAACCATTCCTCTGCTGCTCTCTCTATCCATCACTATCTTTACAACTTAGAGCCTCGCTCTCTCTATCCATCACTATCTTTACAACTTAGAGCCTCGCTCTATTTATACAATCCCATGGTCTGTGGACCATGGGTAGGCTGACTTTACACTAATTTACAATACAATGTTTAGAGCGGACAACCCTATAACTCAATTGTACACTTCGCGCTCCACACCCGCAATTTACGGAGTTTTACAACATCTTTGACCAAAACTTGGGCTTTGAGCCCCAGAACCTATTGTGGGGGTATTCCATGCCCAACAACCTCCCAACAAGAGGGTGTCATCCACAAAAAGAGAGTGATTGATGCTTTTGACTCCTAATGCAATTTGGAGACCTGTGATGTTTCTTTATCTCCTTTGTTTTTCTAGGGCTCTGCTTAGTGTTTCAGCCATTATGATATAGAGAAAAGGGGAGAGCGGGCACCCTTGTCTCAAACCTCCCGTGCTTTGGAAGGAATCGCTTGGTCTTCCATTTATAAGAGGTGCAATTCATGGGACTGAAATGCAGGCATGGATGACCTCTATTATATCTTGGGAGAACCCGAATTTTTTGAGTACTTCCATTAGATATGGAAGACTGACCCTGTCAAAGGCATTGGCTATATCTAATTTTATAATGATTCCTTTCTCTTTCCTTTTCATGCTTGTATGAATGGCTTCCTGTACAAAAATTACATTATCAATAATTTGCTTGCTAGGTACAAAGCCTCCTTGGTTTTCAGATATTATTTCTAGGAGCATTTAGTACTTCCATTAGATATGGAAGACTGACCCTGTCAAAGGCATTGGCCATATCTAATTTTATAATGATTCCTTTCTCTTTCCTTTTCATGCTTGTATGAATGGCTTCCTGTACAAAAATTACATTATCAATAATTTGCTTGCTAGGTACAAAGCCTCCTTGGTTTTCAGATATTATTTCTTGATTCTGTTGGCTATTATTTTTGTAATAATCTTGTAGGATGAGTTACAAAGGGAGATAGGATGAAATATATTGAAGGTAGAGGGATTGGGTTCCTTTGGAACTAGAGACAGATAAGATGATTTTGTATTGCTTCCCATTTTCTTTTTGAATACATTTCTTACCATTCTTAAGAAATCCTTTTTTATAATATCCCAATGTTGCCTGTAAAATGCAATTGTGAAACTGCCTAGCCCAGGGGCCTTGTCTGGGTGGAGGCTCCAAATGGCTGCAACTACTTCCTCTTCTTAGATCTCTTTGTTTATTTCTGAATTATGATCTTCCCTTATTTTTTTTTTGTGTGCTGAAGGAATTTTTCATAATCTGTTGTGTCTTCATTAGCTATCAGGAGGTTTTTTAAATGATTGTATGCTACTTTTTTTAGCTCCTCCGCTCCTTTTATCACTTGCCCATCAACTTGGATTTTATCTATCTGATTTCTTTCTCTTCTTATTTTCATTGTGTTGTGGAAGAAGGATTTATTTTTGTCCCCTGCATTCAGCCAGAGGCTTCTATATTTCAGTCTCATCTCTTCTTCCTCTCTTCTATTTTCTCTAAATATTTCCCAAAAAATCTCATTGTCTTTTAAGTAATCTTGCTTTTCCTCCTCTTTGTTTTCTTTTTCCTTTTGCATGTTGTCCATTTTTGTTTGCAGCTTTGTTTTCCTTTTTCTTTTTGTATTTCATTTTCTCTTGCCCAAGTCTTTAGTTTAATTCTCAATTTTTTTAGTTTTGTTTCCCAAACATAATGGGGCAATCCTGTAATCCTTTTTGCCCAAGCATCTGTGATTTGATTTCTGAAGTCTTCATTGCTATCCCATATTGGGTTGTATTTAAATGGGAGAGGCCCTTGATTATCTATTTTGACCAATATGATTTCCACTGGCTTGTGGTCAGATGTCGTTGTGTGGAGAATTTTGGATCTTACCGAATTGAAGCTTGATGCAATGTTTTCTTGGACCAATATTTGATCCAGCCTCTCCTTTATATTACTTTTTCCCACTCTCTTATTACTCCATGTATATTTCCCATTGCTTGGGGGGATATCAATTAATTTATGTTGTTCCATTATTGCTTCCAAAGCTTCCCTAGATGGGTCGGCATGATATGACCCTCCAAATTTCTCTTCTATATTTCGAACCAAGTTTAGATCCCCTCCCAGGATCATTTTCCCATTTTGGACTTCAGAGAGAGTTTCTTTTACTATACTCTAGCATTGCTCTTTTTCCCTATAATGATTTGGAGCATAAATATTGATGAAGTTGTACTGCTCCTTTGTGCTTGTTTCCTTCAGGTCTGTTTTGATCCAATGTTGTTCCTTTTTTTGTTGTATCATTTCCCATTCTCCTTTTTTCCAGAGTGTGAAAATTCCTTCTGAAGCTCATGTTGCCTTATTGCTACTCCTTCATAATGTTTTAATTTTTTTTCGTCATTTTTTCAGTTTCTTGGTTGTTTATTTTGGTCTCCTGAATCATGAAAATATCTCAGGATTATTTTGCTAGAATGTCTCTTGTTGCATTTACTTTGCAAGTTGTTCCTAGTTCACGACAATTCCAGGAGACCACTATCATTACTTATTTGTTTGGTGGTGCACGGGACCTTTCCCTCTCTGCTAGTTTTTCTCATTGTTTCCAAAACTTTTCCCAAAAAAAGAATCCATTGGTTGCTGCGTACCTAAAGCCATCTCCTTGGCTGCTGCTTCATCCCTTAACTCCTTATTGGATTTCCTTCTTGCTTTTTTTTTTATGCTCAAAATTTTTTAGGGACTCCTTGGACTAGTTTCTGGTTAGTATTTGATCAACAGATTGGGGCAGGGGTGTGCAAGTGTTTGTAGGAAGAGGGGTTATAATGGGGGAGCTATGGGGATGTAGAGGGGGTCGGGGTGAGGGAGGAGTTGAAGGCTCTTCCAAGGGCCCAAAGGGGTTCAAGTTTATGAGAGATGAAGGGATATCTGCGTTAGGTGATGGAAGAGAAGGCTCTGTGGTGACCTGGGGCTGTGATGAAGTAGGGAGGGGCTATTTATTGAATGATTTATTCCATTTAGCTTGTTCCCATTTGTTTTCTGGTTCTTCTACTTCTTTTTTTTCAGCATCTATTGGAGAAATGAACATTTCGTGACATACCTTGCACTTGAATGGGATTTGTTCATAATATAGCAGTTGAATGTGTGTCCATTGATCCGCTTTAATCTTTATCGCCTCCAAAAGCCCTTTCCCTAGATCCACTTCTACGCATATTCTGGTGCAGGCATGCATGTTCTCCTTTGGTTCACATCTGTCTATGTATTTCCCTACTGCATTTCCAATGGCCTTTACTGATTCATCTCCCCAACAGTGGAGAGGAAAGTGTGGCAGCCTGACCCATACTGGCACAACATTGGGTACATCCATTTCAAGGTCAAAATCTGGAGTCCATCGATTTAAATATGGTCCTCTCATATCCATGAAGTATGGGTCGTTCCTAAATATTAGATATCAGTCTTCCTTGGTTTCAAAATGGAAGATGTAGTACCCTCTTCCATAGAACCTTATTGAAATTTTCCCATTGATCGACGAGGTCCAATTTCTTTCAACCCATTACTGAACCGTCTTGGGTGATGGCCATAGTCCAGTAAACTACCCAACTAGGCTGCATTCAGCAAGAGATAGCACTTCTCTATGCGGGACAACAAGTGGGAGGGAGATTTCAGGCATGTCATCCAATCTTTTAACGAACTTGATTACAGATGGCCTATTTTTTGGAGGTCCCATTGCAGATATGAGATAAGAAAATGCATTTGTGGAATCTTCAGGTACTTGATGACAATCTGGTGGTGGCTCTCCATCCTCTAGAGGGTCCATTTGCTCCAAGGTCTCAGCAGCAGGGGGCACTGAGAGGTGGCTGCGGACAGGGCGTTCCCAGGCTAGGTCATGCAAAGTAGTAGTGCAGCAGCAGAAGTTAATGATTGATTAATCATTATGTTATATTATCAGTCCCGTCAATGAAGGATTCTCACAATCCATTTGCATATTTACCACTATTAGTTTAGCATTGACTAATGCAACTTATAATGTTTAACTTGGAAAAATAAATAATTATTTTTTAATTTATTAAAAAAAAAACCTTTTTTTTTAAGCATTTGATTGAACCATAATTTGAAGGTCTTATTGTAGTCTTTGCACCATAAAATTTTAGGTGGATAACTGCCTCACATATTTTATGCCATAATTTATGGATATGTTTGTAATATTCGTGCATTATTTTCAGATATATGTGTAGTGATTTTTTATTCTTAAGCTTTTCCTAAAAACCTTTCAAAAATAAAATCCTTGAAAATAGTTCATACTCAGCTAAATAACATATTTACCATCAATTATTTCCCACCATAATTTATATAAAGCTATCTTGGTTAGAAGAAGGACAACATAGGAAGAAAACCCAATGTTCTTGACAATCGATATCAAGGGGAAAAATTCTTCTAACACTAGAAAATTGCACTATCTTCAAAACAATGTTGGAGAGATCAATTCAGAAGGGGAAAAGTGGTTCCCAAAGCCTCAATAGTCATGAGTTAACAAATATAATTCAGAGTGCACTTGAGAAATGCAAAAGAGAAAAAAATAGGAAATTTGAATGAAATTGTTTTCATGTAAATGCTTGGTTTTATGAGGAATGCAAAATCGCAAGAAAAACCTTGAAAAAGGCAGGCGAGGAGAAGATGAATGTAAATTTATATAAGCATATTTTAAAATACAAAAAAGATGAATTTATGCAAACAAGGCTAGAATAGTTAATATATCTAGGCAAGAATCACCCAAAGCGTTTTTGGCAGGAACTTCAACCAAGGAAGAAGCAAATTGAAAATATTATTACAACCAATCAATGGTTTGACTATGCAAGACAACTCTATGAGAAAGAATCAAAGGAGGAGCCTCCTCCCAAGATTAACACAACTACAAAGATTTTCACATTAGAGGAAGTAGAGAAAGGAATTAAAAAGTTGAAAATAGGTAAGGAAAAGGACTTGGTTGAACTTCAAGTAGAATATCTAAAGTGGGAATGAAAATTATTGCAGCGCACATCATGGAAATATTCAAAAACGTCATTCGACAAAGATTCCCAAGGGATTGGACAACTAGTCTAGCAATACCCCTTTTTAAAAGTGGAGACATTAATAATCCTTCCAACTATAGAACCATTATGCTCAATTCTTTGTTTTCAAATCTCTTTAGCAACATGGTGGAAAATAGAATCAATAAGTGGGTAGAAGTCAAAAAAAGAGGGCAAAAGGGCAAGAAGGTTTTAGGCCGAAGAATTCTACAATAGATCATGGTATCACGTTGAGACACGGTCCCTAGAGATAAGTTGTGGAGTAGAATGGAAGAACTTGAAATTCCTTTGCATTATAGAGTTTCTATCCATAGGCTTTATGAAGAGGTGAAAGAAAAAATTAGAACTTCAGAAGACATTTTAGAAAGCTTTAGAAGTGACATCGAAGTCAAGAAAGGTTGCCCTTTATCCCCTACTATTTTTGGTTTATATATTGATAAAGTGGAAGAATGACTAAATCTGCAAGGTGGGGATGGTGTTCTGTTGGGGAAGTTTGTGATAAAGCTTCTTTTATATGCTGATGACCTTGTATTGAATGCTAAATCAACCCAGGGATTGCAGATGCACCTTTATGCCCTTGAACATTTTTGTAAAGAAATGGGGATGCAATTCAATATCAGCAAGACCAAAATAATGATTTTCTCAAATAAAAAGAAGTAGAGCCAACATACGTTCTTCTTTGAAGGCAACATTCTTGAAGAATTAAATGAATACAAGTACCTCGAGATTGATTTCAACAACAAGCTTAATTAGGAGCACTGCAGAAAGAAGAGAATTTTAGGAGGGTGGAAAGCATTAAATGCTCTTCAAAGAAAATGTAGAGACAACGTTATGGGATTGGGAAACAATTAAAGTGCTTTTTGGGGTCCTAGTTTGTCAGGTGATATTATATGGGTGTGAATTATGGGTTAGCAGCATCCCTGTCTCAAAATGGAAGCAAATTGAGAAAATCCAAAAATGTTTGATCATGAGCAAGTTTAAAATAAAAAGTTCAATGTCTTATGAGATAATGTTGAGTGAAATAAGAGCAACTTCCATCGAAGCAATTGTTATGGTGCGTCTCATAAGGTATCTTCAAAGAATTTTTCAAATGGGAGAAGGTAGATGGCCTAAAGTTTTCTTCAATGAAGGAATGAGTGAAAGAAAGAAATCATGGATGAGACAAAACAACAAATGGAGGCAAAAATGGAATATTTACCTCAATGTATGTCCCACAAATAGCAAGGATTTAAAGAGTTATGTTATGGAGAAGTTTCGTAAGCATATATGGGGAAAAGAGTTGGGTAGAAAGAATAAGTACTATGTTCAAGAATTCAACCCCACGTGTGATCTTCAACAAAAAGGGTACATTGAAGCTAACATTCCATGGATAGAAAATATTCTTATTGCTCAATTAAGAACTAACTCGCATCAACTACGGTGCAAAACAGGTCGGTGGAAAAGGCCTAAAGACGTTTGGGAAGAGCGAGTGTCTACTTTTTGCACTTCCAGGGAAGTGGAATCGGAAAAACATTTCATTTTGGAATGTGATGCTTTTAGAGACATCAGAGAAAGTTACAATAGTATGTCAACATCGGTTCCTTGGCATTGCCTTTTCAGTGAGGGGACTGTTAGAAGGTTGGGTTAGCTCATCATTAATTTTAATAATAAGAGGATTGAATTGCAAAAGGAAAAAAAGCAAGGAAGCCAGTGGTCCCATAGACTATATCTAGTCTCGTGGATGTTAAAATTTCATTCATTCATAAAGAGTAGATAGGAATAAGATATAAATAAATATACTTACCAGGGGTTTCTTCCCACCATTATTTATGTTTTCCTTAGCACTTAATGTAAGAGTAAATGTGTAAATGTGGAGACTTACTAGTGGTTACTGTGCACCAAAATTTATGCAAGTCTACATGCCTGAGAAAACCATTAAGTTATCCACTTCACATGTCAATTTATTAGTTCTTTCCAAAGCAAGAATATATTATTTGGTTTTCCTATTCAACCATTATTGATTTTCCTATTGATCAATGCAGGTTATAATTTTTTATGCAATTTTTTTGAGAGCGTAATTTCTAACTTGTGTGACAGAGATTAAACTGCCTTGTAACACTTGTTTTAAGTTTGCTACCACTTAAAATTTAAAGGATTTGAAAAAAATTACACAAAACTTTTCAATATGTGTTTTGTTATTTATATATACATATATATCCCAAAGGAACCCAACAGTCCGCTGACATGTAATTACTAGTAAACCTCTGGGGGTCTATGACTTATTCTCCTCTCCATAAACCAGGTCACAAATCAGGTGATTTGAACCTTAGATTTCTCAGTTTTCACATATTTCACATCACTTCAATCACCAATTGAGTTGCTCCCCCAAAAACTTTATTAGTATATTTTCATTTAATGAATGTGGACATATTATTTTGAATTTACTTGCATTTTATTTAAATGGTTGGAAAATGGTCATATATAACTTTTCTTTATGACTAATATGTCTTTGTCATATAAATTTACTTTAATTTTTTTATTATAAACTTAAATTAAAAAACATTTTGATATAATTGTGACTATCATTTTATTTTATTTTTATTAATTAGGTTTTAATAAAAAATATTTTTTTAATAATTAAGTTTTAATAAAAATTATTTATTTATTTATTTATTTATTATTATTATTATTATTATTATTATTATTATTTTGTAAATCAAGGATTTCTATTACTTCACAAGATTACACCATTTCAACCACTTATCAAAAAACATGTTGACCTCACTCTTATTAGATTTATTGGCCAACAGGGGCATGCCCAAGTACAAAATAAACTCCCAGAGAGACAATGATCTTCCTACACTACTCAGAAACCATTGCCAAAACAGAAAACACAAGAAAAGATTTGCAACATGTTAATGTTCATTTGAATTTAGCAAAACTAGGTGATCTGGAGTTAAACCTAGAGGCGACAAAGATTTGAAATCATAATGGACATGACCCTCCATATGAACGATTTGGTTTTCTAGTCAGTCCAACTATTCCTGGAATCACCTCTACCCTCTCCACAAGCCAACCAGTTTGTCATGAGTTTTCCGTTGATTCCATTGCAGGTGTTCCATGAAGTTCAAGATATCATTGTGGTCTTCCTGACAAGCCCAATCTAGCTAGAAAATAGAAATATGTAACTAGTTCATACAAATATGGAGGGCTTCCATCCTAAGGGAAAGAGAATGGAAATGGAAGATCCACAATCTCTCCAAGACCTCACTCTTGATCCATTTGGTGGCACTAGACTCGGCACATGTTCATCCCGCCCACCATCTTGCACATAGACCATTTCCCACTATCTTGACCACCAAGGCCTACATGGTCCCTTGTGGACTCTTCCTCAATGCAACTATTATCCAAATTAGATGGACGTAGACCATACTTCAACCAAAGATTAAGTGGTATTTCGTCGCTTTCCACCTCTAGTCAGGAAGAAAAACTGATATTCGATGTGCCGTCGTAGGGGAGTCTTGGTAAGATTTCAAATGAATAATTGCAAAAATCGAGCCTCCTCTGACTCTATCACAATGAGACCTATGGTGTACCCCACAAAGAGAGAAGAGGGGACTGACTAGATGGGGCCCTATGTCCACCAGAAAGAGAAATTTCTTATTGTAGGAAGAGATTGAAGTCATGCCTTCCAGTCGCACCACTGTTATATTACCTTAACTCCTAGAACAAAACCACGCTACACCACTCTACAACAAACCTTAGAGATGAAACCCTACACTTTCCTATCCATATGTGCCACAAACACCAAGAAACTGAAGAGGAAAGAAAATGAAAGCTAAATATTTTAAGGTGAGTAGGAATTACCCACAATATCACGAAAAACAACACCCATGCACTAGTGTTACCACTATCCCTCACCACTATGTTGAGACCATTGTGTAGCTTCTCAAATATGCAAACAATCTCACCACCTGAAATCGCATTAGCTCTTAGTTAAATGTCCCTATTGAGACTGGAGCTCTGCAACAAGGGGAGCCACTCTAAGAGGAAATCTGAAATACTCCATGCCATCATCAAAGCACTTAATTTCACCTAGTATCCAACCACCATTGTTTGAGACTCCACACAGGTTTCCAATACACAACCGTTAAGGATGTTTTTAATACCAACAATCCATAGTACATTCTGAAATGATGCCTTGAGATCTCCTGCATGTAGTCCACCTGCCAAGAATCACATGTTCCATATCACGTAAGGGGTATGTGGTGGAGATCGCTCCCCACTCTTCCCAATGCCTCATGATTCGACATCCCTATCACAATTTTTAAATTTTAATTTAAAGTTTTTTTATAAGTACTTTATATTATATTAATTAATAATTTTTTATTTATTGGCCATTTTATTTTTTACATATATTTTTAAAATCTAACTTTTATTCATTATTTTTGTGCCAAGAGGTGTTATTGAGCCCAATATGGAAGATTTGTTGTAATTTCATGTCCTATTATGTTATGTTATCTAAACATTTTAGCTTGGTCAAATTACATTAAAAAAAACAATTAATAATTAAAAAAAATTGAGGTAATTAGTCAATTTACCTTTAACAATTTTTATCATGACAACCCATGGTTTTGCCAATGATAAGAGCTAGTATTTAACTCAAGAAACAAAATATTTAGGATATAGATCAATTAATGTTAATCTAACAGTAAAAAGTTTCTTTGCGGTTATGAATGGAAATTTGAGAGTAAATATTATTTCTTTAAAAATTTGTTTACTCTAAGATCTTTAATCAATCTTACATTAATTTAACATAACAATGGGTGTGAATGGTTATTTACATTAAAGAGTCAGTGTACGATATGTATTTGTTAGGTTTTCTAGCTTTTCTATTCGGAGTTGTCTTTAATTATTGCGACTTTCTAGACTTTTTGGTGCCAGAATCCGACGGAAAAAATTGAGGTAAAATCTTGATTTGTGTTATTTAAACTGGTTTTTTGACTGTATGTATGGGTTCAACACCCTGAAAAACCCCTAGGGAACTACGACTGTGTAGGGGTTACACATCAAGCTTTTGATTTCAATAAATCCCTGTTAGATTTTAGAGAAATTAGACCAGAAAAGCCCACCAGAAAAGCTTCCAAAAAGTCTTACTAAAGACAACCCATTTCTACTCAGGGTAAATAATTTGAAGATATAGACAAAATTTTGGGATATATTTAAAAAATGTACTTAAAATTTTCATTTTACAAAATGCAAACGTAACTAGGTAAACATGCAATAAATTGAAATGGTGTCAAATACTTGTTTGGACTATTATTTTGGGGATATAAATATATAGTCTAGATCCATCTGAACTCCAAATCTATCAAGCATAGAGAGGGATCAAATCTCTTTTCACTTTAAAAGATGTTTTCACCTCAAGAGATTTGATCCCTCTCGACACTTGGTAGATCTGGAGTTAAGATGGATCTAGGTTGGTTATTAACATTTCCATGTTTAAAGCCATTATCATCAATGCGATCATGTTAGTAAATGTGACTAATATATGTTGCTTCTCCCCTGTTAGAATGAGATTTGTCATTTGATGTCATTTTGCTATTTTTTATTTTAGCACGGTGTCATTTGTCATTTGATAATTTGCATGGTAATTTCATAATTGTATTAAGTAAATGTGACAATGTAAACATGGATTTAGAGATGCAAGATAGTTAGTATGTGAAATTCCAACTATTTATGTAAAGGGAATGACTAGAATATACCAACATATTTTATTTATCACTATAAAACAAGTATTTGAATTAAAGGAAATATTAATCTACCAACGTTAAATAGAAGACACCTATCAACATAAATATATTTACACTTTAGGACACGCGTATAGTGCTTTAATGTAATTTTTGGTTTGTTCTTGTCCATCGATTTTGTTATATGTAGTCCATTCTCCATGATCGATTCATTTAACATTAAACACCATAGGTTAGTCATGGTATTATGTTTATTGGTCTAGGTCAAACCATTTTTCCCAATTTGGCACTTAAATTTTGATTTACCACCATTTTGCCATAGCATAGTCTACTTATTAGATGGTTTTGTTTTTATCTAGACATTTTTTTTGCTTAATTTATAGGGATTTCTTAGAATCATAAATTTGAATTGTGTAATCTATAGAATATTGTGCCCAAAGGGTTTTTCAAAACATCAAATCTATTTATGTATTCTAAAATGTATTTTAAACAACAAAAATCACAATTTCACCCAAAATTGTATCACAAGATTATAGTGAAAAAGACAAAAATGTCTAATAATTAAATAACACACAAAAAAATGAATTCAGATTTATGAGAAAGTTAGTGTTAGTGATAAAGAGAGATGTTGATGGTGATGACACGGGTAGTATTGAATTAATAAATAAAACACAACACAATAAAACACAATGAATTAATAAATGGACGTTATAAGCGATCTTAATTTTTGACACATTAAAAATACCGTGGCGAGTAGTTTATGAGCCTCTACGTGAAAGTGACTAGAAGATTCACTAATAGTCTCCCACATAACCACTATGATATTTCTTCTTAATGATAGGTCCCGAAAAATTGACGAGACATCATCCCGGGGCAACCCTCATACTAGGTAGACCTCTAAAAAGGCAGGCTTTAATAACTCCCTCCTGATTAGCCATAGTGAACTTCTGTTTCTGGAAGGGTAATTGGGTGGTAGGAAAATACTTGGTTATATGCATATTAGAAGAGCTGGTTGTAAGAACTTTTCTACAAAATTTGGCAATACCATGGTTTCTAAGTGGACAATTCCACTGGGCATCACCATAAATATTTTTGAACCAGATTCAACAACCAATATGTACTTGAATGCCATGTATGGTTTTTACTAATATTTGGCAGTTGAATGAACGTATAGTGATTCAAAATGGTTTTCAATCAGAATACAAGAAGGTGGTTTAGAACAATTTTAAATCACTGTAAGCTAATAGTAAAAATAACACAGGTCTGTAATTACATATCGTGAAGAAAACTTGCCTTACTTTGTAAGCGAAAAACATGGTATTGCTGAAAATGCAGTTTTATTTAGAGTAATGGTCTCCAAAATATCAAAAATTTTAATTTAGAAGTCAAATGCTAATTCAAACTAATTTTACATAACCTAATAATTTATATATTTTTAACAAAACTTCAATTTTTATAATAAACTGCTATTATCCAATTAAGGAACCTTTGTTTTTCTTTCACTCAACTTCTAAATTTACATTATTTAACCATTCCCTTCATTTTCCTTTCTGTGAAGTTTTAAATTTTCAGTACTGCATCCATTTTTATATTTCACATAATATCAATTTGTTAAAAATATATATATATATATAGTCAAAATGTTATTAATTAAATCAAGTAAATACTTGGTTGTATTTTTAATTAAAAAATAATAATTATTTATATTTTAATTTAAAAAGTTTATGAATTATTTTTTTATTATAATTAATGAGAAGTTAAATAGATTTTGCTAATAAATTTTAAAAATAATAATCAATCTTATAAATTATATTAGAATAATTACAATTTTTTATTAAAAATGATAATTAATATTATAAATAGAATAATTTATTTGAATAAAATATTCAAAATATCTTATTCATTTATTTTTAAAGGAATGTGTATTCCTTATATTAGATAAATCTGGTTTGAAGGCTAGAACTTTTTACAACATCTTTTAGATAATCTGATACATTTGTCCAAAATTTCAAAACTATTCAATCTTTGTAATCCCCTAAGTTGCAATTAACAATACTAAACCGATGGATTCCATATGTCCTCCAAAAAAACTCCACCAAAAACAACATATCTACATAAGATAAGAAAATACTGAGTAAGAAAAACTACATGTCTTCCAAGACTTGGGTTTCATGAGTACCATTCTCTGCCTCGATGACCTGTTCTAAACTGACTTCTTGAGCACCTACACGACCATCGTTGGCATCTTCATCCCACATTTCAACTTCAAGGTGCTTCACATCATTGTTTGTTGAAAGCGACTCATCATTAGTGCCCCTTTCTGCAACCCTCCTCAGATTTTCCAATCTAAATTCTAACACCTTCGTTTCCAGCTAGAGACGATCCAGTTTAAGCTCCAATAAACCCAACCTATGAGCCATTAATTCATTTTGCGCTCTAGCTTCAACCAAGATCATCTTCGCATGGCGCGATATCAAAGTAATTACGAATTCAAGTGCTTCTACCATCCCGACAAGAGTAGAGCCAAAATCTCCCTTACCATCTCACATAATACGCTCCATTGATTTGTAAATAAGCTAGAGAAGAAAGAAAATTTGACAGATACGACTCCAAAATTCTCGTTCACAACTGCCAAACTTCCTCATACTTCCTATAAATGTTGTCACTCCTTCCCTATTGGTTTATGTTAATGGCTTTTAGATTCATTGTGTAAGAGCTGTTTTCGTTGGCGTTTTGGAGCAATGATATGTGATCCATAATTAGGATGAAAGAAGATAAGAATATAAAACCAAGAGAAAAAAAAACAATGAATCTCTTGGTTTTATATTCTTAGCCTCTTTCATCTTAATAATGGACTGCATGTCATTGGTCTAAAACATTAACAAAAACAACTTTTACATAGTGAATTTGAAATCCATTAACACAAATATTTCATATTGTGAAAGCCTCAAACATCAAATTGTTAAGCTCTATGGAGCAATAATCCTTGGTGATATTCACTAGTTTGATAGAGAAAGATGCAATGCTGCTCGTAGTCATTATTTCTTTCCCTTGGTTTTATATTCTTATCTTCTTTCATTACAATGATGGACCACATCTCACTGCTCTGAAATATTGGCAAGAAATAATGTTACACAATGAATCTAAAAGCCATTAACATAGATCTTTCCCACTATGGAAGCCTCAAGCATCAAAATTCCTATTGATGTAACTTCATCTTATGTTGTTATGTATTTATGATGATGATGATGACGATGCATGTACATAAATAATATTTGTAAGGACTAATATGTTATAGGGTGAGATACTGATGGAAAGACTTGGAAATGCACTCAACAGAAGGTATCACGACTCAATGAGGATTACCGTCATATAGAGTAGTTTCAAAATCATTGGGGAAGGGTAAAAACTTGAGAAAATGAATTTTAAATTCAACTAAAGTAACAAGGAAAAAGTAAAAGAGTTGTAACTTACTTTTATCTTATTCTTGACACTTATAATTTTGCTATCAATCCCAATTTCACCCTTTTATGATAAGAATAAATTCCAAGAGCCAAATCTTTGAATGATCTTAAATGGGTATGGTTGTAATATTTTCTTTCTTGGACATAGAGGATGTTACCATTGGAGAGTTGGATTGTTACTCTTCTATTGGTAGTGTTGGAACCACCAACATTTAGGGACCTCCCATGTATGAAGTCGCAATTAGACCTCACACCGTTTGGTGTAGGAGTCCCATCTTATATAAAGGCCCGATTACCAAATCCTTAAATATTTTCCTTGGCTCTAGCTATCAGCACGAGAGAGGGATGCAATGGTGTCTTCGAAAAGCAAGGGGGTGTGCCTAGTGAGTGTTAAGTTGTAATTACGTCAAGGTTCTTCTACTGCAAAGGGGGCAGAAACGCGAGCCTCTAAGTGAGTGGTAATAGTACCACCCAAGAAGAGACACACATGATCCAAAAGGATTCATCTAACATCCAACGGAATAGTCCACAATAGATGCAACATTCGTTACAGGCAATAAATGAAGACATATTTGTCTAGTATCCTGTGGAATAGTCCAAAAGAATGGGACAATAATAACAACCATTATAGCACATTCTCAATGAGATAAATACTAAAATAACCGAAATAGTTCAACTATCTTAGCACATGTGAAAGCAAACATGAAATATAAACGTCCACAAAATAGTCTTACAAACATTCATATTCCATGCATGAAGAAAATGACGGCCTTAAAGGGCTTCTTTTAGTAAGAAAATTTTCTAAGACACATGTTTATAATGTACATCACTAGCCCAAGTAGTGGGACATTGGAGCCACTCCTTTCTCCTCAAAGAACTAACTGATCTGTTTAATGCCTTACGGGAGGAACCAAGGTGAAAATTCCTTTGATCATACAGTGAGGGAGTATATATAACCAGAGGTGACTCTTTGACTACCCTCATGATTGCTTGAATCCCTATGGCTTTTCAACTTACATGACTCTTTACATCCCATGTGTGTCCATTGGACTTCCACTTTACAATACATTTGAATACAATATACATGGTCCGCAATAGTGAGGTGGAATATGACCATTCATGCCATGACATGACATGAAGTTTATGGCATGGACTGCTTGGTGATGTGGAAATGTCAAGTCATTATTGTTGTTGAGTGTTGGATTTCTTCTTGGATATGCTTTTTCTTCACCTCCACATGGCTTGGTGATGCAAAATATTCAATGATATTTACTCTTGGATAGTAGTTGCAAACTTGTGTCCCTTTACTTTCTCTTGGTTGATCAACTTATGAGTTCAGCTACAAGAGAGTCTTTGGGTATGCTTCCCTCCTTCTTCTCCTTATTCATCATCTCACCATGACATGATAGTGTACTTATTCCTACAATTCACTCATGACGGGACGACATCAATCTGAAAACCCCCTAGTCTAAGATGATACATTCTTATCCATCAAATGAGCTCAGGACAAGAGATAGACTAGGCAGAGGGGCTCAGTGACTGCACATTATGCAGTTCCAGTAGTTAGGGGGAGAGCTTGGACTCTGAGACTACGCAATATGCAACTTAGAGAGGCTTGAAGGAAAAAGCTACACAATTTTTGGAGGCAGTGGGGTTCGGTTGAGGGAAAGGACCCTAGGAGAACCAACTGTGTCATTTTGGATGTCAAGGGAGGTTTGGGTTCTATGCATTGCATATTTCCAATAGACAAGGGAAAATCTTAAGCGTTGAAGATGTAAAGTGCACAATTTATGGCAGAATGGGAGACATAAATGCGCAATTATGAGGGTCAAGATTAGGAGCTAGGCAAAGGAATTGTGCAGAGAAGCAATCCTGGGGGACAGGGACTATGAATTGTGTAGTTCCTAGTAGCAAGGTCATATATTAGAGGGCTAAGACTGGACAATGCGCAGTCTAGTTGGGGCCCAGTGAAGCTAAGTTTCTTGGCCGGGAGGATTCTCTGGAAATGGCTAAGTATGGGATGGGTGATGAACTGTGATGAACCTTGACTATGATCACACACTTATCATACTTTGATAACATGAAAACATAGATCATCAAAACACATGAACAAATAATTTCCCTCCATTTGACTACCTCATGAAAAAACACTATAAGTGTGACACTTAAGATATGCTTTAGGAAGACCGTGACGACACTTGTGCGAAAATGCTCAAGACTTTATGTATGGATTTGACACATATTTACATGGTTGGGAAAACTCATATACATAAAGACCGACCTTCGAAACCATCAAAAAAGGCTTGCAAACATTGCATGACATCCAAACATTCCAAAACACGACAATTAACCCAACATGCCAAAGGGACCAAAACACAACAAGAACACTCATGAAATGAGCTCTAGTGTTTGAAGAAACAATGAAAAGACCAAGGAAGGCTCCGAAATTAAGGGCAAGCCAAAATTTTGGAGGGCGTTGCAATAGCTACAATTCTTGGTGACACACTGGTTGAACTCCAACTTCTCTGTCTTGGTTAATTTACTTTTTGCACTGCCTTGGTTCTTCAGGGAGTATTGAGTCATCGTGCATACTACTTTGGCCTTCCCACTTACGCCACGAACATACATTGTCCCCTCTATACCTTCTTAGTTAAACAAACCATAAGATTCAATATGATCACAATGTTTCGAGTTGGGAAGGGTAGTGTAGCTCACAAGATTAAGATTTTCAAAGTATAATTTTTCATATCTGGTGTTGCTCTACTGCTAGCAGGCCCAGATAGTACCCTAGTGAAGTCATGCAGGAACACAAACATTGCTCTGATGTTAGTGATCCTAGACAATACCTCAACAGGGTTTCTTGCTTCACCTCTCTGCGCAGGAAGCATTTCTCTTCTTTTTCCTTTATTTATTTATTAAAGAGGACTTTTCATTGGCACTTATTTATTTTGGGGTGGAAGAGGGATCCTAAATCATTGAGAGAAAAAGAGGGTGTTCCTTCAGAGGAGCATATAGAGACCTCTGATTTAGGTTTGGTCATTTGTTTTTCCCCTTCTCTGTTTCTACTAGTTGGATAAGCTTGAAAACACCAAAGCAGAAACACTGAGTATAAGCATGAGATTTCCAGACTATACCTGGGTTCATGGTTGGACCAAAACTATCCTTACAAATGAATTGTATTTTTTGTCGAAACTTCATCAGCCAAAATATGTATCCAACACAAGGAAGACAAGAAAAAGGCTAGCCAAATGTTGAAGTGTCACAAGGCTCTTTATAGTTCAACCACACACATACTTAGAAGCCACAACATATTCATGCACAACACTTATTCACATAACGGAAAGCAAAAAAAAACTCAAACAAACAACAAAAAACAACAAAAGAGAAGAATATGTACACAGTGTGGGGAACAACCCCAGATTTTCATTGAAAATATTGTTTCAAGTCTTGGCCATTGACATGGAGAGAGTCAATCTTCCCATCGAGTGATTGAAGACGATATGTGTGCTGGCCAATATTTTCATGCATCACGAAGGGCCCAATCCATGGGGACTGAAACTTAGTGTCTTTGATTTTATCCTCATGGGCTTTATCCCACTGTAAGACTAAGTCACCCACACTAAAGTTGATTTTCCCTGAAGACTTCTTATCGAACCACCTCTTGATACGACTTTGGTCAAGTGAAAATTTTTATTTAGCTTTCAACCTTTCTTCCTGTATCTTATGAAGAGTGTCCATCCTATGTTGAACTAACATACATGGTTTGCGTTGGGATTCTTGTGATAGTTGGAGAGTAGGAAAGTAGATGTTTGGTGGGATGATGGATTATTTTCTATACACCAGGAAGTAAGGGGAGGTGTTCAGGAAAGGTTTTGTTGAGAATCGGTTAGCCCATAAGGCATTCACCAAAGCATGGTGCTAGTTTTGATGTTCAGATAATAGGGTATTTTTGATAATGCGGATAAGGTTCTTGTTCATAGATTCAGCAATGCCATTCCCCTGAATATAATAATTAGTTGAATGTTTCAATATGATACCATTTCCCAATGCAAAATCATAGAGTCTTCACAATGAAAATTATGTTGCATTGTCAAAAACAAGTGAAGTAGGAAAAATGAACCTGGAAATGATTTTCTGTTGCAGAAAGATGATGACTTCCTGATCATTCACATGTTTGAGTGGAACTTCTTCTATCCAACACGTGAAGTGATCTGTAATAGTTAAGATGTAGCGGTGTTTCTTTGATGAGTGCGAGAAAATCTCCCCAATAATGTCCAAGCCCCACTATTGAAAAGGTTCTTCCACTGCAATGGGTTGCAGTGGGGCGGCTGACTTCTTGTTTATACTGGCACATCTTTGAAAGCTTGGACACTTGTGGATGTAAGCATGAGAGTCTCTGAATAATGTAGGCGAGTGAAATTCAGCCCACATAACCTTATGTGTTGCAGTGTTGCCTGCAAAGTGTCCCTTAGCTGATCCATCGTGGATATCACGCAATACCTTTTCTGAATCATGTGCCTCCAAACACCTGAGGAATGCTCCATTGTGGTGCTTTCTGAACAACACCCCATTCACCAACTGATACTATAATTATTTAAGGCTGAGTGCCATCTTCTATCATGCAGAAAAGTGGCAGGGCACTGTGTCGTGCTCAAGGTATTGGTGCACATCCATATACCAAGAGTTTATGTTTGTAGTGGGGGAGGCTCACTCACCATTATACATCTTAATTTCTTTCTCCCATCCTAAAATCTCTTCTTCTTCCTCCTTCACATTTAATGCTTTTACTTCTAGTTGGAGAAGATTGTGGCCCTTGATTGTGTGAACTGGCTTGACTTATAGATCATACTCTTGTAACCCGGTCATCCAATTCACTCTCCTTTCACCTAGCTCCTGTTGAACAAGCAATGATCTCACTGTTGGGTGCAAGACAAAGATAACATAATGGTTCTTCAATAGATAGGGCCTAAAATTATTTACCGCCTTGTATACTGCATAAGCCTTTTTATCCACGGTGGGGTAGTTAAGCTCCAGTCCTTGCAGAATTGTGCTCAAGAAGGAGATAGGCTGCTCATTGTTCAATTCATCCTTCTGAGTGAGTACAACAACAAGAGAGATATCATAAGCAAAAGTGTAGAGCAAGAAATATTTTTTGAAGTTTGGGTTGTACAATGGGGGTTGTTAGGGTCTTATAATTTATAGGATCTCAAGGTATTGAGTATTGTATCTTAGGAATCTTATACTGTAAATAGTTTTCAATTTTCTAATGATTTCCAAATAAAAGAAAAATAGAATAAAAAATGAAAAGAGGGTATAAATAAGAAAAAAGAGGAAAAACAAAAATATTGAAAAAAAATGATAAATTGAACCCCATCAAATACAAAAAAAGGAATAATACTGGAAGTGTTGCAAGTCTAAATGCCACTATTGATAGTTAGTTTTCTTCATCATTTTTAAATAAAGGTTGTGTGCATCTTGTTCAAAATGCCACAATGACTAGCTATTTGTTTAATCATACAGTGTAATCATGGTTAAACTTGTTTAAATTTCTGTAAATTAGGTTAGAGAATAAAGATTTGCCAAATAGTCTAATATTGGTGAATAAGTAGTTAGGTAGAAAATGACATTGATTCAACTGTTTAAACTGAATCAATAGGAGAAACAACGGATAGGTTAGATAGTTTTTCATTTTGTATAAAAGAAAATAGTGTGGGTTTGCTAGTCTAAGTGCACCCTTTTGAAGAATAAAAAATGTTAGCTTAGCTAAGGGTAGGTAAATTAGATGTTTTGGAAATATAGGCCTATGTCATTTTTATCCTAAGTCTAAGGACATGGTAAAAAGGAAAAACATGTGCCATGGAATAAAGTGTTTTTACATGTTTTAGTTCTAATCTTTATCCTAAGTTCAAAAGGAAAAATGAAAAAGTGCATATTCGCAAATCTCTTTTGTCGTATGCAGTTAATCAACTGCGTTATCAGGATATCGGGATCTGCTCCCCCTTGCAATCTATGACTCTCATCTGCCTTCGTCCCCCCCTCTCCATCTTGCCTTTACTTCTGGGGGGGATCTGAAAAAAGGACTTTCTTCCACCGAGCCCCATCCTATCATGGCAACATTTCCGCACTTCACACCGCCTCTCGTTGAAACTGCTTACCATCCACTACCCCCTCCAAAACCACCTTCCTTTTGCCTACTTTGTTACATCCCCACCACAACTCCTCCACCACTCTCCTCCCACCACGTTGCCTAACCGTTGTCCACTTAAATGCACTCCCGACAAAACAATTGTTTGGCATTAAATTCATAATTCCCAGGTAACAGTTCAAACTTAACTGTCCCGCACCACCTCCAATGGATTTCACCATACTCTGTCTTTTAAAAACTTCTAAAGTTGCCACTCTCCTTCTTTTTAACTAAAACCTTTTGCACATCAATTGTTTTCAGAGATTTTCCTCGACCAGGACCAGATCCAAAGTGATAGTCTTGTGTTCCCTTCCCCTAACAGTTCGTTACCCCAACTATTTCCCTGGTGAGCTTTCTATCAATTTCTCTTACTGTTACTTTCACTAATACAGTCATGCCTCCCAAGAGAAAAACTCAAGATAAAATTGTTAATCCCTTGATCCCTCCCTCCATAGATTTAAATCACATCCTTTTGGCTGATAAGGATTATCATATTAATGAAACCCAGTGTGATTGTGACTTTTTGGAGTTATATTGTTGGTTGGAAGACAAGAATGAAGATAAAATTGATGAAATTGGGCCCTGGGAGTCCAATCTTCCCCATTACACATTACCTCTGACATTCCAAGCCCCCGAATTTAGTAGAAAATGTCAAGCATGTTATGTCCCTACCCAAAGAGATATCATGACCCCATCTGGTGACATCCTCTTTACCATTATTTCCCAGTCCATAGACCAAATAATGCTAGCTCCCTTTGTGGAAAAATGCTCCTTTCTCCATAGAAGCCCTCACCCAACTTTATCAGAAGCTAGATTTCTCTACCAAAGCCAAAATATTTGAGATCTTCTTGCCTAAGAATGCATAGTTACCCAAGAAGAATCCTCCATTTCCTTCCTCCATCTTCCTTGATCAAGCCAAGAAAATTGTATCTATAATTTCCTATATTTTGGGTTATTATTTTGAGCAGTGGGTAGTTGAGGATTCATGTGGTGTACCAAATGGTGATGGTTTCTTCTCTTTATTTGTTTAAACATTGTTTTTCTCTCTTTGTTATTCTAAATATCTCAATTATTTAAGAAAAACCGTGATGAATAGGATTTGTTATTTAGAGCACCCTATTATGGTTGTTAATAATTTTCATGTTTTATGCTAAAGTCAAATTAAGGAATTGCTCCTTAATTTCTATTGAACCTTACGCTTATGTTCTTTCACCAACCATTTAAATTTATGGAAATATCCAAATATTGCAACCTCACTTGCCCTATGAAACTCTAAAATTTGATGCCAAATCCAGTTAAATCTTAAAACTCCATAGCCCAATGGATTTATAACACTTAAATAAACCAAACCTTTCAAATAAAACAATCATTACACTCATAACTAGCCTAAAATTAACATAAAACAAAGCTAAATTTTACAGAGAGATCCCTCTCTAAAGCTGGAAGGGCTAGATCCTAGCTTCCAAAGTGGTTTTGATGTTGTCCTATGTGTTTACTCCCTCAACCTCAAAAATACAAAATGACAACAGGGGTGGTTATGCTATAGCCTGCTTAATATGGGAAAACACATCCTTTTCCATTTTATCCTATTTGTCTATTGTGTCTTTCTTCACAGTCTCCTATATTGGTTTGAAAAATTGGGCATAGCCAAAGATGAACTTGTAGAGGAATTTGATCTTCCCGAAGAAAGACTGCATATCTTTCTTATTCACTGGGAAGGGAATTTACGTGATTGTCTTGACCTTGTCTGGGTCTACCTTAATCCCAATCTTAGCAATGATATGGCCTAAGTGATTATCCTTGGTGTTGTTATTTCTTACACCAACGAAAGCTACAATTTATTTAAAAAACTGCGAGTTTGTTTTCTAGAAAAAGAGTGCATATTCTCATTACTAAAGGATGCATAGATAAATTCTTGGTTTAATTTTAATGATATTTTTTATATTATAAATGAGTTTAATTTTATAGAAATATTAATTTTTATAAAATTATTTATTTTTAATATAAAATTATTATTATAAATTTAAAAAAGAAAAAAAAAAAAGGTGCATGCCCATCCTCACATGCCCATCCTCCACGTTATCAAACTATTACAAAGTTTCAAACCAAGTCAAAATCCATCGAGCATCAAGTCACAAGTCAAATCGAAAAAGTCAAAATTAAATATATGCCCCCACCCTGCACTTAACTATTAAACCACCCTAATCTTTCATGCCTCTCATGGATTTCGTGGGGAATCTTTCATGGCTCTCATGGATTTCATGGGGGGCTATCCTTTTCGACTTTTAACCTACCCCCCTCCCAAAAGAAGTTTCACTTTTACTTCTTTTTACAGCTCTCGATTTCTAGTTCACTTTGGACCCCCCGCTAAACCACATACTACCTACCCCCATCCATTATTTATGATAATTTAACCCCGCTAAACCACATACTACCTACCCCCATCCATTATTTATGATAATTTAAATCTTATGATATATGGCGGGAAGGTCATTGGTTTCGTTTGATTAATCAAATTTCTCTGGAGTTGGAGCTTGGATTGATATGTTTATGAGATAAATTTTATACGGATGGAAGGCTTAGTAATACATTTAAAGCAAAAGGAGGCCAATAAAAGCAATTTTTTTTTACAAAGAATAAAGACATGTTTTTTTTGTTATGGCATAAAGAGGGATAAATGCACAAGAGATCAATTTGGATAAATACTTATCCAAAAGTTTTACAAGAGTAAAAAGGAAAAGTAAAAAAAAAAAATACTTTACCAACCATGGCAAAACAAGACATGGTTTTTAAAATCCATGGGAGGAAATCAGTCAATGGTTTTTATAAATATGTTTATGAATCCAATTATTCATCAATATATTAATTCATGACAAAACAACACATGGTTTACAAAACCTTGGGAAGGAAATCAATTGATGGTTTCATGAAATATGTTTATGAATTTGATTTATTTATAAATATACAAGAAAAATTTCAGAATAAGACATGATTTCAAACAATGGATCGACTTATAGGATGCAATTATTTGAGGAGATATTTTGAGAATTTCATTAATGAAATTCATGAAAATAGAGAAATATGAATTTACAGGTTTAAGCAAAATATTTGGAAAATAGTTGTTAAAATATTTTCTTC